>CP149057.1:0-1250000 GCA_038024825.1 Polylopha cassiicola
ACCGACCGACCGACCGACCGACCGACCGACCGACCGACCGACCGACCGACCGACCGACCGACCGACCGACCGACCGACCGACCGACCGACCGACCGACCGACCGACCGACCGACCGACCGACCGACCGACCGACCGACCGACCGACCGACCGACCGACCGACCGACCGACCGACCGACCGACCGACCGACCGACCGACCGACCGACCGACCGACCGACCGACCGACCGACCGACCGACCGACCGACCGACCGACCGACCGACCGACCGACCGACCGACCGACCGACCGACCGACCGACCGACCGACCGACCGACCGACCGGACCGACCGACCGACCGACCGACCGACCGACCGACCGACCGACCGACCGACCGACCGACCGACCGGACCGACCGACCGACCGACCGACCGACCGACCGACCGACCGACCGACCGACCGACCGACCGACCGACCGACCGACCGACCGACCGACCGACCGACCGACCGACCGACCGACCGACCGACCGACCGACCGACCGACCGACCGACCGACCGACCGACCGACCGACCGACCGACCGACCGACCGACCGACCGACCGACCGACCGACCGACCGACCGACCGACCGACCGACCGACCGACCGACCGACCGACCGACCGACCGACCGACCGACCGACCGACCGACCGACCGACCGACCGACCGACCGACCGACCGACCGACCGACCGACCGACCGACCGACCGACCGACCGACCGACCGACCGACCGACCGAATTGGACCGACCGACCGACCGACCGACCGACCGACCGACCGACCGACCGACCGACCGACCGACCGACCGACCGACCGACCGACCGACCGACCGACCGACCGACCGACCGACCGACCGACCGACCGACCGACCGACCGACCGACCGACCGACCGACCGACCGACCGACCGACCGACCGACCGACCGACCGACCGACCGACCGACCGACCGACCGACCGACCGACCGACCGACCGACCGACCGACCGACCGACCGACCGACCGACCGACCGACCGACCGACCGACCGACCGACCGACCGACCGACCGACCGACCGACCGACCGACCGACCGACCGACCGACCGACCGACCGACCGACCGACCGACCGACCGACCGACCGACCGACCGACCGACCGACCGACCGACCGACCGACCGACCGACCGACCGACCGACCGACCGACCGACCGACCGACCGACCGACCGACCGACCGACCGACCGACCGACCGACCGACCGACCGACCGACCGACCGACCGACCGACCGACCGACCGACCGACCGACCGACCGACCGACCGACCGACCGACCGACCGACCGACCGACCGACCGACCGACCGACCGACCGACCGACCGACCGACCGACCGACCGACCGACCGACCGACCGACCGACCGACCGACCGACCGACCGACCGACCGACCGACCGACCGACCGACCGACCGACCGACCGACCGACCGACCGACCGACCGACCGACCGACCGACCGACCGACCGACCGACCGACCGACCGACCGACCGACCGACCGACCGACCGACCGACCGACCGACCGACCGACCGACCGACCGACCGACCGACCGACCGACCGACCGACCGACCGACCGACCGACCGACCGACCGACCGACCGACCGACCGACCGACCGACCGACCGACCGACCGACCGACCGACCGACCGACCGACCGACCGACCGACCGACCGACCGACCGACCGACCGACCGACCGACCGACCGACCGACCGACCGACCGACCGACCGACCGACCGACCGACCGACCGACCGACCGACCGACCGACCGACCGACCGACCGACCGACCGACCGACCGACCGACCGACCGACCGACCGACCGACCGACCGACCGACCGACCGACCGACTGGACCGACCGACCGACCGACCGACCGACCGACCGACCGACCGACCGACCGACCGACCGACCGACCGACCGACCGACCGACCGACCGACCGACCGACCGACCGACCGACCGACCGACCGACCGACCGACCGACCGACCGACCGACCGACCGACCGACCGACCGACCGACCGACCGACCGACCGACCGACCGACCGACCGACCGACCGACCGACCGACCGACCGACCGACCGACCGACCGACCGACCGACCGACCGACCGACCGACCGACCGACCGACCGATTCGACCGACCGACCGACCGACCGACCGACCGACCGACCGACCGACCGACCGACCGACCGACCGACCGACCGACCGACCGACCGACCGACCGACCGACCGACCGACCGACCGACCGACCGACCGACCGACCGACCGACCGACCGACCGACCGACCGACCGACCGACCGACCGACCGACCGACCGACCGACTTAACCGAACCGACCGACCGACCGACCGACCGACCGACCGACCGACCGACCGACCGACCGACCGACCGACCGACCGACCGACCGACCGACCGACCGACCGACCGACCGACCGACCGACCGACCGACCGACCGACCGACCGACCGACCGACCGACCGACCGACCGACCGACCGACCGACCGACCGACCGACCGACCGACCGACCGACCGACCGACCGACCGACCGACCGACCGACCGACCGACCGACCGACCGACCGACCGACCGACCGACCGACCGACCGACCGACCGACCGACCGACCGACCGACCGACCGACCGACCGACCGACCGACCGACCGACCGACCGACCGACCGACCGACCGACCGACCGACCGACCGACCGACCGGACCGACCGACCGACCGACCGACCGACCGACCGACCGACCGACCGACCGACCGACCGACCGACCGACCGACCGACCGACCGACCGACCGACCGATTCGACCGACCGACCGACCGACCGACCGACCGACCGACCGACCGACCGACCGACCGACCGACCGACCGACCGACCGACCGACCGACCGACCGACCGACCGACCGACCGACCGACCGACCGACCGACCGACCGACCGACCGGACCGACCGACCGACCGACCGACCGACCGACCGACCGACCGACCGACCGACCGACCGACCGACCGACCGACCGACCGACCGACCGACCGACCGACCGACCGACCGACCGACCGACCGACCGACCGACCGACCGACCGACCGACCGACCGACCGACCGACCGACCGACCGACCGACCGACCGACCGACCGACCGACCGACCGACCGACCGACCGACCGACCGACCGACCGACCGACCGACCGACCGACCGACCGACCGACCGACCGACCGACCGACCGACCGACCGACCGACCGACCGACCGACCGACCGACCGACCGACCGACCGACCGACCGACCGACCGACCGACCGACCGACCGACCGACCGACCGACCGACCGACCGACCGACCGACCGACCGACCGACCGACCGACCGACCGACCGACCGACCGACCGACCGACCGACCGACCGACCGACCGACCGACCGACCGACCGACCGACCGACCGACCGACCGACCGACTGGACCGACCGACCGACCGACCGACCGACCGACCGACCGACCGACCGACCGACCGACCGACCGACCGACCGGACCGACCGACCGACCGACCGACCGACCGACCGACCGACCGACCGACCGACCGACCGACCGACCGACCGACCGACCGACCGACCGACCGACCGACCGACCGACCGACCGACCGACCGACCGACCGACCGACCGACCGACCGACCGACCGACCGACCGACCGACCGACCGACCGACCGACCGACCGACCGACCGACCGACCGACCGACCGACCGACCGACCGACCGACCGACCGACCGACCGACCGACCGACCGACCGACCGACCGACCGACCGAATTGACCGACCGACCGACCGACCGACCGACCGACCGACCGACCGACCGACCGACCGACCGACCGACCGACCGACCGACCGACCGACCGACCGACCGACCGACCGACCGACCGACCGACCGACCGACCGACCGACCGACCGACCGACCGACCGACCGACCGACCGACCGACCGACCGACCGACCGACCGACCGACCGACCGACCGACCGACCGACCGACCGACCGACCGACCGACCGACCGACCGACCGACCGACCGACCGACCGACCGACCGACCGACCGACCGACCGACCGACCGACCGACCGACCGACCGACCGACCGACCGACCGACCGACCGACCGACCGACCGACCGACCGACCGACCGACCGACCGACCGACCGACCGACCGACCGACCGACCGACCGACCGACCGACCGACCGACCGACCGACCGACCGACCGACCGACCGACCGACCGACCGACCGACCGACCGACCGACCGACCGACCGACCGACCGACCGACCGACCGACCGACCGACCGACCGACCGACCGACCGACCGACCGACCGACCGACCGACCGACCGACCGACCGACCGACCGACCGACCGACCGACCGACCGACCGACCGACCGACCGACCGACCGACCGACCGACCGACCGACCGACCGACCGACCGACCGACCGACCGACCGACCGACCGACCGACCGACCGACCGACCGACCGACCGACTGACCGACCGACCGACCGACCGACCGACCGACCGACCGACCGACCGACCGACCGACCGACCGACCGACCGACCGACCGACCGACCGACCGACCGACCGACCGACCGACCGACCGACCGACCGACCGACCGACCGACCGACCGACCGACCGACCGACCGACCGACCGACCGACCGACCGACCGACCGACCGACCGACCGACCGACCGACCGACCGACCGACCGACCGACCGACCGACCGACCGACCGACCGACCGACCGACCGACCGACCGACCGACCGACCGACCGACCGACCGACCGACCGACCGACCGACCGACCGACCGACCGACCGACCGACCGACCGACCGACCGACCGACCGACCGACCGACCGACCGACCGACCGACCGACCGACCGACCGACCGACCGACCGACCGACCGACCGACCGACCGACCGACTGACCGACCGACCGACCGACCGACCGACCGACCGACCGACCGACCGACCGACCGACCGACCGACCGACCGACCGACCGACCGACCGACCGACCGACCGACCGACCGACCGACCGACCGACCGACCGACCGACCGACCGACCGACCGACCGACCGACCGACCGACCGACCGACCGACCGACCGACCGACCGACCGACCGACCGACCGACCGACCGACCGACCGACCGACCGACCGACCGACCGACCGACCGACCGACCGACCGACCGACCGACCGACCGACCGACCGACCGACCGACCGACCGACCGACCGACCGACCGACCGACCGACCGACCGACCGACCGACCGACCGACCGACCGACCGACCGACCGACCGACCGACCGACCGACCGACCGACCGACCGACCGACCGACCGACCGACCGACCGACCGACCGACCGACCGACCGACCGACCGACCGACCGACCGACCGACCGACCGGACCGACCGACCGACCGACCGACCGACCGACCGACCGACCGACCGACCGACCGACCGACCGACCGACCGACCGACCGACCGACCGACCGACCGACCGACCGACCGACCGACCGACCGACCGACCGACCGACCGACCGACCGACCGACCGACCGACCGACCGACCGACCGACCGACCGACCGACCGACCGACCGACCGACCGACCGACCGACCGACCGACCGACCGACCGACCGACCGACCGACCGACCGACCGACCGACCGACCGACCGACCGACCGACCGACCGACCGACCGACCGACCGACCGACCGACTGGACCGACCGACCGACCGACCGACCGACCGACCGACCGACCGACCGACCGACCGACCGACCGACCGACCGACCGACCGACCGACCGACCGACCGACCGACCGACCGACCGACCGACCGACCGACCGACCGACCGACCGACCGACCGACCGACCGACCGACCGACCGACCGACCGACCGACCGACCGACCGACCGACCGACCGACCGACCGACCGACCGACCGACCGACCGACCGACCGACCGACCGAATTGACCGACCGACTGGACCGACCGACCGACCGACTTAACTTAACTTAACGACTTAACTTAACTTAACCGACCGACCGACCGACCGACCGACCGACCGACCGACCGACCGACCGACCGACCGACCGACCGACCGACCGACCGACCGACCGACCGACCGACCGACCGACCGACCGACCGACCGACCGACCGACCGACCGACCGACCGACCGACCGACCGACCGACCGACCGACCGACCGACCGACCGACCGACCGACCGACCGACCGACCGACCGACCGACCGACCGACCGACCGACCGACCGACCGACCGACCGACCGACCGACCGACCGACCGACCGACCGACCGACCGACCGACCGACCGACCGACCGACCGACCGACCGACCGACCGACCGACCGACCGACCGACCGACCGACCGACCGACCGACCGACCGACCGACCGACCGACCGACCGACCGACCGACCGACCGACCGACCGACCGACCGACCGACCGACCGACCGACCGACCGACCGACCGACCGACCGACCGACCGACCGACCGACCGACCGACCGACCGACCGACCGACCGACCGACCGACCGACCGACCGACCGACCGACCGACCGACCGACCGACCGACCGACCGACCGACCGACCGACCGACCGACCGACCGACCGACCGACCGACCGACCGACCGACCGACCGACCGACCGACCGACCGACCGACCGACCGACCGACCGACCGACCGACCGACCGACCGACCGACCGACCGACCGACCGACCGACCGACCGACCGACCGACCGACCGACCGACCGACCGACCGACCGACCGACCGACCGACCGACCGACCGACCGACCGACCGACCGACCGACCGACCGACCGACCGACCGACCGACCGACCGACCGACCGACCGACCGACCGACCGACCGACCGACCGACCGACCGACCGACCGACCGACCGACCGACCGACCGACCGACCGACCGACCGACCGACCGACCGACCGACCGACCGACCGACCGACCGACCGACCGACCGACCGACCGACCGACCGACCGACCGACCGACCGACCGACCGACCGACCGACCGACCGACCGACCGACCGACCGACCGACCGACCGACCGACCGACCGACCGACCGACCGACCGACCGACCGACCGACCGACCGACCGACCGACCGACCGACCGACCGACCGACCGACCGACCGACCGACCGACCGACCGACCGACCGACCGACCGACCGACCGACCGACCGACCGACCGACCGACCGACCGACCGACCGACCGACCGACCGACCGACCGACCGACCGACCGACCGACCGACCGACCGACCGACCGACCGACCGACCGACCGACCGACCGACCGACTGGACCGACCGACCGACCGACCGACCGACCGACCGACCGACCGACCGACCGACCGACCGACCGACCGACCGACCGACCGACCGACCGACCGACCGACCGACCGACCGACCGACCGACCGACCGACCGACCGACCGACCGACCGACCGACCGACCGACCGACCGACCGACCGACCGACCGACCGACCGACCGACCGACCGACCGACCGACCGACCGACCGACCGACCGACCGACCGACCGACCGACCGACCGACCGACCGACCGACCGACCGACCGACCGACCGACCGACCGACCGACCGACCGACCGACCGACCGACCGACCGACCGACCGACCGACCGACCGACCGACTGACCGACCGACCGACCGACCGACCGACCGACCGACCGACCGACCGACCGACCGACCGACCGACCGACCGACCGACCGACCGACCGACCGACCGACCGACCGACCGACCGACCGACCGACCGACCGACCGACCGACCGACCGACCGACCGACCGACCGACCGACCGACCGACCGACCGACCGACCGACCGACCGATTCGACCGACCGACCGACCGACCGACCGACCGACCGACCGACTGGACCGACCGACCGACCGACCGACCGACCGACCGACCGACCGACCGACCGACCGACCGACCGACCGACCGACCGACCGACCGACCGACCGACCGACCGACCGACCGACCGACCGACCGACCGACCGACTGACCGACCGACCGACCGACCGACCGACCGACTGACCGACCGACCGACCGACCGACCGACCGACCGACCGACCGACCGACCGACCGACCGACCGACCGACCGACCGACCGACCGACCGACCGACCGACCGACCGACCGACCGACCGACCGACCGACCGACCGACCGACCGACCGACCGACCGACCGACCGACCGACCGACCGACCGACCGACCGACCGACCGACCGACCGACCGACCGACCGACCGACCGACCGACCGACCGACCGACCGACCGACCGACCGACCGACCGACCGACCGACCGACCGACCGACCGACCGACCGACCGACCGACCGACCGACCGACCGATTCGACCGACCGACCGACCGACCGACCGACCGACCGACCGACCGACCGACCGACCGACTGACCGACCGACCGACCGACCGACCGACCGACCGACCGACCGACCGACCGACCGACCGACCGACCGACCGACCGACCGACCGACCGACCGACCGACCGACCGACCGACCGACCGACTGACCGACCGACCGACCGACCGACCGACCGACCGACCGACCGACCGACCGACCGACCGACCGACCGACCGACCGACCGACCGACCGACTGACCGACCGACCGACCGACCGACCGACCGACCGACCGACCGACCGACCGACCGACCGACCGACCGACCGACCGACCGACCGACCGACCGACCGACCGACCGACCGACCGACCGACCGACCGACCGACCGACCGACCGACCGACCGACCGGACCGACCGACCGACCGACCGACCGACCGACCGACCGACCGACCGACCGACCGACCGACCGACCGACCGACCGACCGACCGACCGACCGACCGACCGACCGACCGACCGACCGACTGACCGACCGACCGACCGACCGACCGACCGACCGACCGACCGACCGACCGACCGACCGACCGACCGACCGACCGACCGACCGACCGACCGACCGACCGACCGACCGACCGACCGACCGACCGACCGACCGACCGACCGACCGACCGACCGACCGACCGACCGACCGACCGACCGACCGACCGACCGACCGACCGACCGACCGACCGACCGACCGACCGACCGACCGACCGACCGACCGACCGACCGACCGACCGACCGACCGACCGACCGACCGACCGACCGACCGACCGACCGACCGACCGACCGACCGACCGACCGACCGACCGACCGACCGACCGACCGACCGACCGACCGACCGACCGACCGACCGACCGACCGACCGACCGACTGACCGACCGACCGACCGACCGACCGACCGACCGACCGACCGACCGACCGACCGACCGACCGACCGACCGACCGACCGACCGACCGACCGACCGACCGACCGACCGACCGACCGACCGACCGACCGACTGATTGACGGACTGACTGACTGACCGACAGACCGACCGACCGACCGACCGACTGACCGACCGACCGACCGACCGACCGACCGACCGACCGACCGACCGACCGACCGACCGACCGACCGACCGACCGACCGACCGACCGACCGACCGACCGACCGACCGACCGACCGACCGACCGACCGACCGACCGACCGACCGACCGACCGACCGACCGACCGACCGACCGACCGACCGACCGACCGACCGACCGACCGACCGACCGACCGACCGACCGACCGACCGACCGACCGACCGACCGACCGACCGACCGACCGACCGACCGACCGACCGACCGACCGACCGACCGACCGACCGACCGACCGACCGACCGACCGACCGACCGACTGACCGACCGACCGACCGACCGACCGACCGACCGACCGACCGACCGACCGACCGACCGACCGACCGACCGACCGACCGACCGACCGACCGACCGACCGACCGACCGACCGACCGACCGACCGACCGACCGACCGACCGACCGACCGACCGACCGACTGACCGACCGACCGACCGACCGACCGACCGACCGACCGACCGACCGACCGACCGACCGACCGACCGACCGACCGACCGACCGACCGACCGACCGACCGACCGACCGACCGAATTGACCGACCGACCGACCGACCGACCGACCGACCGACCGACCGACCGACCGACCGACCGACCGACCGACCGACCGACCGACCGACTGACCGACCGACCGACCGACCGACCGACCGACCGACCGACCGACCGACCGACCGACCGACCGACCGACCGACCGACCGACCGACCGACCGACCGATTGACTGACCGACCGACCGACCGACCGACCGACCGACCGACCGACCGACCGACCGACCGACCGACCGACCGACCGACCGACCGACCGACCGACCGACCGACCGACCGACCGACCGACCGACCGACCGACCGACCGACCGACCGACCGACCGACCGACCGACCGACCGACCGACCGACCGACCGACCGACCGACCGACCGACCGACCGACCGACCGACCGGACCGACCGACCGACCGACCGACCGACCGACCGACCGACCGACCGACCGACCGACCGACCGACCGACCGACCGACCGACCGACCGACCGACCGACCGACCGACCGACCGACCGACCGACCGACCGACCGACCGACCGACCGACCGACCGACCGACCGACCGACCGACCGACCGACCGACCGACCGACCGACCGACCGACCGACCGACCGACCGACCGACTGACCGACCGACCGACCGACCGACCGACCGACCGACCGACCGACCGACCGACCGACCGACCGACCGACCGACCGACCGACCGACCGACCGACCGACCGACCGACCGACCGACCGACTGACCGACCGACCGACCGACCGACCGACCGACCGACCGACCGACCGACCGACCGACCGACCGACCGACCGACCGACCGACCGACCGACCGACCGACCGACCGACCGACCGACCGACCGACCGACCGACCGACCGACCGACCGACCGACCGACCGACCGACCGACCGACCGACCGACCGACCGACCGACCGACCGACCGACCGACCGACCGACCGACCGACCGACCGACCGACCGACCGACCGACCGACCGACCGACCGACCGACCGACCGACCGACCGACCGACCGACCGACCGACCGACCGACTGACCGACCGACCGACCGACCGACCGACCGACCGACCGACCGACCGACCGACTGACCGACCGACCGACCGACCGACCGACCGACCGACCGACCGACCGACCGACCGACCGACCGACCGACCGACCGACCGACCGACCGACCGACCGACCGACCGACCGACCGACCGACCGACCGACCGACCGACCGACCGACCGACCGACCGACCGACCGACCGACCGACCGACCGACCGACCGACCGACCGACCGACCGACCGACCGACCGACCGACCGACCGACCGACCGACCGACCGACCGACCGACCGACCGACCGACCGACCGACCGACCGACCGACCGACCGACCGACCGACCGACCGACCGACCGACCGACCGACCGACCGACCGACCGACCGACCGACCGACCGACCGACCGACCGGACCGACCGACCGACCGACCGACCGACCGACCGACCGACCGACCGACCGACCGACCGACCGACCGACCGACCGACCGACCGACCGACCGACCGACCGACCGACCGACCGACCGACCGACCGACCGACCGACCGACCGACCGACCGACCGACCGACCGACCGACCGACCGACCGACCGACCGACCGACCGACCGACTGACCGACCGACCGACCGACCGACCGACCGACCGACCGACCGACCGACCGACCGACCGACCGACCGACCGACCGACCGACCGACCGACCGACCGACCGACCGACCGACCGACCGACCGACCGACCGACCGACCGACCGACCGACCGACCGACCGACCGACCGACCGACCGACCGACCGACCGACCGACCGACCGACCGACCGACCGACCGACCGACCGACCGACCGACCGACCGACCGACCGACCGACCGACCGACCGACCGACCGACCGACCGACCGACCGACCGACCGACCGACCGACCGACCGACCGACCGACCGACCGACCGACCGACCGACCGACCGACCGACCGACCGACCGACCGACCGACTGACCGACCGACCGACCGACCGACCGACCGACCGACCGACCGACCGACCGACCGACCGACCGACCGACCGACCGACCGACCGACCGACCGACCGACCGACCGAATTGACCGACCGACCGACCGACCGACCGACCGACCGACCGACCGACCGACCGACCGACCGACCGACCGACCGACCGACCGACCGACCGACCGACCGACCGACCGACCGACCGACCGACCGACCGACCGACCGACCGACCGACCGACCGACCGACCGACCGACCGACCGACCGACCGACCGACCGACCGACCGACCGACCGACCGACCGACCGACCGACCGACCGACCGACCGACCGACCGACCGACCGACCGACCGACCGACCGACCGACCGACCGACCGACCGACCGACCGACCGACCGACCGACCGACCGACCGACCGACCGACCGACCGACCGACCGACCGACCGACCGACCGACCGACTGACCGACCGACCGACCGACCGACCGACCGACCGACCGACCGACCGACCGACCGACCGACCGACCGACCGACCGACCGACCGACCGACCGACCGACCGACCGACCGACCGACCGACCGACCGACCGACCGACCGACCGACCGACCGACCGACCGACCGACCGACCGACCGACCGACCGACCGACCGACCGACCGGACCGACCGACCGACCGACCGACCGACCGACCGACCGACCGACCGACCGACCGACCTAACTTAACCGACCGACCGACCGACCTTAACCGACCGACCGACCGACCTAACCGACCAACTTAACTAACTTAACTTAACCGAACCTAACTTAACCTAACTTAACTTACCTATCCTAACCTTACCTAACCTATGCTAACCTAACCTAACCTAACCTAATCTAAACTAACCTAACCTAACCTAACCTAACCTAACCTAACCTAACCTAACCTAACCTAACCTAACCTAACCTAACCTAACCTAACCTAACCTAACCTAACCTAACCTAACCTAACCTAACCTAACCTAACCTAACCTAACCTAACCTAACCTAACCTAACCTAACCTAACCTAACCTAACCTAACCTAACCTAACCTAACCTTTTTTTTTTGACGGAGTGGAAATGCATTTACGCATACCCCTGGCCCTCTGCCGTGGGGTTATGGGACTCACCCGGTTTCCCGGTCATACCCACTAAAACCACCTGACGTGTCCGTCACTGCCGTTAGTGGGGACGCCACGGATATGCCATAAGCCACCGCGACGACCCCGGCAAGCCCGCTAGCGGGCACCCGCACAAAAAGGAGGGGGGAAAGAGAGCCAGACACGCTTAGCCCCTCCCCTTACCCAACCTCATGGATTTTATAGAGGTTTTCTCCTCGCAGCCCCCACCCCGAAGGGTAGCGGCCCTCGCTCCAAACTCTACGAGTAAGGGTTACGAGTTGGCCGACGACCTGCCGAAACAAGCCGCCGCCCAGGCAGAGCACCCCGAAGGGCGCACCTGCAGAACAGGCTCGCCCTGAAAAGGGCAAGCCTGGCCCTCCAGGCAGGCCCATTGCTGGGCCTGCCGTGTGACTGCCTATGACCGCTGCCCTCACTTTGGACCTGTCCGGTGTGGGAAACCCTGCCGGCATAGCTCCGAAAGATCACTGGGCAACGACAAGTAGGCAGCTGCACACTTCCCCCTGGTCTCATCCACAGTGCCCTCTAGAAAGAGGGACACGCGGAGAGACACCCCGTGTCGGGTTATTAGCCATCGGCCAACAATATCTCTAAAAGAGAAATTGTTGACCGATGCCCAGGGTGCACTGGCCTGGCACTGCTCTTCCCCGCACCTCCAATTGCGTAAGGGGAACCGCAGCACCAAGGCACACGAGGAGGTTACCTGACATAGCACCAACCTAACCTAACCGACCGACCGACCGACCGACCGACCGACCGACCGACCGACCGACCGACCGACCGACCGACCGACCGACCGACCGACCGACCGACCGACCGACCGACCGACCGACCGACCGACCGGACCGACCGACCGACCGACCGACCGACCGACCGACCGACCGACCGACCGACCGACCGACCGACCGACCGACCGACCGACCGACCGACCGACCGACCGACCGACCGACCGACCGACCGACCGACCGACCGACCGACCGACCGACCGACCGACCGACCGACCGACCGACCGACCGACCGACCGACCGACCGACCGACCGACCGACCGACCGACCGACCGACCGACCGACCGACCGGACCGACCGACCGACCGACCGACCGACCGACCGACCGACCGACCGACCGACCGACCGACCGACCGACCGACCGACCGACCGACTGACCGACCGACCGACCGACCGACCGACCGACCGACCGACCGACCGACCGACCGACCGACCGACCGACCGACCGACCGACCGACCGACCGACCGACCGACCGACCGACCGACCGACCGACCGACCGACCGACCGACCGACCGACCGACCGACCGACCGACCGACCGACCGACCGACCGACCGACCGACCGACCGACCGACCGACCGACCGACCGACCGACCGACCGACCGACCGACCGACCGACCGACCGACCGACCGACCGACCGACCGACCGACCGACCGACCGACCGACCGACCGACCGACCGACCGACCGACTGGACCGACCGACCGACCGACCGACCGACCGACCGACCGACCGACCGACCGAATTGACCGACCGACCGACCGACCGACCGACCGACCGACCGACCGACCGACCGACCGACCGACTGGACCGACCGACCGACCGACCGACCGACCGACCGACCGACCGACCGACCGACCGACCGACCGACCGACCGACCGACCGACCGACCGACCGACCGACCGACCGACCGACCGACCGACCGACCGACCGACCGACCGACCGACCGACCGGACCGACCGACCGACCGACCGACCGACCGACCGACCGACCGACCGACCGACCGACTGACTGACTGACCGACCGACCGACCGACCGACCGACCGACCGACCGACCGACCGACCGGACCGACCGACCGACCGACCGACCGACCGACCGACCGACCGACCGACCGACCGACCGACCGACCGACCGACCGACCGACCGACCGACCGACCGACCGACCGACCGACCGACCGACCGACCGACCGACCGACCGACCGACCGACCGACCGACCGACTGACCGACTGAACTACTGACCGACCGACCGACCGACCGACTGACCGACCGACCGACCGACCGACCGACCGACCGACCGACCGACCGACCGACCGACCGACCGACCGACCGACCGACCGACCGACCGACCGACCGACCGACCGACCGACCGACCGACCGACCGACCGACCGACCGACCGACCGACCGACCGACCGACCGACCGACCGACCGACCGACCGACCGACCGACCGACCGACCGACCGACCGACCGACCGACCGACCGACCGACCGACCGACCGACCGACCGACCGACCGACCGACCGACCGACCGACCGACCGACCGACCGACCGACCGACCGACCGACCGACCGACCGACCGACCGACCGACCGACCGACCGACCGACCGACCGACCGACCGACCGACCGACCGACCGACCGACCGACCGACCGACCGACCGACCGACCGACCGACCGACCGACCGACCGACCGACCGACCGACCGACCGACCGACCGACCGACCGACCGACCGACCGACCGACCGACCGACCGACCGACCGACCGACCGACTGACCGACCGACCGACCGACCGACCGACCGACCGACTGACCGACCGACCGACCGACCGACCGACCGACCGACCGACCGACCGACCGACCGACCGACCGACCGACCGACCGACCGACCGACCGACCGACCGACCGACCGACCGACCGACCGACCGACCGACCGACCGACCGACCGACCGACCGACCGACCGACCGACCGACCGACCGACCGACCGACCGACCGACCGACCGACCGACCGACCGACCGACCGACCGACCGACCGACCGACCGACCGACCGACCGACCGACCGACCGACCGACCGACCGACCGACCGACCGACCGACCGACCGACCGACCGACCGACCGACCGACCGACCGACCGACCGACCGACCGACCGACCGACCGACCGACCGACCGACCGACCGACCGACCGACCGACCGACCGACCGACCGACCGACCGACCGACCGACCGACCGACCGACCGACCGACCGACCGACCGACCGACCGACCGACCGACCGACCGACCGACCGACCGACCGACCGACCGACCGACCGACCGACCGACCGACCGACCGACCGACCGACCGACCGACCGACCGACCGACCGACCGACCGACCGACCGACCGACCGACCGACCGACCGACCGACCGACCGACCGACCGACCGACCGACCGACCGACCGACCGACCGACCGACCGACCGACCGACCGACCGACCGACCGACCGACCGACCGACCGACCGACCGACCGACCGACCGACCGACCGACCGACCGACCGACCGACCGACCGACCGATTCGACCGACCGACCGACCGACCGACCGACCGACCGACCGACCGACCGACCGACCGACCGACCGACCGACCGACCGACCGACCGACCGACCGACCGACCGACCGACCGACCGACCGACCGACCGACCGACCGACCGACCGACCGACCGACCGACCGACCGACCGACCGACCGACCGACCGACCGACCGACCGACCGACCGACCGACCGACCGACCGACCGACCGACCGACCGACCGACCGACCGACCGACCGACCGACCGACCGACCGACCGACCGACCGACCGACCGACCGACCGACCGACCGACCGACCGACCGACCGACCGACCGACCGACCGACCGACCGACCGACCGACCGACCGACCGACCGACCGACCGACCGACCGACCGACCGACCGACCGACCGACCGACCGACCGACCGACCGACCGACCGACCGACCGACCGACCGACCGACCGACCGACCGACCGACCGACCGACCGACCGACCGACCGACCGACCGACCGACCGACCGACCGACCGACCGACCGACCGACCGACCGACCGACCGACCGACCGACCGACCGACCGACCGGACCGACCGACCGACCGACCGACCGACCGACCGACCGACCGACCGACCGACCGACCGACCGACCGACCGACCGACCGACCGACCGACCGACCGACCGACCGACCGACCGACCGACCGACCGACCGACTGACCGACCGACCGACCGACCGACCGACCGACCGACCGACCGACCGACCGACCGACCGACCGACCGACCGACCGACCGACCGACCGACCGACCGACCGACCGACCGACCGACCGACCGACCGACCGACCGACCGACCGACCGACCGACCGACCGACCGACCGACCGACCGACCGACCGACCGACCGACCGACCGACCGACCGACCGACCGACCGACCGACCGACCGACCGACCGACCGACCGACCGACCGACCGACCGACCGACCGACCGACCGACCGACCGACCGACCGACCGACCGACCGACCGACCGACCGACCGACCGACCGACCGACCGACCGACCGACCGACCGACCGACCGACCGACCGACCGACCGACCGACCGACCGACCGACCGACCGACCGACCGACCGACTGACCGACCGACCGACCGGACCGACCGACCGACCGACCGACCGACCGACCGACCGACCGACCGACCGACCGACTGACCGACCGACCGACCGACCGACCGACCGACCGACCGACCGACCGACCGACCGACCGACCGACCGACCGACCGACCGACCGACTGACCGACCGACCGACCGACCGACCGACCGACCGACCGACCGACCGACCGACCGACCGACCGACCGACCGACCGACCGACCGACCGACCGACCGACCGACCGACCGACCGACCGACCGACCGACCGACCGACCGACCGACCGACCGACCGACCGACCGACCGACCGACCGACCGACCGACCGACCGACCGACCGACCGACCGACCGACCGACCGACCGACCGACCGACCGACCGACCGACCGACCGACCGACCGACCGACCGACCGACCGACCGACCGACCGACCGACCGACCGACCGACCGACCGACCGACCGACCGACCGACCGACCGACCGACCGACCGACCGACCGACCGACCGACCGACCGACCGACCGACCGACCGACCGACCGACCGACCGACCGACCGACCGACCGACCGACCGACCGACCGACCGACCGACCGACCGACCGACCGACCGAACCGACCGACCTAACCGACCTAACCGACCGACCTAACCTAACCTAACCTAACCTAACCTAACCTAACCTAACCTAACCGACCGACCGACCTAACCTAACCTAACCTAACCTAACCTAACCTAACCTAACCTAACCTAACCTAACCTAACCTAACCTAACCTAACCTAACCTAACCTAACCTAACCTAACCTAACCTAACCTAACCAGTCGCGCCTCACCCGCCGTCCGACTAACACTGTTTCCGCGTCGCTCCGCACGAAAAAATTCACAAAAGTGGTATTTTTAACGCGAATATACAAGTGCGATATATCATTAGAATCGCGCTCGTGAGACGCGTGTTTTGATGTATCACAAGTGATACTTGTGAAAATTTTCACTAACACGTGGTGGAAAATAGTGTTGTGGTGAACACTTCGGAGGTCAAAACCCCGAAAAGTGATCTGTGACCTAGTGTTTTTGGACTGCACGGATCACCGCTTGAACTGCCCGGACCCTCGGAGACCCCTCCCGGAATTTTCCGGTGAGGACCCGAGGCACAACAGCCGAAAAACTGAAAAACACGTGGCGGCCATTTCAGCCGTTTCAGGAGTGCGGCTGAAGGCTGAAGTGGGCCCGCATAGCAGACAGTGAGACCATCCCGGAGGCGTTTTCAAATTGAATATTGGACAATTATAACGGACTCAAACGGGATTACAAGGTGATGACAATTGTAAAATAATTTTAGTTTAGTTTCGGACTTAATTACGGGAGAACAATATCTGTGACCCAATACTTTTAAAGTGTTAAAAAATAGTGCAGCTTATAACGAATAGACCGAGGGCCGAATTATTGAAATCGGCTGAAAAACCAAGAAACTGCGACTCCCGAAGCCGAGCGAGTAAATTTGCTCAGCCGCAAATATAAAGTGGCAAATTTCAACTTTGCGAACCCCGCCATCCCGGATCCAGACCACCAGGTTACCTTTTCGGGAACCTCACGGAGGAGCGAACAAACCGTGGAACATCGCCCGCTGACAACTACCGCCCGCTCCAGGAGCCATTTGCAGAAAGTTGTCAGCCCACCCGAATTCCCGGAATTTCCTGGAAGACAGCGGACCGGCCAGCAACCACCAGAGGGGCCCAAGACGCAAGAGCAACTCCTCATCTAGATTTAGGTATTTTTAGAATTAAGCTTAGACCAAAATTGTAATTTATACAAATTTTATTCTGGAACTAGTCCCACAGACGGCATTACCAAATAAGTTTGTCGTCCAGTTATCCCGGAAACGGTGCTAGGTAGCCCAAAAATAACACCAAATCGGTTCTCTGACGAGAAGCGACTGTAAGGGCAACTTAGATATAGCCACCCCCAAAACGTTCCCACGGGAAGATTTTTGTGGAAATCGTGAAAATTTTTGGGTTTCCCGGCGTCCAGGATTTTCATTCGCAGTCCTGCAAATAAATTTGGACCCTGCCCGATAACCCATAAATTTTCACGACAATAAAATCTAGCTGCTAAGACCCAAACAATCTTTTTAAAGTTGGTAAAGTGCAGCTCCCGGTATTCCCGTCGGGAAAAAGCACAGACCGCGCGACTTTTCCGTGGAGGATTTCTCAAGGTCTTGTGGGACTGGACCAGCTCTTGCCGTAGCACTTTACTACGTGGAAATCCATCCAGAACTTCAGCCCCTACAGTGGATTTGAGGAACCTTCCCAACGGCAAAAGTTAAGATTGTTTAGATAAGTGTTTTTGGAAAACCTGCATTTATCTCGGGAACGGTACGTCCTAGGCCAAAAATAACCAAATTTCGGCCCCCCCCTCTCAAACACACCCCCCCATCTCCGAACAAACCCGACCCTCCCGGACCCATCCCCCCCACTCCCATCCCCCTACCCCCATAAAACCAACCGACCAGCCTAAGCGTGACCCCCCGAGTGAAAAAGTAGGTAAGCCGTATCTTGGGAACCGCTGAACCGATTTAGACGGGGTTTTCGATAGAGGGATCTACAGTAGTAGAGTAACAAATTGGACCATAGAGCAGCGCTCTACATAGAGTTAAATTTTAAAAATTCTTTTTTGTATAGTTTTATTGCCTATGTAGTTGTAATATTTAGTATTAGGTGTTACTAAGGGTCAGGACCCCTGCCAAAAAGAAAAACGATAGAGTCTGCGACTCTAAAAAATTTTAAAATTTACTTTTAATTAATTTTCCTTTGTTTTCTTTATATATAATAACCTTTATAATTAGTGAAAAAGGGTTACAATACAAAAGTAAAAAACGACTCTACATAGAGAAAAAATTTTTAAGCCGAAAATCGGCAAAGGACAGTACTGTAACACATTTTAGTGACCGAGTCAGTGACTCTACCTCTAGTTTTAAGACGTTATTAAAATTTTTTTTTTATTGTGTCTTTAGCACTAGGCTCTACTATATTATATCCGTAGACCGAAGACAGTAGAGCCAATAACTCTACCTTTCATTAAAGTGTATTTATATATTATCATCGTGACAAAAACTTATTAAACTATTTAATTGTAATCACTCGGTAGTTCCAATTCTGTGCAACTGAGACCATTTTACAAATTTTACAAGGTTCCGCATTTGCCAGACACTACCTTAAATCCAACATGTTCGGACTGAGAACACCATCAAAGAGGACAGAAGGCGAAAAGTCGCCTCACAAAAACCCAACTCCTGACAGGAGCGTCCGACGCAGTATCGGAGAGTGGGAGGCCGCGAGGAAAAGTACTACCCCCACCATAACAAAAATGGTGGGACCCGCAGAGCCAACACAGCCAGTAATAAAAAATAAACCACTCACAAAACGGCAAGTTACCACAAGAACGGCAGAGGCCAAATCCTGTCTTTGCAAGGCAAAACTACATCTGAACAACTCTCGCAACATAAAGACGGAAATAAAAACAGAAGTCACCGCGGCCTTGGACAGATTGTATCAACTCGTCAAAGAGGCGGACGCCGAAGCAAAGATAGGAAAGGCCTCAGGCAAAAAAGAGGAACCCATGAGGATGGCACCGGAAGACACCGTTTCCGACACCACCTTCATGGTGAACTCCGAGACCAATACTCTAATGAGTAAAATAGATGAACACTCCAAGCTCCTCTCCGAAAACAACGACAAGATGGAGGAATTAAAAAGGGCTCTCGAACACCAAAAGGAGACCCTGGAAAGGGTGGCAACAGCGTCATACGCAAGCGTGACCGCAGCAAAAAGCCCAACACGGACGAAGCGAAACACGCTTCACTCAGTAGTTGTCACCTCAAACAACGAAACGGAAACAGGGGAAGATGTCTTGGAGAGAGTAAGGAAAGCGGTAGACGCCAAGGAAGGGTGGATAAAAATAGAAAAGATAAGAAAGGCTAAAGATAGAAAGGTCATAATGGGATTCCACTCAAAAGGAGAAAGAGATAAATTCAAAGAGAGGCTGGGAAGCACAGAGTCTGAACTCGCCGTCGAAGAAGTAAAAAACAAAGACCCGCTCCTAGTCCTTAAGAGTGTTTTATCTATAAACACAGATGAAGATATCCACAAAGCTCTTAGGAACCAAAACCGGGAAATCTTCCACGACCTAGAAGAGGAGCAGGTCCGAGTGGAGGTGAAGTTCAGAAAGAAAACGAGAAACCCACACACATGCCACGTAGTCATCAGTGTATCCCCTACAGTCTGGCAGAGAGCAACCCACCGGGGAACCATGCGGGTAGACCTCCAAAGAGTCAAAGTGGAGGACCAAACCCCGCTACTCCAGTGCACCCGATGTCTGGGCTATGGCCATGGGAAAAGGTTCTGCACCGAGACAGCAGACCTTTGTAGCCATTGCAGTGGCCCTCACCTGAGAACGGAATGCGCTGACTGGCTTGCTGGAGCTCCAGCAAGGTGCCGGAACTGCACTAAAGCCGGAATAGACCACACGGAACACAACGCATTCGACGTGGCATGTCCAGTGCGAAAGAAATGGGATGAGCTTGCCAGATCGACGGTAGCGTATTGCTAAAGGCAACACAAATAAACAAACCCCCACTGGGGCATGCAGGCAAACCTCCAAAGAAAAAAGCTCGCAACTGAGGAACTACTGATGGAGGCGCAAAAGCGAAAAACCGCGTTCGCGCTTCTGCAGGAACCATATGTGGGCGGAGCCAAATCAATGAGAGGTTATAATGGTGTGCGGGTGTACCAGGCAGCCAAATTGGGGAGGGTACCGTAAAAGCCGCCATAGCGGTCTTCGACGACGACCTAAGAGTAACACAGTACCCAAAACTCACCACAAATAATATAGTTGTGGTGGGAATCCACACAGGCGCCTGGGAAACCACTCTCGTCTCGTTTTACTTTGAGCCAGATCAACAAATTGAACCCTACGTAGAGCACCTCAAAAAGGTTAAAACAGAAATCGGCTCACACAGATGGCTCATAGGAGGGGACGCGAACGCGAAAAGCTCATGGTGGGGAAGTCCAGACATTGACCATAGAGGCGAATACCTCCTGGCGGCTCTCGATGAACTAGACCTCAACGTACTAAACAAAGGAGAAATCCCGACCTTTGATACAATCCGGGGAGGCAGACGCTACAGCAGCCACGTAGACATCACAGCCTGTACAACAAATATCCTGGACCTGGTGGAAGACTGGAAAGTAGACGAAGGTCTCACGAGCTCGGACCACAACGGCATCGTTTTCAAAATTAACCTAGTAAGTTCAACACAAACACAAATAAACAGAACAACACGTATCTACAACACCAAGAAAGCCAATTGGTTTGAGTTTCATGAGAAACTCAAACAATTGTTGCCGACTTTACACGAAATAGAAACAATAAACACACCACACCAAATAGATACACATGTCGACAATATTACTAAAGTAATCACCGCGACATGCGACATCACCATACCCAAAAAGAAACACAATCATAAACTCACCCTGCCGTGGTGGTCCGAGGAACTCGAAGAGATGAAGAAGGAAGTCGCCACCAGGAAACGCAGGATACGCTGTGCAGCTCCAGTCCGCAGACCCAAAGTTATCGAAGAGTATCTGAAACAAAAAGAAAAATATGAGTCAAGAGCAGCCTCAGCCCAAGTCGAGAGCTGGAAGGAGTTTTGCAAGAAGCAGGACAGAGAGGGAGTGTGGGAAGGCATTTATAGGGTTATAGGTAGGGTGACCAAAAGAGAGGAGGACTTGCCCCTAGAACATGAAGGCAAAATACTCAGTGCGGCGGACTCTGCGCGACTACTGGCAGAGACCTTCTATCCGAAGGATCCCACCGACACCGATAATGAACACCACCGCCGTATTAGACACATGGCCAGAAATGTGAATGAGGGAGAACAAGAAGATCCCGGCGAACCACCATTCACAATGATGGAACTCATATGGGCGAGCAGATCCTTCAACCCAAAGAAAGCGCCAGGAATGGACGGGTTTACGGCTGACATCTGCCACCACGCCATAGAATGCAGCCCTGAGACATTCCTGGCGCTTCTAAACAAGTGCCTGAAACTCCACCACTTCCCCAGGTCTTGGAAGGAGGCCACGGTAGTCGTCTTGAGGAAGCCGGGCAAAGATGACTATACCAAGCCTAAATCCTACCGCCCGATCGGCCTGCTCCCGATACTTGGCAAGATATATGAAAAACTACTAGTGGCTCGTCTAAAATTTTACCTCGTACCAAAAACAAGCGAGAGGCAGTTTGGATTCATGCCACAAAGGAGCACCGAAGACTCCCTCTATACCATGATGCAATACGTTCGCAGCAAATTAAAGGAAAAGAAAATTATCACACTGATTTCGCTAGATATAGAGGGAGCCTTCGATTGCGCCTGGTGGCCGGCCATCAGAGTCCGCTTGGCCGAGGAAAACTGTCCTCTTGACCTAAGGAGAGTGGTGGACAGCTACTTGAGAGACAGGAGTGTCAGGGTAAGGTTTGCAGGAGAAGAGCACGCCATAGCAACAAGCAAAGGCTGTGTACAGGGCTCGATCGGAGGACCCACACTGTGGAATCTCTTGCTGGACCCTCTCCTAAAAAGCCTTCAAGCAAACGGCGTATACTGTCAGGCATTCGCAGACGACGTAGTGCTTGTCTTCGACGGTGAGAAGACATCGGATGTCCAGGACGCGGCGAACGCCGCGCTCGACCATGTTTGGAGGTGGGGTGTTGACAATAAGCTAAAATTTGCACCACATAAAACAAATGCGATGGTCATAACTAAGCGCTTAAAATTCGACACTCCACGCCTGAGCATGGGCGGGACGGCGGTTGCCATGTCCAGGGAGATTAAAATGTTGGGGGTCACCATCGATGACAAGCTGACGTTCAATACGCACGTCGCGAATGTATGCAGGAAGGCCATAGGTATTCACAAGCAGTTAGCGAGAGCAGCGAAAACCACTTGGGGTCTCCACCCGGAGGTCGTTAAGACAATTTACGTAGCCACTGTAGAGCCTGTAATCTTGTACGCAGCCAGCGTGTGGGCACCAGCAGCGGAAAAACTGAGTGTCATTAAACAACTCTCAGTCGTTCAACGAGGGATAGCGCAGAAAATCTGCAAGGCCTACCGAACGGTGTCCCTAAACTCGGCTTTGATCCTATCAGGACTACTCCCTCTGGACCTCCGAATTCGAGAGGCGGCCTCACTCTATGAGGCCAAGAAGGGTGTGGGCCAAGCGATCATGGGGGACAGGGACATCGAGAGAATGATGCCGGCCGCAGAAGCTCCTCATCCTGCAGAGCATAACAAACTGGAGATAGTGAAGCTCTCTAACCAGGAGCAAGTGGATGCCCACAGTGAATACAACATTCGCATCTTCACGGATGGTAGCAAGCTTGAGGGAAAGGTGGGGGCAGCTGTCTCCATTTGGAACGGCAATACCGAGAACAAATCCCACAAGCTTGCTCTATCCGGCTTCTGCACTGTCTACCAAGCTGAACTCTTGGCACTGTCCAAGGCCACGGAAATCGTCAGAAACCACCGAGAGAGAACCTTCCGGGATCTACAGCGACTCCATGGCAGCCCTTCAAACGGTCACCAACCATAGATGCCCCCATCCTCTAGCGGTAGCGGCAAGGGACAACCTTAGATCTGCGCTAGCTCAGAATAAGGTTGTCGCCCTGCACTGGATAAAGGCACACGCAGGGATGGAGGGTAACGAAAGGGCTGACCAACTCGCCAAGGATGCCGCTCTGAAATCTAAGCGCAGACCAGATTACGACCGATGCCCGATCTCATTCGTCAAGCGATGCCTCAGAAGCGAAACACTAGACGAGTGGAACCGCAGATATAAAAACGGCGAAACTGCTTCAGGAACCAAAATGTTCTTCCCAGACGCGATTGAGGCTTATCGGATAGTGAGGAAGATTATACCTAGCAACCTGAGAACGCAGATCATGACTGGGCACGGGGGGTTCTCCGAATACTTGAATCGCTTCAAGTGTAAGGAGAGTCCTTCGTGCATATGTGACCCAGCGGAAATGGAGACAGTGCGGCACATCTTGTTTAATTGTCCGGTGCACGAATTGGAGAGACTGGAACTGCAAAACAGGCTAAAAACACAAATAATACCAGATAGCATTACAGAAATAATGACAGATAAAACTAGTAGAAACACATTCTTAAAATACTGCGAAAGCATTGCAACAAAAGTAACCAAAAGAAATAGTGTGTAAAAGTATGTTTACTTAATTTATAGACAAATTAAAATTAAGCATACAAAATGAATTGTAAAAAATGTAATAAATAGTGTTAGTAGTATGTTATGGGTTAAGAATAGAAAATAAGGTAAATTTGTAGTAGTCGATAAAATGTAAAGTAGCAAATAAGAAAATTTTGAAGCTATTAATAAATAAAAGTAATCGTGTCGAGTTAATAACAACCCTAAAATTAAAATAAAAAGTTGATAGTTAGATAGCGAGAGAATCCCACTCTCTAAAGTAGCAAAAGGTGAAGAATGAAAGAAAGAATTGTATGAAGAATGGAAGTGCGAGAGGAATAAATGCGAGAACTGGTATGAACGCAACCAAGCTAAGCAAAGTCTCCGATCATGTTGGAGGAGCACAGTAACAAAAAAAAAAAACAAAAAAAAAAAACAAAAAAAACCTAACCTAACCTAACCTAACCTAACCTAACCTAACCTAACCTAACCTAACCTAACCTAACCTAACCTAACCTAACCTAACCTAACCTAACCTAACCTAACCTAACCTAACCTAACCTAACCTAACCTAACCTAACCTAACCTAACCTAACCTAACCTGACCTAACCTAACCTGGCCTGGCTAACCTAACCTGGCCTGGCCTGGCCTGGCCTGGCCTGGCCTGGCCTGGCCTAACCTAACCTGGCCTGGCCTGGCCTGGCCTGGCCTGGCCTGGCCTGGCCTGGCCTGGCCTGGCCTGGCCTGGCCTGGCACTGGCCTGGCCTGGCCTGGCCTGGCAGCTGGCCTGGCCTGGCACAAGCACAGCCTAACCTGGCCTGGCCTGGCACAGCACAGCACCTAACCTGGCCTGGCACTGGCCTGGCCTGGCACAACCTGGCCTGGCCTGGCACAGCACAGCCTGGCACAGCACAGCACAGCACAGCACAGCCTGGCACAGCCTAACTGGCCTGGCACAACCTGGCCTGGCACAGCACAGCACAGCACAGCACAGCACAGCACAGCACAGCACAGCACAGCACAACCTGGCACAGCACAGCACAGCACAGCACAGCACAGCACAGCACAGCACAGCACAGCACAGCACAGCACAACCTGGCCTGGCACAGCACAGCCTGGCACAGCACAGCACAGCACAGCACAGCACAGCACAGCACAGCACAGCACAGCACAGCCTGGCACAGCACAGCACAGCACAGCCTGGCACAGCACAGCACAGCACAGCACAGCACAGCACAGCACAACCTGGCACAGCACAGCACAGCACAGCCTGGCCTGGCCTGGCCTGGCACAGCCTGGCACACTGGCCTGGCCTGGCCTGGCACAGCACAGCCTGGCACAGCACAGCACAGCACACCTGGCACAGCACAGCACAGCACAGCACAGCACCTGGCACTGGCACTGGCCTGGCACAGCACAGCACAGCACAGCACAGCACAGCACAGCACAGCACTGGCCTGGCCTGGCCTGGCCTAACCTGGCCTGGCCTGGCCTAACCTAACCAAACATAAAACCTAACCTAACCTAACCTAACCTAACCTAACCTAACCTAACCTAACCTAACCTAACCTAACCTAACATAACCTAACCTAACCTAACCTAACCTAACCTAACCTAACCTAACCTAACCTAACCTAACCTAACCTAACCTAACCTAACCGTTTTTTTTTTTTTTTGGCGGAGTGGAAAATGCTTTACGCATCCCCCAGGCCTGGGGCGACCTGGGGGTATGTGGGACTCTCCCGGGCTAGTCCCGGGCCTACCCACTAAAAACCACTCCGGCGTTTCCCGCTCTGCCGTTAAGGGGACGCATGGGATCTAGTGAATTTCACCATGACGTCCCCCGGCCGCCCCGGTCTATCTCACCGGGGCTCCCGCGCCATGGGGGGGCAAGTCGGTACGCTCGACTCGCCCCCCAGACGAAGGCCGTCAGAGGGTCCCCAACCCTCCGGCCTTACAGGGGAATCTGGCGGTTCGCGGCGAGATACCGCGAGCGCCTGACTCCCCTTCGTCTGCGCCTGAGCGGGAGCGCGTCCGCTGCATCCTCGCGCTCCCGCTCCGCGGCCTCCTTCTGGGACATGACGGTCTCGCAGAAGGAGGCCACCGCCTCCCACCCCCTGTCGCTGCACAGCATTCCGGCGACTATGCTGTGCAGCGAGAGGTCCTCCCTCCCGAGGGCGAGCCTCAGGGTGCGGCGATCTTCCGCCCAGCGACTGCACTCTTCCACAGTGTGCCGGGTGGTGTCGTCTGGATCGCCGCACTCGTGGCATCCGGGGCCGAGCTCCCTCCCGATGCGGTGCAGGTAATGACCGAAGCAACCATGCCCGGTCAATACCTGCACCATGCGGTAGCTCAAGGCCCCGCGCCCTCTCTCCAACCAGCGGTCGAACGACGGGAGGATGGCCCCTATGGTTCGGGTACCATAGAGGGAATCCTCCAGGTCGTTCTTCCACCGGTCCCTCAACCTGTCGACGGCCAACCGGCGCGCTCTCTCCGCTTCTTCCGGGCCCAGACTCTCCCCTAGAGTCCGGGCCTCTACCCTCCTTTGGTGCCTCTCCGCCAACACCTGGGCATCCAACTCCCAGGGAGGGGTGGCGGCGAGAAGGCACGCGGCCGCATGCGAGACGGTGGTGTACGCCCTACAGATACGCAGGGCCACCACCCTCTGCGGCCGCCGGAGCTGCGCTCGGTTGGCCGCCGACAGACGGTCGGCCCAAATTGGGGCCCCGTACAAGGCCATGCTCCTCACCACATTGGCGAAGAGCCGGCGGCACGGGGCGTTTGGGCCGCCCACGTTGGGCAGCAGACGGCTGAGTGCCGCCGCTGCACCAACGACCCGGGGAGCAAGTCGCCGGAAATGCTCCCCGAAGTCCCACCTGCGGTCCAGGATGAGCCCAAGATATTTGATGTGGGGCTCAACCCGGACCGCTTCCCCCTCCACAGGGATGGTGAGGCCCGCTCGCACTCGCCATCCCCTCCCCCCGAAGACGACGGCCTCAGTCTTCGGGAGGGCCACCTTTAGCCCAAGGAGACCAATGCGTGCGACGGTGAGCTCTGTGGCCACCGCCGCCCGCCTGAGGGTCTCCCCGAGCTCCGCGCCCCGCACAGCCACCATCGTGTCGTCAGCATAACAGATGGTGACCATACGGGGGAGCTGCACCCCCCTTATGGCCCAGTCGTAGCCGAGGTTCCACAGAAGGGGTCCGAGGACGGACCCTTGTGGAACCCCGCAGGCCATGGGGCGCAGCTTTCGGCCGTCCCTGTCGTCGTAGAGCACTACCCGGTCCTGCAGGTAGTGCTCCACAACCCTCCTCAGGTAGGGAGGCACTCCGTGGTATCTGAGTGCCTCCCTCACCACCCCGTAGGGGAGAGTGCCGAATGCGTTGGCGATGTCGAGAGACACCGCCACGACACCCTCCCCCCTTCCCGCCGCCTGGACGCTGTACTCCCTCAGCCGAGCTACAGCGTCCAGCGTGGACCGCCCCTCCCGGAACCCGAACTGGTTGTCGGCCAAGTCCGGGCCCGTTTCTCTCAGGTGATGCTGGATTCTGGAGGCCAGGATCCTCTCGAACACCTTCCCGGCCTCATCCAGCATCACCAAGGGGCGGTACCCCGAAGGAGAGTCCGGCGGCCGACCCTCCTTCCGCAGGAGGACTAGCCTCCCCCTCTTCCAGCACCCCGGGAAGCGCCCCTCCTTGAGACAATCCTCAAGGAGGAGTTTGTAGCGGTCCCCGAGGTGCTTCAGTGCCAGGTGCAGGACCTTACCTGGCACTCCGTCCGGACCCGGAGCCTTTCTCCAGGCCCGGAGCCTCTCCACAGCCCTCTCCATCTCGCCGTCCGTGAGCGGCGGGACGGCGGAATCGAGAGGGCTTCCCTCCTCTTCAGGGAGCGCCATTACCGGCGGGACGAAGTCCCCCGCCGGTGGGAAGAGGCCCTCGACGACCCTCTGGAGGAGTTCCGGCGACATCGAGTCCGTTGGGGGGGCGTACTTTAGCTTGCTGCGTACAAGCTTGTACGGACGCCCCCACGGATCTCTATCCAACGTCGCCAGGAACTCCTCGCGCGCCTCATCTTTCCTCCGCGCGATGGCCGTCTTGAGGGCCTCTATGGCCTCCCTGAGCTCCCGGTGGAGGAGCTCCTCCTCCTCAGTGGTGTGCCTCCTTCTCCTGCAGTGCGTGTATCGGCGGCGGGCTGCGTTACTGGTGGTGCGGAGGGCAGCAATCTCCGCTGTCCACCAGTAGACCTGCCGCCTAGCGGGCATCCTCCTCACCCGAGGCATGCCCGCGTCACACACCGCAGTGAGGGACTCCTCGAAGCACACCGCCCGCTCCTCCACTCCCAAGGTGGTCGCCGGGGAGGCGCACCATGCCTCCACTATGGCCGCCTCCTCCGCCTGGTCCCGATCCAGGCGGGTCAGCGCCCACCTCGGGAACCGGGTCCTCGCCCGCCCCCTCCCGGGAGGCGATGGGCGTGGGGAGACCCTCATCCGTATATAACGATGATCGGAGAGGGTCTCCTCGTCCTCCAGGACGCGCCAGTCCCGGACGCGCGCAGCAATGGCGGGGGTCGCGAACGTGATGTCCACGATGGATCCCCCCTGCCTGCGTACGCACGTCTCGGCGCGGCCCTGGTTTAAGACAACCAGGCCCATCGCCACCGTCCAGTCGAGCAGGACCGCCCCCTTTGGGTCGGTGCTGGGGGAACCCCAAGCCACGCATTTGGCGTTGAGATCCCCGAGCACCATCATTGGCCCAGGGGCGATCCTCTGGACCAGAGTCCCCAGCCTCCGGAGGAAAACCTCGAAGGCCCGCAGCGGCTTGTTGGGGGAGAAGTAAACTCCAATGAGTGTAATCTCCCCCAATTTGGCGGCCGCGTATCCCGGGCCCTTCTCTATCTCATCCAGGGGGGGGGACTCCCCACCCGAGGGCACCACCAACGCCGCCGTTCCATCGGTTGCCCCAACCCAGTTGGGCTGGGGTGGCACCACGTAGGGTTCCGTGATAATGCCAACGCCAACCCCCCACTCGGCCATGACCTGCATGAGCAGGTCCTGGGCGCGAGCGGAGTGGTTGACGTTGGCCTGCAGTATATCTGTGCTCTTTGGAGGGCCTCTTAACATTCCATGGATGTTGGGCCCTCCGTGGCAGTTTCGGCGGTAGCGGCAGCAACAGCAGTGGTGGCTGCAGCGGCAGTCGCAGCAGTGGTGACTGCGGCGGCGGTGGCACCCTCCCTCACCGATGTCTTGGTGGAGGGGGCGTTAGCTCCTCTAATGTTAGGAGGAGAACACTTATCCCCTCCCATTTTGTGGGCAGAGGGCTTTCCGGCGTGATGGCAGACTCCGCAAAAAGGAGTTTCGCTGCAGTCTGCCATCTTGTGCCCCGGTTTGCTGCACCGGAAGCACAGGTGCCCTCTTTCCACCGGCGAGGGGCAGGTCGTCCGAGTGTGTCCGGTGCCCAGGCACCTGAAGCACCGGAGCGGCTCCGGGTCGAGCGCCTGGAACCGCGCAACCGACCAACCGATGCAAACCCTATTGGATTCCAGCAATCGATTGGCCGCCTTTACCGGGCACCTAAGGAGCGCCGACCCGGAACCGCCGAAGCCCCTTCTAATGTTGCCCACCTTTATTTGTTCGGACGGGCATCCCCCCTGACCAGCGCAGGCACTCGCCACCTGTTCGGGCGTGGCGGCCTCGTCGAGTCCTGTTACCCGTATCCTGGCAAGCTTCAGGGGGCAGTAAACCCGGGCCACGTCGCCTATTACTCCCTCCATGCGAGCACAAAGAGCTTCGGCGGCGCGGCCATCGTCCGCCCCAGGGATCTCCAGAATCCTGGATCCATCGGCCGTCCTCCTGATTTTGAGGTGGTCGATGCCCACCTCCTCTAATTTGAAGGAGGCGGAGGCCTTCGCCATAATGGACGCGTATGTGGCGTCCGTCCCCGGGTTTATGGCGATCACTACGGCCGCCGTCTTGGGCACCGGGATCTTCTTGGGTCTCGGTGCCGGGGCTGAGGCCGGCGGCCCTGGTTTCTGGGACTGCGCCGCGGGAGGAGAGGCCTTCGCCTTCCTCTTTTTCCTTCCGACCACTTCACTCCAGGAGGACTGGGCGGGGTTGGCTGGGGGAGAGGACTCTGGTTGAGAGGGGTCCCGGGGCGCCGACGATGGACCCGGCTGGGGCCCAGTGGAAGCCTTCTTCCGGTTTGGAACTGGTTCCGGCGCTGGCCTCGCTGGTGGTGCCAGGGTAGACCCGGTGGTGGCCATCCTTCCTGCAGCCGCCGGTAACGTTCCTGCAGAGGGTTTGGCAGAGACCGGTTTGGGCTCCTTCGGCACTGACGCAGGGATACGAGAAACCGTTCCTGCGCTGAGACCTTCTGCCTCGGAGACCCTTCTCATATCAGCCGCTAGTGGCGGACGAAGGACTGGGGCCGGTGGGATGAGGCTCCTCATCTCGTCCAGGCGGGCATTTACCATGCCACCCAGAGAGACGAAGAGATCCCTGGTGATCTGTTCTTTAAACTCTGCAAGAGTATCCGACACGGCCGCCATAACCTGATTAGCCAGACCTCCGAGTTCACCCTGGTTAGTCGCAGCCGGCTTCCTCTCCGAGAAGGCTTGTCTTAGAGCCTTAGTTTCCGCTTGTGCGATGGCAAGTTGTTCTTTAAGCCTCTTTTGATCGGCTTTGAGGATGCGCATCTCGTCATTTTGTTCACGAGCCTGAAGGTGGTCCATGGCCAGTGCTATTTCGCGGCAAGCCTTATTAATAGTGCCCCACACACGGCCGCTAATGTGTCCGGACTTGCCAACCTGCTCAAGCACAGAGTGAACAGCCTTCCGGGCGCCCTCGATTAATTCGTCATTGCCAGCCAAAAACGGTTCAGCAGCTGCACCCTGAGTCCGTTGCTCAGCCGATGCCACATGAGTCTGGACACATGAGCTATCATTGACGACCTCCTCATTGACTTGCGCCTCGCGAGCTTCTAGCTCCAGTGCCTTTAGACGAGCCTTGGCTTTTGAGAGCGCAGCGCAGGCCCCAGGGACCTTTTTCCCCTTCTTTGCTGTTTTCCGAGCTACATAGGTCTTCGGACCAGATCCAGACGGATTCTCCTCTGAAGATTCCGGGTGGGGTCTCTTCTCTCCTGAGCGAGTAGTCGATGCCATGTCGGTGTCGAGCGGTTCTTCAGTTTGGGCTTTATCCGCCCACAGCCTACCAGAACAACAAGGGTCCTGCGACATATCAGAAGCCATCGATACGACGGACTTTGCTGAGTCAGAATCAGCGCCATCGTCCACTTGTAGTGGCTTCAGTCTTCCTCTTGCACGTAAAACGCGCCCCTCCATTTGTCCGATTTGCGCCGAAGCGCAAACGGCCACATCGTCATTGAGACCTTCTCGGTCTGTCTCCTTCTTATTCGTCTTAGTTTTTTGTTGAGTTTTTTTTGAGCAATCCATATTGAGTCCCACGAGTTTTATAGGAAAGTTTGGTCCATCCGGGCAGAGCCTATTACCCAGGTAAGCCTAAAGTAACCCGCTACAGTTTCGGCGATTCTGTAACGGGGGGGTAGCAGTAGCGACTGATTATACCCATCAGCCATGCATCTCCTCGCCCTGACCCCTCAGCTTGAGATTCGGAGTGACTTTTTATACAGGTTTCCTCCCTGGTGGTCCAGACGGTTAAGCCAAGACCCTCGGTCCCTTTCGGAGTCACTAAACATGACAGTGAACACCTATATGGGTTTACGAGATTGACGGTGACAAGATGTTGTGTTGTCTGCTCGGAGGTATTGTAAGTACACACCGAGCCCGTCCTTGCTCCATCCGCTATGCCATCTTCCTAAAAGAGGGACATGCAGAGGAACGCCCACCTCAATCCCCCCAAACCCCCCCACCCCGTGTCGGGTTATTCGCCATCGACCAACAATATCTCACTAAGAGATATTGTTGATCGATGCCCAGGGTGCACCGGCCCGAGTGCTGCTCTTCCCCCCGGACGTATCCGGAAAGGAACCGCAACACTCAGGCACACGTGGAGGTTACCCGACCTAGCACCCCAACCTAACCTAACCTAACCTAACCTAACCTAACCTAACCTAACCTAACCTAACCTAACCTAACCTAACCTAACCTAACCTAACCTAACCTAACCTAACCTAACCTAACCTAACCTAACCTAACCTAACCTAACCTAACCTAACCTTTTTTTTTTTTTTTTTTTTGACGGAGTGGAAATGCATTTACGCATACCCCCTGGCCCTCTGCCGTGTGGGGGTTATGTGGGACTCACCCGGTTTCCCGGTCATACCCACTAAAACCACTCCGACGTGTCCGTCACTGCCGTTAGTGGGGACGCCACGGGATATGCCATAAGCCACCGCGACGACCCCCGGCAAGCCCGCTAGCGGGCACCCGCACAAAAAAGGAGGGGGGGAAAGAGAGCCAGACACGCTTAGCCCCTCCCCTTACCCAACCTCATGGATTTTTATAGAGGTTTTCTCCTCGCAGCCCCCACCCCGAAGGGTAGCGGCCCTCGCTCCAAACTCTACGAGTAAGGGTTACGAGTTGGCCGACGACCTGCCGAAACAAGCCGCCGCCCAGGCAGAGCACCCCGAAGGGCGCACCCGCAGAACAGGCTCGCCCTGAAAAGGGCAAGCCTGGCCCTCCAGGCAGGCCCATTGCTGGGCCCGCCGTGTGACTGCCTATGACCGCTGCCCTCACTTTGGACCTGTCCGGTGTGGGAAACCCTGCCGGCATAGCTCCGAAAGATCACTGGGCAACGACAAGTAGGCAGCACACTTCCCCCTGGTCTCATCCACAGTGCCCTCTAGAAAGAGGGACACGCGGAGAGACACCCCGTGTCGGGTTATTAGCCATCGGCCAACAATATCTCTAAAAGAGAAATTGTTGACCGATGCCCAAGTGCACCGGCCCAAGTACTGCTCTTCCCCCCGCACCTCCAATTGCGTAAGGGGAACCGCAGCACCAAGGCACACGAGGAGGTTACCCGACATAGCACCCCAACCTAACCTAACCTAACCTAACCTAACCTAACCTAACCTAACCTAACCTAACCTAACCTAACCTAACCTAACCTAACCTAACCTAACCTAACCTAACCTAACCTAACCTAACCTAACCTAACCTAACCTAACCTAACCTAACCTAACCTAACCTAACCTAACCTAACCTAACCTAACCTAACCTAACCTAACCTAACCTAACCTAACCTAACCTAACCTAACCTAACCTAACCTAACCTAACCTAACCTAACCTAACCTAACCTAACCTAACCTAACCTAACCTAACCTAACCTAACCTAACCTAACCTAACCTAACCTAACCTAACCTAACCTAACCTAACCTAACCTAACCTAACCTAACCTAACCTAACCTAACCTAACCTAACCTAACCTAACCTAACCTAACCTAACCTAACCTAACCTTTTTTTTTTTTTTGACGGAGTGGAAATGCATTTACGCATACCCCCAGGCCCTCTGCCGTGTGGGGGTTATGTGGGACTCACCCGGTTTCCCGGTCATACCCACTAAAACCACTCCGACGTGTCCGTCACTGCCGTTAGTGGGGACGCCACGGGATATGCCATAAGCCACCGCGACGACCCCCGGCAAGCCCGCTAGCGGGCACCCGCACAAAAAAGGAGGGGGGGAAAGAGAGCCAGACACGCTTAGCCCCTCCCCTTACCCAACCTCATGGATTTTTTATAGAGGTTTTCTCCTCGCAGCCCCCACCCCGAAGGGTAGCGGCCCTCGCTCCAAACTCTACGAGTAAGGGTTACGAGTTGGCCGACGACCTGCCGAAACAAGCCGCCGCCCAGGCAGAGCACCCCGAAGGGCGCACCCGCAGAACAGGCTCGCCCTGAAAAGGGCAAGCCTGGCCCTCCAGGTAGGCCCATTGCTGGGCCCGCCGTGTGATTGCCTATATATTACCGCTGCCCTCACTTTGGACCTGTCCGGCATGGGAGTCCCTGCCGGCATAGCTCCAAAGATCACTGGGCAAACGACAAGTAGGCAGCACACTTCCCCCCCCTGGTCTCATCCACAGTGCCCTCTAGAAAGAGGGACACGCGGAGAGACACCCCCGTGTCGGGTTATTAGCCATCGACCAACAATATCTCTAAAAGGGAAATTGTTGACCGATGCCCAGGGTGCACCGGCCCAAGTACTGCTCTTCCCCCCGCACCTCCAATTGCGTAAGAGGAACCGCAGCACCAAGGCACACGAGGAGGTTACCCGACATAGCACCCCAACCTAACCTAACCTAACCACGTCCTTGTGACTTTTAAAAATCATACTCACCCAAGAGTGTGGCACGTCCAAAGATTCGTCTCGGCGAGCCCTTTCATTTCCCCCAACACCCTTCCAAATCGACTTACTAGTTTTCCCGGTTTCACCTGAAACATAAAATTTAAAAATTAATTATTTTAAAAAATTCCTAACTTCCAAAATATTAATATTTTTATTACAAAATTTTCGTTTAGATTCCATTACTAGCTACCCTTCAGCCTTCTGCATACTCAAAACACCGGATTTCGACAAAATTTTTGCGCTTACGGAACCGAGGTTACCTAAGTGCAACAATTTCTTCATACATCACGTCCTTGTGACTTTTAAAAATCATACTCACCCAAGAGTGTGGCACGTCCAAAGATTCGTCTCGGCGAGCCCTTTCATTTCCCCCAACACCCTTCCAAATCGACTTACTAGTTTTCCCGGTTTCACCTGAAACATAAAATTTAAAAATTAATTATTTTAAAAAATTCCTAACTTCCAAAATATTAATATTTTTATTACAAAATTTTCGTTTAGATTCCATTACTAGCTACCCTTCAGCCTTCTGCATACTCAAAACACCGGATTTCGACAAAATTTTTGCGAAATTTGCCCCTCCCACCCGCCCACTGTATAGTAGAAAGGGGCCCAGACGCACTCTCTCACCCCAAAAATTATTATTGTCCCAATCGACAGTACTCACCCTCCTCTTTCAATATATACACTTATAACCATATCTTAATAATTATCTTATTCCTTAAATTACCACTTAACTTATAACTCTCAAAATGCCTATTCACCGCTCACCTGTACCCCAGCGTGACTACTTTCTCCGTGATCGCCCTGTCCGAACACCAAGCTCGCCTTCTCCACCTGCAACACCTACCTCTAAGAAGCAGCTGAAGAAAAACCGCAACCGCAACCCCCAGACAGTCCCTGAAAATAAGGAACAGCCGCGCAGTAGCAGCCCAATCAGCCCAATGTTCAGCGATAACAGCTTCCAACTCCTCGCAGATTTTGACCTCTTCTCCACTGAGTCCCAGGAACCCTCACCCATCATCTCATCTCAAGATAATATTGTGCCTCGTCCCCCAGTGTCATTTATCATCCCAATCACCACGTCGACCTCGACCGCTACCACCACTACCATTACCTCCACAGCCTTTTCTTTGTTCCCGCGTAGCGTAGCACCTCCGCTCTACACCACTGCTCCACCATTCATAACGCTCCCTGGCTCTGCCACTCCTGCCACTATTCCTCCCGGCCTTACAAAACCCCCTGCAGTCATATACACTAGTACTCCCCCTACCCCCATCGCGATCTCATCTTCAAACGTCATCACTGCTGCCTCTGCTACTAATCCCCCTGCAAACAAACCTACATACACCTACCATAACCTCATAAATCCGGAGACTACTTCATCATCTCCACAACACTCTGAGGCCTACACACAGGATATGCTGCTACATTACAGCCTGTCCGATGATGAACTGCCAGAGGCAGCTACTGGGGCTGGCGACATACACGCCTTCAGGGCCTGCATCTTGAGCCACACCCAAGGGATTTTAACCAGCCTATATGAAAACAGAAGCGTCACCAAAGTCAACAAAAATAGCATAGCCAAACTTGTCAAGACTATACAAAGGGTTACCGAACGCTTTACTAGCAAAACCTCCCAACCGAAAACCCAATCTAATAATCATCAAGGAAAATCACACACCTTTAGCACTTCCCAGCAGACTCCAAAAAATGCCCATTACACCTCGGTTGCGACTCAAACCGACCCCCCCTCTCAGAACGAAACCGCCATAATAATTAAAAAAGCTATCAGGGAAGAATTCAATCGAATGCGACCCCTCTCCCTATCTAACACCACGGTCAGCGGCCGACAGGAAAATGAGCCAGCAAGATCATATGCAATCGCCGCATCAACTCCAATGAGATCAACCGCTCCGCAACCGGCGCCAAAATCCAAACCGGCAATTGTAATTGCACCCACAAAACCAGTTAAGGGCCCAGAGGAGACTCTTATGGCATGGCGACGCACCGTCACCTTTAAAGACACAAACTTCGCCCCATGTACAACAAAATATGTCTCTAATAACAAGGTTCGAGTGGAATTTGACACCCTTGAACAAAGAGAAGCTGCCCTTGAGAAAACCAATGGTGCCTGCGGAGACGTACAAGCCGAAGCATCGAAGACCTTGCGCCCCATGATTATACTTAAGGGCATATCTTGCGACGTCCCCGTAGAAACTATTACCGAAATAATTCAAGCACAGAACACCCACGTAAAAGACAACCTCCAAAATACTGACGATTTCACCTTCCATTTTAGGAGAGCAAACAGGAACCCAAAACTCTACAATGCTGTCTTTATGACGTCTCCTAAAATGTTTCACAGCATCATCTCCACAGGAAAAATAAATATTGATCACCAACGGGTACATTCCGAAGAGTATGTACCCATACTGCAGTGCTTCCAATGTCTTCAGTTTGGGCACACCAGAAAGCGCTGCACTATGTCTACCCCCACTTGCTCCCATTGCGCATCAGCCGGACACGAGTACAAGAACTGCCCCCATAAACAAAATCAAAATAAAGTCATGTGCCACAATTGTGTGGACCACTTCGCCAAAATCAATAGAACAGGTAACACTGCACACAGTGCTACCTCCGCCAACTGTCCACGAGCCACACTAATGTACAACAAAATAAAAACAAGAATTGACTATGGATAGACAAAATCAGCCATTAAACAACCCTCTTAATCCCTCCCTCAAGTGTATTCAGATCAACATCGGACGCGGCAGAAATGCTCAGCACGAACTACTCGTCTCGTTAGAAAAAGAAGAATTTGACTTAGCCTTCATCACCGAACCTCACACTATAAAAAATGGCTCCGTAAAACCAACGCCAGGGTATATCACTTACCAATTCCCAACATTACAGCTTCACACCAAGGCGGCTCTCCTTATTAAAAACAGTCTTGGTAGTACTCTTGGACAGGTCAAATACTCCAGTCCAAACCTTTGCACAGTAGAGATCAGTCGAAGATCTGGTGGCAAAATCTTCCTAACATCCATCTATGTTGAGCCCCGCGAAGATCCACACAATACAATTGGCAAATTAGAAGCATTCCTGCACGAGAACATCCACGCGACACATATCATAGCCGGGGATTTCAATGGCTGGCACGGTCTGTGGGGCAGCCCTCGCGCCAATTCAAGGGGTAACAATATCGCTGACCTAATAATTAATAATAACCTACATGTTTGTAACACCGGAATCACCCCTACCTTTGAAACAGTCACACACGGAACTGTACGCACCTCCATCATTGACATAACGCTCATCAGTAATAGCTACAATCAACCCAACTATCCCACAAATGCACAAAACTCACTCAAAATTACCGACTGGAAAGTAGATACCAATATCTGTCCCTCTACTGAACACAACGTAATCACATTTCAAATATCAATATCCCGCAATAAACTGACCAAAAACCTTAAACTCTCCACTTTTAGATATAATACGTCCAATGTAAAATGGGATCGACTCACCGATTCATTCAGATCAAAACTCACCGATCACATTCCATCAAATGAAACCATTGAATCCAGCTCACAGGAAGATTTAGAAAACATTATTGTTACTCTTACCTCTAATATACAAGCAGCTTGTCGTGACCTGCTGCCTCCAAACAAAAGTGCACCAACTCGAGCCCCTTGGTGGAACGAGGAGCTAGAGGCACTGAAGCGTGAGGTTATCAGAAACCACCACCGGCTCTGCAAGGCTGTCAAACGAAAACTCCCCGTTGAAGACATCATCACCGAGCGTAACGAAGTCAGGAAGAAGTACTCTGACGCCTGCTGCGCCGCGTCAACCGATGCTTTCCGAGACTTCTGTCAGCGCCAGCAGAAAGAAGACGTCTGGTCTGTAACAAACAAAATTATGAAAACTCGCCCAATCACTCACCCACCTGCCACTCTCCTTTTACCTGATGGTACGCACACAACTGGAAGCTCCGACACTGCTAACGCTCTTCTTCAGACATTCTACCCAGAAGACACACCCGATAACGAACACCAACACGCTACTAGGGCCGCCATGAATCACACACCTGATACTCACGACGAACCACCTTTCACCACCAGCGAAGTCCTTGAAACCCTGAAAACAATAAATCATAAAAAGGCACCCGGCGCGGATCATCTTACAGCCGATATCTGCTATCAAATTACTAAACTTTTTCCGGAGACCATCACCAGTATAATGAACAGGTGCTTGCACCTTAATTATTTTCCTACTACCTGGAAGATCACCCTCACTAAAATCATTCCTAAACCTAACAAAGAAGACTTTACACGCGCATCATCCTTTCGACCCATTGGACTGGTGAAGGTCTTCGGAAAACTATTAGAGAAGCTTATTATTAATAGACTTACCTACAACATGCATCGGAATGGCCGTATTGTGGGTACTCAATTCGGATTCAGATTGCAAACCAACACCGTTGCTGCAATCTATCACGCAATCGACATCATCAAAACTGCAAGAAATAACAAGGAGCAGGTGCTGGCGGTTGCACTCGACATCCGTGCAGCCTTTGATAACGCCTGGTGGCCAGCTATCTTTGCAAGATTAAAACACATTAACTGCCCCAAAAACCTATACTCGCTGCTGCTTAGCTATGTGGATGGCCGTAAGGCTGAAATCAATTTGGCAGACTGCAATGTAGGAAAAACTCTCACCAAAGGCTGCATACAAGGATCGGTCGTGGGTCCCACTCTTTGGAACCTCATCATTGATGAGCTGCTGGACATGGAGATGCCAGGCGGATGCCACTTGCAAGCCTATGCCGATGACATCCTCCTGATATGTCACTCCAAAACAGCTACTGACCTGGAATCCATAACTAATAATGCCATACAAAAAATTACCAAGTGGGGAAACTCTGTAAAACTAGACTTCGGCCATGATAAAACCCAGGCTATCGCCTTTACATCCAAAGCACACAATATCAGCATAAAAATTGAAAACACCATCGTCCCTTTCGTAAATCAATTAAAATACCTGGGCATTATCATAGACCATAAACTTAAATTCATACCACATGTTATGTACGTAATAGATAAAGTCAAAAAACTTTTTCACAAGCTGCAGATGTTCATCAGACCTACCTGGGGCGTACACTCCGATAATATCCGCACCATCTACCTTCACGTAATAGAGCCGATCATCACCTACGCAGCTCCAATCTGGCACCAGGCCACTCAATACAAGATTGTCCAAAATCGCCTCATCTCCATGCAGAGACTCTTCAGCATCAAGATTGTTCACGGTTTCCGCACCCTTAATACACCATTATCGATAACCCTAGCAAAACTCGCTCCAATCGTCTCCAAAATTAGGGCAGTGGCAGATATTGAGACCACTAAACTTCAGGGACATTCTTCCCTGCTTCCGGAAGATGTACTTATCGAACTCCCAGTTTCACCATCAAACCTACTTCACCCCACAGATCGAAAAACCATCCCATTCACTGAAATAACAAACAGCCAGCAATCATCAGAAATTATCACCAATCACCTTCTTTCCTCCCCGGACATTTGGTTGGCGTACACCGACGGAAGTCGCCACGATGACAAGGTGGGCTCGGCGTACGTCATCCAGAAACCCGATGGCACTCTGATAACCAAAAAACTAAAACTTCACAAAAGATGCTCTGTCTTTCAAGCTGAAATGCTGGCTATTCTTAAAGCAATTGAATATGCAACCAACAACTCCGCCAGAAAATTGCTGCTCTTCTCGGACAGCAGATCCGGTCTTACCGAAATCTCGAACCCAAATAGCTACAACTCATTTGCAAATCAAATCCAAAAAATAGTACACGAATTTTCCTCTGAAGTTACAATAGACTTCTTCTGGACAAAAGCGCACTGCGGCATACCCGGGAACGAGCTGGCAGATACAGCAGCTAAAGCTGCAGCAAACCTTCATAAGTCCCCAGATTACTCCAAAATCCCCATCAGTCATGTCAAATATTTGAACAAAATGAAAATTACCCAAGACATGGCAGACCTATATGACACACCAGATCACTGTACATACACAAAGACACTTTTCCCTACGTACGAAGAACTAAACAATTTTCTAACAAATCATATACACAGTTTCCACTCCACCCAACACTTGAGTAATCACGGCTATCATAAACTATACTTACACCGCTTTAAAATCACTCCTAATGACTCATGCCCTTGCTCGAACGATGACACTCCTCAAACACTATCCCACTTACTATACGACTGTCCCCGATTCGCCAAAGCTCGATCAGAGCATATAACGCAATGTTGTATTTTCAACATTGACCCAACAGAATTCACAAAAGTTGTTTCGAAAGAAACGACCAAAAAATCGTTCTATAAACTTCTGGAATATGTTATCAGCCGACTTAAAACCTACAACAATACCTAATCCAACTCAATGGAGTTGGAAACCAATTTCATCCACATCAAAATATATTAATAAACACCAAATCATAACCATACAACGCACACCAATAGCTGGACGCAACGCGTAAACCGAAAGCGCCGCGCGTTCAGTGCAAAAACACTGAATATTTCCAAAAAAAAAAAAAAAAAAAAAAAAAAACCTAACCTAACCTAACCTAACCTAACCTAACCTAACCTAACCTAACCTAACCTAACCTAACCTAACCTAACCTAACCTAACCTAACCTAACCACGTCCTTGTGACTTTAAAAAATCATACTCACCCAAGAGTGTGGCACGTCCAAAGATTCGTCTCGGCGAGCCCTTTCATCCCCCCCAACTCATTTCCAAATCGACTTACTAGTTTTCCCGGTTTCACCTGAAACATAAAATTTAAAAATTAATTATTTTAAAAAATTCATATCTTCCAAAATATTAATATTTTTATTACAAAATTTTCGTTTAGATTCCATTACTAGCTACCCTTCAGCCTTCTGCATACTCAAAACACCGGATTTCGACAAAATTTTTGCGAAATTTGCCCCGCCCACCCGCCCACTGTACAGTAGGAAGGGTTGCAGACGCTCTATTCCGACCAAAAAACTTTTATTTCCTAAATCGATAGTACACTCAGCACTGATCAGATATAGACACTTATCGTCATATCTAACTGACTTCCTTATAATTTTAATTTTCATTTGAAACTTCATTTTACATCAGTATAACATAATGCCGATCGAACGCTCACCGCCGCGCTCAAGGGACTTCTATCTGCGCGATAGGCCGGCCCGCCCATCCAAGTCGGAGTCGGAGTCGCCAGAGCCCTCCCCCCCACCCACCCCTAAAAAACAACGCAATAGAAACAAGAAGAAGGAGCGCAAAAAGGCCTCCAGTGAGACGACTAGCCAGCCTTTAAGCCGCTCTCCCAGCTTCAGCGACAATAGCTTCGCACTGCTCGATCTTGACATTACCCGCACCATAGACCCGCAGCCTGCCCAACACTCTGCTCTTCCCAACCCTATTTCATTCACCATCCCAATCACCACCACCTCATCTTTCACCTCCACTACAACCACTCTCACCAACACTGCATTCCCGCCTTTCACCCCGGATGTGACCGTGATCAAAGCTGCAACTCAGCCCTCACTGCCCTCACTGCCCTCACAGCCACTGCAGCCGTCGCCCCTCATACCGCTATCGCAGCCCTCGCCCTCGCTTTCGCAACTAACAGAAACGTCCCTCTTGCCTAACATGGCGCTCTATTATAGTCATCCAGAAAGCGAGCGCTCCCAAACTAACACCGAGAACATGGCGGACACTTTTAAATCCGTCATTCTCAACAGCGCACAGGGGATACTGGCCGCGGTGCGCATGAACAAAAGCTTGACCAAGGCCAATAGAATGGAGGTCGAGCGACTTGCCACTCAAATTCACACAGAAACCGAGAAATTCATCAACTCACTCAGAACTTCTTCACCCGACACATTCTCACGTAAAACCACCATCACCTCTGCTGCCACCACCCAAACTGAACCCGAAAAACCCACTAAATCTGACACTATTACTGAAACAATTAGAAAAACAATCAAAGAAGAGTTCGGCAAAATGAGATCCAGTGCTGCCATAGGATCGGCTCCCAACACCAAAACTTACGCCGCGGCCACCAGCCGCAACGTACAGCTCCCTACACCATCTCCGCTCCCCAATATACCTATCACCAAACCAGCCTTAATAATAACTCCTAAAACCAACGTTAAGAGCCCTGCAGAGACTTTATCGGCTTGGAGGAAAACAGTTACATTTACTGATACTAACTTCGCTCCCGTCGCCACAAAGTACGTGTCCAACAACAAGGTCCGCGTAGAGTTTGATAGTGTCGAGCAACGAGACAAAGCTCTAGACAAGACCAACTTTGTCAATGCGGAGGTCTGCGCAGAGGCGTCCAAATCGCTCAATCCAATGGTTGTCCTCAAAGGTATAACCGAGGAAACCCCGTCCGAAAAACTGGTCGAAATTATCTCTCAGCAGAATGAGGCAGTCCGAAATAGCATCGTCAGTGCTAAAGATTTCTCGCTCCATTTCAAACGCGGTAACAGAAATCCAAAACTCTATAACGCCGTCTTTCTCACCTCCCCCCGCGTATTTAAAGCAATAATAACCGCAACCAAAATCAATGTCGACCACCAACGCGTTCACGCAACCGAATACGTGCCGCTATTGCAGTGCTATAAATGCCTGCAATACGGACACACTCGGAAGAGATGTGCCGCTGAGTCCGCTCCAGTCTGCTCACATTGCGCCAGCCCCGGTCACGAATACAAACATTGCCCCCACAAGGAAGATCCCTCAAAAACCAACTGCCACAACTGCAAGACACACTTCATCAAAAACAACATTAAAAAGGGAAACACCCAACACAGCGCCACTTCCATCGAGTGCCCACGAATGTCCATGATGTACAACAATATTAAAGCAAGAATCGACTATGGCCAATAAAAACATAATTAATAAAAATAATTCCACTCCAAAAAACATCCACAAATGTCTCCAAATTAACATCGGACACGGCCGAAACGCTCACCAAGAGCTGGTCGTGTCTCTAAATAGCAATAAATACGACTTTGTTTTCATCAGTGAACCATACGTCGCAAACAACACCAAAACAATCAAACCTATCCCCGGCTACACCACATATCAGTTCCCGTCACCCAACCAGCCCATCAAAGCAGCCATCCTTGTAAAAGAAAATTCTTTCGGCACGCTTGGACAGACTAAATACTCCAACTCCAACATCTGTATTGTCCAGCTTACGGAAAGGTCTGGTGGCAGAGTGTATCTGGTGTCTGCCTATATTGAACCTCGCACAGACCCCACGAACTCACTCGAACTGCTCGAGACCTTCCTACACGACACAGCTGGTGCAACGCACATAATCGGAGGCGACTTTAACGGCTGGCATCGCCTATGGGGCTGTTCTCAGAACAACACCAGGGGGGAATTGCTCGCCGATTTGGCTATCACCAACAATCTAACGGTATGCAATATTGGAACCACCCCCACTTTCGAAACAGTTTCCCACGGCACGCTGCGCACCTCCATCGTCGACGTCACTCTCCTGGGGAACCACCCACGTCGCGGACAACACCACGTGCAAATCACGGACTGGAAAGTCGACACCAGTCTGTGCCCATCTTCTGACCACAACGCCATCACTTTTCTTCTCGACACCTCCCTCGATAAATCTGCTAGATTCAAAACTAAAGCTAAGCTATCCACCTTCCGCTACAATACCACTGGGGTAAAATGGGATCTACTTACCGATGATATCCGCGACGCTCTCGCAGAGAAAATCCCTGACACAGAATACATTTCCTCTTGCACCGAAGAACAACTCGACATCGTCATTTCATACCTTACCAAATACATCCAAGATATGTGCGCAGATCTGCTTCCGGCGTCCGAAGGTCCACCCAAAGGTCCTCCCTGGTGGAACGATGATCTGGATCTGAAAAAGAAAAAAGTCATTAGAAATCACCATAAATTAAGAAAGGCTGTAAAACAAAAATTACCACTCGAAGACCTAATCAGAGAAAGAAATGAGCTAAGGAAAGCATACTCTGACGCATGCTGCTCTGCCTCGACGGAGGCATTTCGCGAATTCTGTGAAAGACAAAAGAAGGAGGATGTGTGGTCGGTAACGAATCGAATCATGCGAACCCGGCCTATCACACAGCCCCTTCCACACTTCTCCTACAAGACGGCTCATACACGAATAGCAGCGCGGACTCAGCCGAGGCACTCTTGCGCATCTTCTATCCTGACGACGACGCAAGTCGAGATACCCCAGAACAGCTCTCTATCAGAAGGCAGGTCGTCGATCCGCCTTCTACACAGGACGAACCTCCGTTTACTAACACGGAGGTCCTTGAAACACTTAACACTATAAGCCACAAAAAAGCGCCTGGCGCCGACCATCTTACTTCTGACATCTGTCTTCAGGTTGCTAAACTTTTTCCCGACACCATCACCGGTATCATGAACCGCTGTTTGCAGCTTCAATATTTTCCCGACACCTGGAAGATTACCACCACGAAGATCATACCTAAACCCGATAAGGACGATTATTCCAAAGCAGCCTCCTTCCGACCTATCGGACTGGTAAAGGTATTCGGTAAGCTCCTTGAAAAATTGATCATCAACCGCCTTGTCTACCACATGAACAGCAATAACACCGTTATTCCGACACAGTTCGGCTTCCGCCTTCAAACCAATACCATATGCGCCATCCATCATGCAACAGACATCATCAAAAGAGCTATTCATAAAGGTGACCAAGTCCTCGCGGTGTCACTAGACATTCGAGCCGCCTTCGATAATGCCTGGTGGCCCGCCATCTTCCGGAGACTTCAACATATCAGGTGCCCGAAAAACATCTATCAAATCCTCCAAAGCTACGTCACCGACCGATCAGTCATGCTAGCGTTCTCGGACTGCTGCTTGGAGAAATCAATGACCAGAGGCTGCATACAGGGCTCCGTCGTGGGTCCGGTGCTATGGAACCTGATCCTCGACGAGCTTCTGGAAACAACCATGCCAGCAGGCTGCCACCTTCAAGCGTACGCAGATGACGTCCTACTAATAGCGCATTCCAAGTCTCCCGAAGAACTGGAGCGTATTACCAACGAAGCCATCAAAACTATTAACTCCTGGGGCAATAGAGTCAAACTATCTTTCGGACTAGACAAAACCCAAACTATCGCTTTCACTCGCAAAGCAACTAAAATCAAAATACTCATGGACAATACTCAAATTCATTTCGTTAACCAAATTAAATATCTAGGAGTTATAATAGACAACAGATTCAAATTCATCACACATTCAGAACATATAATAGACAAAGCAAAGAAACTCTTATACAAATTACAGAACTTCATAAGACCCACGTGGGGCGTCCATCCAGAGAACATACGCACCATTTACAGACAAGTCATCGAGCCCATAGTGACATATGCGTCGTCCGTATGGGTCAACGCACTACAATTTAAATGTGTAAACTCCAAACTTCTTTCCCTACAACGACTTTTTGCCATCAAAATCATACATGCCTTCCGCACAGTGAGCACCCCACTCTCTATTTCGCTGGCTCAACTCACTCCTTTACCATCCAGGGTGAAGTACTTTGCCGACGTCGAGATCACGAGAATTCGCGGCCAATCCACCTTTCTCCCTAGAGATCTCCCAATCGAAGCTCCCGTGCCACCTTCTTCCCTTCTTCACCCCGCACTCCGCATCACAATTCCGTATAAAGAAATACACAATATTTTCGAGCTCAATGAAATCATATCAAATCACGATCCTAACGCCTGGCAAGCCTACACAGACGGAAGCAGACTAGACAACAAAGTTGGGTCTGCTTTCGTCATAATCAAGCCTAACGGAACTATCATCACCAAAAAACTAAAACTGCACGACTGTTGCTCTGTCTTCCAGTCGGAGCTACTGGCCATCTTAAAATGCATAGAACATGCTACTAAAACTAAATGCCCTCCATCCACTCTTTTAATTTTCACTGACAGTAGATCCGGTTTAGACGAAATTTCAAATCCAACTTCATATAATCCACTCGTTAACGGAATACATAAAATAATTAACAGTTTCAGCGAAATTACACGAATATCATTGCACTGGGTGAAAGCCCACTGCGGTATTACCGGCAACGAACTGGCTGACCAAGCGGCGAAGTCTGCAGTCAACCTTCACAAAACTCCTGACTTCACATCTATTCCCATCAGCCACATCAAATACTACAACAAAACTAAATCCCTTAAGGACGCCAGCGACCTATACAATAACCCGAACAACTGCTCATACACAAAAACACTATTCCCTACACACGAAGAACTCACCAAATACCTCCAAACCAACACACTAACTTTCACATTAACACAATTCCTCAGCAACCACGGATACCACAAGGAATACTTGTTCCGTTTTAAAATCACCACCGATGACCATTGTCCTTGTTCAAGCAATAACACAACCCAATCTCTAACTCACCTTCTACACGATTGTCCTCGCTTTGCAAAAGCGAGATACGACCACATATCCACCTGTCACTCTCTAAACATCGACCCCAAAAACTTCAAAGAAGTCATCTCGAAAGAGACCACTAACACATCCCTCCATAAACTGATAAAAATTATAATCTTGAACTTGAAAGCCTATAATGGCACGTAATCATCGCAACACTTATAAATCACATTCCATTTTCCCTAATCGCCCATGGGGCGAACGGGCGACGATCTTGTGGCCGGCGCCGGTTCGCACCATGGGCTGGACACTATTTTTATCTTCACTTTCATTCTCTCATTCTTGCCTGCTGGGCGGGCGGGCGGAGGCCGAGAAATTCCTCGGAATCCGCCGGCCCGCCCAGCAGGCATCCACTTTCACCCATCCTCTCCCTACATACCTCTCATTTCCCTTACACTCCCAACACACCTAGGTACACTCTACAACAAACACAACACAAACAACAACCACTCTTTTTCTCAAACCCTTTCATCCTTCACCAATCCTACACCACACTGGTGGACACAAAGCGTATTCCGATAGCGCCGCGTGTTCAACGTATCACACTCTACAAGGGGGGAGGTTTTAGTCCGTAGGCTACTGGGCACCATTCCCAGTAGAGTCGGGCATGCTGTCAGGAACGGTCCTGGCAGTATACATGAGTATTTCCTCCTCCCACGCAAAAAAAAAAAAAAAAAACCTAACCTAACCTAACCTAACCTAACCTAACCTAACCTAACCTAACCTAACCTAACCTAACCTAACCTAACCTAACCTAACCTAACCTAACCTAACCTAACCTAACCTAACCTAACCTAACCTAACCTAACCTAACCTAACCTAACCTAACCTAACCTAACCTAACCTAACCTAACCTAACCTAACCTAACCTAACCTAACCTAACCTAACCTAACCTAACCTAACCTAACCTAACCTAACCTAACCTAACCTAACCTAACCTAACCTTTTTTTTTTTTTTTTTTTTTGACGGAGTGGAAAATGCTTTACGCATCCCCCGGGCCTGGGGCGACCTGGGGGTATGTGGGACTCTCCCGGGCTAATCCCGGGCCTACCCACTAAAAACCACTCCGGCGTTTCCCGCTCTGCCGTTATGGGGACGCATGGGATCTGGTGAATTTCACCATGACGTCCCCCGGCCGCCCCGGTCTATCTCACCGGGGCTCCCGCGCCATGGGGGGGCAAGTCGGTACGCTCGACTCGCCCCCCAGACGAAAGGCCGTCAGAGGGTCCCCAACCCTCCGGCCTTACAGGGGAATCTGACGATTCGCGGCGAGATACCGCGAACGCCTGACTCCCCTTCGTCTGCGCCTGAGCGGGAGCGCGTCCGCTGCATCTTCGCGCTCCCGCTCCGCGGCCTCCTTCTGGGACATGACGGTCTCGCAGAAGGAGGCCACCGCCTCCCACCCCCTGTCGCTGCACAGCATTCCGGCGACGATGCTGTGCAGCGAGAGGTCCTCCCTCCCGAGGGCGAGCCTCAGGGTGCGGCGATCTTCCGCCCAGCAACTACACTCTTCCACGGTGTGCTGGGCGGTGTCGTCGGGATCGCCGCACTCGTGGCATCCGGGGCCGAGCTCCCTCCCGATGCGGTGCAGGTAATGACCGAAGCAGCCATGCCCGGTCAAGACCTGCACCATGCGGTAGCTCAAGGCCCCGCGCCCTCTCTCCAGCCAGCGGTCGAGCGACGGGAGGATGGCCCCTATGGTTCGGGTCCCATAGAAGGAATCCTCCAGGTCGCTCCTCCACCGGTCCCTCACTCTGTCGGCGGCCAACCGGCGCGCTCTTTCCACCTCTTCCGGGCCCAGACTCTCCCCTAGAGCCCGGGCCTCTACCCTCCTTTGGTGCCTCTCCGCCAGCACCTGGGCATCCAACTCCCAGGGAGGGGTGGCGGCGAGGAGGCACGCGGCCGCATGTGAGACGGTGGTGTACGCCCTGCAGATGCGCAGGGCCACCACCCTCTGCGGCCGCCGGAGCAGCGCTCGGTTGGCCGCCGACAGACGGTCGGCCCAAATAGGTGCCCCGTACAAGGCCATGCTCCTCACCACGTTGGCGAAGAGCCGGCGGCACGGGGCATTTGGGCCGCCCACGTTGGGCAGCAGCCGGCTGAGTGCCGCCGCTGCACCAACGACTCGGGGAGCAAGTCGCCGGAAATGCTCCCCGAAGTCCCACCGGCGGTCCAGGGTGAGCCCCAAGTACTTTATGTGGGGCTCCACCCGGACCGCTTCCCCCTCCACAGGGATGGTGAGGCCCGCTCGCACTCGCCATCCCCTCCCCCCGAAGACGACGGCCTCAGTCTTCGGGAGGGCCACCCTCAGCCCGAGGAGACTGATGCGTGCGACGGTGAGTTCTGTGGCCACCGCCGCCCGCCTGAGGGTCTCCCCGAGCTCCGCACCCCGCACAGCCACCATCGTGTCGTCAGCGTAACAGATGGTGACCATGCGGGGGAGCTGCACCCCCCTGATGGCCCAATCAAAGCCGAGGTTCCACAGAAGGGGTCCGAGCACGGACCCTTGTGGAACCCCGCAGGCCATGGGGCGCAGCCTCCGGCCGTCCTGATCGTCGTAGAGCACTACCCGGTCCTGCAGGTAGTGCTCCACGACCCGCCTGAGGTAGGGAGGCACCCCGTGGTACCTGAGGGCCTCCCTTACCACCCCATAAGGGAGAGTGCCGAAAGCGTTGGCGATGTCCAGTGACACCGCCACGACACCCTCCCCTCTCCCTGCCGCCTGGACGCTGAACTCCCTTAGTTGGGAGACAGCGTCCAGTGTGGACCGCCCCTCCCGGAACCCGAACTGGTTTTCTGCCAAGTCCGGGCCCGTTTCCCTCAGGTGATGCTGGATTCTCGAGGCCAGGATCCTCTCGAACACTTTCCCGGCCTCGTCCAGCATCACCAAGGGGCGGTACCCGGAAGGAGAGTCCGGCGGCCGACCCTCCTTCCGGAGGAGGACGAGCCTCCCCCTCTTCCAGCACCCCGGGAAGCGCCCCTCCTTGAGACAGTCCTCAAGGAGGAGTTTCAAGCGATCCCCGAGGTGCTTGAGCGCCAGGTGCAGGACCTTACCTGGCACTCCGTCCGGGCCCGGAGCCTTTCTCCAGGCCCGGAGCCTCTCCACAGCCCTCTCCATCTCGCCGTCCGTGAGCGGCGGGACGACGAAATCGAGAGGGCTTCCCTCCTCCTCAGGGAGGGCCATTACCGGCGGGACAAAGTCTCCCGCCGGTGGGAAGAGGCCCTCGACGACCCTCTGGAGGAGTTCCGGCGACATCGAGTCCGTTGGGGGGGCGTACTTCAGCTTGCTTCGTACAAGCTTGTACGGACGCCCCCATGGATCTCGATCCAACGTCGCCAGAAACTCCTCGCGCGCCTCATCCTTTCTCCGCGCGATGGCCGTCTTGAGGGCCTCTATGGCCCCCCTGAGCTCCTGGTGGAGGAGCTCCTCCTCCTCGGCGGTGTGTCTCCGTCTCCTGCAGCGTGTGTAACGGCGGCGGGCTGTGTTACTGGTGGTGCGGAGGGCAGCAATCTCCGCTGTCCACCAGTACACTTGCCGCCTGGCGGGCATCCTCTTTACCCGAGGCATGCCCGCGTCACACACTGCGGTCAGAGACCTCTGGAGACACTCCGCCCGCTCCTCCACTCCCAAGGTGGTCGCCGGGGAGGCGCACCATGCCTCCACTATGGCCGCCTCCTCCGCCTGGTCCCGATCCAGGCGGGTCAGCGCCCACCTTGGGAACCGGGTCCTCGCCCGCCCCCTCCCGGGTGGCGATGGGCGTGGGGAGACCCTCATCCGGATGTACCGATGATCGGAGAGGGTCTCCACGTCCTCCAGGACGCGCCAGTCCTCGACGCGTGCGGCTATGACAGGGGTCGCAAACGTCACGTCCACAATCGACCCCCCCTGCCTCCGCACACAGGTGTCGACGCGGCCCCGGTTCAGGACTTCCAGGTCCATCACCACGGCCCAGTCCCTCAGGACCGCCCCCTTTGGGTCAGTTCTAGGGCAACCCCACGCCTGGCACTTGGCGTTTAGGTCCCCCAGTAACATCACCGACCCAGGGGCGATCCTCCCCATGAGATTCCCCAGCCTTCCGAGGAACCCCTCGAAGGCCCGCAGCGGTTGGTTGGGGGAGAAGTAGGCTCCTATGAGCGTGACTTCCCCCCATTTGGCCGCCGCGTACCCCGGGCCCCTCTCAATTTCCTCGAGAGGGGCTCCGCCTGCCCTCACCACTAGCGCCGCCTTCTCGTCCGTCGCCCCTACCCAATTGGGCTGGGGCGGCACCGCATAAAACCTAACCTAACCTAACCTAACCTAACCTAACCTAACCTAACCTAACCTAACCTAACCTAACCTAACCTAACCTAACCTAACCTAACCTAACCTAACCTAACCTAACCTAACCTAACCTAACCTAACCTAACCTAACCTAACCTAACCTAACCTAACCTAACCTAACCTAACCTAACCTAACCTAACCTAACCTAACCTAACCTAACCTAACCTAACCTAACCTAACCTAACCTAACCTAACCTAACCTAACCTAACCTAACCTAACCTAACCTAACCTAACCTAACCTAACCTAACCTAACCTAACCTAACCTAACCTAACCTAACCTTTTTTTTTTTTTTTTTTTTGACGGAGTGGAAAATGCTTTACGCATCCCCCGGGCCTGGGGCGACCTGGGGGTATGTGGGACTCTCCCGGGCTAGTCCCGGGCCTACCCACTAAAAACCACTCCGGCGTTTCCCGCACTGCCGTTAAGGGGACGCATGGGATCTAGTGAATTTCACCATGACGTCCCCCGGCCGCCCCGGTCTATCTCACCGGGGCTCCCGCGCCATGGGGGGGCAAGTCGGTACGCTCGACTCGCCCCCCAGACGAAGGCCGTTAACGAGGGTCCCCAACCCTCCGGCCTTACAGGGGAATCTGGCGATTCGCGGCGAGATACCGCGAACGCCTGACTCCCCTTCGTCTGCGCCTGAGCGGGAGCGCATCCGCTGCATCTTCGCGCTCCCGCTCCGCGGCCTCCTTCTGGGACATGACGGTCTCGCAGAAGGAGGCCACCGCCTCCCACCCCCTGTCGCTGCACAGCATTCCGGCGACGATGCTGTGCAGCGAGAGGTCCTCCCTCCCGAGGGCGAGCCTCAGGGTGCGGCGATCCTCCGCCCAGCGACTGCACTTTTCCACAGTGTGCCGGGCGGTGTCGTCGGGATCGCCGCACTCGTGGCATCCGGGGCCGAGCTCCCTTCCTATGAGGTGCAGGTAATGACCGAAGCAGCCATGCCCGGTCAAAACCTGCACCATGCGGAAGCTCAAGGCCCCGCGCCCTCTCTTCAACCAGCGGTCGAGCGACGGGAGGATGGCCCCTATGGTTCGGGTGCCATAGAGGGAATCCTCCAGGTCGCTCTTCCACCGGTCCCTCAGTCTGTCGTCGGCCAACCGGCGCGCTCTTTCCACCTCTTCCGGGCCCAGACTCTCCCCTAGAGCCCGGGCCTCTACCCTCCTTTGGTGCCTCTCCGCCAACACCTGGGCATCCAACTCCCAGGGAGGGGTGGCGGCGAGGAGGCACGCGGCCGCGTGTGAGACGGTGGTGTACGCCCTGCAGATGCGCAGGGCCACCACCCTCTGCGGCCGCCGGAGCTGCGCTCGGTTGGCCGCCGACAGACGGTCGGCCCAAATAGGTGCCCCGTACAAGGCCATGCTCCTCACCACGTTGGCGAAGAGCCGGCGGCACGGGGCATTTGGGCCGCCCACGTTGGGCAGCAGACGGCTGAGTGCCGCCGCTGCACCAACGACTCGGGGAGCAAGTCGCCGGAAATGCTCCCCGAAGTCCCACCGGCGGTCCAGGATGAGCCCCAAGTACTTTATGTGGGGCTCCACCCGGACCGCTTCCCCCTCCACAGGGATGGTGAGGCCCGCTCGCACTCGCCATCCCCTCCCCCCGAAGACGACGGCCTCAGTCTTCGGGAGGGCCACCTTCAGCCCGAGGAGACCAATGCGTGCGACGGTGAGTTCTGTGGCCACCGCCGCCCGTCTGAGGGTCTCCCCGAGCTCTGCGCCCCGCACAGCCACCATCGTGTCGTCAGCGTAACAGATGGTGACCATGCGGGGGAGCTGCACCCCCCTGATGGCCCAGTCGAAGCCGAGGTTCCACAGAAGGGGTCCGAGCACGGACCCTTGTGGAACCCCGCAGGCCATGGGGCGCAGCTTCCGGCCGTCCTGATCGTCGTAGAGCACTACCCGGTCCTGCAGGTAGTGCTCCACGACCCGCCTGAGGTAGGGAGGCACCCCGTGGTACCTGAGGGCCTCCCTTACCACCCCGTAGGGGAGAGTGCCGAAAGCGTTGGCGATGTCCAGTGACACCGCCACGACACCCTCCCCTCTCCCCGCCGCCTGGACGCTGAACTCCCTTAGTTGGGACACAGCGTCCAGTGTGGACCGCCCCTCCCGGAACCCGAACTGGTTTTCTGCCAAGTCCGGGCCCGTTTCCCTCAGGTGACGCTGGATTCTCGAGGCCAGGATCCTCTCAAACACCTTCCCGGCCTCGTCCAGCATCACCAAGGGGCGGTACCCGGAAGGAGAGTCCGGCGGCCGACCCTCCTTCCGGAGGAGGACGAGCCTCCCCCTCTTCCAGCACCCCGGGAAGCGCCCCTCCTTGAGACAGTCCTCAAGGAGGAGTTTCAAGCGGTCCCCGAGGTGCTTCAGTGCCAGGTGCAGGACCTTACCTGGCACTCCGTCCGGGCCCGGAGCCTTTCTCCAGGCCCGGAGCCTCTCCACAGCCCTCTCCATCTCGCCGTCCGTGAGCGGCGGGACGACGAAATCGAGAGGGCTTCCTTCCTCAGGGAGGGCCATTACCGGCGGGACAAAGTCTCCCGCCGGTGGGAAGAGGCCCTCGACGACCCTCTGGAGGAGCTCCGGCGACATCGAGTCCGTTGGGGGGGCGTACTTTAGCTTGCTTCGTACAAGCTTGTACGGACGCCCCCACGGATCCCGGTCCAACGTCGCCAAGAACTCCTCGCGCGCCTCATCCTTTCTCCGCGCGATGGCCGTCTTGAGGGCCTCTATGGCCCCCCTGAGCTCCTGGTGGAGGAGCTCCTCCTCCTCGGCGGTGTGTCTCCGTCTCCTGCAGCGTGTGTAACGGCGGCGGGCTGTGTTACTGGTGGTGCGGAGGGCAGCAATCTCCGCTGTCCACCAGTACACTTGCCGCCTGGCGGGCATCCTCTTTACCCGAGGCATGCCCGCGTCACACACTGCGGTCAGAGACCTCTGGAGACACTCCGCCCGCTCCTCCACTCCCAAGGTGGTCGCCGGGGAGGCGCACCATGCCTCCACTATGGCCGCCTCCTCCGCCTGGTCCCGATCCAGGCGGGTCAGCGCCCACCTTGGGAACCGGGTCCTCGCCCGCCCCCTCCCGGGTGGCGATGGGCGTGGGGAGACCCTCATCCGGATGTACCGATGATCGGAGAGGGTCTCCACGTCCTCCAGGACGCGCCAGTCCTCAACACGTGCGGCTATGGCAGGGGTTGCGAACGTCACGTCCACAATCGACCCCCCCTGCCTCCGCACGCAAGTGTCGACGCGGCCCCGGTTCAGGACTTCCAGGTCCATCACCACGGCCCAGTCCCTCAGGACCGCCCCCTTTAGGTCGGTTCTAGGGCAACCCCACGCCTGGCACTTGGCGTTTAGGTCCCCCAGTAACATTACCGGCCCAGGGGCGATCCTCCCCATGAGCGTGCCTAGCCTTCCGAGGAACCCCTCGAAGGCTCGCAGCGGCTGGTTGGGGGAGAAGTAGGCTCCTATGAGCGTAACTTCCCCCCATTTGGCCGCCGCGTACCCCGGGCCTCTCTCGATCTCCTCGAGGGGGGCTCCGCCTGCTCTCACCACTAGCGCTGCCTTCTCGTCCGTCGCCCCCACCCAATTGGGCTGGGGCGGTACCGCATACGGTTCTGCTATAAAGCCAACGCCAACTCCCCACTCGGCCATGACCTGCATGAACAAGTCCTGAGCACGAGCGGAGTGGTTGGCGTTGGCCTGCAGCACCTCTGTGCTTTCGGTAGGGCTCCTCAACATTCCATTGGTCGAGGGCCCTCCGTGGCAGAACCTGCAGCAGCGGCGGCAGCGGTAGTGGCTGCGGCGGCGGTAGTGGCTCCTCTAGCCGATGTTGTGGCGGGAGGGACACTAGCTCCTCTAGTGCTCGGGGGGGAGCACTTTTCACCCCCCATGTTGTGGGCAGAGGGCTTCCCGGCGTGATGACAGACTCCGCAGAAAGGAGTCTCACTGCAGTCTGCCATCTTGTGCCCCGGCTTACTGCACCGGAAACACAGGTGCCCTCTTTCCACCGGCGATGGGCAGGTCGGCCGGGTGTGTCCAGTGCCTAGGCACTTAAAACAACGGAGCGGCTCCGGGTCAAGGGCCTGGAACCGCGCCACCGACCAACCGATGCATACCCGGTTGGTTTCCAGCAGTCGGTTGGCGGTTTTCACTGGGCACTGCAAGAGTGCCGACCCGGACCCGCCGAAGCCCCTCCTTATGTTGCCCACCTTAATTTGATCAGGTGGGCAACCCCCCTGCACGGCACAGGCAATCGCCACCTGTTCAGGTGTGGCGGTCTCGTCCAATCCCGTAATACGGATCCTGGCGAGCTTCAAGGGGCAGTAGACCCGGGCAACGCTGCCAATGACACCCTCCATGCGCTCACGGAGGGCTTCGGCAGCGCGCCCGTCGTCCGCCCCGGGGATCTCCAGGATCCTGGACCCGTCGACCGTCTTCCTGATCTTCAGGTGGTCTATGCCGATCTCCTCCAGTTTAAAGGAGGCGGCGGCTTTAGCCATGACGGACGCATATGTGGCGTCCGCCCCAGGGTTCAGCGCGATCACCACCGCTGCCGTCTTGGGCACCGGAATCTTCTTGGATTTCGGTGCCGGTGTCGGAGCAGGCTTGGGAGCCTGTGCAGCCTTCTGGGTCTTCCTCTTCTTCTTTCTCCCGACCACCTCACTCCAGGAGGACTGGGTGGAGGAGGTCGGAAGAGGAGCCGCAGACTGGGAAGGAGCCTGGGCAGCCGTCGAAGGGCCCGGTTTGGGGCCGCCTGCAGTCGCCTTCTTACGGGGCGGTGCCGGCGCCGGTGCCGGTCTCGCTGGGGGAGCCAACGTAGCTCCAGTGGTCGCTCGTTGTCCCACTGCTGCCGGTGCCGGCCCCGGTGAGGGTTTGGCTGCAGCCGGCTTCTTTCTTCCCGATGTTGGCACGGGGGCAGGGTCTCGAGGGGAAGAATTACCCTCGAGCGGGCCGTTGCGCTCAACTGCCTCTGCGGCCCTCTTCCTATCGGCCGCAAGTGGCGGACGGAGGATCGGGGCTTGGACCGGCGGGAGGGAGCTTCTCATCTCATCTAGGCGGACGTTGACCATCCCGCCTAGTGAGACAAACAGCTCCCTCGTTAAATCCTCCTTGAACGCCACGAGGGTGTCCGATACCGCCGACATGACCTGCGCTGCAAGGTCCTTTCCCTCAGCGCCAGAGGCAGCCTTCCGCTCTGAAAAGGCCTTGCGGAGCGCCTTCGTCTCCGCCTGCGCGACGGCCAACTGCTCACGCAGCCTCTTTTGGTCCGCCTTGAGGATACGCAAGTCTTCATCTTGCTCGCGGGCCTCAAGACGGTCCATTGCAGCAGTTATGCTGCGGCACGCCTCCTTTATCTTGCCCCAGACTCGTCCGTTCAGGTTTCCGGACTTGCCGGCCTGAGTCAGGACAGTCTGGGCAGCAAGACGTGCCTCCTCAATAGGGTCCTCTGGAGTCCCAAGGGGGTCCTCTTCCACGGGGCCTAAGGCCTTGGTCCCCTGTCCCCTCACTGGGCGCTTAAGGAACGCCTTTGAGGGGGATGCGGGGACATACCCGGCCTCTTCGTCCGCCTCAGCCTCAAAGTCACTCCATTCGGAGGCTTTGAGGCTTGCCTTCGCTTTTGCGAGGCCGGTGTATGCCCCTGGGGCTCTCCTGGCCTTCCCCCCGCGCTTAGCTGTGGGCACCTTGGGCTCCACTGCCGGCTTTTGGTCCCCTGGGTGGGCCCGCTTCTCGGCCGGACGAGTTAGGTCAGCGTCCAGCACCATGTCCTCCTCTCCCATCTCGCTGTCCTCAGAGCCGCTGTCTTCCGACAGCCTCTGGATGCGAAGCCACTTCCTTCCGGAGGCCTCCGCCATCATGGGGGGGCCACCAGACAACTGAAAGGCCACGGGGGGCCTCAGAATAAATTCACTGAGTTAGCCGGAAAATTACGACGAATCGCAGATTTTCCAAACCAACTCAAAAAATTCACCAAAATTGGGGGGGGGGAGCTACCCACCCCGAACCTAAACTAACCGGTAGGGGTAGTTAACCCCCACCCACACACCAAAAATAGGCCTTCCGGCTTTGAGGGATCTCCGTCTATGGGCGAGAGAACAATTTGTGAAATTGCCTCTCGAATGCCCATAGGCGTTGCTCCATAAATTTCGGCAGGCGCCAAAAATTTGACTTTTGAGAGCCAATAACTCCCAAACCACTCGACCGATTTCTCCGGAAAAAATTCCGGGGCACAGACCTCGCCGAGATCTTCCTACCACCGAAAGTTGGGGCCGGAAATCTCAGCGCAAGTGCCCGGAAAAAATTCCGGAAAATTTTTCCGAAAACTTAACAAAAAACCAAAAATTTGCAATTTTCGAAGTCCGTTAAACAAGCCAAAGTCATCAAAGTAAGCAGATTCGAGTCCAGAAAGTCAGTCCTAGGTCAGATCCGCAAAACGTCACCAATTCTCGCAAAGATCCCTCCACAAACAAAAAAGCCGAAAGGCGTAACCTAACCTAACCTAACCTAACCTAACCTAACCTAACCTAACCTAACCTAACCTAACCTAACCTAACCTAACCTAACCTAACCTAACCTAACCTAACCTAACCTAACCTAACCTAACCTAACCTAACCTAACCTAACCTAACCTAACCTAACCTAACCTAACCTAACCTAACCTAACCTAACCTAACCTAACCTAACCTAACCTAACCTAACCTAACCTAACCTAACCTAACCTAACCTAACCTAACCTAACCTAACCTAACCTAACCTAACCTAACCTAACCTAACCTAACCTAACCTAACCTAACCTAACCTAACCTAACCTAACCTAACCTAACCTAACCTAACCTAACCTAACCTAACCTAACCTAACCTAACCTAACCTAACCTAACCTAACCTAACCTAACCTAACCTAACCTAACCTAACCTAACCTAACCTAACCTAACCTAACCTAACCTAACCTAACCTAACCTAACCTAACCTAACCTAACCTAACCTAACCTAACCTAACCTAACCTAACCTAACCTAACCTAACCTAACCTAACCTAACCTAACCTAACCTAACCTAACCTAACCTAACCTAACCTAACCTAACCTAACCTAACCTAACCTAACCTAACCTAACCTAACCTAACCTAACCTAACCTAACCTAACCTAACCTAACCTAACCTAACCTAACCTAACCTAACCTAACCTAACCTAACCTAACCTAACCTAACCTTTTTTTTTTTTTTATCGGTGTGAAAATGCGTTACGCATCCCCCAGGCCTGGGGCGACCTGGGGGTATGTGGGACTCTCCCGGGACTAGTTCCCGGGCATACCCACTAAAAACACACCGGCGTTTCCCGCACTGCCGTTAAGGGGACGCATGGGATCATGAGTATTTCACCATGACGTCCCCCGGCCGCCCCGGTCTATCTCACCGGGGCTCCCGCGCCATGGGGGGGCGGTCGGTACGCTCGACTCGCCCCCCAGACGAGGCCGTCAGAGGGTCCCCAACCCTCCGGCCTTACAGGGGAATCTGGCGATTCGCGGCAAGATACCGCGAACGCCTAACTCCCCTTCGTCTGCGCCTGAGCGGGAGCGCATCTGCTGCATCCTCGCGCTCCCGCTCCGCGGCCTCCTTCTGGGACATGACGGTCTCGCAGAAGGAGGCCACCGCCTCCCACCCCCTGTCGCTGCACAGCATTCCGGCGACGATGCTGTGCAGCGAGAGGTCCTCCCTCCCGAGGGCGAGCCTCAGGGTGCGGCGATCATCCGCCCAGCGACTGCACTCTTCCACAGTGTGCCGGGCGGTGTCGTCTGGATCGCCGCACTCGTGGCATCCGGGGCCGAGCTCCCTTCCTATGAGGTGCAGGTAATGACCGAAGCAGCCATGCCCGGTCAAGACCTGCACCATGCGGAAGCTCAAGGCCCCGCGCCCTCTCTTCAACCAGCGGTCGAGCGACGGGAGGATGGCCCCTATGGTTCGGGTGCCATAGAGGGAATCCTCCAGGTCGCTCTTCCACCGGTCCCTCAGTCTGTCGTCGGCCAACCGGCGCGCTCTTTCCACCTCTTCCGGGCCCAGACTCTCCCCTAGAGTCCGGGCCTCTACCCTCCTTTGGTGCCTCTCCGCCAACACCTGGGCATCCAATTCCCAGGGAGGGGTGGCGGCGAGGAGGCACGCGGCCGCATGTGAGACGGTGGTGTACGCCCTGCAGATGCGCAGGGCCACCACCCTCTGCGGCCGCCGGAGCTGCGCTCGGTTGGCCGCCGACAGACGGTCGGCCCAAATTGGGGCCCCGTACAAGGCCATGCTCCTCACCACATTGGCGAAGAGCCGGCGGCACGGGGCGTTTGGGCCGCCCACGTTGGGCAGCAGACGGCTGAGTGCCGCCGCTGCACCAACGACCCGGGGAGCAAGTCGCCGGAAATGCTCCCCGAAGTCCCACCTGCGGTCCAGGATGAGCCCAAGATATTTGATGTGGGGCTCAACCCGGACCGCTTCCTCCACAGGGATGGTGAGGCCCGCTCGCACTCGCCATCCCCTCCCCCCGAAGACGACGGCCTCAGTCTTCGGGAGGGCCACCTTTAGCCCGAGGAGACCAATGCGTGCGACGGTGAGCTCTGTGGCCACCGCCGCCCGCCTGAGGGTCTCCCCGAGCTCCGCGCCCCGCACAGCCACCATCGTGTCGTCAGCGTAACAGATGGTGACCATGCGGGGGAGCTGCACCCCCCTTATGGCCCAGTCGAAGCCGAGGTTCCACAGAAGGGGTCCGAGGACGGACCCTTGTGGAACCCCGCAGGCCATGGGGCGCAGCTTCCGGCCGTCCCGATCGTCGTAGAGCACTACCCGGTCCTGCAGGTAGTGCCCTACAACCCTCCTCAGGTAGGGAGGCACTCCGTGGTATCTGAGTGCCTCCCTCACCACCCCGTAGGGGAGAGTGCCGAATGCGTTGGCGATGTCAAGAGACACCGCCACGACACCCTCCCCCCTTCCCGCCGCCTGGACGCTGTACTCCCTCAGCCGAGCTACAGCGTCCAGCGTGGACCGCCCCTCCCGGAACCCGAACTGGTTGTCGGCCAAGTCCGGGCCCGTTTCCCTGAGGTGATGCTGGATCCTTGAGGCCAGGATTCTCTCAAAGACCTTCCCGGCCTCGTCCAGCATCACCAAGGGGCGGTACCCCGAAGGAGAGTCCGGCGGCCGACTCTCCTTCCGCAGGAGGACCAACCTCCCCCTCTTCCAGCACCCCGGGAAGCGCCCCTCCTTGAGACAGTCCTCAAGGAGGAGTTTCAAGCGGTCCCCGAGGTGCTTCAGTGCCAGGTGCAGGACCTTACCTGGCACTCCGTCCGGACCCGGAGCCTTTGTCCAGGCCCGGAGCCTCTCCACAGCCCTCTCCATCTCGCCGTCCGTGAGCGGCGGGACGGCGGAATCGAGAGGGCTTCCCTCCTCCTCAGGGAGCGCCATTACCGGCGGGACAAAGTCCCCCGCCGGTGGGAAGAGGCCCTCGACGACCCTCTGGAGGAGTTCCGGCGACATCGAGTCCGTTGGGGGGGCGTACTTAAGCTTGTTGCGTACAAGCTTGTACGGACGCCCCCACGGATCTCTATCCAACGTCGCCAGGAACTCCTCGCGCGCCTCGTCTTTCCTCCGCGCGATGGCCGTCTTGAGGGCCTCTATGGCCTCCCTGAGCTCCCGGTAGAGGAGCTCCTCCTCTTCGGCGGTGTGCCTTCGCCTCCTGCAGTGTGTGTAACGGCGGCGTGCTGCGTTACTGGTGGCGCGGAGAGCAGCAATCTCCGCAGTCCACCAGTACACTTGCCGCCTGGCGGGCATCCTCTTCACCCAAGGCATGCCCGCGTCACACACCGCAGTGAGGGACTCCTCGAAGCACACCGCCCGCTCCTCCACTCCCAAGGTGGTCGCCGGGGAGGCGCACCATGCCTCCACTATGGCCGCCTCCTCCGCCTGGTCCCGATCCAGGCGGGTCAGCGCCCACCTCGGGAACCGGGTCCTCGCCCGCCCCCTCCCGGGTGGCGATGGGCGTGGGGAGACCCTCATCCGTATATAACGATGATCGGAGAGGGTCTCCTCGTCCTCCAGGACGCGCCAGTCCCGGACGCGCGCAGCAATGGCGGGGGTCGCGAACGTGATGTCCACGATGGATCCCCCCTGCCTGCGTACGCACGTCTCGGCGCGGCCCTGGTTTAGGACAACCAGGCCCATCGCCACCGTCCAGTCGAGCAGGACCGCCCCCTTTGGGTCGGTGCTGGGGGATCCCCAAGCCACGCATTTGGCATTAAGGTCCCCGAGCACCATTAATGGCCCAGGGGCGATCCTCCCGACCAGAGTCCCCAGCCTCTGGAGGAAGACCTCGAAGGCCCGCAGCGGCTGGTTGGGGGAGAAGTAAACTCCGATGAGTGTTACCTCCCCCACCTTTGCCGCCGCATAGCCCGGGCCCTTCTCCACTTCCTCGAGAGGGGGGGACTCCCCGCCCGTGGGCACCACCAGCGCTGCTAATCCGTCAGAGGCCCCAACCCAGTTGGGCTGGGGCGGCACCGCATACGGCTCTGTGATACAGCCAACGCCAACCCCCCACTCGGCCATGACCTGGATAAACAGGTCCTGGGCACGAGCGGAGTGGTTGGCGTTGGCCTGCAGTACCTCGACGGATTTGGGAGGGCCTCTTAGCATTCCATGCTAGTTGGGCCCTCCGTGGCAGCTCTGGCGGTGCCGGCAGTTCTAGCGGAGCCGGCGCCTGCGGCTCCTCTCGGTGCCGTGGAGGGGGCACTGTTCCCTCTTGTGCTCGGGGGGGAGCACTTTTCCCCCCCCATGCTATGGGCAGCGGGTCTACCGGCATGGTGGCAGACTGCGCAGAACGGCTGTTCCGCGCAGTCCGCCATTTTGTGGCCCGTCCCGCTGCACCTGAAGCACAGGTGCCCCCTTTCGATAGGCGACGGGCAGGTGGGCCGGGTGTGGCCGGTGCCCAGGCACTTATAGCACCGGAGGGGTTCCGGGTCCAGCGCCTGGAACCGGGCCACTGACCAGCCGATGCAGACCCGGTCCGCAGCCAACAGCGCGTTGGCCGCTCTGACTGGGCACGTAAGCAGTGCCGAGCCAGAGCCGCCAAATCCCCTCCGGATGCTGCCCACCTTGAGTTGGTCTGGTGGGCAGCCGCCTTGGATGGCGCACGCATCCGCCACCAATTCGGGTGTCGCTGCCTCGTCCAGCCCGGTCACGCGGATCCGAGCTGTCTTGACGGGGCAGTACACCCGGGCCACGCTGCCGACCACCTCCTCCATGCGAGCACGGAGGTTCTCAGCAGCGCGACTGCCGTCCGCACCCGGCACCTCCAGAATGCGGGCCCCATCCACCGTCCTGCGAATGCGGAGGTGGTGGATGCCCACCTCCTCCAACTTAAAGGCTGCGGAGGCCTTCGCCATTACGGAGGCGTAGGTGGCCTCCGCCCCTGGGTTGATTGCCACAATTACGGCCGCCGTCTTCGGCACCGGGACCTTTTTAGCCTTCGGTGCCGGGGGCGGCGGCTTAGGCCTCGAGGCCTGTGCCGTCGGAGGAGAGGCCTGAGGAGAAGCCTTCGCCTTCTTTTTCTTCCGCCCGACCACCTCGCTCCAGGAGGACTGGGCGGGGTTGGTCGGGGGGGAGGCCTCATTGTATGCTACGTGGGGTGCCGACGAGGGGCCCGGCTGAGGCCCAGAGGCGGCCTTCTTCTGGCGCGGCGCCTGTGTCGGCGCTGGCCTCGCCGGAGGGGCTAGAGTGCTCCCAGTGGTGACCCTTTGTGCTGGGGTCACCTTCGTCGCTCCTCTGGGGGGTTTGGCCGGGGCCGTTTTGGGCCCCTTCGGCGCCGGCGCAGGGTCTCGGGGGGACGAGTCCCTGGGGTCTTCGGCCTCTGCGGCCCTCCTCTTGTCGGCCGCCAGTGGCGGACGGAGGACTGGGGCCGGCGGGAGGAGGCTCTTCACCTCATCTAGGCGGGCATTCACCATCCCGCCTAGCGACACAAAGAGGCTCCTTGTGAGCTCCTCCCTAAAGGCGGCCAGTGTGTCCGCCACCGCCGACATGACCTGGCCCGCCAGGTCTCCCTCCCCGGAGTTCGGAGAGGACTTTCTCTCCGAGAAGGCCTGGCGGAGCGCCTTGGTCTCGGCGCGAGCCAGAGCCAACTCCTCCCTCAGCCGCTTCTGGTCGGCTCTCAGCACTCGGAGGTCCTCTCCCTGCTCCCGGGCCTCCAGGCAGTCCATAGCCCCCATAATGGAGCGGCAGGCCTCGTTTATGCGGCCCCAGACCCGTCCGTTCAGGTTCCCGGATTTACCGGCCTGAGTTAGGACGGTCTGGGCCGCCTGGCGCGCCGTCTCCACGGGGTCCACAAACTCGACCTCAGGGGCCGGGACCTCCTCAGAAAGGTTGGGGGTTTTTACCCCCGCCCCCCTCTCCGGGCGCTTCAAAAACGCCTTGGAAGGGGAGGTGGGGGTGTACCCCACCTCCTCATCCGCGTCCGCCTCGAAGGCGGCCAGCTCTCCTGCCTTAAGGCAGGCCTTGGCCTTCGCGAGGCCGGTGTAGGCCCCTGGGGCCTTTTGGGCCTTACCCCCGCGTTTGGCGGTGCCCACTTTGGGCTCCACCGCCGGTTTGGGGTCGTCGCCGTGCGTCCGCTTCTCGGCCGGCCGACCCAAGTCCGTGGCACCCTCCACGGACATCTCCTCCACGTCGCTGTCGTCGGAGGAATCGCCCCCTGACAGCCGCCGGATCCTGCTCCACATCCGCCCAGAGCCTTCGGCCATGCTGGGCGCTCTGCAGAGCCTCGTAATTCCCGATGGGGAATTTAAAACAATTCCCCTAAGGAAACAGAAAAGTTACGACGAATCGCAAAACAATTCGCCGCACTTAAAAAATTCCCCAAAAAGAGGGGGGGGGAGGTACCCACCCCGAACCTAAACTAAAAAGTGGGGATAGAAGATCCCCACTAGACTTCCAAAAATCAGCTCTCTAACCCGACAAAATCCCCACCTATGGTCGATTTAGCAATTTAAAAAATTGCTAATCGATTTCCCATAGGCGTTGCTATTAAGATTTTGCCAGGCGCCGAAAATTTGACTTTTGAAAGCCGCTAACTTAAAAACTACCCACCCGATTTCTCCGGAAAAAATCCCGGGGCACAGACCTCGCCGAGAATAACCTACCACCGAAAGTTGGGGCCGGAAATCTCAGCGCAAGTGCCCGGAAAAAATTCCGGAAAAAATTCCCAAAAACTTAGACAAAATCCAAAAAATTGCAAACTTCGGAGTCCGAAAAACAAGCCAAGGTCATCAATTTAGGAAGGTCCAAGTCCAGAAAGTCACTTAAAAGTCGCGTCCGCAAAACTCCACAAAATCCCGCAGCAATACGCCCATAAACTAAAAAGCTCAAAGGCGTAACCTAACCTAACCTAACCTAACCTAACCTAACCTAACCTAACCTAACCTAACCTAACCTAACCTAACCTAACCTAACCTAACCTAACCTAACCTAACCTAACCTAACCTAACCTAACCTAACCTAACCTAACCTAACCTAACCTAACCTAACCTAACCTAACCTAACCTAACCTAACCTAACCTAACCTAACCTAACCTAACCTAACCTAACCTAACCTAACCTAACCTAACCTAACCTAACCTAACCTAACCTAACCTAACCTAACCTAACCTAACCTAACCTAACCTAACCTAACCTAACCTAACCTAACCTAACCTAACCTAACCTAACCTAACCTAACCTAACCTAACCTAACCTAACCTAACCTAACCTAACCTAACCTTTTTTTTTTTTTTTTTTTTGACGGAGTGGAAATGCATTTACGCATACCCCCTGGCCCTCTGCCGTGTGGGGGTTATGTGGGACTCACCCGGTTTCCCGGTCATACCCACTAAAACCACTCCGACGTGTCCGTCACTGCCGTTAGTGGGGACGCCACGGGATATGCTCTAAGCCACCGCGACGACCCCCGACAAGCCCGCTAGCGGGCACCCGCACAAAAAAGGAGGGGGGGAAAGAGAGCCTACACGCTTAGCCCCTCCCCTTACCCAACCTCGTGGATTTTTTATAGAGGTTTTCTCCTCGCGGCCCCCACCCCGAGGGGTAGCGGCCCTCGCTCCAAACTCTGCGAGTAAGGGTTGCGAGTTGGCCGACGACCTGCCGAAACAAGCCGCCGCCCAGGCAGAGCACCCCGAAGGGCGCACCCGCAGAACAGGCTCGCCCTGAAAAGGGCAAGCCTGGCCCTCCAGGCAGGCCCATTGCTGGGCCCGCCGTGTGACTGCCTATGACCGCTGCCCTCACTTTGGACCTGTCCGGTGTGGGAAACCCTGCCGGCATAGCTCCGAAAGATCACTGGGCAACGACAAGTAGGCAGCTGCACACTTCCCCCCCTGGTCTCATCCACAGTGCCCTCTAGAAAGAGGGACACGCGGAGAGACACCCCCGTGTCGGGTTATTAGCCATCGATCAACAATATCTCTAAAAGGGAAATTGTTGACCGATGCCCAGGGTGCACCGGCCCAAGTACTGCTCTTCCCCCCGCACCTCCAATTGCGTAAGGGGAACCGCAGCACCAAGGCACACGAGGAGGTTACCCGACATAGCACCCCAACCTAACCTAACCTAACCTAACCTAACCTAACCTAACCTAACCTAACCTAACCTAACCTAACCTAACCTAACCTAACCTAACCTAACCTAACCTAACCTAACCTAACCTAACCTAACCTAACCTAACCTAACCTAACCTAACCTAACCTAACCTAACCTAACCTAACAGAATTTGGGTTAGGTTAGGTTAGATTTAAAAAAAAAAGAAATTAAGTTAGGTTAGGGCAAAAAAAAATAAAGAGGAATTATGATAGGTTTTATAAAGTTAGGTTAGGTTAAAAAAAAACAAGATTTTTGCAATTTGGGATAATACCTATTTGTTTAGGTTAGGTTTTTAAATTTTATCTAATTATTATTATTCAAATTTCATCTTTAATAACCTTATATCTTATGGCATACCCAAAACATGAAATTTCGGCAAAACCTAACCTAACCTAACCTAACCTAAAAAAAAAAAGTTAGGTTAGGTCAAAAATATTTTTTTTTTTATTTAACCAAACCAAATTTCGTTTTTTTTAAACCTAACCTAACCTAACAGAATTTGGGTTAGGTTAGGTTAGATTTAAAAAAAAAAGAAATTAAGTTAGGTTAGGGCAAAAAAAAATAAAGAGGAATTATGTTAGGTTTTATAAAGTTAGGTTAGGTTTAAAAAAAACAAGATTTTTGCAATTTGGGATAATACCTTTTTGTTTAGGTTAGGTTTTTAAATTTTATCTAATTATTATTATTCAAATTTCATCTTTAATAACCTTATATCTTATGGCATACCCAAAACATGAAATTTCGGCAAAACCTAACCTAACCTAACCTAACCTAAAAAAAAAAAGTTAGGTTAGGTCAAAAATATTTTTTTTTTTATTTAACCAAGCCAAATTTCGTTTTTTTTAAACCTAACCTAACCTAACAGAATTTGGGTTAGGTTAGGTTAGATTTAAAAAAAAAAGAAATTAAGTTAGGTTAGGGCAAAAAAAAATAAAGAGGAATTATGTTAGGTTTTATAAAGTTAGGTTAGGTTAAAAAAAAACAAGATTTTTGCAATTTGGGATAATACCTATTTGTTTAGGTTAGGTTTTTAAATTTTATCTAATTATTATTATTCAAATTTCATCTTTAATAACCTTATATCTTATGGCATACCCAAAACACGAAATTTCGGCAAAACCTAACCTAACCTAACCTAACCTAAAAAAAAGTTAGGTTAGGTCAAAAATATTTTTTTTATTTAACCAAACCAAATTTCGTTTTTTTAAACCTAACCTAACCTAACAGAATTTGGGTTAGGTTAGGTTAGATTTAAAAAAAGAAATTAAGTTAGGTTAGGGCAAAAAAATAAAGAGGAATTATGTTAGGTTTTATAAAGTTAGGTTAGGTTAAAAAACAAGATTTTTGCAATTTGGGATAATACCTATTTGTTTAGGTTAGGTTTTTAAATTTTATCTAATTATTATTATTCAAATTTCATCTTTAATAACCTTATATCTTATGGCATACCCAAAACATGAAATTTCGGCAAAACCTAACCTAACCTAACCTAACCTAAAAAAAAAAAGTTAGGTTAGGTCAAAAATATTTTTTTTTTTATTTAACCAAACCAAATTTCGTTTTTTTTAAACCTAACCTAACCTAACAGAATTTGGGTTAGGTTAGGTTAGATTTAAAAAAAAAAGAAATTAAGTTAGGTTAGGGCAAAAAAAAATAAAGAGGAATTATGTTAGGTTTTATAAAGTTAGGTTAGGTTTAAAAAAAACAAGATTTTTGCAATTTGGGATAATACCTTTTTGTTTAGGTTAGGTTTTTAAATTTTATCTAATTATTATTATTCAAATTTCATCTTTAATAACCTTATATCTTATGGCATACCCAAAACATGAAATTTCGGCAAAACCTAACCTAACCTAACCTAACCTAAAAAAAAAAAGTTAGGTTAGGTCAAAAATATTTTTTTTTTATTTAACCAAACCAAATTTCGTTTTTTTTAAACCTAACCTAACCTAACAGAATTTGGGTTAGGTTAGGTTAGATTTAAAAAAAAAAGAAATTAAGTTAGGTTAGGGCAAAAAAAAATAAAGAGGAATTATGTTAGGTTTTATAAAGTTAGGTTAGGTTAAAAAAAAACAAGATTTTTGCAATTTGGGATAATACCTATTTGTTTAGGTTAGGTTTTTAAATTTTATCTAATTATTATTATTCAAATTTCATCTTTAATAACCTTATATCTTATGGCATACCCAAAACATGAAATTTCGGCAAAACCTAACCTAACCTAACCTAACCTAAAAAAAAAAAGTTAGGTTAGGTCAAAAATATTTTTTTTATTAAACCAAGCCAAATTTCGATTATTTTAAACCTAACCTAACCTAACAGAATTTGGGTTAGGTTAGGTTAGATTTAAAAAAAAAAGAAATTAAGTTAGGTTAGGGCAAAAAAAAATAAAGAGGAATTATGTTAGGTTTTATAAAGTTAGGTTAGGTTAAAAAAAAACAAGATTTTTGCAATTTGGGATAATACCTATTTGTTTAGGTTAGGTTTTTAAATTTTATCTAATTATTATTATTCAAATTTCATCTTTAATAACCTTATATCTTATGGCATACCCAAAACATGAAATTTCGGCAAAACCTAACCTAACCTAACCTAACCTAAAAAAAAAAAGTTAGGTTAGGTCAAAAATATTTTTTTTTTTATTTAACCAAACCAAATTTCGTTTTTTTTAAACCTAACCTAACCTAACAGAATTTGGGTTAGGTTAGGTTAGATTTAAAAATAAAAGAAATTAAGTTAGGTTAGGGCAAAAAAAAATAAAGAGGAATTATGTTAGGTTTTATAAAGTTAGGTTAGGTTAAAAAAAAACAAGATTTTTGCAATTTGGGATAATACCTATTTGTTTAGGTTAGGTTTTTAAATTTTATCTAATTATTATTATTCAAATTTCATCTTTAATAACCTTATATCTTATGGCATACCCAAAACATGAAATTTCGGCAAAACCTAACCTAACCTAACCTAACCTAAAAAAAAAAAGTTAGGTTAGGTCAAAAATATTTTTTTGATTTAACCAAACCAAATTTCGTTTTTTTTAAACCTAACCTAACCTAACAGAATTTGGGTTAGGTTAGGTTAGATTTAAAAAAAAAGAAATTAGGTTAGGTTAGGGCAAAAAAAAATAAAGAGGAATTATGTTAGGTTTTCTAAAGTTAGGTTAGGTTAGGTTAAAAAAAAACAAGGTTATTCAATTTGGGATAATACCTATTTGTTTAGGTTAGGTTTTTAAATTTTATCTGATTATTATTATTCAAATTTCATCTTTAATAACCTTATATCTTATGGCATACCCAAAACATGAAATTTCGGCAAAACCTAACCTAACCTAACCTAACCTAAAAAAAAAAAAGTTAGGTTAGGTCAAAAATATTTTTTTTTTTATTTAACCAAACCAAATTTCGTTTTTTTAAACCTAACCTAACCTAACAGAATTTTGGTTAGGTTAGGTTATATTTAAAAAAAAAAGAAATTAAGTTAGGTTAGGGCAAAAAAAAATAAAGAGGAATTATGTTAGGTTTTATAAAGTTAGGTTAGGTTAAAAAAAAACAAGATTTTTGCAATTTGGGATAATACCTATTTGTTTAGGTTAGGTTTTTAAATTTTATCTAATTATTATTATTCAAATTTCATCTTTAATAACCTTATATCTTATGGCATACCCAAAACATGAAATTTCGGCAAAACCTAACCTAACCTAACCTAACCTAAAAAAAAAGTTAGGTTAGGTCAAAAATATTTTTTTATTTAACCAAACCAAATTTCGTTTTTTTAAACCTAACCTAACCTAACAGAATTTGGGTTAGGTTAGGTTAGATTTAAAAAAAGAAATTAAGTTAGGTTAGGGCAAAAAAATAAAGAGGAATTATGTTAGGTTTTATAAAGTTAGGTTAGGTTAAAAAAACAAGGTTATTCAATTTGGGATAATACCTATTTGTTTAGGTTAGGTTTTTAAATTTTATCTGATTATTATTATTCAAATTTCATCTTTAATAACCTTATATCTTATGGCATACCCAAAACATGAAATTTCGGCAAAACCTAACCTAACCTAACCTAACCTAAAAAAAAAGTTAGGTTAGGTCAAAAATATTTTTTTTATTTAACCAAACCAAATTTCGTTTTATTAAACCTAACCTAACCTAACAGAATTTGGGTTAGGTTAGGTTAGATTTAAAAAAAAAGAAATTAGGTTAGGTTAGGGCAAAAAAAAATAAAGAGGAATTATGTTAGGTTTTATAAAGTTAGGTTAGGTTAAAAAAAAACAAGGTTATTCAATTTGGGATAATACCTATTTGTTTAGGTTAGGTTTTTAAATTTTATCTGATTATTATTATTCAAATTTCATCTTTAATAACCTTATATCTTATGGCATACCCAAAACATGAAATTTCGGCAAAACCTAACCTAACCTAACCTAACCTAAAAAAAAAAAAGTTAGGTTAGGTTAAAAATATTTTTTTTTTTATTTAACCAAACCAAATTTCGTTTTTTTTAAACCTAACCTAACCTAACAGAATTTGGGTTAGGTTAGGTTAGATTTAAAAAAAAAGAAATTAGGTTAGGTTAGGGCAAAAAAAAATAAAGAGGAATTATGTTAGGTTTTCTAAAGTTAGGTTAGGTTAGGTTAGGTTAGGTTAAAAAAAAACAAGGTTATTCAATTTGGGATAATACCTATTTGTTTAGGTTAGGTTTTTAAATTTTATCTGATTATTATTATTCAAATTTCATCTTTAATAACCTTATATCTTATGGCATACCCAAAACATGAAATTTCGGCAAAACCTAACCTAACCTAACCTAACCTAAAAAAAAAAAAGTTAGGTTAGGTTAAAAATATTTTTTTTTTTTATTTAACCAAACCAAATTTCGTTTTTTTTAAACCTAACCTAACCTAACAGAATTTGGGTTAGGTTAGGTTAGATTTAAAAAAAAAGAAATTAGGTTAGGTTAGGGCAAAAAAAAATAAAGAGGAATTATGTTAGGTTTTCTAAAGTTAGGTTAGGTTAGGTTAGGTTAGGTTAAAAAAAAACAAGGTTATTCAATTTGGGATAATACCTATTTGTTTAGGTTAGGTTTTTAAATTTTATCTGATTATTATTATTCAAATTTCATCTTTAATAACCTTATATCTTATGGCATACCCAAAACATGAAATTTCGGCAAAACCTAACCTAACCTAACCTAACCTAAAAAAAAAAAAGTTAGGTTAGGTTAAAAATATTTTTTTTTTTATTTAACCAAACCAAATTTCGTTTTTTTTAAACCTAACCTAACCTAACAGAATTTGGGTTAGGTTAGGTTAGATTTAAAAAAAAAATAAATTAAGTTAGGTTAGGGCAAAAAAAAATAAAGAGGAATTATGTTAGGTTTTATAAAGTTAGTTAGGTTAGGTTAAAAAAAAAACAAGATTTTTGCAATTTGGGATAATACCTATTTGTTTAGGTTAGGTTTTTAAATTTTATCTAATTATTATTATTCAAATTTCATCTTTAATAACCTTATATCTTATGGCATACCCAAAACATGAAATTTCGGCAAAACCTAACCTAACCTAACCTAACCTAAAAAAAAAAAAAGTTAGGTTAGGTTAAAAATATTTTTTTTTTTATTTAACCAAACCAAATTTCGTTTTTTTTAAACCTAACCTAACCTAACAGAATTTGGGTTAGGTTAGGTTAGATTTAAAAAAAAAAAGAAATTAAGTTAGGTTAGGGCAAAAAAAAATAAAGAGGAATTATGTTAGGTTTTATAAAGTTAGGTTAGGTTAGGTTAGGTTAAAAAAAAACAAGATTTTTGCAATTTGGGATAATACCTATTTGTTTAGGTTAGGTTTTTAAATTTTATCTATTATTATTCAAATTTCATCTTTAATAACCTTATATCTTATGGCATACCCAAAACATGAAATTTCGGCAAAACCTAACCTAACCTAACCTAACCTAAAAAAAAAAAAAGTTAGGTTAGGTTAAAAATATTTTTTTTTTTATTTAACCAAACCAAATTTCGTTTTTTTTAAACCTAACCTAACCTAACAGAATTTGGGTTAGGTTAGGTTAGATTTAAAAAAAAAGAAATTAGGTTAGGTTAGGGCAAAAAAAAATAAAGAGGAATTATGTTAGGTTTTCTAAAGTTAGGTTAGGTTAGGTTAGGTTAGGTTAGGTTAGGTTAAAAAAAAACAAGGTTATTCAATTTGGGATAATACCTATTTGTTTAGGTTAGGTTTTTAAATTATATCTGATTATTATTATTCAAATTTCATCTTTAATAACCTTATATCTTATGGCATACCCAAAACATGAAATTTCGGCAAAACCTAACCTAACCTAACCTAACCTAAAAAAAAAAAAAGTTAGGTTAGGTTAAAAATATTTTTTTTTTTATTTAACCAAACCAAATTTCGTTTTTTTTAAACCTAACCTAACCTAACAGAATTTGGGTTAGGTTAGGTTAGATTTAAAAAAAAAGAAATTAGGTTAGGTTAGGGCAAAAAAAAATAAAGAGGAATTATGTTAGGTTTTATAAAGTTAGGTTAGGTTAGGTTAAAAAAAAACAAGGTTATTCAATTTGGGATAATACCTATTTGTTTAGGTTAGGTTTTTAAATTTTATCTGATTATTATTATTCAAATTTCATCTTTAATAACCTTATATCTTATGGCATACCCAAAACATGAAATTTCGGCAAAACCTAACCTAACCTAACCTAACCTAAAAAAAAAAAAGTTAGGTTAGGTTAAAAATATTTTTTTTTTTATTTAACCAAACCAAATTTCGTTTTTTTTAAACCTAACCTAACCTAACAGAATTTGGGTTAGGTTAGGTTAGATTTAAAAAAAAAGAAATTAGGTTAGGTTAGGGCAAAAAAAAATAAAGAGGAATTATGTTAGGTTTTATAAAGTTAGGTTAGGTTAGGTTAGGTTAGGTTAAAAAAAAACAAGGTTATTCAATTTGGGATAATACCTATTTGTTTAGGTTAGGTTTTTAAATTTTATCTATTATTATTCAAATTTCATCTTTAATAACCTTATATCTTATGGCATACCCAAAACATGAAATTTCGGCAAAACCTAACCTAACCTAACCTAACCTAAAAAAAAAAAGTTAGGTTAGGTCAAAAATATTTTTTTTATTTAACCAAACCAAATTTCGTTTTTTTTAAACCTAACCTAACCTAACAGAATTTGGGTTAGGTTAGGTTAGATTTAAAAAAAAAGAAATTAGGTTAGGTTAGGGCAAAAAAAAATAAAGAGGAATTATGTTAGGTTTTATAAAGTTAGGTTAGGTTAGGTTAGGTTAGGTTAAAAAAAAACAAGGTTATTCAATTTGGGATAATACCTATTTGTTTAGGTTAGGTTTTTAAATTTTATCTATTATTATTCAAATTTCATCTTTAATAACCTTATATCTTATGGCATACCCAAAACATGAAATTTCGGCAAAACCTAACCTAACCTAACCTAACCTAAAAAAAAAAAAAGTTAGGTTAGGTTAAAAATATTTTTTTTTTTATTTAACCAAACCAAATTTCGTTTTTTTTAAACCTAACCTAACCTAACAGAATTTGGGTTAGGTTAGGTTAGATTTAAAAAAAAAGAAATTAGGTTAGGTTAGGGCAAAAAAAAATAAAGAGGAATTATGTTAGGTTTTCTAAAGTTAGGTTAGGTTAGGTTAGGTTAGGTTAAAAAAAAACAAGGTTATTCAATTTGGGATAATACCTATTTGTTTAGGTTAGGTTTTTAAATTTTATCTGATTATTATTATTCAAATTTCATCTTTAATAACCTTATATCTTATGGCATACCCAAAACATGAAATTTCGGCATATTTTGGCCCGCCCGCCCACCCATTGTATATATAGGTAGGTTGCGGACACTCACTCTGATCCAAAAATATTTTATCGCTTTTATCAACAGCTCTCTTCCCGCTGATCCGATATATACACTTATTCTTATACTTACAAGCTTTCCTACATTGTACAAAATCATTTTAAGCTTGTTTATTTGAAATGACGGTACTATACCATTTACCTGGAAAGAATTTTATTTTCGTGAATGTTAAGCTATTACTGAAGTTCCAATTTATTCATTTTAATTTTATGCTTCTAGTGTCTATATCCTTGTTGGTGTATTAGTCGGCGTCGATGTCCAAAAATACAAATAAAAAAAAATATTGCGTTAGGTTAGGTTTCTATTAAAAAAATACTTGTTTGTTGTTTTCTCGCTGAAACGTGGCTTGGCTTGACTGAGCATTATTTAGTTGATAACTGCTTGTCGTCTAGACGTTTAGTACTTATATAGTTTAGGTGTCATAATTCAAACAGATCTATTTATAAGTGAATCTTTTATTTCTTTACTTAAATTAATATCACATTTGGATTTGTTTCACTTAACTCTATTAAAACCAGTTTCAAAAATATAGAATGCAACGATGTATTTGAGATGACGATATGACAACAAAAATATTAATTCCTTCGAACCAGTAATCGTCAACTAAACGACAATGTATCTATCTACTATAAACATCAACATCGGATAGTCCATCCTGGAGCTTATTTTATCTCCGATACGAATCCTACATCCAACGCGGAGCGAGTTAATTTTATAGCGTCAATAGCGACGCGTGTGTCACACGAGGACCGGCGCGCGACGACTCGGCGCGCGCTATAACACGCGCGCGACTCGCGGGGGCGACCCTCCCTCCCGCCTCGTCTGCACTGCCAGCCCCGTCTGCACCGCCAGCGCGCCCGCGTCTAGCGTAAGCTCCGCCGCCGGGGTCACCGGGGCCGCCGGGGTGAAGCTCGACTCGTCGGTCTGCACCAGACGGTCGGCGCACGACGTCGGCGTGCGGTCTGCAACACACGGGGAGAGCGAGAGAGGGTGAGTCTGGCGGTGGAGCGCGTCCGGGCCGGTCCGGGCGACGGCGGAGAGGCGCACTCACCGGCGGTGTCGAGGGTGTTGAGCGTGGAGCGGTCGGTGGAGGGCGTGGCGGCGCTCGCGGCGGAGGGAGCGGCTCGCGGCGGCAGCGGCGCCGAGCCCACGAGCGCCGCGCACACGGCGCCGCCGCCGCACGCGCCGGCCGCCGCGCGCCAGCGGCCCGGCATCAGCGACGCGCGCACGTTGCGCTCCGGCCGGAACAGGATGATGTACACCTGCGCCGAGAGCGGAGCGTCACGTCGGTCCGCGGGGAGACGCCGGCGGGGAGCGGGGAGAGGCCGGCGGGGAGCGGGGAGCGGGGAGCGGGACGGACGGCGAGACGTACCTTGGGCGCGAAGAGGCAGGCGAGCGTGACGGTGGCGGAGAGGGAGATGGTGACGGCCATGGAGGTGACGCGCAGCGCCACGTGCGCCGCCGTGCCGAAGTACAGAGGCACGAAGGCGAGCCAGATCACGCACGTCGTGTACATAGTGAACCCTGCAACATGAGTCCGGGGTACTTTAATCGCCTCCGACGTCAGGGTCGATCGTCATTTCGAAAAGTTCGAGTTTTGCCTGCATCCGTCTTTTGTAAAAAATTGTAGAGACATCCCGCCCGGAAATATGAGATTTTTAATGTACGTGTCGTTTCGTAGACCGTTTCGCATCATTTTCCCGGACCGCTAACTCGGTCCCGATCGTCGAACGGTATAAATTATATTAGATAGGAAGTTCGAAAGGCACCGACCGACATGTTTGCTGTCGTTGAACGCCTCGGGGATCTTGCGCGTGCGTACGGCGTAGGCGGTGCAGACGACGATGAGCAGGCCCGGGTAGGAGAAGGCGAGCGTGTAGGAGGCGTCCGCCTGCGCCGCGCACACCAGCTCCCGCGTGGTGCGCGAGGGATGCACGTACACGGCGCGCGCCGGCCACACCGCCTGCCACACGCCCACGATCACCACCTGCGGCAGGACACCGAGCGCTCGTACACTGCACCCGCTCCGGACCGACACCCCGCACCACCACGCACCACCCCGCGCTCACCTGCACGGCGACGAGCGCGGCGGTCACGGCGAGCTGCGAGCGTGGCGAGGTCCCGGACACGCGGTGCGTGGAGCGCGCCGCGAAGATGCGCGCGACGCGCCGGCTCCGCGCCAGGAGAGCCGCGTACACTACCGCGAAGCAGAGGCCCGTGCATGCGCTGCGAACACCGTGCTAAGTATTAGCGGTGGGGAGTTAGAATTACTGTACGAAGACAATCTCCATATCGATTCTTAAATACCGGACGAGCGTCCAAATAAAAGTTCGCACACGCTCTATGCGACTACGGTAACGGATTAGGTATCGAGCTCACCGCTGCAGCGCGCAGAGCGCGTCGGAGGGGCGCTGCACGAGCGCGAAGGTGGCGAGGTAGCAGAGCAGGATGCCGGCCAGCAGCACGTGCGACAGCTCGCGGCCCGACGCGCGCACCACGGGCGTGTCTCCGCGCCACACCCACACGAAGCACACGAACCTGTGCACACGACCACACGACCACCGTCACTCACCGTCATAGGCGATTCTATGTTTTAAATTGGAATCGAAATATTACATGCACCGGCGCGGCGGTCAAACGAGAAAAAAGCTAAGAATTATTTAAAATTTAAGAAAGATTAGCTCGAAGCGACCGCATCAGAGTTACCGACCGAGTTAGGTACGAGAAAAACTATCGGTCTCAGCGTAATGCGTGCCAAATATCGACATCTCCGGTCGTATCTGTACCTTCCGTCGATCGTAACTACGAAACAAGGACAGGACGGGAGACGGTACGAGAAGGCGGAAGGCGACAGAGGGCGAGACCGACCCGGTGCAGAGGATGCCGAGCGCGGAGAAGGCCATGGCGGCGCGAGCGGCGGGGGCGGCGGGGGACATGTGCCGCGGCGGCAGCGGCTCGCAGCGCGCGCGCGCGGCGTCCGGCAGCGTGCCGCGCGGGCACTCCGCGCACTCCGTCTCCGAGCGCGGCGCGAGGATCTCGAACTGCGAGCAGTTGTAGCAGTGCCAGCAGCAGCGCTCGCCCTCCACGTACTGCTTGGCCTGCCCGAGCGCGCACGGCGCCGAGCACACCGACGACGGCGGCGAGGGCGACTCCCGCTTGAACTGGATCTCTGCAGACGGAGCGAGCGGTCAGGAGCGAGCGGTCGGGACGGTGCGGCGGAGCTCGCCGGCGCGGCGGCAGGACTCACCGTCCATGTCCAGCTCGAGCTCGCCGTCGCTGTAGCGGCCGACGCGCAGCCAGCGGAACTCGCCGCGCGCCACCTGCTTGTAGTGCAGGATGTTGTACCGCGCCGGCCCGTCGCCCGCGCCGTCGAAGAAGAACTCCTCGCCGCTCAATCCTGCGAAAATAGAACGCCGGACGTGAGGACCGGTCCGGTGCTCGGCGGAGGTATCGGTCCGACGGGCGCTCACCGGTGAAGCGCACTCGCCGCAGATGCCGCAGCAGCGTGGGTCCGTCGGGCTGGCGCAGCGCGGCGCACAGTCCCGGCCGCCCGCCGCACACCTCCTCGTGCATGCTCCTGCGGACGGGTAGGTATGCAGTGTTATTTCTCTGTCTTCCTCGCGTCCCTCGCATCCCTCGCTGGAGTCGCAGGGGGCTCGGTGCTACCTGAGTGCGTGCACGAAGGCGAGCACGGCGTCGGCGACGAACTGCAGCTGCGCCTCCAGCTCCACGTTGTCGGGCGCCAGGCGCTCGCGGCCGGAGCAGCGCCGCGTCAGGTGCGCGTTGTACGGCGTGCGCGGGGCGCCCGGCCAGCGGCACTCGAAGTGAGACTCCCAGAATTCTGCAAAATAGAAGATTTTATACCTATGCCACCTGTGTGAGCGTGTGGGTGTGTAAATTCGTCACAATTTCACGCAAATACTACTGAATAGATTTAAATGAACATCGGAATGAAACAACTATTAACAGACTTAACTCGCGTATTTTTATTTTATTTTATTTGCTGACGTTTCGGATTCTTTACTGTTTCCATAATCGTAGCACGACTGAGCTGACGATAGTCAGTCGTGCTACGATTATGGAAACTGTAACTGTAAGTCTTCCTAATAAAATAAAATAAATAAAATAGCTTAACATTTTAGGATGACTACAAAGACTTAAAACAATTAACAGTTTTGGCGCTATGATTACCTACAAACCAGGGATTGCGGCGGTTGTTCTCGACGGTGAGGTTGTAGAAGTACTCGCTGAAGCCGCGCACCGGGCGCGCGAGCGGCTGCACGGAGACGGTGCCCTCCACGGCGCGCTCGCGGCCCGCGGCCACCAGCGCGCGCGCCGACCAGCCGTCCGAGCCCACCCAGCCGAACACGTGCTCCGCGCCCGCGCGGCTCACCGCCGCCATCACTCCCGCCACCTCCTGGTCCGAGCCGAACACGATCACGCCTGCGGGACGACGACGGGATATAACGGTCGAGCCGATGTTCGAGTATATCGTACACGTGCGCACACGTGCTGCGGTACCTCGGGCTCGCGGGCGCGACAGCAGCCGCTGCACGAGCGCGTCGTATGCGCCGTCGTCGGCCTCGCCGGAGTCCTTCACGAGCCGCTCCTTCACGGCGATGCAGATCTCGTTGCGCGCCAGGAGCGTTTCCAACTCCTCGAAGGCCTGATGAAACGCCCGAGAACATCAGTCGAACGAACTTTCGAAAGCTTCTATAGAATCCGATACGCGAGTCGATTCCGATGCTTTTAAAACGCTTTCTGCAAAATGTCGTACTAAGGACTTACACTCTAAGAAGAGAGCGGAATGAATCTCTGAATAGAAATGTAACCAGACGGGTTCGCCCCGGCACCTTGATCCCGTAGTTGGATTCCTCGTAGATGATGGAGACGTATCGCCAGCCGAAGCGCTTGACGATCTCGACGATGGCTCGAGCCTGGTGCAGGTCGGAGGGGATGGTGCGCGAGAAGTATTCGAAGCGCGCCTTGTTCGATAGCTCCGGAGAAGTCGAGAAGTATGACACCTGGGACGGCATGAGAAGAATTTTAATTAAAATGAATTAAGTCATCGAGGTATCGGTTGGGAAGGAAGAGTAATCACATAGAAGACGTTTCCTGAACACACCTGTGGGATCTTAAAAAGGCGCAGTAGGTTGGCGACCTGCACGGAGGTGACGGAGGAGGCGGCGCCGACCACCCCGGACACGACGCGCGCCGCGGCTCCGCTCCCCGCGCCCCCGGGACACGTCGGCGCCGCGTCGTCGATGTTCCCGATGGACCCTGGGACACACCACACCGCCACCGCTACCGTCAATACCATCACTACCTACTGGGCCAACATGTGAAACTCCCGTCAAGAGTTATACCTCTAATATCTAGAAATCGGTAACGGGTGATTACGGGTGAAAGAACCGTGACTGGTCGGTATACCGATATGCTCGAAGAATTTCGAGCTAAATGGTTGGTACTAGCCGTTTTGGTGCAGTTGTATCTGGATCTCGCTCCATATCTACTTACAGTGTGTATACTTGTCTAAGTCTGCATATCTTTGTTTAAAACATTGTAAGTATAGCAGCAAATGAATGTTTGTTACACTGGTCGCGCTCACCCTTGATGAAGTCGAGCGCCATCTCGAGGCCGTAGGTGTCGTTGTCGCAGTCGTCGAGCACGAGCGCGCCGAGCCGCACGCCGCGCGGGCCGAGGCGCAGCGCGGCGGCGGCGTCCAGCGCGAACAGCATCGCCTCCAGCGCCTGCAGCCCGCCCTGCGCCATCACCGGCCCGCACGTGGCGCCCTCCGACCGCCCGTGCACCTGCACACACACACACACACATACACACACACATTCACACACGCACTAACCTACGCCATCTCACTTACACACATATTACTACCGATTTAGGTTGATACCAATGTGACTCCTAAGTCTTACAACTCTTACGAGATCCATTATGACTGTTCTCTGCCGAATAGCAAATATGAAATAATAGGTACCTAGCAGCTATGCTTACGCCCACATGTCATTGTAATGGCTCAGTGCGCGGCGCTCGACATGCTCGTAATCGTTTTCTTTTCGCGATTTCTCCGCTTCGGTCTCAACGAAGCAAAGTTTAGCGAAGGCTTATAAATATAATATTATACCTACATAGACAATTGGCTTACTGGGATAACTCGAGTGTTTCTGTCGATCGCAATTCCCTCTTATTTACAATATTTGAATTGGGGATCCTACGTCCTACCGCTGATATTATTGAATATCTGGGATTTAATGAATGGCGACTAAACGGTTAAAAGCAACGAGGTAGGCGACTCACTGCATAATACTGCATATTGATTTAGATGACGATATCTAGTAGATTCATTACCGTCCTTTAGATATCGGCAGACTGAATTTTTGGAACACATCATATAGGACCTAATGTTGTAACATTTCTACATCAATATTAACTTAATTTGATATTTTATTGAAGCACTAGCTTCTGCCCGCGACTTCGTCCGCGTGGAACTTCTCCTTTTTTGAAGTCGGTTAAAAAGTAGCCTATGTTCTTTCTCGGGCTCCAGACTTTCTTTGTACCAAATTTCATTTAAATCGGTCCAGTAGTTTTAGCGTGAAAGCGTAACAGACAGACAGATAGATAGACAGACAGAGTTACTTTCGCATTTATAATATTAGCTATGATTTCGTTTTTGCTTAGGAAATTAATGTAATAGGTACGTAATAACTTAAACTTTCCTAAATGTCTTTTTATGTATGTACCTAACTGAAATTAGAATGTAGTAGGTACAACGGAAAACAAGGGCGACCAGATGAGCAATATTTATCAGGCTACTCTATCTGATTACACAAGCGGGCGGTCCCGGCGCTCACCATCATCAAGCCCCCGAGGATGATGTCGCCCTCGACGACGGCGGCGTGCTTCACCGGCCACGGCACCGCCTCCTCCTTCCTGCCGCGCGCTGCTCCTGTCACCGCACCAGCTGCACCGGCTGCCCCCGCTGCAGGCGGCGCGGCGCCGCTACGACTGCGCGCGGCCGCGGTCGTGTTGCGGGAGCCGTCGCCTCTTGTAATCGCGCTCGGGCTCGGCGTGCTCTCCAGCACTCTGTAGGAGAGCGCGGGGCTGGTGGGGACAGTCTCCGGCGCGGCGAGGAGGGTCGCGTTGGGCGCGCGCGCGGCGCCGAGCGGCTCCGCGCGGGGAGACGCCGCCGCACTCTGCGGCTGCTGCTTCTTCTTCTTCAGCAGCTTGGTGAGGTCGAAGGGCGCTATGAGGGAGTGCGGCCCGCGCTTGTCCCGCGCGAGCCCCGGTGTCGGCGCTCTCTCTCCCGGCTCGGCCGCCGCCAGCGCCAGAACGGCTATTATGGTCACCTCGAATCGCATTTCACCACCGCCTTGTTTTTCCAATCTCTTATCAACGATATAGGATCGCCGATCACTGTTTTGACTTACGTCGCATCATTTCTTTCATTCGAATTATTATCGAGTCGATGCATATGAAATAATACTCTTTCTCGATCCCGGCGATCGAATCGGCGGACTTGTTTATGCGGGGCCCGAGTCTGCAGCCGCTCGGACGATACATCGCGTCCGAGAGTTCCGAGACGCGTCTCTACAACATTTTTGGCTCTCGGATAAACTTTGTAACCTGCCTTTACCACAGGACTTATTGAAACTTTCAAAGCGCGGAACAGAGATTAAATTATATTCTGCGAGTGTAGAGTATATTTTAAAGTTTTAGCGATCGCGGCATAAGTTAGCGCCGAGTCCGTCCGCGCGGACAGGCAGGCAGCGTGCGTGCGCCGCGACAGTCGCGCGCCGACTGCCGCCGCTCGCCGCTCGCCGCTCCGCCAGTGCCGCCGCCGCCGCCGCGACTCCGCGACCGCGATGGACTAAACGAACTAAAGTTGCGACTTTAAACGCCCCACGTTGGGTGCCAACTAGAATATTTCGATCTGATCTTATACAATAATAATAATACATAAAGTTTTATTTATTCCATTCAATTATATTATAATATTAGGTTACAAATTCTTGCAATTTATTAAATTCAGTAGTATTAATAACAAAAAAAATAGATAAATAAATTAGTAAAGATAGAGAAGTATAAACCTAATGTAAGGATAAAAGCCTCCTCCAAGGATTGCCATTTTCTCAATTCGTGGCTGTTTTTGTCTAGTTTTGGTGCGCAATTGACATTATCCCGTGGCCAGGTGGCCTCTCCTCCTCGTAGCTCTGATTGTCCGTCGGTTATCAGTACACATATACCTCGCATTACGGCCTACCCTCTACACACCAAGGAATCTTTTCGTGTAACGAATCGAGCGGATCGCTCGCGAGTGGGATGGCGCGTTTTGGTGTAAATATATAGGCAATCAGTTTGCTAAATCGTTGATTAGAGTTCCGTCTCGGAAGGGATGAAAACCGCGGAGCCGCAATCGACGTGTCCGGCGCGCGTAAGCCGGGCTCTATAAATTGTTTACAATAATGGTAATGAGGAGGTAGCAAAAACCTTCCTACTCACCATTCATACTTGCTATACGAGAGAAAAGTAAAGGTGCATATTATTATCTATACGAGTGTATCCAGCGTCTCATTCACTAAGCATTGCTCGCCGGGCGATATTGGTTGCTGGGCAGAGCAGTCATCTGGCGGTGTTCATACATCATGCGCCCGTAATGAGGGAGCGGCGAGATGAACGACTAGCGGGGCGGAGACTATGCAGTAAGCGATGTGGCTGTCAGTGTGTAAGTAGGGCCATTATTCTGGACAATAGTTAATTACACGCGTGTTGAACCAGCCCTGCTCTAGAGTATCGTTCGCATAAACTTTGTTTTATGTAGGTATCTTAGTAGTTATCGATAGTAAATTTATAACAATATCAATAACGGACTGGTGATGTTATTAAATGATAATAATAATCCATAAAGGCTATGGTAAGAGCTGCAAAATACAACATCATTACTTCAGTTTTTAACCATATTATGTACTAGCGGCCCCGGCAAACGTCATCCTGCCCGTCCGATTGTTTCGTCAAAGATCTGTCAAAGTCTTCTAACTGTCACTTCTTCATAAGGCTTCATATTTTCCCCGTTTTTTACACATTTTCACTGTTTCTTCGCTCCTATTGGTCGCAGCGTGATGTTATATAGCCTAAACACACACACATACACAGATACATTACCTATCCTATAAATGTGTGATGCCACGCCAGTACGTCTTGTTCTGTTTTAATATGAAATTATTTTTCTGTTTTGTATGTCAGATAGGTACTTATAATGTACGCATTCTCGTTTTTTGAGGGTCCACTGAAAATCAGTGTTGTGTCACTCTCTTGTGCACAACAAATGCTGAGGGGATACCCTTTTTCGTTGCAGCATAATTTTGTATTTGTCACGTAAGATTCCATTTAATGAATTATGTACTATTTGTTTGTTTCTTTATTTTTGTCTGGAAAGCTGTACCTACGACAATTGTTTTGTGTTGTAATGAAATAAACGTTTTATCTATCTATCTATCTATCTAAAGCCTTCCTCGATAAATGGTCTATCCAACAAAAAAAGATTTTTGAATTCGAACCAGTAGTTCCTGAGATTAGTGCGTTCAAACAAACAAACAAACTCTTCAGCTTTATAATATTAGTATGTATATGTAATAATCAGTCATAATATTGTTATTAACGTGTGACTCCCCCTCGCCCCCTCCTTGTTCCTATGTTGTCGTATGTTTCCCGCCGCGTGTTCATTACAGTCCAGCGACGCGACGCTCACGCTCAGAGCTGTAAGTATTAATCGCGGGCGATATTGGTAGCGATAAGTGATTTGATTGCGTCGCTCGCGCTGGCGCTGGCGATCAGTAACAGTAGACCAGGTATAGGTATTGTGATACCGGTGCGGTAGGCTGGTAATGACACACGAGCTGGTAATATGAGCGCGAGTAGACTTGAGTTGAATATGTAGATCTTACAAAATAAAAACTCATTTTAATACCTACATTTAAAAACAAAAAAAATATACGCGTCGAATTGAGAACCTCCTCCGTTTTTTTCGTCGGTTGAAAAGAGAATAAATCCGACAAAGTGAAAACGTTCTCCTTTTTTGTAGTCTGTTAAGTACAGTAAACACACTGTAAGTTCTATAGTCAAAATAGTTTTAAAATCAAAAACAAAGGCTGTTGCAGCCTTTCTCTGAGGCTCTGAGGTGTCCTCCCAGGGTGAGACTGAACCAGTTGATTGAGTTTTCTAGGTGTTTTTTTTTCTTTCCTGTCTTGAAAAGTTTTTTTGTGGATTGTACTATTATTTAGTTTAATGCTATGCCCTCCAAAATTGTCATGTATACTAGGTGCCTATTCTTATTATTGAATGTTGCAATATAAGTGATGTGGATGTGCTTTAATAAAGAAACAGTCTGCGCGCAGTAGGTGGTGGTGTTCCATTGATTTATCGGTCGTTTTTGCTGAAAGGCGAGCACGCGACGCGCGGCGGCCGGCGCTCTCTCTCAAGGAAACCAAATATGTTTCAAGCGTTCTTTGCCAGACTATGTGTTGATTTTTTTTCTATCCGTTAATTAAAATGTATGTACAACAAGAATAATATAGGGTATTAAGCTTCGATACTTTTTATACGTAGGTATTGTGATATACCTAAGTATGAAAAGATATACCATGATTGGTGTGGAGTAGGTCCATAAGCAGACAGTTCATACCGTTAAAGCCGTGAGTAAAACATTCGTGTGCATATATATGTATACCTAGTGATGGATGTGACGCGTGCACACCGCGCGTGATTTGTCACGTCCGTCACGACACGTCACGACACGTGTCTCCGTGACGGATGACAAGTGACATGCGATGGCGAAATGATTTTGCGAGACGAGATAAAATCTCGCGTGTGCGGTGTGATATATTTATACTACATACATACGATATTATCTTTTTTATTTAGCTACTAAATTCAATTTTGGTGATCCTTTAGTGAATAAACTTCGAAATCATTTATAGTTATGGCATGGGTTATGGGAATCAATCACGTCAAATTAATTACCTACCTACCTATAGTTGCGATAGGTACCGAGATAAAAGAGTCGACCTGAAAATTAACGTAATTTACGAAGAGCAGAGTCCGGAGAGCCGGGAGCATCTCTTCCCTGGTCTTACCTTACAATGACATCGTCGCGTTAATTCCTCTCCGTCTGACAAATTATCTCAATAATGTATTTTGTGTCTGTAGTTCGTTTTCTTTCTGTAAGATATACTCGTATCTACATAAAAGTCAATACTTAGTTATTTTATCCCAATGTATAATAACAACTCTCCAATATTGTTATGAACTATTAGTACCAGTACATACCTATTGAACAACACGACTAGAACCGTTAGCCAGCAATAAGCTGTATTATTTCTAAGAGAGCAAGCTCGCCGTCGCCGTCGGACAGTCGACCGCGGCGAACAGGACCGCGCCGGCTAGCGGCTGTTAATTAATAGTTGCGCTTCACTCGCTCTAACCTCACTCCTATTTCTTGGCGGTCATCCTTCGATATTTTGTATCTTCTTTCTGGTGTAGTCTCCCGTTCCTTGCGCGGGAGTGCACTTGGCAAGATAATTAACGATCCTGCTGTGGTTATGTAGACGGCGAAACCAATCAGTATGTACCTGGCGGTGAGTAGGTAGGTACCTGTATCGGGGGCATTGTGAGCAATTCATGTCTGAGTGTCACACCGCGCCACAAGGTCATTATCTTTAAATAATATGATGTAAGTAATAATTTGTAATGATTTCACGGCTCCAATATTAATGTACCTATCTAATCATCCAGCTTGCCCGTGGAGCGCCTTCCTCTTTGGTAATGTGGGTCGGACAGTATTCCGACGCGACGCGCTGCGTCTCCGAGCAAGCCCGGCATGACATATGTCACGGCATGACACACGTCACGGCATGACATATGTCACGGCACGACAAGTGACACGGCGCTCGAGTCACTCGAACACCGTTCTATCAGATCATCTCTTTAACTTAAACGGTTCGAATTGTAAATTTACGAAGGATTTTAAAAGAATGGATTTTTTACAGACAATTTTAAGATAATATTGGTTTAAATATAAAATGATTTTCATCATATTATCATTTTTGCATATTTCATCATAAATACGTTGCGGCGGATAAAGATAATTAGCGAGAACTTTATCGAACTATTCAGAGTTACTATTAATTACAAATACTAATAATTCACCAACAATACCGAACTTCAACAATTTTCCCGAACTAAACGCCTTCTGTTCATTAACTTTACTATTTGAATCCAGTGATTATTCTCTTGAAGGTGTTTACGAGAGATGAGATCTGCTTAAATAAAAATTTTATGCAATTCGGGAACGAACGAGATACTGATAGCATGCAACTGCTAATGACGTTAATTTCTGTACTAGTTCGGAAATAAAATATTATAATATCACTGGAGGTTTAACTCGCTGAATTAAGAGTTAATTCTGGAGCTTAGTATTTCTAAACGGGTTGTAGTGCACTTATTTTTTTTTTTTTGATTGAGTTGACGATGGTAGGTATATCGCTAAAGTTACCAGTGTTAGTTATTTTAGTGTTAGACTATCGTCACCTTAGTCGTGCTACGAATATGGAAACTGAAAAGTTGTCGAAACGTAAGCCAATATAATAAATTCGTCATTTTTTATAGTTGTTTCGTTCCAATCTTCGTAGTTAAAAAAACAAGTACCTTAATAGTAACCACGATCTCTGGAATACGAGAAGCGAATGAATCGATGATATAACATGTTATTGAGTTACACAGATTGATTTGGCATTCGAGCAATCTTATCTAGGTCCAGATAGTCACATGCGGCCGGTCGATGGCTATTCGAGGGCGATAGTGTAGGAATGAAGAAAACAGCCAATTTTTTTCCATTTTATATTATTTTCCGCCGTTAAGTATAAAATTATTATTTTGGTTTTTATATTAAACTGAGCCATCGAGCTTCCGCCGCTGTCGCTGCTCCTACATATTATATGCTTGAATCTAACTGCGATTTTAATTGCGATTTAAGGCAAATACTTAAATAATACGGTAAAATTACCCAAATTCTTGTCACCAAATATTTGATTTTTCATTCGGTGCTCTTCCCCGGAGATGCCGCGGCCGGTGCGAGGCGGACGTGCTGTGACTATTGACGACGGACATTTCTTTAACTTCTTATAATTTAGAAGTCGGAATGGACCTTGATGCTCTCAGTCGGTCTCTTTCTACCTCTTGTATATATTCAGTAGTGAGATACATACTCAAAACATATTATTACGTTTTCAGCAACTTTTCGACAACATTTCCGCAATGTCGTGAGCGTGCCTCGATGGCATACTGTTACGTAGGTATCTGTATAAGGATCACGATCGTATCTCCATACGGCGAGTGTGTAATTTTTACTTGTCAAAATTGCTTCTTTGAGGGCTGTCACTCGCCGAGAGCCGGAAATTAGTGCGGCGGAGACATCGCGCACAAGTTTTGTCATATTATTATGGTGACAAGTTCGAGAAGTTGTTTGTTATGAGTATAATTCGTTTATTTTCTTACATTGCTTATAAGCAATATTAAAATATATTTTATATAACAATCCTTATCTATGAGGTTGGTCATTTAATGAGTTATGTTGCAGGATCAAGCTATCTGCTGTACCTATTGTTAATGAATGATCAAGAGACGAACGCTTAGCTTACGTTAGCTAAACTTTAGTTAAGCTAACTTTAGTGTTAGACTATCGACATAGGTATGGAAACTGTAAAGCTTTCGAAAGGTAAGCAAATAAAATGAAATAAGTACGTGAGTTCAATTCATTATAATTCTTTGGTTTAAATGTGTATTAACCGCGTAGGCATCAGAAATAATATTCTTATTCATCCATTGATATTAATCACACGAGACTTTCATATTTGGGAAATAAAGTATCAAGCCAAACATTTTCTGATTAAAGATTTTCATCGTAATCCGATCTGATCGACGATCTTGGCAAATACGAGACGTAAATAACATTATCATTAAGACACAAAAAAAAACTTGTGACGCTTCTTCACGAATTATTATCTGGAGATGTTAATCAGCAAGCATCGACACTAACTACAACAATTACCTAAATGCTGTTTGTGTAGTTACAAACATCGTAAACAAAACGAATCTGCGAAGTTGAATGCAAGTTGGTACTCGGTAATTCGTAGGTGCTGAGTGGTCGGCCCGGAGTGACAGGCGTGGGGCGTGGGACCTGCTCTATTAGTACTCCTAATTAGTTCGTCATTTATGTATATTGCTTGTTTTCAAATTATATTATTATGGCGATAGTTCGCAAGAAATGTAGGTAGGTATCTAGTTCGTGAAAGACGTTCTTTGTTTTATTTTAATTAAGGCAGGGCACGGCGATCGTAAAGCACTCTGTACTGAAAGCATTTGTTTTACACCCGAAGAAGTACTGCAATACTCGAGTATAAAGTTTTATTTCCATTTAATTAGATTTCCGGATAAATGCAAAGAAGACGTTTATTCGCTCAAAAAAAGGAAGTCTACTTATTGAGAAACTTCCGCGACACTGGGGATTGTTTTTAATTTCCATTCGATGGAGTTGAGCGGATTGTTAAGTTCGTGCGGCTTTTTGCGGAGTTTTTCCGGTTTCTTTATAGTAGGTAGGTATAGAGTATTTTTCGTTTCTCAAATTCAAGTGTTACTTTTGCTTTAATGCTTGAGAATCGAATACCATTGTATTGTAAATCAAATGACGTGATATACAATACAATGGTATTCGCCTCTTTGATTTGTCTTCGTGGCTGGCACTTGCTGCAAAATTATCAGTTGTTGTTGTTGTTTAATAGGTATATAAGGAGACATTACTGACATGGAGTATTCAATGTTGCTGCCTCGCCGGTGCCGCGGTGGTCTGGTACCAGGAGCGGATGAGCGAGAGGAGACGAGCGAGGCGGCGCGACACGATACAACGACGCGGCGACGTGACGACACACACGAGGCACGGCCTTGTATATTACAATAATTATGAGGGTATATTATGGTAATGTCGTCTCTGAATTGCAGATGACATTAATGTGCGTGGCGGAGTCGCCAAGTTGCTCTGCCTCTCCTCGCAAGCGGAGCTCGTAATTAACTGCAGCGGCCGCCATGTGCCATGTGTCGCCGGAGTTGGAATATTTTGCAAACATTCCGTCTGTCGGTAACTTTCGCTATTTCTGTCCTACTTTTAAAACTAGTGCAGCTTATTACAGAGACTAAATTACTTGGGTCGTACTTTAGTTAGTAGTAAGTTTTTTTTCAACACAACTGGATGTATGAAATGGGTATAATGTTAATTAAGTCAACAATTAATAATCGATGAAACTATCTCTTTTCGTATTTTATACCTATAAGTTATATTCATTTCTATAAATATGGAAGGTCGTAATTTTTTTTCCTAATTCAGCATCTAAAACCTACTGGTACCTACTTAGGTACCTGATCTGTGAAAATTAATTAAGGGAAGGTGATGAGATTTCGTCCGTCCATCGCTATTACCGCGAGTCCGTCGCGACTCGTTCAATGGATGCCCTCTATATTATTATTATACAGGCGCGTCCACTTCGTTATATGAAGCGTTAAGATTAATTGTCTCATAAAGCACAAAGTATATTATGATGTCTGCGAAAATGTAGTGAAGCCATCTGTAAGAATATAAAAGATACTTTATTAATATGTTTCATGAGTAACAGTGAATCAGAGCCGGATATTATTGGTTATGTTTGTTGAATAAAAATACTGTTTCAATAAAAATGTAACATACTTATTAAATGATTTTTCTTAAATCCCGAGTACCTATTTAAGATAATAATATTTTGCTTATCTGTAGATTGTTTATTTATAGAACAAACTATATTGCGTTAGAAGGTAAGTCAAATGAAAATAAGAGCGGTTGTCGAATTAGCTCGTGTATAAAATACCTAGTTGTTGCTACTCGACGGACACTCGCTCAACACAGCGGCGTACGTTATAATAATATATTAAAAATTAGGAACTAGATTTAGGAACATTGCAAGCTTCCAAATAAAGGACATTAAGTAGGTACAGCATAATAAATAAATCGATCGGCTGGTCGCAGTCGGCGGTGCTTCGAGAATCCCTTTGCGCGCTATTTCAATATCAGCCACGCTCTCGGGCCGATCGCGATGTGCCGTGATTCAGAAATAATTTAATATTATTCCGATTACATACATTTCTCATAATCAATGGAATGGTTTCCAGTAAGTATAGTAACTCCTAAACAATTTTGTAGACATGTAATTTTAACGCGTTTTCGTAAAACACATTAAAATAGTACATAAGTACATTGCATTATCATAGATAATTATAGGATTAAACAAACTTACCTGTAAGTGTAGTTCTATCCTAATTGTATAAAGTATTTGTTCCAAGATAATTACTATGTAGTTTAGTATAATTAAGCTAGTAACACCGCCATGTTTAAAGTATAATTAAAGAAAAACAAAAAATCACCCTGGCAACCCTGTTTGTCCAACACGTCATTAAGTTTAGAGCTGTAACTGTCAATTCAAACTTTTATCGTAAGATGTACTTACGAGTATGACAAGTACATCATATGATAGAAGTAGGTAAGTATTTATATACGTATAGGGAATAAGATATACCTTATACACATGTCTTATGGGGACGGGAGGGATGCTCTTATCTTGGAACAAATACTTTATACAATTAGGATAGAACTACACTTACAGGTAAGTTTGTTTAATCCTATAATTGTATTCGTATTTGTTCCAAGATAATTACTATGTAGATGTTCAGAGAATTGAGTAACATCAAAATTTATAATCAAGTATGTTTAATTTTCAATTGTAAAAGAATCAGCACTATCTAATCTTATTCTTTCATTAAAAACATAATAATCAAGTTCAAGAATTTAAGTATTTTCAGTAAGAACTGAAAATACTTAAATCTTATAAAAATGAACACTTAGTAGGTAATAAAACAATTTCCTTAATTAAGATTCATTCCTGAAAACAGATTTAGTAAACCAAGATGAGTCTAAATTTTCATCTTGTAAGGGTCTATTATAATGTCTTAGCAAATGTCGAAGACCTAGATGACCAGCCAACCGCTTTTTAAATACTATCGACAGAGACACCTTCTCGGTATGCACATGACGAAGAAGCGTGTCGAGTGGTATGCGATGAGAAGAGAGCCACGTCCACACCACTTCACTTCACTCATGATTTGTATTAACCATCGGCTAATAAACTGACAAGAAGTCCGTCTGAGGGTGCCTTAAAAGTTAAAAAATAAGTATTCTTCATCTTGTCTATTTTGATTAGTAACATTTATATACTCATAATGAACAAGCGTACTAGCAGGACAAATCTGTGGCTGGTCCTGTAATAAAAAAGGTAAGAATAACCTAAACATAAGATTATTTACACTAGTTGTTTTCAAACTATCTCTTATATATATTACAATACCTTCAGTACTTATTTTAATATTCTTTATCATCAGATCCTACATAATTACCAACAATTAGGGACAAAGCTGAACGATGACAAATTTAAATGTTTGATATGAAGATCCCTTATAAAATGAATAAGTTAAATAAGATATAATTATCGGTATTGAGGGAGTATAAATCTGTATTTTAGTTTCTCTATAATATACCCACCATTGTTTGAGGCAACTATTGTACTGTTTTATACTATTCTTTGCTAATGATGCTATCATAATATTAATACTACTATCTGAAATCATTCTCCTTTTATAGGTTTCCCTGATAATATGCATGACCCAGGGTAAGCATTTTCCGCAATGGATGTGGTGTTCTGGAATGAGAAATGATAAGAGAATCAGATGGCGTGAAGAGAATGACTTCAGACACACACAAAGATAGTATTTTTCTAGTTTTTAAGATTAAACAAAATGGTGGAAAAGCATAAAAGAAATGATTAACCATTTCACAGTAAATGCATCGATATTCCATGCGAAAGGATCTTTGTGCCAAGCAATATATTTGTTATATTATATGATGCAAATATCCATAAATGTCTAATCTCACATCACTGCCAAATTTGTTTTGCTAATTTATATAATTGAGGAAATTACACACCTCCCATGCGATTAATATAAAATATTGCAGTAGTGTTATCTATCCTAAGCAATATTTCACATTCTCTTAACTTATCACCTCAAGGCAAAAAATGCAGCTAATAATTCTAAATAATTAATATGATAGGCCTTATCTTCCTGAGACCACGAGCCTCTGGCGCATTTCCCATCAGAAAAAGCCCCCCAGCCTGATCCAGAGGCATCTGAAAATATTTCCAATGAAAAATTGTATTGTTTTATAACCTTTTAAAATATTTTCTTTCCACCAGAGTAAATCTTGATTAATATTATGATTAATGAACTATCATAGTTATCATGAGAATAACTAAGTGCTAAAAAAAAATTTTTCTCTCTAACACTTTGGTGTAGGCAAACCCATATGAAATGGCTATAGCAACAGAAACTAGATTCCTAATAATTGAGCAAAATCTCTTATTGAACTGGACTGGAAATTAGAGACAAAATATAATTTCGTTTTTTATCTGTGGGACTAAGTGTCAACTCAATAGAATTAATATTTAAACCTAAATAGGTATTGTCTTATCTTTGAAGGCACCAGATAGCTCTTTTCTTTATTAATAGCAAATGTAAGAGTTTACAAGAATTTTTTGTATTTTTTAAACAAACATCAAAGGAAGAGCCTAGGCAAATCATATCATTGAGATATAAAATCAATCTTATACCCTTCTTTCTAAGAACTTCAACTACTGGCTTTAATATTTTTGTGAAAAAGAAAAGGTGCTGAGGCTAACCCAAATGGGAGGCATGTAAATTCAAATAATTTATTATTAAAGTTAAACCTCAAGTATTTTCTATACTCAGAATGAATATTGATTAAATAATAAGCACTTTTTAGATCAATTATACACATGAAATCATTTTTACATAATAATTTACATAAAGTTCTAATGTCTTCCAGTTTAAATGCTCTGTATAGACATATTTATTTAAGGATTCTAAATTTAAAATAAATCTATGAGATCCATCCTTTTAAGGTACCTATAGTAAAAATATTTAAAACAAATTGTCCCAAACTAGGAACATAGTGAGTGATTGTTCCCATTTCAATTAAAATACGAATTTCTTTTATAAGTATCTGTTTATCCTTTTCAAGTAATTGTTATCATTACTGTGATTTAAAAGGTATTATATGACCATTGATCCAATTTAATATAATTGGATCTTGAGTAATGGATTTTCATTTAGAATAAAAATATTTTAATCTACCAGCACAATTTACCTCTATGGGTATTTGGCTCGTCCTCGTGATGCTGCTGTTGGTTGACGGCGACCTTGACCTCTGGATGGAGGAGGCCTGGCTTGGTAGCGGTGCTGTTGATGAAAATCCCCTCTTACTGGTGCCCGTGACTGATGGACCTGCACTGCTTGGCGTTGGCGCAGAGGGATTTGGGAGTTTTTTGAAGAAGATGCTTGACTAGAACCTTTGGGCTTCAACTTTTGTCCGGCTTTCTTCATTGTCGTAACTGATTTCACAGTCTCTTCTAATTTAGTAAATAAAAACTCTCCACGTTTATTAAATCTCAAATTTAACAGCAAATCTTTATCAAGAAAAGAGTTTAGTAATTTTCTTCTAATTTCTGTATATTGTTGATGTAAATTACATACGAGACGATCACAATCAACCAAAGTAGTTATGACATCTAGTCTTTTAAAATCTTTGTCATTTAATAAAGAGTTAATCACTCTACAAATACCGCCACCAACAATGCCTAGATCTTGTTGACGATCTTCCATTAATTTATCACGAGTACTGGCTGATGGAGTAATGATAGCCAATAATTCAGAATTCAGTTTTGGTGCATCTAACAACTTTCCATTATTAGGAATAGGGTTTTCTTTTATAATTTTCTCTCTTTGATCTTTTGAAAGGCCCTCCAACAAGATTAAATTCAACCGACTTATTATTTCTTGATGCACTTCTAGCCCATAGACTTGTTTATTAGTTACAGAGTCACCTAGGGCCGATAAAATCTCAGAAGGTAGATCAGTGGACCTGTCCTCTGGGTCCTTTGTAATAACATCTGGTTCTAAATGTATAGGTATCACATCTTCCACACTCACTTCTTCTGGTGAGGCTGTAAAGAACAAAGTCTTTAGTATGTTGACTCAAAAAAGAAAATAAATCTGAGCTCGATACGTAATAATAGGAAGCAAAAGTTTGCACCGCAAACTAAACTTCGATTATATTGTCTTATGACAGAATAGGTAACGTACCATAACTTGTCATAAATTTATTAGTTATTAATATTCATGATGAAGAAATAAGAAGGAGAACCTCTCCTAATTATTATTACACGATTTACACGAGATATGAGTCAACAAAATGGCTACCCCACGCGGTACCATAAAAACACCCTTGTAATCTTTTCTCACCGAGAAAAGACATAACGACAGTCGTTATGTATATAAATAGGGTTTATGATGTGAGGTTTTCACTTATTTTAAATAGGTACTTACTATTATATTCTCTTACGATCGATATTGATCGACGAGAAATCGAAGAAGCCGAATCGGATGATTCCGATCGATATCTTCGCAATTTTTCCTTCATCTTTATTATTTTACGTCTTTTACGTTCCTTCTTTTCTTCTCTGCTTCTTTTTGGCATGATTGCGCAAAATAAAATTGAAAAAACCTGAAAAAACTTTTTAACAGAAAAATATCTGCAGGCGGTGATGGCGCCTAAAAAACCAATGACGTGTTGGACAAACAGGGTTGCCAGGGTGATTTTTTGTTTTTCTTTAATTATACTTTAAACATGGCGGTGTTACTAGCTTAATTATACTAAACTACATAGTAATTATCTTGGAACAAATACGAATACAATTGTGATAATTACTGCATGCAAAATGTTTTGGTCGCCGTGAAAATGCGAATTAGGTAAGTGCCGTGATATAACTAGTTCGGAACCATTTTAATGGTGTTTCAGGTCCCTCGACTGAGCTGATTAACAGATGAGGGAAGAAGAGAGGACGAGAGCATCGGCTTTACTACACATCTGGTTTTAATTTACCGACATTTCTTACATATTTCTGTATAATGTTTCTATCGTACCGGCCGCGTGTACCATACCGCACCGCACCGCACGCCGCGCACCGCGCCCGCGGCGGGAGCTAAACGCTCACGTTTTGTAATGAACTTAACTGCTCTTCGGAGATTATGGAACAATGTCGTTACCAATTTAACTCTGCCGGTGGAGAAACTGCGAACCCTGTCTCCCCATACTAACTGCACAGTGAGTGGCGCCAGTGGCGCCAAATGTGCAGGAAAAGCTAACTTGGCGTTGTTAATTGTTACCGCTCGAGGTTATGATGTCGGAGCGATTTCGGAAACGTGACGTCACAACTTACACAGAACAGTTTGCCTCACAGCTCGTTATCATGTAACTCGGTTAAAAGCGTCTATCTGCAACTCTATTTCCAGTACCATAAGGGCGTGTATAAAACCGATCGTAGACTTAATGGAACATGGTGATAACGTTATGGGTATTTAGTGGAGTGCTGCCAGCCCATACAGGCCGCGCCGGCTGGTCCATACACTTGGATCGCCCGACCCGGCTGCCTATTGGAAACACGAGATCCGCCCAACCCAGCTGCGGCCTTATTATTTAATATGGACTAAGAGTTTTTCTCTTAATATTTTATTTTTCCAAATATAACTTTATAAATTGCATATTTTCTGAAAAAAAAAACCGCATACAAAGGGACGGGCAGACAGCGACAGTGACTTCGTTTTATACTATGTAGGTATTGAGTGAAAACACGTTTTTCTCATTAGTCGTCAAATTCAAAACGTATTATTATTACAGGCAGGTGGATGTGGATTCCGGCAGCAAGCGTATTCATATTCCGTACACGCCACGTATTGTCGATGTCTTATACAATAACCAGCAAATATTTATGCACACAAGCTTTTTGCCCTCTACATGGCACATTTGGAAATTCTAAAGAGGTGAATTTCCAAACGTGCCAAAATAAGAAACCAATGATCTCACTAGAGACTTAAAACTTATGCCGACCTTTTTCTCCTTATTTTTAACCCTTAGATGTATTTCCAAAAAACCTATATAATTATACTGTTTAAACAGACATAAGAGTTCTATACGACTATACTACCCGTAGCTATGTTCCCGAGGGACCTCGCTGTGTCGTGCTTCTGACACTTCCACTCGGACTCATGGATTATCATAAGGAGTCGGAAACGTAATTAACTGCTGGATGTCGCGTGTCGCGGGTGTGTGTCAGAGTGTGTCGCGCGACACGGCGGCAATAATGGGACATGTCATGTTTTCCCGGTAGACCGTGACTGCTTAGTCGGATCTCGAAGCATCATTATTTAATGCGATATTACAAGAGACCCGTTTTCACCCTTCTCGATTATATTACAGAGATTATAACTTGCTGTTTGTCTGCGAAGGATTGAACAAGTATTAGGAGTCGAGAGCCAACTTTGTTTTGTTAAAGTCGATCGAGTGCCTAATCAAGTTGTGTAAACAAATGGCGGGACGTGGAAGTTGTTCGCGAGAGATTAGCGCCTAGTGATAGCGCCTGAACAAGTAATAACCCGTAGTGATGACAGGAAGCGTGACGTCATCCACAATCTGTTACCTATCACAAATAGGAGCCTATCTCTGACTGTGCATTAATTGGTTCAAAAATAAAATAATTGGATGTAATGTGAAATAAATGGTCGCGGAGTGGTGATCTGTAGGCGCGTGTGTTGTATGTATGTAGGTACATCAACAACGAGAACACCGTCGGTAAATTGTTACTCAGCTCCCTTGTGCACAACACGTTACTTCCACTTCCTAAATACAACAATCACTGTGTCGACAGTCACTCTATGGATTACTCTATACAGTCTATATATACTATCCGAGACTCAAGTAAAGCACATAAGAAAATGATCTATCAAGGGGCCCTAGACAAGTGCCCAACGTTCAACGTTAACGTTAAACGTTAGGACCGAAATGTATGGGATTTGACATCTGCGAACGACTGTCACCTACGTCACAAATGTCAAATCCCATACATTTTGGTGCTAACGTTTAACGTTAACGTTGAACGTTGGGCACTTGTCTAGCCCCCAAGTTTTGGGTTTTCGCCACAAACACGAAGACAGAAGTAAATTTCAATATTACTCTGCTCGTTTGTCATACAAATATCTGATTTCAATATTAATCGCAAACCGCGCGGCCCCGGAGCAAGTCGGAGCAACACAAACAGGCGGCGGCGACGTTCAGAGTTCATTGAAATATCTTCTCTGAAATCATTTGCGCGAACTCCATATTTATTCGAATATTACATAAATATCACAAATTTTATACCGTCAAATAATAGTTTGTGTTATCAACTAAGCAGGATTCATCCCACTCGCTGCTATAAGCAGATAAAAGTGTCATAATTTTTGGGTTATTTGCTTGAATTAATTATATTGGCTCACTGTTGAAGATTTGAAGCTTACTAGTTTACCTATTATATTTACTGATGAGTTTACTTCTTAAAAAATCTTAAAAAAATAAAGGTTGACGATCCAAAAACTACTTGCCACTCGAAAACTCAGTAAATTAAGCACACCGGGCTTTTTTAACCCCCGACGCAAAAACGACGGGGTGTTATAAGTTTGACGTGTCTGTGTGTGTGTGTGTGTGTGTCTGTCTGTGGCATCATAGCTCCCTAACGCATGAACCGATTTTGATTCTGTTTTTTTTGTTTGAAAGGTGTATATGTCGGGAGTGTTCTTAGCTATGTTTTATAAAAATCGTCTCAGTAGTTTAATAATTAGGGGGGGGTTAAAGAGGGGATGTAAAAATAAATGTCTACAAATATACTCGAGTGGGGTATCCAATGAAAGAGGGTGACGAGTACATTACAAAATTGAAATCATAATGAAAATCGGTTGAGTCGTTCAAAAAATATTGGGAGTGAAAGTGGGGATGGAAAACCAAATGTCTACAAATATACCCGAGTGGGGTATCAAATGAAAAAGGATCGCGTGTACATTACAAAATTAAAATCATAATCAAAATCGGTTAAGTAGTTCAAAAATTATGGGGAGTAATGGTAAGCCCAATGTCGACAAATATACCCGAGTGGGGTATCAAATGGAAGAGGATAACATGTACATTACGAAATTCCATGTGAAATGGAAATTAGTTAAAAAAATAATATGTAGTAGGTACCTACGTACCTACTTACAAAAAGTATGAAATAAAAAAATAAATTAAAAATTTAACAAACCCCCGACATAAAAACTAAAAGGCTCTCTAAAAAGTGTAACAATAATAAAATCTTAATATTAGTTACCTAAATATTAATATTTCTACAAAGAAAACGTCATGTCGGGGGGACCGTAGGTTTAGGTAGATTGTAAATATTAGGTAAGTAAGTAGGTACACCTAAATGAAAAGCGGTCCCCCCGACATGACGTTTTCATTGTAGAAATATTAATATTTAGGTAACTAATATTAAGATTTTATTATTGTTACACTTTTTAGAGAGCCTTTTAGTTTTTATGTCGGGGGTTTGTTAAATTTTTAATTTATTTTTGTCAATATTAGTGTAATATCGTTCATGAATATGAGCTTCACATAATTATTATATTAATGCTGTCATCAGTAGCCCGCAGCTGACGGGAATTGTGTACGATTTAAAAGAATTTTCAAACGCCAACTTTATATCGAGTTTACACTGGACGGAGGGTGGCGATTGCACTTTGACTTGAATAACAGCTCGTTAGCGGTGCACTATTTGCTCAGTGGCCGTCCGCTCTGCGGGCCTGCGTCCTGGCCGCCACCCGGCGCCTGTCCGCCTCTCCGCCTGGTCGCCTGCCGCCGACGCGTACGTCGCGCGACCCAAACTACTTCAGAACTGGAGAGGCCGACACGACATGACAACTACGAAAACAATTACACTTTGAACCCCGGACACGTAGACCGTTGTTCTAATGAAGGCGCGCTTACGAAGCGTTCCGCTATTCACAATTTGGGTACATAGTGGAATTAGCATGCGAATGTTGGTGAAACGTGCCCGCGGCGCCTCATTCGCGCGAGTAGTTGCGCGGAAGCGCTGCCGCAGCGGTTATCGGCCAATACTGCAATGAGCTTTATTATATATCGCTATTCATTTACATCGCTACTCTTGTAGGTTATTGCAGTCGGATAGAAGCGGCACGGTCGGACCGGAGTTCGGTTGTAATCCATCCGTCCAGGACGGATCGCTCCGCTATCCGGCGGTCCACCACCGTACGTCTGTGCTCACTGTGACGGTGTACTGTTCTATGTATGAGACTGAGCAATCGAGCCAAAAAATATAGATAGTCCTCTAATCTGTTAACAAAGATGAGAGATATTATGGTGCTCGGCAAAAAATTGTGAAGCGTCTACAACCCGATAGGACGACTCATCACGAGCCGAGACGTGTCCGTGCGCTATCGGCGCCGGCTCGACGCATCTCGTCGAGGATCTTTTCTCTTTCTCGTCGTATGTTCTATCTCTATCTTAGAATTTCCGCTAAATTATAAGCAGGAGCAAAACTCGACACTGTATATATAAAGACTGTGCAAAAAAGTACAATTTTGTATGATTGGAAATATATATTAATTGCGATCGCCACCGTGAATATTGCTTATTTGTTATTCCATGGCATTCAATCCTTTTGCAGTAACACGTATGAAGCCGTAAAAGGTTTATTCGCAAAAAACCCAAAAAATGCTGAAAGCCTTTAAGTGCGGTGCTGTGTTCCGCTGGAGGAGCGGGTAGGGGGGAGGAGGGGGGGGGGGCAGGCGAGGATCGCATTTCAGCAGAAGCCTATTGTACGCCACATAGGAACCGATTCAATCGCCTAATTCACGGAATTAAACGGCACATATTACTTTGCGAACGTTTCAGAAATGAACCCGTAAAAAGCTCAACGCGATACAAGGGAGCGTAATTTTGTGCGAAGAGATGTCGAGTTCGAAAAAGTAATTTTGAAAAAAGATCCCGACCGGCGTTGCCGGCATCCCCTGTCGATGGCAAAACGCTTTTTTATATTTTATTATAACAGGAAAAATATAATACAAATTGTTTGGAATACTCTTGGGGTTTTTTCTGATCGGTCTGTGGATACCTTTGGAGATGCGGAACAAGTTGCTTCATAATCAGTAAAACATATTCCTTGAGAGAGATGACGTAACGAACCGCTGAGCAGTAGCAGTCAGTTCACATCTGTTTATTGTCCTCGACGGCTCTCGATGCTGTTCGCAAAACACGAGCTCGGCGATTTCAACTTTATCCGCTAATATTATTAATGTTGCTGTGAGGTCTCCCGGCGCGGCGCGACTGCCGGCATACATGTGTGATCCGGGAATTTCCTGTTTTGTGGATCGAGATGGGAAAGTTCGGAAACGAAGTTGGAAATGATAAAATTGCCGGGTAAGTCGGAAATTTTACCGGGTAAATTATGCACGTTATCGTTTAAAGTAAAAGTTTCGTGCTCGTCTTACTTTTGTAGCGGCCTCGAAGTAATACTTTTTTTATATTCGTTGTTTTTATTACTTTCAGGTTTGGTTGCTTAAGTTTCTCCATAATAATATATTATATAAACATTATTAAATATCCCGGGAATCGATTATTAAATTGAACGAATTCGGGTGTCTCAATCATCACGGGCACTATTGTTAAACAAGTACCTACTTAATTAATCTATTAATCATATAAGTTAGAGTATGGTGATGACGAGGAATAAACTGCGACGGCGCAGCGCGGCGCATGATTGTTCTAAAAGCATGTGACCGCATGTGGAAGCACCGGGAGGGAGCAGGAGGGAAGTGCCTGCAGCTCGTGTTCAGGCCGTGCTGAGGTCTCGCCGCCGCTGCCACCGCCCGCGCCGCGCCGCCGAGCTGCAACTCTTACGACCGCAGTCTCCGTCCACCCCATTTACAAATGTAATGGCATAGAAACGATAAAATATCGTAGAACAACAAAGATAATAAATAAACTTCATCACTTCATTAACCGATATTGATTTTTTAATAAAATGGGCTATTACGAGGCGCCGAAATCTCTTCAATGATTTTTCGCAACAAAATAGATAATGTAATAGGTGAGATTTCTAGCATCAGCAGATAACTCATGAACTATCCCGCTTTTATATTGTACTATGAGAATTAGTCATAATATACTCGTAGGTTAATATTATAGTGCTAGGCATTACAACCACTTCCGGCTTGGCAAGGCTCGCTTGAAGCGCATTATTAATTCAACTCCTCGCTTCCGGTCCCACGCCGGGCGTTATTGTGAAGTTATTTAAAGTTTAATTCAACATTATTTTTAAGTCAACGAATTAACGCGATTTTCTCGTCTAAATGTTTTCTCAATACAAACATACCTGAGAAGACATTTTAGAAGAAATTTAAGTGCACGCCCGTTCATAAACTTAGGAAAATAAAAAAAACCGTACCTACTTAGGTAAGTGTTCTTGTTCCTAAAATGTCATGCCATAACTGTTCTATGTAAGTGTAATAATGACTGTCTAGCTGTTCTTCCTGCGCAATAAAGATTGTTTTACCTGGTGATGTGGCAACTACGTACCAACATGCCGCTTATTTCCGGAGCGGACGCCGGACAGCAGCCGGACAGGAGCGCGGTCCGGACAGACGCACTGCAGCGCACGGCCTCGCCGGACACGCGCAAACATGTAATATACAGCTAGGCCATGTAACTTTAACATAATTATGTCAGCTTAGTTGACTACTGTAGAGTATCTACTTATTTATGTTGCTCTTTTAATAAGATGCTAATATAATAATAATAAGATGCATGCTAAAGATGTTGTAAATTTACTATTACCCAAAATTGTTATTTTGCTCGTGTGTACTCTACACTCCGCCTTAGCTCGTCAGAGCTTTTTTAATTTAATCTACTTAATGAACCGACGGCGTAATCTATTTATCGAGTTCAATGAATTACCAGTTTGTCTTGGGCTCGCTCGCGCCGCTCCGGTCGCCCCGCCGGTCGCCGCACCGGTCGCCGCGCCGGTCGGCAGATTTATCGAGCAACTTGTCCGGCGTCGTATTGTAATTAATGACAGCCTCCAGCTCGGCTCGCTCGGTAATTGAGGGTTTCTTCGAAAGATCTAGAACATTAACATCAATTATGAGTCAGAAATGTATTCGCCTCCGTAATATTTTGAAGAGAGCCTTCATACTAGGCGAGTTCACCTTTATAATTTTCATAAATCTGACCTTCTAGATATTTCCAGTGAGCCCAGACTCTGTCAGCAGGATATTCATTATAAAAAAATAACGGCTTTCAGATCAACGCTTATAAAATAACCGTACAGAACCCGGTAGGTAACCACTAGAGATCGACTGACCTTTATATACGAGAAGCATTGTCTGACCTCTTCACCTTCATATTACAACAAACGTTGCACCAAACTAGACTTAAAATATTTATTAAGATATTAAAAGTCTACATTTTACTAATTTCGACCAGAATTGTGATGTTTTTCAATACAAGAATCTTTTTAACATAATGTATAAAATATCGGTAGGACTAAGTAGACCTCATTTTCCATCAACCTGGTGGTCGGATTAATATTCATGGCTTCTACCTTAGTAGGTATAATAAACGGTAATCGAATCGTCAAGTTTATAGGAACCTACGCAGCGTGAGCCCACAAACTACACGGCTTTATGGCGACCGCGACGCGCGACGGCGCGGCGGTCCGTAACTCTCCTCGCTCTATGTTTAGATATGCGCAGGTAGTAAATACATCATAACTGATTTCGGAATACGTTACTAGTTGGACTACTTAGTAAAGATACTTCTAGAATATATTATATAAGTTAGGAGCTTCAATGTAAAGGATATAATACCTATGTAACTACTTGTATCTGCTTCAAAATTTTGATGCAAGATTTCTCTCGCATATATAGGTATACATTGCAAGTTTAAATAAAGCTTGAATAATAGTAATACGTGGCTAGTACCCATGTATTACTAGGACCTACAAACCCTACAAAAAAAATAGGTACCCCCATTGCAAAAATTTCTTTGTTATTCTTATTAGGGGGCTTTTAGTTTTATGTGTCGGAAGTCTGTATTTTTTGTTTGATGTTGAAAACGATTCTTTTCCCATGTGATGATTTAGAAGAAATAACAGGCTTCGCAGGCGAGGAGGCTCACTCCGCTTCAATTTATTAAAACCGCAATCTAAGCTCATGTTGATTAAAGTAAATCTAATTACTTCCTGATCCTGCACACGTGTGCCAGTAACACCACATCGCATCGTACTGTGGCTAGATATTAACTCAAATTAGCATTCAATAATTAGTATTTATATAGCGCTCTTTTTAATATTTTTATATTTTTCTATACCTGGTCTACTAATAATGTAAGAAAGTGATTTTTATTCAAAATGATTGAATACGGATTTGATTTATTATGTCCACAGACTTACAGCATGTAACATCGTAATAGTATTATACCTATATCGTAGCTAGTAGTTAATATTAATTGAGCGCACTTTTAACGTGTAACAAACTCCGCGCCTACTCAATAATAATCACTCCATATTAAATTTCTCGCAACAATCGATCACACTCTCAACACGAGAACTTATTAACTCATTAGACACTGTGATAAACTGTAGAAGACCCTTCTCTATCTATGAGGGGAATTCGTCCTCAGTACCTTGAACATAAGGTACTTGTTCGCGTGCTACAGCCAAGCTGTTCGATTTAATGAACCTTGTAAAGAGAAGTCCTGAAGGACAACACGCGCATATTAATTAAGGCTTCCTCTTTAACGTGGTGAGATCATAACAGATATCACTATGACAGGTCTGTGAGAAAGGTAATTGGAAATTATATCTTGTGGATAAAGATAACTTCAGAATATGTTCGCTAGCTCTGCTTTGCATAGTGGGATTAGTTTATCGTTGTTGTTGTATATTTTTGTCTGTTCTCGCTTTGTAATTGCTATCGGTTCCTACAGTTCTTTATTGTTAGAGACGTTCGATGGTGTGACCACTCTGTGAGCTACTAAAAGAAAGAGCTGACATCACGTCAGTTGTAGCGGGCTAACTTCGAGAGCCCGACTACATCTCCATTCACCATCACCGTTCACCTCATTCATTCACTTCATTCATTTTGACGGCCAGCTCGCCCCGGACTCTACAGGTCCAAAGTCAAAGTTGACCACGTTTAGACCTCGCGTGACCTCTATCTCTGAAGACCTTACAAGAAGAAACTAAATTCCAAAACCTTAATCTAAAAGCTAAAGTCTTCAAAGTCACCGCCGCGCACATCTTCATCTTCACTATCGTCAACCTTCAACCGCCGTCACCCCGAGGGGCTGCACCTCATCTGCTGCACCTACCCCTGCTTACCGTGCTTCATCTACCTGCGGTTGCAGCGGAACTCGATCCGGCCCTTCCAGTCCGCCCGGCTATCCTAATTGCCGAGGCGGGTACCCTGGTACGCCGACGACCCGAACCCTGCCTGCTGCTGTGTCTACGCCGAGCAAATCTCTTCATTGCCTAACCTCGCTCATCTCTCTCATTTATTCACACATTCACTCATCCACTTACTACACACTACATATACATCTACATCCTCTTATCCTTTTTTTGTAATTTATTTGTAAATAATATTTGATTTTCCTTTGTAAATATTTCATTGTAAATATAATTTTGGTTTAATATTTATTATTATCATTCATTTCTTTATTTAACTGCCGCTTCACGACAGTTTGGCGCCCAACTTCTCTCTCTTTCTAAACCTTCACTAAAATAGTCTGTCCCTTCCACCTCACCTTCTCTAAATTCTAAAACAACACTTCATCTAGTGTAACACCTTTTGGCTAAACCTCTAGGCACTTCACCTTCTTATAATCATATTTTAAAAACATTACTGACATTGTCACGTCACGACTACATTCACATATCATTATTTTTTTAATAATCTGTAAACCAAAATTTCAATTTCGACTCTTCAATTCTTTCTAAAAAAATATAAAGTTCCTTTTACAACTAACTCGCCATTCTACTGTCCTCAAGCAAACCCCACGGAGAGATATTAACAGAACGATTAGTACTGCTCTGGCTTCCTTGGTTGGCGAAGATTATAGAACTTGGGATCTACACCTACCGAAAATCAAATACGCTATGAATAATCAGGTCAACGCTGTGATTGGATTACCCTGATTCAATCATTCCTGGTACTTGGACGTGAAATGTCAAGGAGATGAATCGGCACCCTATTCATTCATAATTCATGCCCGGTTTAATATTATCATTTCATTCATTATCATTCATATACATCATTTATTATTTTTATTTATGTATATACAAACCAAGCTTTTAAGCTTAAACCTCTTTTTCTTTTCTCTCTTCTTAAGTCTAGTACATTACCACAGAGGAGGATTTAGTAGGAAGCCCCAAAGCTTGTTACTAAACCTGAGACTATCTCTAAGTCTTAATCTTAAACTTTCTACTATAAGGTAACTACTTGCTACCTCTTCAAAGCGGCTGACTACTCGCTAAATGTTTTAGGTCATAAACTGATTGGCTACGATTTATATGGCTGACTACTTCAAGCAATAAGCCTTAGGTCACAAATTTATTTCCATACATGGAGCGGTTGACAACTCCTTAAATAAGCCCTAATCGTCACATGGAACAATTCTTTGGAGTGATAGTCATTGAATGTGAATCCCACCCCTACCAGTATGACAGAATAGGATATGAGAAGAAGAATGCAAGGACATGTCTGTGGATGGATATATTTGTAAAGTAGTGTTCCCTAAACTTTAGACTAGCAAGTTCAAAATTTTTCTGAGTCGAAAATTTTCTTGTTAGGGAATGGAAGTATTAACTTTCGAGAGCCCGACTACACTTCCATTCACCATCACTGTTCACCTCATTCATTCACTTCATTCATTTTGACGGCCAGCTCGCCCCGGACTCTACAGGTCCAAAGTCAAAGTTGACCACGTTTAGACCTCGCGTGTGACCCTATCTCTGAGACCTACAAGAAGAAACTAAATCTAAAACCTTAATCTAAAAGCTAAAGTCTTCAAAGTCACCGCCGCGCACATCTTCATCTTCACTATCGTCAACCTTCAACCGTCACTACCTGAGGGGCTGCACCTACCTGCTGCACCTACCTGCTGTGACGCTTCATCTACCTGCGGTTGCAGCGAACTCGATCCGGGCCCTTCCAGTCCGCCCGGCTATCCTAATTGCCGAGGCGGCGGGCCTGGTACGCCGACGACCTGAACCCTGCCTGCTGCTGTGTCTACGCCGAGCAAATCTCGTATTGCCTAACCTCGCTCATCTTCATTCATTCACATTCACTCATCCACTTACTACACACTACATAGGTAAGCACCGATTTATGTACTATTTAGCATAATTACATGTTGTTGCGGGTAATAAAATCTTGTCTTTACAGAAATGCAATTTTTATTTCATTCCAATATCAATATCATTATAAAATCAACATTTTCGTACTATGTTTGATTTGCTGTCAATGTAGCAGATGGAAAATCAAACATTATTTGGTATAACCTTCAATACAATATCGATGGAAAGTTGTAAATACCACCTGAATATCAACCTGCGCATCTGACATGAAGTATCCAAATGTTCCTTACTTGATGTCTTTTGTTTAATGTTTTCTTTATCTTGACATAGTTGGAAGTATTTGTTATTACTTCATGTAGATGCGCAGGTTGATATTCAGGTGGTATTTCATAACTTTTCCATCAGGTGTAGCTATTGAGGTTATGTAAATAATGTTTGATTTTCCGTCTGCTGCAGATTTGATACAAAATCAAACCTTAATTTCTCCATATTTTTGAAATATTTGCAGAAAATGTTGTTTTATAATGATATTATATTATTGAATGAAACAAAGACGAAATTGCGTTTCTCTGTAAAGACAAAAGATTTTACATTTATTTTAACAACATGTAATTAATACTAAATAGGTACATAAATCAGTTATTAACTTACCTGTAAAGACAAAAAGAAACAACATTTAAAGCCTTTACTTCAGGTATTGTTAATTATAACACAAAAGTTTAAATTATTAACTGAAAATCATTTAACCTCTAATTGTTAGTTTCGTCGAAAAATCACAACGTCAATGTGACAGCTAGTAGGGTTGTACCTAGTACGGTAAATCCTAAATCAATGTTATAAGAAAAAGTACCAACACTAGTATACGAGTGTAGTTACTTTTCTTACATACATCTACATCCTCTTATCCTTTTTTTGTAATTTATTTGTAAATAATATTCTTACTTTCCTTGTAAATATTTCTATTGTAAATATAATTTTGGTTTAACATTTTTGGTTATTATCATTCATTTCTTTATTTAACTGCCGCTTCACGACACAGTGTGTTTGCGTCGCAGATTGCAATATTGCAAACCGCGGAGTGACGTCACAGATTCCGTACGAATTATTTCAGTAATAGGAATCCCGCGAGCTGTCACCGCGTGTCAACTGTCACCGCGTGTCACCGCGACACACGCGCAACGGCCTCTGACGTGTGCTCTGATAAGGGGGCTTAGACAAGGTGTAGGTACAGTTCTGTCAAAGTTGATGTTAAAAAATAACATAAAAATTGATAAAGACCTACTTGTTTCAATTAAAATGAACGTAGCGTAAGTACGCAGTACATTAATATTATTATTATGAAGTATACTTTGGTACAATTACCTCCACGGGAGCTGTTTAGCATAATTCTAAACAATTAAGTTCATTTTAGTCGCTTTGATCATTTCGTTCATTTGAATATGAAAGCGCTTATTATTTCAAATTGAATCCTTATTTAGTATTCGCGACGTGAGGAAAGTTGTGAATACGGTCAAAATAAATCTTTATTTTCATCGGGTACCTAATGTTTTTTACTAAAGGTAAAAAGGCCTGTTACATTTAACAGTCGGCGAACCTTTTTGTACGAATTCTATAATTGTGTTTGGTTTTGAATGATATTGTTTTGTTTTCTAAGTTACCTAGACGGCCATCAACTAGGTGCGCTTAGAACACGGGATGTGTTCTCAAAAAGTCAGCATAAAAACAATAAAGTCAGCTTCTGTAGTTAAATCCCTGGACGACACAGCCTCCGCTGTACAGCGCGGACGGTTCAGCATATTGTTTTACTATCGCCGGAATACAATACTGACTTTACTGTTAGAAATAAAAACTAGATGTTACATTCGCCCATGCAATAAAGTTCAAGTATTTTTGGTGTTATTGGTTTTTTAATAAAATTTCATGTGACCTAAATAAATAAAGAAGATTTTAGTGAAATCGATATCGATAGTGGAATGCAACGGTGTCATGAGAGACATTTAAACGCGGTGGCAGATGAACAATGTCAAGTTAAACTACCGTGTGTAACCGAATCTGTTTAAATTGATTTCCCTGAACACCAGATTGGCGTGTTCAGATAATACGGTAATCCACATTCGGCCACAATGTTTACAAACCCACATGCTACGACGAAGGGACTCACACAGTGTAGTTTATTAAAAGCTTGTTGTTTTAATATGATCGCCGGCGGCGTGGAGGTTATTTCGCGAGCGATTACTCCTATCGTTGTTGTTTGTTGGCACGTGACGTCACGGAGGCTTTGCGGCCGGGAGCCTATAGAGTCACGTAGTGTGTAATTAGTCTGCTGTTCGGTTCACTAAGACGGAATTAGGTACACATATTATGGTAATAAGATATTTTCTGAACAAAACCAGAAGACCTTTGAAAGGTAATTCTGGCTTTGATGAGTCAAAAATTGCTTTGTAAGATAAGACTTTGCAGATTAACTCAAGAGATTTTATAAAAATTACAGCCACAGGCAAGGACAGATATCTCCAGAATAAGGTCTTGTGTAAGTATATTTATAACATACTTTAAAAAATATGGCACTGATATAAGCTCTCTCGCGTGGTGTATAAACTATCTTAGCAACATACTTGTGAAATCATAATAATGGTACCGAACAGCTGGTGTTCGTAAACGTCTAAGGGATTTGTTATCTTTCCTGGTTATTACAAAATAAGCCAATGATGGTATTGTGGTTGTATTTTGTTAAAAAACCGGACGACACCATACACAAAGCGGATTATTTTCTTCTCGCTTATTTTTTTACCGTCGGAAGAAGATATCAAGCAATTCAAGCACTGGTGTAACCTCTGGCCAATGAGAGTCTACGAGTTATGTTTCGTATGAAGACTGACTGAAGGGCCGTTGGCAATTCTCAAAACCATCAACACTAATATCGTTTTTATCTGCAGAAGTTCACAGAACATGCGGTCGCCCTCGCATCACCCGCGCCGCTCCGGGCGCTCCGGCGAGAGATACTTGTGAGTTTGATTTGAAGAACGCTGATAAACAAGTTTTTTATGTTCCACTCCAAAATGTGATGTAAAGGGAAGTTTGTGAATAAATATAATAACTTCGCAGCGATATTATGAGCGGAGCTGCGGAGGTTCGCCTGTAGTCAAATAAAAACTCTCATAAATTTAACTAACCATGCCAGAATAATTTACCATTCACATTACCCGTATGGAATTACATATAAGTATATACCTAATATTTTCTATATATGTAGGTATGTACAGCACATTTTTAACAAGATCGATGTTATGAAATAAACTTTTAAACTCAACTAATAGTAGGTATTGGAATGAAACAACTATTAACGGATTTAACTCGCGTATTTTTATTTTATTTTATTTGCTGACGTTTCGGATTCTTTACAGTTTCCATAATCGTAGCATGACTGAGCTGACAAAAGTCTAAGTCAGTCATGCTACGATTATGGAAACTGTAAAGAATCCGAAACGTCAGCAAATAAAATAAAATAAAAATACGCGAGTTAAATCCGTTAATAGTTGTTTCATTCCAATGTGTAATAACCGCGAAGGCATCAGAAATTATAATAGTAGGTAAATAAGTATAATACAGACGAATTAATATTAAGCTTGAATTTTGGAACGAGTAAAATACCTACGTAGAAAATGTTAAATTACGCACCACAGGTAGTAAGAAAGTCCCAGGTCACATAAATTTATGACCCCCGCGCGACCCCGTGTTGGAGGCACAGATTGCCGCCCTGTTGTAAGACTGCCTATAATGCTAGGTTCTTCGGTCATTCCTTGGACATAAAAAGTGAGTCAGATTTTATAGTACATAACACTGTATATAACCAATAGTTGTTGCGTAAAATTCCAGGTTCAGAATTAATCAAGTAAATGTTGTCAATAAAATGAGGCAGATCAAAAAAAATAATTGCTGTAAGAGTATTATAATAAAAACATAATGTTATTGGCAGCGACTAGCACAATCCTTATTAATAAGCCCCAAAGGATCGCCGCGGGATCACTTCGCGCTAAAGAGCGGGGTGAGGGGGGGGGGGAAGGTAGGGGGGAGGTATTAGGCTATTTTGATCGCCTCTGTGTTACGAGTATGTCGTTGCTGTAATGATAATGATATGGAATTAAAGTGCTGCGAGCTACAGCTAAAGATTACCTACAATATTAGGATAATTAACCAGTGTCACCATTTTCTAGCTCGAATTTTGACGTGAGTAATCTATTTTCTACTTAGTCCTTTTAATAAATACTCAAGTTAAAGATCTTGAGAGTGAAAATCAAACTGCTCTCAATAAATCCCATTCATTCTAAAAAGCAAAAATGAATGAGCAAAATCCCACAGCATTCTAATACTCTTCGACAGCTGCACAGGCGGCGACATGAGTTGGTCCGGAGCCAAAATATTGGATGTCTTGGAATAGTCTTTCTTCTGTAAATCGTTAAGCTCGTGTGTCTCTCGGGATTGTTCTCAAAACGAGTAAAAACACTCGGCGCCTGGTGTACGGGGACGGTAAAAAGCGCGCTCAATAATTGTGAGCTCGAACGGATGTTTAAATGTGTTCCGGGAAGATGTTCAATCGGACAAGCGCGTGTCGGGCCACGCGGAGTGAAGGACTTCGGAGAGCGACGGAAACATTCTGTAACAAAATCAATATGTTAATTAACTACGCATTATCGAAGTCATTAAGTGTATTTAATTATGATAATTTCAACCATTTATTCGAAAAGAACGATTTCGACGCAAACAGGAATTGAGAATAATAAAAAGTACAGTAAAACGCGACTTGCAGTGCAACGCAGGGTTGTTTGTTGTTGCGGTTACTTTGTTGTGTTTTGTACAGTTCTGTAAACAAATTCCCGCTTCCTGCGGGCCCCGGCGGCGGCGCGCGACACGGAGGCTGCGTCTCGCGAGATTCATTTCCGGCCGCCATCCATACAGAGACCGGCGGAAACTTACAACAAACAGTGGTCGACTGTAGCTGTGTTTGCGGTTTTTTCCTACTAAAGTGCGATAAAATTTTTGAGACTTCAATAAATCAAATTTTATAACAGAATGCCTATCCAGAAACTGTTATAATTCTGCCATGTTACTATCTGTTTATTTATGAGGGACATTGAACGAACAAAACACAAATAATTGAATCAAGCACACAATGATTTCTTTGGATTTAGTCTTTATTCTTCAATCTATTCCGTGTAGGTACCTACTCACACGCTAATAGGTTCATTAAGTTCCCGTGCGATGTGTCGTGTGTTGTGTCGTGTCGTGTCGTGTCGGCGGCGCGGTGTGGGTCCACGTCATATCTCGAGTAGGTGCTTACATTATGAAATCATGTTTTTGTTTTATGACATCCCGTGTTACGAGAGCGCGCTTCCACTCCGCGGCGCCGGGGAGAGCGAATCCTTACAAAATTCACCACAAGAATTTCCAACCCCTTTTTACGATGGCAAGGAATGATGGTATTTACATAAGTAGATAATGGTTACAGTCTAGTGACTTAAATCTACATACTAATAAGATGACGCATAAAATTACAGATGCGATGGAAATTACATTTCCCGTACAAAGGGCTTCTGTAAGACTAATAAAAGAAAATTTGTTTCTCTTTACACCGAGAATAAAACCTACATCCCCGGGGCGAAGTCGCAATACCTCAACAGAGACCACGCGGGGCCTCCGCACTGACACACCTCCGTGAAGGAACATTTAATTGTTCTCATTCCACTGCGCTCCTCGAACAGAACCTCCCGCCGCTCGGCCGCGGGACACGCAATGTACGTCGCAGGTGTCGATGATCGATGCGGCTTACAATACAGTGGTGGGAAGAAGTGCGTAATTTTAGTGAACGTACACCTTTATGGCTTCCGCATAAAATCGTAAAAGGGCACACAATATTATACATTATTATTCTATTCCGAAGTAAAGGTTACCAAACGAGAGGATATTATGCGCGAGTTATTAATCTCGGGGTGTTAAACAACCGCGCCGGGTCGAGGATGGTCGCGTCGAATGTAAACCAGCCGTCTAATACCTGTACTGCATCTTTTTAAATACGGAGCAGTTCGGGAATGATCGAGAAAAATAGAGAAAAAAAACGAACGAGAAGTCCAGGAACCTCGACAGAGCCGCCATGCGCCGAGCCCGTAACCCAAATATAATGTGATACACAACCAAATCATAGAAATTCTGTTGAATCTCCAGACATTTCGGGAGACTCTTAGTTTAATGGAATACTTCTTAAGTATATGATTATTTAGTAAGTTCTAATATAGCTTTAAAGCTTTTCCGGAAACTATTTTATCTTAATTAAAATTCCTTATCGTACTATATCTTACGTAATAGTAATAATAATAAATATGAAAATATTAGTAAATTATACGAAGAGCGTAATAATATTCGGCAGAAGGCGCGCAATATTCGCCTGGAGAGGGATACCCGGGACGACGCGGACTCCGCGCCCGGATTTATCGTCAGGATTACTCCCTTGACCCGGCCTCAAGGGAAATATGCATTACTAAGTATTTCGTTACACCGTCAAAATCATAGAGTTTTATTCAATAATCATTTTTCATTATTTCTTTCAAAATATAGACATTTTAAATGGATAGGATTCCACGCGATTACGACAGTTACCGGTCGAGAGACTTCCCTGGATTAATATGTGAACATAAGCATTCCCTTAATGTGTGGTAATTAAGTGAAACTTATTTGGGATATTATCCTTCAGGATATTTCCGTCATTATTACAGGTCGTTAATGAAACTACAGTCTCCGCCGGCGCTGCGCACGCGAGCATTGTTCCGCACAATACGGTATTAGTTGCAAAGCCTCGCATTGTTCGACACGCGAGACCGGGCTGCGGCGGTAAGACTGTCTCTTTCCTACTTGTCACATTATTCCGTAAATGTCCTGACTTCCTCTCTCGCTCTGTCTTACGGTGGTACATAGTGATGAATAAATTAGACCCAGATTTGAGGTCCGTTTATATTGAAAATGATATAATTGTTCACTAAATATCTATGTTCATAACGGTGACAGTGAGATCGCCTACTCCTCGTCCTTGTTCGGCTAACTTGTCATTTACTAAAAGCCCAAGTTATTCTTACAATATTCACTGTTCTATAACTAAAACAATAGTTTATTTGCTTGTGAGATGATACCTATTAAGAACACATTGTCAAAAATCCATCATAATCGAAGAAATGATTGTGTAGGTTATATATAGCTACTTAGTAAAGGTACCTATAATTATGAAAAAAGAAACGGAACCCTGAGTGTGTAATATCGCAGTCATGACTTAATTGTATCGTGTACCTATATCATCGTTCATCTCTCTAGTGAGTCGCGAGCGGCCGCCGCCGCCGCCAGCGGAGACGGAAACAATGCAGGAAATATAGAACACGATAGAAACACACTCTTACCACGCAGGCATAGACCAGGCACCACGCGGAACATACTGCACCTCACGACAATACTGCCCCGTGCCTCGCGGGAGAAGAATTAAGCTCTCTTTGTTATTACGACGACGACAACCACGTAGCCACGTGTTAGTTTTCTTCTTTTCTGTTAATTATGTTTCAGAACTTTAGAAAACTAATGTAATATACTTAATTGAAAAGTAAAGGAAATGAAATGAAATAAGTTAGTCAGTGTTGCAGCGAGCGGAAGGAAGCGGTCTCCGCCCACGCGTATGGGAAGGAGGTGTAATTTGATTTATGTATTTTAATTGAATAGCACATAAAACCCTAAATTTTAGTCTATAATATGGCTGACGATCACAATAATAATATACCTAGTTGAAACTTCCCGAATGAGCATCCGACCTCACCGCTTTGTGAAATTAAAAGGAGCTGAAAACCTCAGCGCTTGTATTTCAAACTCGAAATGAATTTTGTGTTAGTATTGTACTGTTTGTTGCCAACAATGAAATTGTTTCGATATCATATTACTTACTGGTTAATCTGGAATTTCTGTGTACTTTACAGTTGTTTCGAACAGTAAATATTGGTCAAAGTTATATTATTTACTAGAATTTAAATCAAAGCGGATGTTTCCGTTGTGTAAACAAATTTAGTCTTTGCGTAGCAAATAATATTTATGTTTGCTGCGAAACACACCTCATACACCTCATACACCTCATACTGCCGAATTTGAAATAGATAGATAAAAAGTTTATAAAATAGGCATGATAAAATTATTGCGCACCGTCATAAAATCTATATAAAAGGAAATATTTAATTGTGAGGTATATAATACATCATGCAACATGACACCTGTGTAGTGCCCACTGAACACTAGATAAAATCACAAGTTAAGTATATTAAGTGCTTCAAACCGCTTACTGCGTCAAAATATACTCACATTGTATGTTTTATTATTATACGACGTGCAGGTTTACGAGTGGACGAGTACTAAACTACTACAAACCAGATGAGGCGAGTAAGAACGGCAGTTTTGTTTCTGAAATATTAAAAATCAGTAGAATGAAGTTGATTTGCGTCGCGCGACATTTGGTTTGTTTACTCGCATTATAAACGAGTGGCACAGGCAGCGCCGCGCGGCGGCAGCTGTGCCCATTAGCAGATGAGGAGCGATTTGACGGAAACATCAGAAATATTCTCCAAATAACGGATTTATTGGAGCGGCACTGACGCAGATGGATAACGCGATTCGAGAAGCTTTGCGAGTAAAGATTTAATTTGTACTAAATAAATAGAAGTCGATCTCAAATGATATCTCCACGCCGCGGCGCCAAATAAATTGTACTGATAGATTATATCAGAGAACGTATGTTGTCTGAAGTTGTGTATTATATTTGGTAAAATAAAATATTTTATATTTTAATAAACAATTTTAAATTTGACTCGAGAATAAAGAAGCCCAATGTAAGTTGTCGTAAGAAAGACGGAGAAAGAGGCACCAGTGTCTTATAATTAATATATTATGTTAATATAATTATAATTATATAATTAAGTCTCCCGCGTGATTCTTACAATTTATGGGATAAAAGAACCTACCCTAGTATAAATATCCTTCATCCAAATCTGTTCTGAACTAATAGACTTTCTTATACGTATTGTAGGTCATAAAGATTTCAATAACAAAAGTAAAATTGTAGCAATCTGGTTGTTAACGGTCTCGAACACAAAGCCTCGTGACTCAGTCCCGAGCTGCATTGTGAGTGGAGCCCGTATTATAATATCAATCGCGGCCATATATCACCGGGAGTCAACAGAGAGTAGTCGCGACATGTCCCGTACAGCGGCCGCGCCGGCGGCAGCTGGCGGCCGGCCAGCGCTCCTCTCCTCTCCACTCCACTTCTCTCCACTCCTCTTCACTCCTCTTCACTCTGCGATGCGAATACCAAACACAAACTTCATTATAAATTCGGAAGTGTGATTGTTTGGCTTTCTTATACCTACGTGTGGTGCATAGAAACGAAGGGATTGAAAACTGTTACAGGTTTTACAATTGCATCTATACCTATTGCGTGTAGTGCTAGAAGGAGCTAAAATTATATATTATTACATAGGTATAATATATTGGGGTACTGTTAGTTTCAATGCAATATAATTAGTAGTTAATTAATATTTCAGATCGTAACATTAGACATGTTCGGAAAAGACATTGGATATCGACAGCACCAATAACTCGACATAACAAGCACAATATCCAGTGGTATTGTCAGCTGCCGAATAGAACTTGTTGTCCAAATAAACGACTTTTGTTTGAAGCATTAAAACGACTAGACACACGTTGTTCCCTGCAGTTCCTAGTCTCCTGATTGTATATGTTATAATGAGATCACTCCCGGGTGTGTGTGTAATAAGCTCTTCGCCGGTCGTGATCGGCGAGGTGTGCCGCGTACGCCGTCTCCCGTGACGTCATTATCCGGTGAAGCCTCCGACGTGACGTCACAATGCGCGCCGTCATCCGACGCGACGTGAACGCTCAACCGTAAACGATAATTTTAGCGTTTACGGCTTAATTTACAACGTAGTCAGAGGTAGTCAGAGGTTTCCTTATAATTGAAAAGCCTTACTTAGATATATTATTACAACCTATAATCTTAAAAAGTTGTAGAATTGCATCGCATTGACAACGATTACTTATAAAAATCAAACTCTTAGCTTTGTTTCTTATTGACTAGTTTGTTTAAATGCTAAGAAAGTATGTCCGTTATCTAATTGTATTGAGATAGACAATAAAAGCATATTTAAGTGAAATTATGTCAGGCTAAAAGTTCAGTATGCATCTTTGAAATTCCGAAACCCTAACTTATTTATATATTTTTATAATGCTGGTTTTTGTAACAATTTTATTTTGTAATATTTATGTGTGTACTTTTTCCGGAAAAGTTTTCTTTGGGAATACGTACATCAAGATAATAAGATTACAAAATGTTAAACGGAAGTACCCATAATGCAGTTCATAATAATAAAAACTTTACTAGTAGATGTCGATGTAATAATATGAGTATAATACATATATATATATATATCCAAGGAATTGGAACCCAGAGTCCTGTATTTGACGTTTCCCAGTCTTCATTTTAATTTCGTATATTTAGAGCTGATGACGGAAAGGAAAATGAAAGGAAGATAAAACAGAAATTTGTAAAAATAGCTGCAAACCCATAGAGAACGGGAAATAGCGAGAAATATTTTGCTGAAATTCACAGCCGCTCCGCGGGGACGCTTTTCACAAATTAAAGTAATTTAAAAAAGTATGACCTTTTGGCTCTAATTGAAATATTATTGGCCATATTTCTAGTCGTTTTACATTTTGAACGACAATTTTATAAAAAGTACCAACCTTACAAATGAGATTCTCGATTAATTGGATCAACATTCTCCGATAATATATACTCGTATGTAGTTCCGCATAGGTAGTTTTCTTATTTATAAACTCTTTTTTTTAACAAGTAGAAACATTCGTGCTCATCACAAACATCACAACAGGATTCAGTATCGGTATCTTTAGTTTCTTACCTCTCGGCGTCACAAATGTAAAGATGATTTAGTTTACAAGTTTGCTCTTCATTGACAAATATAATATAATGTGTAATAGCTAGGTATGTACTCGTATACCGGAGCGCGGCGATGCGCGATGCGTGATGCACTTCGGCGATGCACTTCAGCTCCCGGAGATTGATTGCAGCGAGGCGCTGCAGGGTGCAGGGAGCAGGGCGACAGAGAATGGAAACAAGATATTTTACACATTGGAATGAAACAACTATTAACGGATTTAACTCGCGTATTTTTATTTTATTTTATTTGCTGACGTTTCGGATTCTTTACAGTTTCCATAATCGTAGCACGACTCACTAAATCACTTCAGCGTTAGACTATTGTCAGCTCAGTCGTGCTACGATTATGGAAACTGTAAAGAATCCGAAACGTCAGCAAATAAAATAAAATAAAAATACGCGAGTTAAATCCGTTAATAGTTGTTTCATTCCAATGTGTAATAACCGCGAAGGCATCAGAAATTATTAAGATATTTTACAATCCTAATGATACTGCAATATAATGTCATGGCGTTGGACGCCTGGTATGTTTCCGAGATATCATGTAAGTAACTGGTATTAGTATATTTACTTCATTTATAGTCAACAAATTTTAAATCACACAGGTTACTTAAAATAATGAAAAAAAGAACTTTTATCTAGAATTAGAGTTTAGGTAGATTTTTTATACAAATACAATCAAAAACGTAATAATACTGTAATATTATGAACACGCCATGTAATTTTCCACCCTGTCTTCATAGCCGCAACGTCGAGAATGGCGCGACCGCGCTCGGAGCTGTCGGCGGCGCGATGTTGACTTTATTTGATCTGAAACTCTCCCTATTTCCTGCTCCTAACAAATTCCCTCGATAACCGCTACAAAACGTCTGATGAAAATCAGTTGATTATTCAACAGATTATAATATTGGATTTTTGTAATCATCTCCCCCTCCCCAGCCCCTCCTCCGGCAGGTTCCTTATGATTGATGTCGGAGGCTTATCTCGTCAGCGCCGCGCGATGCTCGAATTAGACCGCTCTTTTAAAAGCGAGTTCAACGAGGCTTCGCTGAATTATACATGTCGGGGATTCCAGGATTTTTAAATATTAAACACTCGTCAGCCTGTGAGGTTCCGGTTCCAAAACAAAGTATTTAGTTACCATGGCGCGGGCGGTCCACCGAACAAATTGTCATTTTAAATGTTTAATATCTCACGGGATTCTGATGGGGACCTTCAAAGTTGTTTCTGGTGAAGTGTTAAGCCTTCCGGATCATTTTAAAAATGCATTAATGGATTGTACGAGTGATTCTGTTTCTTAAATAAAATATGTATCTACTTAATGATTTCTTCAGAAAAAAGTTTAAAAAAAAATGTCAACGGCGCGGCATACGATTACTAAGTTTCTTTTTAGTTAAACGTAGCTAACTACTAGTCGAACAGTTTTTACTAACAAAAAATATAGAAGAAAACAACACAACTCGCATATTAGGTGCACAAATTATACAAATAAGGAAAAAGCAACATTTTCTTATTTGTGTGAGCCATTCGGCTTGTATTTATTGTTCAATACAACATCAAGCGGAGGCCGCTACTGAGCTACTCACTCGGTGAGGGCGGAAGGCCGAGGGCCGGACAATCCCGGACTAAAGCACGACACAAAAAAAAAACAGTTATAAAAAATAAGACTGATACTAAATCTTTTGCACGCTATTTTGTTATTAAGACGAATACAAAACATATTATATTAGTCTTTGCTTGGAATGCCATTATGGTTATTGTTATACCTTTCTGCCAAATTTTGCTCACGAATCATATTTCGAAACATAATGAGATTGATTGATTTTTGGTTAATAGAACACCAGAGTATAAGTTTTGACGGATTTGGATCAAGAAGAGCTGTTTCTATAATATTACTCGCAGTACCTACATATAGCTCCGACACAGTCATGCTTCTACAACTCGATTTAGTGAATTATAAACCTAAAGATAAAATAAAATAACAGGAAATGCTTGTGTGGACGAGAGTGCGCCGACTGGGCCTTATCATGACTGCTGCGAACTGCTCATAAATATTTATAATATGCGTTATATGTTGCGATGCTTGTTCTCCGAGATTGTGGATACTGTTTGTATGTAACACGGGAAAATGACCGCGCCCGGGATATTGTTTGTGATATTGAATTTACTATCTTTGTGGGACACATGGGCGTTCCACTACCTTCTACATAACTTTTAATTTTACATCCTTCGTCGATACTTACCAACCCAACTACCACAGTTTACTAATGAACAATAAGTTCAATCAGACTGGCTTATTGATCTCACAAGCAAGAATATTCGGTCCGTCGTAATTAAATTTTAGTAAGTATTTTAATTGTAAAAAAAAGATGATGTAGGTAGAGTTTAACTGGGCGAGTCGCTTGTAGAAGGTTATAAATTATGTTACTCGGAGAACATATTGATAAATAGGCGTCACATCGCGACCTCTGTTGAAACTTAAATGGAATCACTCTTTGAACCATGCGACCTGAGCCGTCAACTGATAAGGTCAGCTGACCTCCGGGTGGCAGCCGATAAGGTCAGCTGATCTGAGTCGGAGGAGATATAATGCGTACTATTTACTTGTAGGAACATAATGATATTCTTTACAAACAACAAACATTACATACTTGTTTTAATTGAAAAATGTCCTTATAATGTTGTTAGTAGGTATAATATAAAAATCAGTTTACAATCTCGATGTTTCTGTTTTTTTACAAGAACGTAAATTATCTGATGTCAACCCAAGATTAAACATTTTTATCGTTTACTTAATTAAATATCTTCCATCAGGCATCCTGAAGTTTTATCTTCTCTGCATTTCATTATCCGCAATGCAAGATGAAAAAAAAAATCTTCATACAGTAGGCACAAAATCATATAATATTACTAGTTTACACTCTTTTTAGATTAACATACCCACATCCAACCTAAATAAAGATACGTTTTTTATAAAAGCCAACATCCTCCGACCGTAGAGCATTAGAGACAACCCCTAAACTCATGACATATGCCAACTACTCAAGCACCGCTTACATTAATGAAGACCGCAAATATTCAGCCGAATTACAAAACCAGGCGCCTGCGAGTGGGTTCAGAATATAAAAGAGCAGCCTTTCACTCCGTCATATATTATCCCTTGCAGTACAAAGGACGCTCGTCCGAGCACCGCGGCCGCCGCGCCGGCGCAGGGATGCTAGTGACGTGACGTATGTACCAGCCAACACAGTCATGATAGTGACGTGACAATGATTCGTGTAGCCACTTTTTAAAAACTAGCGGCCCACCCCGGCTTCGCCCGGATCCCTTTTTTTATAGCCTATGTCACTCAGGAATAGTGTAGCTTTCCAACAGTGAAAGAATTTTTCAAATAGGTCCAGTCGTTTAGGAGCCTATTCAATCCAAATAAACAAACAAACTTTCCTCTTTATTATATTATTAGTATAGAGTATAGATAAACCCATCAGAACATTTTGAATCTAATTAATTCGAATCACTTTGGATCTAATTATCTAGGTTTTTACAATTTAGCTGTTCGCTGTTGAATCCGAGTTCAATTTTAATTGCCTATATTTGAAAGTACCTGACTTTAACTTGGTGTATCAAGTGAACATTGTCTCAGTGTTTATGTCGGTGGCAGAAATCTTTACAAGTCCCGGTGGCTAGACACATCAGCGGCGGACGTGACGGCGCCGCGACGTGACGCGACCTAACGTGACTATTATTTACAGGAATTGCAAAGCGGTTTTCTTCTAAATCCCTACTTAATATTATAAATGCGTTAGTAACTCTGTCTGTCTGTCTGTCTGTCTGTCTGTCTGTTGCTCTTTCACGCCTAAACGGCTGAACCAATTTTGATGAAATTTGGTATGGTAATAGATGATAACCTAGAAATGGACATAGGCTATAAATAATCACGCCATCGTTCTTAGGGGGTAGGCAGTAGGCAGATAACTAAATTGAGATAGTGATTTTTAGTCGTTTTGGTTGGGACTTTTGCTCTATTGCTCTATTGCTCTATCCTTACTAATATTATAAATGCGATAGTAACTCTGTCTGTCTGTCTGTCTGTTACGCTTTCACGCTAAAACTACTGGACCGATTTAAATGAAATTTGGTACAAAGAAAGTCTGGAGACTAGGAAAGGACATAGGCTACTTTTTAACCGACTGCAAAAAAGGAGGAGTTTCACGCGGACGAAGTCGCGGGCAGAAGCTAGTATTAAATAAATTTTAAAAGTTTAACCTGCAAATATGTACCTACTTCAAAATTATTCGGATTACGATGGAAATAAAATATAGATTACGTCGTACAGCATCTGAAGCATAGGTACGTGCATATCCATTGCAGTACTTTTATATCTAAACTGAAGCGACGGGGTGTTCTAAAAAAAAAATAGCACGGTCCAAAGAGAGTTGTTAAAAAAATATTTATGATATATTTACCTAATTTCCATTTCGTCGCAATCAAGCATTTGGACTACCTATATAATATAGACTCAAATGAATACTTCATCAAAACTGCTGCATCATAAATTTAATCATGCGCCAATGCAATCCGTCCCGACTCCCAGTGGGTTTATTTTAACTGGTAATAATAAATTGCACAAACGACTGAAATGCGCAACGCGGTTGCTAATCAGGTCTGGTTACAATTAGTGCGTTAGCAATTGCATCGTAAATAACGTCAGGAAGCCACACACGATATAAATCACGATTTCCGGTAAAATATGTTCGCAGCTCTACACAGCGCGATCCACATAATATTAATGTACCTAATTAATTGGTACACATCACTACATAGTACCTATATAACAAAGTCGCTGTCGCTGTCTGTCCCGTCTCTATGTATGTTTATATCTTTAAAACTACGCAACGGGTTTTGAAGCGATATTTTTAGAATAATAATTATATTTGAGTATGTATAATAATGTAAGTATATACATATGTCTAGAGAAAGCATTAGTCATTATCAAAGTTTAGCAGTAAGAAGCAGAAGCGCTGTACAAGTGTTGTTCGAGTCACTAGAAACTTCACACGCAAGCCCCTTAATTATTTTACTTAATAATTACTTTCTGAAACTTCCAAACTTCCCGGTAGCATGTTGTTCATGGCAGCCGCATATTATGCACATTGCGGCACTCTGTAGTGAAGGTACTCACAGGGAACAGCCGTCAAAAGTACAAACTACTTGGACGTTACGACCACAACACTGCTGCGACGCCATTACTCGCTTTACTCCTCTTGTTAAACTAAACCGACAACGACACGACACGACGACGAGACGGCCGCGACCGCCAGTTACCACGACTACGCTTAACAATATATCGTGACGAGTTTCTGTTAACATTACACATTTGCATACAATTATTATTATTAGAAGGTACATACACATATATTTTGGTTTTATAGTTAAATCCATAATAATAATTATACTGCTACTAAGTTTCGCACCGACTTTGCCTTTCTTAGGGTATGAATCTCAAATAAGTGACACAGTTTAAGCTCCCAGTAGTGACTAATTAAACTAATTATCCTCCCGGCAAGTGATACTCAGAGAGCAGTTAACAGAATTTAAATGAAGTCTTCATCTGCTACAACCCTGCATATCTCGCTCTAGATATACTCGGTAGTGTGAGTTTCCGTGTAAGAATAGTTTAATTATCTTAGTCTCCGTTTAAAGGCTGCATTCAAATTGCAAAGTAGGTCGCTAGTATTAACATGAACACTTGCCGGAATGTCCGGGGTGTCCGGGGTGTCCGGGGTGTCCGGGGTGTCCGGGGTGTCCGGGGTGTCCGGGGTGTCCGGGCGAGTAAGCTAACAGTTAAACTTTAACAAACTAGTAACATATATATTAATTAAAGTGACTGTTACTTCCTCCATACTATATTATAAATGCGAAAGTTTGCGAGAATGCAATGGTTGTATGTTTGTTACTTTTTCACGCGAAAACTACTGAATGGATGTTAATGCAACTAGAATAATTAAATATAGGTAGCTTATACATCAGAATACCATAATAATATAGGCTATATTTTTATAACAGAAGCTAGTTATATAATATACTTATTATGTTAAGGGTAAACTTAACTTGTAATACTAATAATAATTCCTGATTTTCTGATGCCTTCGCAGTTGTTACACATTCAAAAAGTATCTACGGATTTAACTCGTTTATTTATAGGTAGGTATGTTACTTTTTTGCCAACTGAGCTGACAATAGTAGTAATAATACTCAGTCGGCTATGAATATGAGAACTGTAATGTTTTCTAAAATAAAAATATTTATAACAAAAATTAGTTCCAACAGCGTAGGCTACACTTCCTTTCACCTGCGATACTGACAAGGCTTTCTCGATTCTGTAATTTTTCATACTAGTTCATTTGGAATACTCTCGACGTCATTACAGCGTACTAAAGCATGAGAACGGCACTCGAGCGCTTGTTTTATTTTAAATCCATAAAATTAATTAAGGATACGGAAGTGGAAACAACCCAACAAGAAAAGTCAGCATTTGTAGCGTTCTCAACACTACTTTGTTTTGCTTGTAAGAAACTAGTTACGTATTTTGAACAATTGAGCGAAAATCTGCAGTTCTGTGTTGGGTTATAGTAGGAGAGCTATATGACAAGTTTTCAGTTTGCCTCAAATACCAATGCGCCAGTTCTCGTGGTAATTGTGTTTAAACGCAAGCAAATACAACGGCTGGCGTAGCTCGTAGCAACTGCTAATAGCTCGTAGCAATCACTTAGTCTGCTACGGCGTAGCAAACATAAGGATTTAGACGTAAGCTTTCGCGTGATAAATTAAGCTTTTATATCCGTTCAATTAAATTTGTAGGTTGGTATTACTAAATTTATGATAATTTAATAAAAGAGAGTTATATAGTATCATTAATAAATACCTATAAGCTTAATATTACAAAACACGTAAGACTAGCTTCGAGTCCGCTGAACCGATTTTGATGGATTTTGGTACTTATAGGGGTGGAACTTCGGAAAATAAACCCTAAGACAACATTCTATCCCGATCCAGCAGATATTTGCGCCTCCACTCCATTGAATCACAATATCACCCTAATCCCGCTCGTTTTTTAGTAAAAAATACCCAATTATACATCATTTTACTTATTTTCTCACGCCAAAACGATCTCAATGAACGCACAAACTGTAACATTTATAATATTAGAAGGATGTAATGTTATACAATAAAAAAAGAAATGTAATTTCAGCAACATGTGTACCTTTGTAGTGCTGTGTACCGACATGATGGAATGTGCTCGACTCTTTCCGGCTCTTATTAAACATCAACTCGACAGACAAGGCGTGTGTGTGTGTGTGTGAGTATGTCTCTCTGTGTATACATGATGTGTATGTAGGTGTAGCGTATTTGTACAAGCGCCGTTTGAACTCCAACGACTGTGCCTATAATAATTCAGTAGATAAACAAATTATGTTGGTATAAATATTATTTTATCCATATTAAATATAAATATATGGAAATGGGAAGAAAATTAGTTTTCTCATACATTTTGTAGAGAACAGCTTTCTTGATCTGATCTCGAAAAGGCTGATATATATAAAAGAAGAGACATAGAAATATTAAGATATATGAATAAAATAATATCGTAAGTAGAAGATCGAGAAGTATCCACTAAGTTGGTAGAATTGCAAATTAAAGTTGTTTCAAACCTTTTATTTTATATTGACTTACTTACTTGAAAGTATGTTATATTAATTATGTACAAATATTCCGAGTGCAACACTTCAGCTGTAACGTGGCTTGAGTTTATTTCAAAACAATTGCCTGACGAGAATTCTAATTAATCACTATTAGCATCCAAATGGTGTTGGATTCCGGATAAATGGAATAATTAGTATTCAGTGAGCACGTGTCAAAATACCGTCAGCCGGCACAAAGCGCGCCGCTTCGCTCTCAGCGCTCGGCTCTCTGCTCTCTGCTTTTGGCTCTCAGCGCTCTGCACGGCGCTGGCTAATTACACCATTTACACGAACTCACAAAGAGCATTGTGACGTGCAACTTTATTTGGCAACTCTCATACATTATGTCGAAACAGAAGTTGTGTGTTATTTTACAAACGCGGCGCCGCGGGGGAGACACAACGGTCGCAAATATACGGGAGTCACATTTTCATATTCAAAAACATTGCTTTTGTTCCCGTATTTTCAAATTGTACATGACTTTAAAAAAAATAGGGTTTTAACTCACTTAAGTAGCTGTCGATGTGTTGGACTACTATAAACACAGTCGACTAAGTTAAGGGAATGTTTTCAAAATATCAGTAGGTATGTTTTAACATGTCTACGCAAATGAACGTTTTAGTTGGTATCTTCTAAGTGTAATAGTCGCGAGAGCGATACAAGTTACAATATTTGCTCCCAAATCTATAAGACAGCTTCTTAAACGACATAGTGGTCGCTGTCACTATGTTTACCGAATGGAGTGGAAACATTGTGCAGCGGACGAGACACAGTGTTTTGACAGTGACGTATCTGTTTCAATAGTGAGGACAAACCGGCCAATGCTCACTTCTCCTTACACAAGGTTACGCTATAGAATATAATAAAAAGTACGAGTAGTAGCAAATATTCAAATAGACTTAGTCAACTCATAAATGTATTATAAGCAGACTATATTTTTAATAATAGGGATGAGAAGCGATGATGCCAAGTTTTATGTGTATTTTTAAAAAAGGCCTACTTACCTACTTAAGTAGTTAATTTTTTTGTTTTTCTAAGATAAGGTAGGTTACTAAGTATGTTGCATTAATGTGCAATTACTTTAGTTTTAGACTGTTTTTAGCTCAGTCGGCTACGAATATGGGTAAAGTTTTCTTAACGCACATAAAATAAAATACGCAATTTATGTCCTTATACCTAGTTGTTTCATGCCAAAGCAACAGAAAATATTAAAATAATTACTTTTTATCTAACAATTTGCAACGTCTCATTTCCAAGAAGGATACAAAACGATTTCCTATAGCCATCAAACCGGAAGGCGCGGCGCGGAGGCTTTGTTCCTGCGCGAGGAGAGAGCCTTTGAATTGAGACAATCAAAGTATTCACTTTTACTAAATTAAAATTACGTTCGTTTCTTAGAATTTTCGATATTGTTTTGCAAGACAGCCGTCACCGTTCCCATAAAATCTAATGCTTTTCATCACAGAAATCGCTATAAAACAAATAACCAAGAACATACAATCCGCGGAATGAGACTGTTCTCCAAATTTAGTATGGAAATGAAAGGCTTTTTAATAATTTTGCTGTCGCTTACAAATGAGTCTGCTTCAACAATGACGAGTTTTGTCTTTGACTTTCGTAATAGTGACTACGTTTTGTGACATTTTCAATTTCATGTAATAATTACTTAAGTATTCAATCCAGTCTAAGACGTATCTCATTTATATAAACGGCTTTACGAATACTTCCATAACTTTCATTTCCATTCTTTATCTCCACGATATTTCCCTCGGCGACATCGCTATCTCCAAGCAGTGATTGATTTACAAAATCAATCATAGTAATATTGGACAATTTATATAAATTAAAACCTGGAGATATTTGGATATCATACCCCAATACAAGCGACGCAAAGTGCTGAAACATTACTTAAATGTAAACATGTCAGTGAAGCGAAACGTATTAATTATTCATTATAATTACGTTGCTCATACTCAAGGTACCTATCTACATACGCGAGATACAGAAGCGTCTTTGATGATTCCGTGACAGTTCGCAGTGAGCTGTGTGAGCTGTCATCGTGACTTGTGAGCCGTCATCTCATCAGCAGGTTGAGTGATCTTCACTGCTCGTGACGGGAGAGCCAATTTATATCTTTACTAAGCGATATTACATTATCACCGGTTACACAAGCCGATTAACATTAGTATTAAGTTTTACTGAAATTCACTAGCTGTGTTAGTTTGTATTAGTAATTACTGAAACTAATTAAAACGTGTTCACTGTCTGCAACTCGTTAATTTAGTTGAATTCTATCTGGTGTTGAATTTCACTGAGTCTACTTTTTGCGATAATTAACAAACATCTACAGGTTTAAAATTTTAAATACTTAATAGCTTTTAAATCTCAAAAGTGTTATCCCTAAATAGTGTTAACATGAAGCGAATCAAGCGTTTCTTAGATCTAATATAAAGACTGAAATGCTTCACCGTAACGAAAGTGTTTCGAGTATTTTGTAAATCGCCCCCATGATGAATCGCTTGTCAGGACCGCTCCGAAGTACAAATTCTGTATTTTGATGTTTTATGTATATTTACATCATTCAATTCACAACATTCGTGAAACAAAGCAAATTGGACGAATCACACACAATTTGATTTCTTTGGGAACGCCTACTAGCGAGAATACATTGTTAAGAGGAATGCCGAGACAAAGTATTTACAGAAGGCTTATGTGTCGACGAACTGTTTCTCAGAATACCTGTATAATATAGTCTTACGATTAGTTAAAATATTCATATTGCATTGCCAAAAGGTCTGCTTAACCAATATAAATAGATTTACCCGAAAATACTTATAATTTAATACATTTATCAATGTAAGCTATGCGTTTTAATCCCGAATACAATTTTGAAATAGCATTTTGAAGAGGTTCGTATTACCGTAATAGTGGATGAAACTATTTAGAGTGTTTTCGGTTTTGGCTCGTTACCCAAATAACAGACTTAGCTCCGAGGTCGATGGTTGTTGGCACACAGCGCGGCGGCTCTCCTGAGAAGGCGTTTATTTAATTTACCTCAAGCTGCAGACAGACTTTAGGCACTTACTCTTTTTATTTTGTATGTGATCATCTTTTTGGAGACAAAATTGTTAAAGACATATAATATATTATTCGTAAATTGAATCTCACCAACACGTACTGCACACATTAATGTATAAATACACGCAGTATAATGTACGGCGCTGAGTTTTGTATAAAAGAACAAATAGTTGGTAAGTAATTGAAGAACAGCAGATAAGGACATCTTATATTGGCTCTAAAGTTATTACCCTGTACCTGCAAGTATAGAAGAAATTAAAATGACAATAGCGTTCTGTTGGATCGGGTCCCAATAAGATTGTATATATCAGGATAGCTTCTAGATATTAAAGACTTTATCAGAAGCTGGTGAAACTAAAAAGAGTTATTAATCGGAATATTATATAGGTAAGTATTTATAACATAACTAAAACTTTGGATAACGTTCAACTGTAGTTACTTTTCAGAGAGAAGCAAATATCGTATATTCTCCAATAGTAAAACATATTAAATAAATCAGAGAAGCAATAAACAATGGCCATAGAGCTACAACTCAACACAGAGACGGACCCGTCACGACATGCGCAGCACCAACATATTTTAAATAATATTTTTTTAATGTTGTACGTAATATACTGTTTTTACGAATGCTGTAGTTGCTCCAGTATATCAGTGGTAAGTACAACAAAGTTTCTATGCGATCATTAATACCTTTTAAAATTAACCAGATTGAAATTAACTTACTTATCTATACTAATATTTTGTTGTTTATTTGTTTAGATTGAATAGGCTCCAAAACGACTGGTCCGATTTGAAAAATTCATTCACTGTTGGAAAGCTACACTATTCCCGAGTGACATAGGCTATAAAAAAAAGGATCGGGCCGCTAGTTTTATATATATTATAATAGCGATATCTCTTTTTTTTGTTGTTTCGTATTTATAAACGTATAAAAAATGTTGATAATGCTTGTATTAGTGTAGTATGGCCGTGTCTATATGATTTTAAACCTATGTATTAAACGGAGAGCGTAATATAATAAAAGGGACCTTTGATGTCATTCGTATCGCAGCGTTTGACTCCGATTGCTCCTGTCCCTTTCACGAGCTATATTCTAAACATAAGTGCGAGAGAGAGGGAAACAAAATCATATTTTAAACAGTTGTATAGAATAGAGACTCTGGCTTCTAGCCAACGCACGGAAGTAAGACAAAGATCATACATTATACAAGATATTACTTGATTACAGTTATTAATATTCAACAATTTAACTACAGGAGCGGCCCATGTCTCATTCGAGTTCAATTCTGAAATGTTTCCGAGAATCTTTTCACATATTAGATAAGGTTTTAAGGAAAAAATATTAATTAATACTGATTATTGTTTCTCCCTGCAACACTGCCTTAAAAGCAGAATGATATACAAAAATTTAATTAATCTTAAAATAAACAGGATCAGTTCCATGTTCCTAACACTGGACTTTAAAAAAGTTGATATTATAGTAAAGTGTAAAATTGGCTAAAACATAATTATTGTTTGATAATAATATTATTATCTTACTTAAATACCAATTGTCGCATCGGTTACTTCGCAATAAAATGATGTACCTAACTATCTATATTTATTTGTTATATTTTCAAATTTCCCTTTGTCTTATCGACACATTGATCTGGTATAAATCCGTCTGTGACGGCTCAAGCCTCCGTTCAGTTCCCTGCGCCGGCGCCGGCGCGCAATGCGTCGCGCATACTCATCCCGAGCGACTGCGAGAGGCTCCTAATTAACCTCCGTCCAACTTGAAAATTAAACTTTCAAGCATAATTTAATTTTGCGAGGTTCTGCAGCATTGCTTATGCATGACTTACCGTTAACGTTTGCGTTTAATTTTGCACCGATAAATCTTGACCGATAATAAAGTTTCAGTTTAAATCTATAAAACTGAACGCAAAACGTAGGCACGAGACGATATAGATTTTCTTCATTAAACACGAAGATCAAATAAAATTGTCCAGAAACGAGATCCAAGTAAATTGATTACTTTCGTGAACCCTTATCGGTACGAAAGTTTATTTCCCGTAAGTCTTTTACTACGGCAAGAATTCCTAGAGCACTTGTTAAACTATATTGGATTTAAATTGAAATACGTAACATCGTCCATGTGTAAACATCGTTTGTTCTTAATCATAAAGCAGAAATCCTCGCGAGTGCTCGAGTGTGGACGCTGCTCGCTGCACCGCGCTGCACTGCGCTGCACCGCGCTGCACTGCGCTGCACTGCGCTGCACTGCGCTGCACTGCGCTGCACCGCGCTGCACCGCCGCGATGCACCGGCGAGCCGCCGGCGTGACGTCAGCGCGCGTAATAAAGAGCATTTCTGCATTTTCTGCACTAAATAACACATTCTTCAGAAAATATGTGCCTAGTATGTTTTAAAAATAATATCCTACGTGCCTTTCACACAGACTTTATTAACCGTCGAGCTATATATGGGAAATAATTTTTAGTCGTTTGTTTGATCACCATTTCGACTTCTGAATTCTTCGCTTAAGACCTGGAAGCTCGTATAAATAAGAACTCGTCGAGTAAAGCCGACTGAAAGATTATACAACAACAAACAGTGAAGTGATTTGAATATCTTGAGGTCGCGGGAGAAGCGGGAAGTATTGAGAATATCCCTTGTTATGATAATTCGGTATTAACATAACCCGGCTCGTAATAAATCACGTGAGTACAGGAGCGGGTTCCGCACACAGCAGATTATTTGCACCGACTAGACTGCCGCTCGCACCTACTGCCCTCGTCGAGTATAACAAATATGCTTCATTCTTTGAAAACATAATGGTAACGGTTGCGATTTCATTCCACGTGTTTGCGATTCATCTATTCATATATAATATTTAAACTCAAAATTTTGTGAGTATATATATCGCACATCTAGATCTAAAGGGAGCTAACTCAAAAATCTGAAGATTTAAATTAAACACACGCTAAAAAAAAGGATCCGATTCCTTACAACAATTTCGCCTCTCCCGAAAAAGTTATTTTTTTTGAGTTAGCTCCCTTTAGATCTAGGGGTGCGATATATACGGATGTTTGGATAAAAATCCACTTACTCTTCAATTTGTACTGAATGGACTTTATTGAAACTTTACAATTATAAAGACACATAAAATGTATAAAGATTTTGTGCGAATTGTTCATAATATAACATATGTGTCAAGCAAGTAGAAATAAATGCCACCTGCGAGGTATTCAGGCGTGTGCTGTAAAAACTCTTAGAGCTATACATACTTATAGCAGTTACTAGTTAACTCGTAAAGTTTGTATGATGACCAGTTAAAAAGACACAAACACTATTCAGAGATTTCTCGTACTTCTAACAGTGAAATATAATTCCGTTTCGTCCTCGTATTCATAATTACAAGCGCTTATAAATTTATTGTCAAAAACTTCAAGTTTTAAACCAACACGACAACTGTCAACAAACTCAAAGTGAGTGCACAGGCCAAGGAATAATTTTAACAAGACATAATACTGTTATTTTTCTAAATACACGATGTTCCCCGGCATGCGGTAAGGGAGGCAGTAAGCGAGTGTGAACTCAGCCTCTTATCGTAAGCACGTCGTTACGGAATATAAACAGTCTCCTGCATCCGCGGCGAGGCAGTCTTGATAAATGCACCTCCTTCAATATTAACATGTTTAAATAATCATTTCACCTTTCTAAAACATTTTATATCTTGCACAATTTTATATATTGAAACCGAATTTTTAAAATTGACAAGTACCCAATTATTGTGAAACAAAGGAACCTGCTACAACTTTTTAGTTTCACTTTAATTATAAAAAACAAAGACAGAATATTTATTATAAGTGGCATATTTATAACAGGTACAAATTAAATTAAGATAATGATATTATGATTAAGAATAGGTAGTTTTTCCTGGCAATATATTCTAGGTACCTACTTTATTTTATTTTACACAACGCAAAAGTTAACAAGTTGCGCAGAAATAAAATACCGGCACTCGGTTTTCTATGTTTTAAGACTGTTCTATTAAAATGAAACTAGGTAATAAAAGGGCAAGGACCACTCAGTTCACGTGTTCTAATTTATTATAAAGCCCTCTCCCGTATGCAAGTAATGCATACATTGCATCATTATGCGCCGTCCTCGATGCATTATATGCAGCTACCGACGCGCGAGCGACCTGCACGGCCTGCACCGGAGTCCTAACAAGCCTTTTTGCCGCGAAAGCTCTACACACAAGTTATTCAGCCCCCATATTCATGAATATGTTCTAACTGCCTGAAGTTTTCATATAAATGTTGCTCGCTTGCAATTTAAATGTTAGTTTTATTAAATGTTTGTACACACTTGTGAGGGTGTGATTCTACTGATTATAATGTAAGGGCTATTATTTACAGGAATAATAGTAATATTAATAATTAGGGAAATATTTTGACAACATTGTATAGATAGGTACTTTTACTGAACGTTTTATAAGAATCCCGTAAAAATCTATATTTATTTATAAACTAGCGACCCGCCCCGGCTTCCCATGAGCTATAAACCTTCCTCTTGAATCACTCTATTCTTAATTAATCTTAAAAGAGCCACTTCAAAATCCGTTGCGCAGGTTAAAGCATACAAGGTTTAAGCATACATACCGACAGACAGCGACTTTGTTTTAAACTGTAGTGATATATTATTGCAAAGTACAGAAAAGTGCTAAATTTAAGCCTTTAAAAAAATAAGGTTAAAAATACATATCAATATGCAGTTTGACCTAAAAGCGGTCAACTGATCCTGATGGAAAGTATTGCCGAGTGCATCACGATTGCAGCGGGCGGAGTGCACCGTTATCGATGCAAATATATTTATCAACACAAAATGGCTTATAGGTATAATAATAATTATTATATGCCAGTACAGTTAGCACGTACGGTTATATTATTCATTTGAATATTTAGGTTTTGTACATAAATATTGAATAGGGTATTTGACATGTTTTTAAAATCCATTTTATATTATGTAGTAGAGTCTAAGGAACCCAGCAAAAGTTGTTTTTTTTTAAATCTGGTATGTATTAGCTGAAAAACATCGAATTAAAAATTCAATATTTAAATAGTGTGCCAAAACGCTACTTTGACAATATGGCGCCGCAATGAGGTCGGTGACGTCACATGCCTGTTTGACAACTAGGCGCAACACAACTAGGTAAACAAAGTTTACGGGCATGTGACGTCACGAAAAACTCGGCCCAGCAGGAGCGTTTTGTGTCACGTGACAAACGTTTAAAAAATGTAATTTTTATTTAAGGATTTTTAAATAAATCAATCATTATTTTCAACTTACGTTAATGAATAATCATTTTTTAACTCTTAATTTATACTGTTAACAGTAATTTACACTTTATTTTTCGCATTGTCAAAAAGACTATTATCTTGCTTACAAGTTTCAAGCATCTAACAAGACACAATGTAGCTGAAAGGACAATGTACCTCTCCACACAATGCGGGACCTTCTTCAACGAGCGCCGCGACACTCGAGGGGATTGAGAGTTTAAACGTAGTTAGGAAAGGATCCGGCCGGAGCCGCGGCGCCGCGCGAGCATGCCCGCCGCTCTCCGCTCCGCCAAGCTCCGCTCCGGCCACCAGCGCCGTCAACTCTAACTCGATTAAACGCAGCACGCAAGACCTGCCGTATTGTGTGGAACTAATAAAACAATTTGCATCTGCTCGTGTTGCGGCGCCAGAGATATCTCTACTCAAACAACCGCAATGAACAAATTATTTATGAACAAATATACAGGCGGTTCAACAGAGAACCAGGTCTCTAGACCTAGTTAAACTATAATAGGAAATTATTTATGAATCTTTATGGAATAATACTAGACCGTAAAGTAGCAAACGCCTAATAGGTATTTTGATTTAGTACATAGCCACTAATTGCCTAAATTATCGATAAAACTGGATCTATTTACTCGAAAGTTCTTAAAATTTACTGAATTTCAAACCGTACTCGCATAATTAATGGAATCATGCCAACATAATATGGATATTACACATACCATACACAGATGTATCTTGATTTTACGTAAATTTAGAAAGACTGAATAAGCATTTTTTTATGCAAAAAGACTGAAGCTGATATAAATTAAAACGTAAAAGAGTACGAGTAGTAGAGAGTAGTTACATAAGAGCATGAGGGATCGGGTGACTCTCAAGAAAGCAAAGAGGTCCCAAAGCACACAAGTGTTAACCCGAAAACTCAAGAACGAGGGGAAAAACTCTTTATCGCCCAACTTTAATTAATTCAAGCATTCGTAAGTTTCGAGTGAAACGTGAAGATCCCGCGAGCACTCGCGAGCACTCGCGAGATAAACGACCGCCGTGAGTAGTGGCGAGTGGATCGTTTACAAGGTACTTAAACAAAAGGTATAATTTATGGAAGCTCTATTTATACTAAATTTTATATTTAAGAACACGTTTAATTTATGCATAAGTCGCAGATATCTGGTAGGTCTAAAACTAGGCTTTGCATGTATATTGGAGCCCTAGAGTTCCAGATTTATTACAATGTTTCATTAAAGATCATCAACAACAATCGTCATTTCAAAACACCATTTATTGACGATGGACTCAACAAGCTAACTTTAAGTTTCTACTTACCACCAATATAAATATACCCACCTACAATAAAGTCCAGCCAAACATTACTGCAACCTTCATCCATTTATTACTCGTAAAGTTTTAAATGGTTTAGTTCTAAAAGTGATTTAGCAGATGAAAGTTGCCTTCGAAACATTCGGATTAATGAAGCGACGATTAATGGCGGTCCTGATCCGATCCGACGAATACAACTCGAGAGAATTCAAAAGGGCCGTATTTCATGTGCGGAGTTGGTGAGTTGCCAGTAGGTACTTGCCAGGGGATCGTAAGATAACGCAAAGAGATGGTTACTGCAGTCATATACCAGTCAAGAAGTATTATCTTGTACTTATCCACCGCATTATTAATTAGTCACTTTTATTTCCTCAGCTCATAGCGAAAAAAACCTATCGTTTGAAGAACAACTAACAAATATTTAGCAAGGTATTTCATCGAATCGACGAGTAAGTAAACTTTCCCTTTGCTCCAACATCGCTAAATACTTTACAGAAATGAAACGGCGACGCGCTTCAATGTGATATTGCTTCATTTCCTCCATTTAGTACATTGTTATTTTTCCTCTCGAGCGACTGTTATTCTATTTCAATGGCCGAAGTTGAGCAGTTCCGACTATAACATTACACTCGAAACTTTCAATTTGAGATATTTTCCTTGAGAATTTTTCGGAAACGAAAATAGATTTATCTGAAAACAAATAGAGCGATGATAGAAGCACGAATGTTGTTTGGGACGGTTCCATAAACTACGAATAATTTATTGAAATAGTAAATAGCATTTACGATGGTTTTTAAAACACCGTCGACGAGGGAAACCTCGGTAGTTTCCGCGGTTCGGGGGTAAAGGAAGGTTTTTAGTTGATGTTGGATGACGATCCTATTTATATCGATTCAAGATCTTTATAACCAGGGAAAGACATCGGAGCTGCATCAGTCGGTTTAAACTGCGGTGGGTACCTATATCAGCCTATCAGTAGTATAGACTCCTGAGTGTACTCAGAGAGGTCTCACCACTTGTCGACGCCGGCGGGCATGAGGCAGGGGTCGTCGGTGGTGTCCCGCGGCGGCGCCCGCGCGCGGTGGTCCCGCGTGCCGGCGCCGCGCGCGCTCAGCGCCGCCGCGCACCACGCGCCCGCGCCGCTCGCCGCGCGACACCACGCCGCGCCCGCGGACACGCGCCCCCCGCACCAGCTGCACGACACCACTCGATACATGAGATACCCTTCAACTGGTCATAAACTTTACGAACATATACTTGTTAACGTAGCGCCATCTCAATGACAGCAACTGTCAAATCGATTGATGAAGCGCTGCTTTGCCGAGCAGAACGCCGTCCGCCGGGACCACTGAGTATTACTCATGTGCTGTTATTGTATGTCGCACCTGGCGGTGTACTGCAGGTAGACTCGCTCGCGCGCGCCGGGTGCGACTCGCAGCGCGCGCGGGAACACGCGGAACTCGCCGCCGCCCGTCCAGCACACGCTCACGTCTATCGTCGCCGACTCTGCGTCACATACACAGATAGTCACGTTAAGCGTTTGATTCGGAGCAGATCCAAACTAACCTATCAGTGGAGGCAAAGCGTTTTGGCGTTTTAAAACAAATCAATGCGGTTCGTTTTCACACTTTCTCAACGATTCAGTTATCGCAGCGTATGAGTAGTATGAGTAGTGTAGTATTATATAGATTTATCTATATCTATACTAATATTATAAAGAGGAAAGATTTGTATTTTTGTATTTTTGTATTTTTGTATTTTTGTATGTTTGTAATGAATAGGCTCCGAAACTACTTGACCGATTTCAAAAATTCTTTCACCTTTGGAAAGCTACATTATCCCCGAGTAACATAGGCTATATAATATCACGCTAGGTCTTATAGTTGCGGAGCAGTAACCGAAAATGTTTCAAAAACGGGGGAAAAGTATCGTTTCTGAGGCCTTAAAAAAATCTTAAGTCCCCCCGTGCGAAGCCGGGACGGGCCGCTAGTTAATATTATAAAGAGGAAAGATTTGTATTTTTGTATTTTTGTATGTTTGTAATGAATAGGCTCCGAATCTACTGGACCGATTTCAAAAATTCTTTCACCTTTGGAAAGCTTCATTATCCCCGAGTAACATAGGCTATATAATATCACGCTAGGTCTTATAGTTGCGGAGCAGTAACCGAAAATGTTTCAAAAACGGGGGAAAAGTATCGTTTCTGAGGCCTTAAAAAAATCTTAAGTCCCCCCGTGCGAAGCCGGGACAGGCCGCTAGTATTCTATATAATACTATCAGCTCTGAACGGGGTAAGCCACGACCACATAATTCTGTATTATAATATTATTTTAAAGTATTTGGAAATACAATTGTTTCCAGGCTCCAACTTCTTTGTAAATATCCGAAACTCAATGTAATTTTCTGATTACAAACTTAATACCGCCACGGGTCGGTGGTCGCGGCACATTTCTCTCTGTAGACATATTCATTATGTACAGTTCCTAATAGAGGTGTCACTCGGTGTTCTCACCCGACGTCAACTATTTCAATTTCGGAATATTATAGAAGTTGTTTAACCCCGTTTTAACGCTTCGCTTAAAATTCCTTTTGAACCTTTCCTTGAGCCGCCCTCACACACGGGCGAGACGGTTTCTGTTGTCATGGCGCTTCTAAATAATTTAAACACTTTGATTTGTAATTTGAATAAGGTTCGCATCTGGGGCAGTCAAAGTCATGTCGAGTTTTCAAATATCTATTAGTAGGTACTAGTCCCTTACACAGTTTTCACTTCTATACCACTAAAGTTTGGCTAACATTCCACATCTCAGAAATCAACCATCTTAATAATATAATATAATAACGTCAGCTAATAAAATAAAATAAAAATACGCGAGTTAAATCCGTTAACAGTTGTTTCATTCCAACATCTTAATAATATGTTATGTCAGTTGAATGCGATATGTAAACGCCCTAATATGCTTTTATTTCGCTTACAATTACGGGTCAAGTGCTCTTACATTTCAAACAGAAGAAGCAGTGGATACCGCATCACCGGGCATGACACATTCGTATTCCTTTTCTGAAACCTGACACATGTTATCCCTTTTCAACAAAATTGAAAAATACTGCCGAATAGATATTTAAACGTGGCTCGCCGTCAGCGTTCGATTTTGCCTTTTTATCACGGGGAAAAGTTCCGGTGGTTAAATTTTCAAGCCGAAGCCCCGCGGCCGGCCCGGGCCATAAATAACCCGGCGAAATAAATCTGACCGGGAACATGGCGGCGAATAATCGGCGGCCACTGCTGGCCGAATCACGCGGCGGCTTTACCGCTGTTTAGGTTTACATAACGGCTGGATTTTATTTTTAGGCCGACATGTGTAATTTGTGGGCAAACGAGTGTACAAGGGTATTAAGATTGCGATGATAAAAAACATATTTTATACAAATTCAGAATAGCGTTGAAATTAACAAAAAGTTAAGGGAATAAAACAACCTTATTACAATTCAGCTCGAGCAAATTGATTTTGTAATCAAGTTTCGAGTTCGGTTTTAGAGAAGTGCATCTTCAATTCAGAACTATTTCTAGGAAGCCAGTCGGTCGGTACTGCACTCGTTGAACTTTTCATTTTGAACACCGACCTCGTTACATTTTAAACACTTTTTCTTATCTATTAAAAAGTAGGATCCTTTGTTTCAAGAGATACGATCTTTAGGATTGTGAGAGCTGCCTCTGAAAGGCCTTCAGCTTTTAATGAAAAGATTCTGTAACGTTTAAAAAGATCCAGAGCCAAGTAGATTCGAAGATCTGACGGAAACTACGCCGGCGGAACATTGTTTGAATAAATTATTTTCTCTGAGGCGCGGTCTAGATAGATATTACATTTTTATTTTATGAAGTTTAGAATTTTATTTTATTAAACCAACATTTTACCACGCAAATGTAACTAATTCTTTTACTATTTTTCTGACTGTTCGGTACGCTATCAAAGACGTACTTCACAAATAACAAGTTAATTTCTGATACCTTCACGGTTCTCTCAATCAAATTGTTTCATTCCAATGTGTAATCACATTGGAATGTTTCATTCCAATGTGTAATCACATTGGAATGAAACAATTACATAGGATTTCATTATGAATACCTACTTACCTATTCCGTTTATGATCGTCATAACGTAATAATAATACTAAGCATTTTTTTCTCAATCAAAACATTATGGAGATAAGCGCTTATAACTAGTTTTTTTTTAATCTGTCTGTATACCAACCTACTAGGCTTATCATAATATATTATCGCGAGGAACTACTCTCGTACAATATAGGGTAATAAGCTAGTATACTAACTACTGGAATGGGCGACGGTGAAGTATGTCTTCCTGGTGTCTCCCGCGGCGACGAACCCGAAGTCGATGGCGGCCGGCTCCACCAGCAGCACCGGGTACTCGATCTCCAGGATCAGGGGCAGCGTCTGCCGACAACATAAACGCATAGTTGGCAGATTATTTGCTAAACTAAACTTGACTGAAATATCCGATTATTACATATTTACTGGGTCAGCCCAGTGAAATTTTGTACCGCCATACAGGGCAGGGGTAATTCGTATAAAGATGAACATTTGGAATTTTAAGTATGTCTTCTTCAATGCTGAATTATAAAAAAATAAAAGCATGTAGTAGGTATGTGTAAGTTGCTGCTTCCAAAAATTAAAAAGAAATATATTTGATGTGGAACATCCTTAATTACTAAGATTTCATACTAAGAGTATGAAAAATAGATGTTGGCTGATTCTCAGATCTACCCGATAAGCCCACAAAATTTCACACAAAATCTATCCAGCTGTTTCGAGGAGTTTAGTAACAAACACCGTGGTACTAGGATTGTATATATTAGTTGGGTAGAACTAGCCAGCACGAGTTCCCGGTTGTGGTAGAAGTGCATGTCGCTGCAGAGCGTGCGCCGCGGCTCGTAGCCGGCCGCCGGGCTCGCGGGCCACGCCTCCTCCGTCTGCACGCACACCTCCACACACATCTGGAAAGAGCGAACACCATCAAAATAATCTAATATATAATAGAGAATATATAATAGAGATAGAAAAGTAGCTCATCACATTTGCCTTAGCAGGGTTCGATGTTGTCATTATCAAAATTTACTACGATCGATATTTATGGTATAATACCATTAATTTAAATGATACCTAATGATATATCTGACAACTGTTACTCTGAACCTACACCTTCCGATTAAACCCACAACCAGAGACGCTCAAACTATGGGCATCACTTATCGAACACGAAATGAAGACCACACGGGAAAAACAAAGAATGTCAAAAAAAAGTACAATTAAGAGAAATACAGTTTATAGAATGTTTCCCTAAAAAGCTAACAGCTAGCTTAAAAGTCAGTTTCACAAAAAAGGTGACATTCATTGTTTTTCCCGTGTGGTCTTCAAATATTCTACTACTTCTATTCTATCTTTATATTTTTACAAGCAAAAAGTTGTCATTATCAGTTTCACATGTAGGATCACTACTAGGACAACAGCCCGTACAACTTCCTAGAGACAGACACTAAGGTCCGCGTGGATCGGTTGTTGTGTGTAGTGGGTGGGTGGTACCGCGGTGGAGCTGCGCGGCTCGAGCAGCATGCGCCGGCGGCCGCAGCGCTCCCCGCGGCGGTGTCCGCAGCCGCAGCCGGCGCCGCACCAGCCGCGCGGCTCGCCCAGCACCACGGCCCACGGCGCCGGCGCCTCGCAGCGCACCGCCAGCGGCGCCGACCCGGTGTTCGCGATGCGGAACCGCTTGCGGACTCTGACACACATTGGACGATCGATTGCTTGACGTTAGCTCGCCATTGCCTACTCGCTACGACGCGTGGGATTGATTGATACGGTATGTCTTATAAGTACTGTTCCTATTCGTAGGTATATGCGTAAGTATACTTAAACATTTTTAAGATATTAGAGCATGTAAAAAAAATTTTTTGTCCCTTATCGATCACGATTTACAGAAAATAATAAAGAAATACAAATTAAGAGGAGAGAGCAAAAATCAATGCAAGGCTTTCAAACTTGCGTTAAGTCTCCAATGACCTGGTGACGTCACGGTAGGGTAGATCCAGCGCGCATAGGCGCACGCGCACCTCGCGGCACGACAGCCGCAGACACGCGGCTCGCGGCGCCGTGCGCAGCGACAGTGTGGCCGGGGACGGCTCGCCGCGCCGCCAGAAATCACTGACGAATAAACATCTAGAAACGTCTCTTCTAGGAGAACTAAAAAGAGTTTTTCCTAGACCAAATCGAGCAAGCTTAATCGAGAACAATTGTAAGTTATTTTATACAGAAATAAAAGAACCTCGAAAAGAAGGTTGTAAATAGTACACCCAAGTTAGAAATGGTTTTTGAGCATTCTTTGTTTGTTTGAATTAAGACTTTGTGTTGATTTTTTTGCGGAGTTTTTTCTCAGCAATGATATATAGTCTGTTCTTATAGATTGGCTCACCCAACATGGTCGTGCGGTTGTGTTCTGAACATCAGCACCCCGTTGGAAGCTTCCTCTCCCAGCTCCCCCAGCTCCCGGGCCTCCCCCAGCTCCCGGGCCTCCCCCAGCTCCCGGGCCTCCCCCAGTTCCCCTGGCTCCCCGGCCTCTCCTGGCTCCCCGGCCTCCCCTGGTTCTCCAACCTCCCCGGCCTCCTTCACCTCCCCGGCCTCCCTCAGCCCCCGGCCCCCGGGCGACATGCTCACGCGCCACTCCATGCACGAGTTGGCCTGAATCGTACACACTTCTGGATTTACCTGGGATTGAATTGACCTTAGGTTATCAATCACAAAACCATAATTACGAGTTCATTTGATAAGATAAAGACAAAGTTTTTTTTGTGGTTTGAATAGGCTCCAGAAATGGAAATATTTTGAAAAAATTAAGGATACATGTGAAGCCGAGGTGGACCGCTATATGGTATAAATGAAGTCCACAGTAGCATATTTTTCGCATCAGTCAACATAGTTGACATGTACGCATGACACAGCACTGACCGAGTAGCGCGTGTTGCTGGGCGCGCCGCAGTCCCGGCCGAGGAACAGCTCCACGCCGGTGTCCGTCTCCGCCGGCGCCGAGCTCGCCGCGGACTGCTCCTCCAACACATCATCGGCTGCAACGAACAACCCTCCATGCTGTGCTCAACGAAACAACTATACACGGATTTAACTAGCGTATTCTATTTTATGGGCTGACGTTTCGGAACCTGCAAAGATTTCATAATCGTTGCACGACTGATAGTTGTTTCATTCCAATGTATAATAACCGCGTAGACATCAGAAATTATTTATCTATCGCTACGCGTCTGCGTGGAATAGTTACTGATCCAATGACCAATAGGAGCTCATTTCTAAAACGGGAAAGTTTAATTATTTGAACCCACGTTTTATCCCTTAGGGAGTAATATTACAAAAATCCTTTCTTAGTGCTCTCGTATGCTATAAAAAGAACTTCTATGCAAAATTTCAAGTTTCTATCCCTTATAGTTTGGGCTTTGCGGTGACAGATTAGTCAATTAGCTTTCGCTTATATATAGATTAGATAAACAGGTGACTCGTCACATAATGTTCATTGATACTCACAGGATTTATCGGTAACACAGGGGCACGTCCGCGGAGTAACATCGAAGAACCGCAGGTACAGTCGGAACGGCAGCACGTCGTGAGGACGCTCTGCAACAACATATAGGCGTTCTAACTAGGTATATTTGGGCGCTGTGGCGCCATGTAGCGTATGTTTTGTTTAATTTAGTATGATTATATAGCGCCATCTTGTGAATAACTATTGCAAACACGCATGTCAATCATCCACGCCATCTATACATTTCTAGAGGTAATTAAAATAATTATTATATTAATTACAAATAATTTATACTTAAATATGTTAATTATTTAATTTAATAATATTGTTTGATAGTTAATTGAAACATAATTATTATTGTATCTGGTAACTATAATTATGCTTAATCAAACGATTAACTGTATTAAATAAATCTGTGATTGAATCCTATTTTTATAAATATATTGTTTAAATATGTTATTATTTTAATGATTTTATTATATTGATTATTCTATTTTTATAGTTAAGTTTAGGAATAAAAGTAATTATAATCTGTTTCCGCCGGCCTCAATATAAAACGGCGGTTATGTTAAATTTAGTTGCACTTTTCTGTTGCATTGTGCGGCGAGATCACTTGTTAAAGGTACGAGGTATTTAATTGTAAATTATATCTACTTGTGTGTTATATTGTAATATAAAACTTTTATTTAAAGTGATTCTTATTTGGTTCCATGGATCCTAAAAATACATGCCCTGGCGAGTCGCCGATAGCAGCGGTGGGATCACAATCCGTTGATACGGTTCCACAGTCTCCGGACACCGTGATTCAGCCGATCCCGGACAATATGGAGAAAAGACATGTGACCAATGAAAACGATTTTGCGCGGCCTGGTGTGGACAACTCTGACCTACGAGCTCCGGAACCAGTCTTCAGTATGGAACAGGTTATGAGTCTTGTTAATTCTATCACTAAGCAAGCGGCATCCAGTGCAGTGACGGCTGCTTTAACTGCAGATACTGCGTCTGTACGCCACCGTCACGATTTTTATTTACCGCCATTTGATCCGGATGAACGATCTCACGATATAAGAGATTGGTGTTCATGTGTCGATGACTCCATCACAAAATTTAAAATACCACCTCACGAAGCTCGTATGAAGGCTATTTTGCAATTAAAAGGGAGGGCGAAAATATGGGCCGACACGTGGTCTTTACATTCAACCACGTGGGAACAAGTAAAAACGGAACTAATTCAAACTTTTGGCAGGGAATTTCGCTACGCTGACGACGTCTTGAAGTGGAGGGCCTACACTTCAGATCAGGCGTCCAGCTATGCCGATTATGCAACGACGGCATGGACGCTTTTCAAACGAGTGAGACCTGATGCCACCGACGCCCAGGTGGTCGAGGCTCTGATCACAGGTATTTATCCCGATTACGTTCGCTCCGAGCTGTTACGCAATACGCCCGATTCATTGCCTAAATTAGTGTCTGTGTTAAGAACTTTTCGTAAGCGCAAACTTGATAGTAACTCGAAATTAGATGATCGCGATGTTAAAAAACCACGTGGTGCTGAACTTAACCAAACGAAACGAAATAAAGTAACTTGTTTTCATTGTCATAAGCCGGGACATCTTTCTCGTGAATGTAAGGAGAGGTCACCCGCGTCAAGATCTCACGCATTGCCTAGTACTAATCTGAATAGTCAATATAAACACAATGAGAAATCCAAAAACGAGAATGTGTCTAAAACCGTTGAGTGTAGTTATTGTCATCATAAAGGTCACATTGAAAGCAATTGCTTCAGGCGGCAACATGACGAACGTATTAAAACGACTGCTATGAAAAACAAACATGCGAGTTTTTGTAGTTCATCTGATCGTAGCACTACTGTAGTTGAGATAGGTGATAAAATTTATCCGTGTTTGTTCGATACTGGAGCAGATTGTTCTTTAATCCGTAAAAGTATCGCTAGCTCTATACCGGGCAAAAGAAAGTTAGTCAACGTCACTTTTTCTGGTATTGGTAACTGCCCCGTCGTTTCTTACGAGAGTATTACGACGTTAGTAAAACTCGGTGGTTTATGCGTTGAACTTGAATTTTACGTCATTGGTGATGCACAGACTCAATTTGATGTGATTATTGGATTTGATCTTTTAAATATCCCAGGTCTTAGTGTCACACTTAATAAAGACAAAATTTACGTTACGCGTAACTGTTTAGTTAATGAATGTACTATTCCTGTTGTTCTGTCTGATATCGACACTGATATAACTGATCCTAATCAAATGGCTTCTCTTAATAAAATATTAAATGATTATAAAAGTAATTTTACTTCAGGAAATTGCGTGTCAAGAGTGACTACAGGGGAACTTAAAATAAAACTTAAAAATCCAGACAAAATCGTACAGCGTAGACCATATCGTTTGTCACCGTTAGAGCGCGAAAAAGTTAAGGAAATAATTACAGACTTAAAAGCTAACGGTATCATTCGCGATAGTTCATCTCCTTTTAGTAGTCCCATTTTGCTAGTCAAAAAGAAAAATGGAACGGATAGACTTTGCGTTGACTTTCGTGAATTAAATGCTAATACTGTGAGGGATCATTATCCATTACCTTTAATTGCCGATCAAATAGACAAATTAGGCCAGGCTCTTTTCTTCACTTCTTTGGATATGGCGGCTGGTTTTCACGGTATTCCAATTGCTCCCGATTCTATTGAGAAAACTGCATTCGTAACGCCAGACGGGCAATTTGAATATTTACGCATGCCCTTTGGTCTCTGTAATGCCCCTTCAGTTTATCAAAGGGCAATAAATACTGCTTTAGGAGATTACAAAGACAATATAGCTCTCGTGTATGTTGACGATATTTTAATAATATCAAAAACCATCGAAGAGGGCTTGCATAATCTCCGATTAGTACTAGACAGGTTAACAAAAGCAGGATTTTCTTTGAATGTTGCTAAATGTTCATTTCTTAAAACTAAAATCGAATATCTCGGTAATATTATTGAGAAGGGAACCGTGAGACCAAGCCCCAAGAAAGTGCAAGCGTTAGCTAATTCCCCGGTTCCTAAAAACGTCAGAGAAGTTCGACAATTCAATGGTTTGGCAGGTTATTTTCGTAAATTCATTCCAAATTTCTCACGGATAATGACCCCTTTATATGAACTTACCAGAACGGGAGTGACTTGGGAATGGACTAAACAACATGATCTTGCCAGAAAAGAAATAATAGATAGATTGACTTCTTCCCCTATTTTAACCATATTTGACCCCAGCCTTCCTACCGAGCTTCACACCGATGCCAGTTCTATTGGGTATGGCGGTGTGTTAATACAAAGGCAGGATAAAAATGCCTTGGTAATAGGTTATTTTAGCATGCGAACTACTGATTGTGAAAGTAGGTATCACTCATATGAGTTAGAAACACTGGCAGTTGTTAAGGCCATTAAACATTTTCGTCATTTCTTGCACGGTCGCCCTTTCAAAGTCATAACGGACTGTAACTCTTTAAAAGCTTCTAGTCACAAACGAGAACTTACCCCGCGCGTTCACCGATGGTGGGCTTATCTGCAAAATTTCCAATTTGATATCGAATATCGTAAAGGTAAAAGTCTTTCCCATGCGGATTACTTTAGTAGGAATCCTGTAATTGATTCTAAAACGTATCCTAAAAAGTTTTATGTTTCCTCGAAACACATTGATAAACCGTTAACATTTTCCATTAATACAACGCATCTTGATCATAATTGGCTACTTATTGAACAAAAACGTGATCCTGAACTTATTAATATCGTAGAACAACTAAATAGTGATACCATTCCTCAGAGTATAGCAGATACGTACGTTATTACTCAAGACAAATTGTTAAGACGTAAAGTTCAGATTCAAAATAAAACCCTTAAATTAATAATTGTTCCTCGAAATTACAGATGGAACCTTATTTGTCATTACCATGATACATTACAACATTTTAGTTGGGAAAAGGTTTTGGAAAAATTGCGCGAACAGTACTGGTTTCCCAACATGTCTCGCTTAGTTCGAAAATTTGTAGAGAATTGTGTCAGTTGTAGGGTTAGGAAAGGTAACTCGGGTGCACGACAAATATCCTTACATCCTATCGATAAAATCGCAATCCCTTTTCATACTGTTCACGGTGATATTACAGGTCGGATGAATGGCACACGTAACGAAGCGGAATATGCTTTTGTCTTCATAGATGGTTTCACGAAGTACGTTCATATGATTTACACAAATGATCGCACAACCGAAACTGCAATTAAGTGTTTTCAAAATTTAATTTCAATTTTCGGAACTCCGACACGATTCATTACTGATCAAGATAAAAGCATGACATCCGTAGAGTTTAAAAAGTTTTGTGAACGATTTGGCATTCAGCATCACGTGGTAGCAAAGGGAGCTAGTAGGGCCAACGGACAGGTCGAGCGTATTATGAAAGTTATAAAAGACAATATGGCAGTCGTAGAACTAAACAAACCGTGGCATTCAGCTTTACAAGACTTACAATTGGCAATTAACTGCACGATATCGAAATCTACTGGTAAAAGCCCAATGGAACTATTGTTTGGTAAAAAATCGTCACCACCAGGTATTAAACTTTTGCAAATTGATGATGACGTAGTAACTGATGAACTTGATTCCTTAAGATCTGCTTGTAAAGTTAGAATGGACGAGCGATCTAAAACAGATAAAATGCGCTTTGATTTAGGAAAAGCTAAAATTAAACCTTTTGAGGTAGGTGATTTTGTTTTAATGCGTCGCCATGAACGACACACGACTAAACTTGGTACTAAGTTTGAGGGTCCTATGGAAGTTTTAGAAGTTTTACCAAACGATCGTTATAAAATTAAACACGTAAATCTCCGTGGATCTTCGCAAAAAATTGCTAGTCACGATTCTTTAAGACCAGCCCCTTTCGCATACACAGATCCTTTTGATTTTGACATTGATGAGTCGGCCGTGTGTGTAATAGCGAGCACGGGATTACCTAGTGATTTATAAAATAATTATAATAATTTGACACCGTTAAAACTATTTATACTACTTGTTTAAATTTATTTTATCCAGCCAAAACATCCCTCCTTACACGCTGGCTGGCCACCATGCGTATCCTAAGGTCCCGGTCTTGTTGGCTAGATCCCAGGATGGGTGATGCCTTAAATGATTTGTTTTGTTATGTACTGATATTCACCAAGGGCAGGTGCTATATCATGTACGGTTATTGATATAAATAACCGGTTTTTCTTTTTGTGCTGTTTTTCTGATTATTTAAGACACTCATTTGTAAGGTTAATAACAATGATAATAATGGTAATTGTTGATTAGTCGATTGTAGCAAATGTTATGTTATTCTATTCTCTAGGTATGTTTTAAACAGCGCAGAGAGCGCGCTGGAGTCAGTATGACCGTTTGGGCGCTGTGGCGCCATGTAGCGTATGTTTTGTTTAATTTAGTATGATTATATAGCGCCATCTTGTGAATAACTATTGCAAACACGCATGTCAATCATCCACGCCATCTATACATTTCTAGAGGTAATTAAAATAATTATTATATTAATTACAAATAATTTATACTTAAATATGTTAATTATTTAATTTAATAATATTGTTTGATAGTTAATTGAAACATAATTATTATTGTATCTGGTAACTATAATTATGCTTAATCAAACGATTAACTGTATTAAATAAATCTGTGATTGAATCCTATTTTTATAAATATATTGTTTAAATATGTTATTATTTTAATGATTTTATTATATTGATTATTCTATTTTTATAGTTAAGTTTAGGAATAAAAGTAATTATAATCTGTTTCCGCCGGCCTCAATATAAAACGGCGGTTATGTTAAATTTAGTTGCACTTTTCTGTTGCATTGTGCGGCGAGATCACTTGTTAAAGGTACGAGGTATTTAATTGTAAATTATATCTACTTGTGTGTTATATTGTAATATAAAACTTTTATTTAAAGTGATTCTTATTTGGTTCCATGGATCCTAAAAATACATGCCCTGGCGAGTCGCCGATATATACTATGGAGTCGGATAGGGAGACTCTTAAAAATTATAGAAATACTAGCTTCTGCCCGCGACTTCGTCCGCGTAGAACTCCTCCTTTTTTGCAGTCGGTTAAAAAGTAGCCTATAGATGTCCTTTCTAAGCCTCCAGACTTTCATTGTACCAAATTTCATTTAAATCGGTCCAGTAGTTTCAGCGTGAAAGCGTAACAGACAGACAGACAGACAGAGTTACTTTCGCATTTATAATATTAGTAAGGATAAACAGTATTTTTGTAGAGATGGTATTATGAGAATAATTAATAGCAACAAACACGTTACACATTATAAATTATTCCATTTTGCCACAAGCATCTGCTATGTAACCTTCTAATGTTAGTAGATATGTTTTATTGCGATACGATAGTAATAGGTAATGTATATTAATATCGACATTATGTTGAAATATACGGTGACCGGAAAGGAAGCCGTGATTAAAGGCCGGCACTGCGGCGACAGTTCCTGTGAAGTTGATAAAAGTCGGGACTAATCTGTGCAAGAAATCTCCGGGATTAAACTCGACTATCTACTCATAATATTATTTGGAGACCCGCGGAGTTTATTCCAAATGAAAAATATATATATATAGGTATTGATGAAGTACAGTACATATAAGCCGCATATTCCTGGGCCGAGACCTAGGCTTCCCTTTTTTCACAGAACCTAGATTAAAATTACATTATAATAATATGCATGGAAATATATTGTTGTTATAATCTTCTGCGACAACAATATATTATCACGTGTAATAGTACATTACGCACCAAGGACTGGCCGAGGTCAGTATACTATTTTTCTGTTCGACGAAGCCAGAAAGCGGAAATTTCATTTAGCGCAGCGGCCACAAAGTTGGCGCTTTCCGGCCGGAGGATTGAAAAACACATTTCATGAATTTTTTCACGGTACATTAGTTATTAGAGAAAATTAATTGAACTCGCTTCGTAATGATCACTTTAATGATATCTTTTAATCCAATAATTTAAACTAAAAATCAGTCTAAATAATGTCTTCACTAAGTGCAATTCAAAATAAGTGTACGGAACTTTTCGTGTTTTTGAGTATTAACTTAACCATTTTTAAATTGCTTTTAAAGTATTGAAAACTCGTTAACATGCAAGTCCATAAACTTTGCAATTTTAATCAACGACTTTTATAACTCCTTTTGGGTCAGTTTAAAGAGACACGTTATAAGGGAAATAAGCCTTTTTCTTCTCCTACGGATTTTTATGAAAATTATCAATATCATCATTCTAATAATAATAAGGCCTTACAGGAGTTAACATAATTATTACACATGAAAAATAATAATAACACGTAGGTACTCATGTAAGAAACAGGTATAATAAATACATAGGTAAGTACTTCCCAGAAAACAATCGATCACTTTTACCCAGAATAATTATTTCATTATGTCCACGTTCCCATTTGTAGTTGAAAGGTTTCAATTCGTTTTAATTTATTTATTAAACAAAAAGCGTGATGCCGCTCTGATTAAAATAATTAAATGTTAACGAGTTTTATGAATTCTGTGATGTTTCCGGAACTCATTGATAATTTAATTAGTTATGAATTAATTTGAGATTTTATTTACAATATTACTTTGCATAAAACGTAAATCACATAGGATATCTATGATCCGTGATAAAGATGTTAATAATAAAATTAAGAGTACAAAATCTTTTTACAAACAAGCTTTTATAATTTTTCAATATACTACCTACACGTGATCCTCTTTCATTTGATACCACACTCGGGTATATTTGTAGACATTTAGATTTCCAACCCCTCTTGCACACCCCTTGATTTTGTTTTAGAAAGACGTCGCTTAAGAATAAAAAAAGCGATATCCCAGCGGGACTAGAACCTACATCTACGCTTAACGCGAGCCATCGTGCCTCCACACATTACCTGCTTGTCGGAGACATCCTTCCTCACGTGCTGACGCTGCTCAATGCGCTCTTGACATCAGCACCAGAGTGTCACTTGTTTGCGAGGAGATGCCGCGGTAATCCCTACTAATACATTTATAAATAAATAAATCCTCACCGTGTTCTGTCAGTGTGTACGCGTGGACAGTCAGCGGGGACCTGGAGGTGTTCTTCACTCGGAGAATGCGCTCAGGGTCCGAAGCTGACAGCCTGCAGGAAAAAATAATGTGTTAACTGTGTAGACATAAGAATGAAGATAATTGGCTCCGGATCCCTGGAGCCTGGAGACTTCTGGGCATTGCGACAGGGATACATAATACGGTATTTGGAATCGGTTATGGAGAATCTGAAGTAAGCTAAGTAGTAGGCACAAAAGATCCCACTGGATCGAAGTACATCCGAAATGACCCCATCAATAAGATAAGACCAAATAAGCGAATTTATATATGATACTACTAACGCACTTTGTACTTAAAAAAATACGAGCCCTTTATCAAAACAATTAACAATGTTAAAATTGTTATTTACAAACTGCGCACGGAACAAAAGCCTCCAGAACCTTTTACCGGAGAATGTAATTTAAACGATGACGGGCAGGGATCATCTTTCTTAATTTCCATTACACCCGACTTTTGTTACTGGAAGTCAGTTGATGATGAATTACAACTTCAACTATATTTAACGTTCACGAACAACCCTTTTTAGTAATTTAAGCTAACAGGATAGAATATTATGTAAATCGCTAGTGGGAGTCAATTATTAACTTAGCTTTTATTAATTATTAGGTATAAATGGTAGAGAGAGTTTGTTACGTAAATGTAACAAGGATTTGTATAGATAGATATAGATAGAAAAGAACATAATACTGAGGTACTTTTTCACATCCTGCGACAAATTGAATTCTACGCTATCGCTATTAAAACCGTGAGTCTAAGCTTATGTAATGGTTTTTCCCTAGCCCTATATAAATAACTACCTATAACTAACTCTATCAATACCTAAAGGTATTTATATACATACTTAGTTAATCAAAATGGCCGAAATTAATGTGATCGTCTATTAACTACGTAGGACCCAATACGTTGTGTATAAATACGTTGTGTTTTATGACGCAAATACAAATACTATCAAATAAAACAAAAGATATAAAATAAAATAAGGCAAACACTCACGTGCCCGAAGAGAAGTCTTCTTAGCTGTTGAGAATAAAATTAATTAAACTAAAAAAAATATAATACTTAATTAAAATGTCCTGATTATATCTCCACCTCCTGCATTAAAAAGGAATAAATACAACGACGAATCTGAAAACCCGAGCACAAGGGACCTGTTTGATATATAGACATTTAGTCTATAAATGGGGAAACCTAATTCGATTGGATTAAAAATATATATATAGGCCTCCCAACACTCCTTATAGCCTATGCCTTGATATTTAATCGTAATTAGCACTCGCCCGATTAAAATATCCCATCAAATCCATCGTTTTAGCGCCCTATAACCTAAAGGTCAAGATCGCATTCAAACCATCTCTTCATTCAGATCATCAACATAATATTTTCGTCACATAATGAACTCATTCTCATTTAGTCATAAAATTGTTTAAATGTTATATAGATAATAGTCAGGTTATGAATAAAATTCATACATCCATGAAAATCACAGAAGCCCACGTGTTGGACCTATGAGAGTCGTGAATTCCCACAAGTACAATCGCCAACCTTCTGAGAAATTCATATAAGTCAGATCCATAGAAATTGTGAGTTTCCAGGAATCTCTTCATATATATGCCAGTAAGACAGATTTGGTCCTGTAATATTTTAGTCCTTGTTTTTAGATTCTTTGTATTATTGGACTTGGCATTATATGGTAATTGAAGCCGGTCTATAAACCTTAAGATAATGAAAGAAATTGCCAGTACTTCAATTGTACTCGCCCTGAAACGCTGAATTCGTCAGTCCCCCTAATACCCGCCCTGTAATATACAACATACACGCCACCGGCGATCGTAAGTGCATACCAGTAAAACTGACAGACGTATAGGTCTTACTGAACGATTCCAACGCCAGTAAAACTGACAAACATACAATCTTTTCTCTGAAACAACCCTCCCATTTCCAACGCTTATATCCTCTCCAATACAAGTTATCGTATAACTTGGAGATTGAAATATCAATAAATTCATTGATTATTGATATTAATATATTATTTTATTTTAGACATGTTCATTTTTATTTGTATTTTTTATGAACATTTTAGTCAGGATTATTTCCTGAAATTTCAAATCATTTTTTATTTTTCAATACATCTCTGTAAAATACTCCATCATCAAAAAACAGATAGATTTATTATTTTTATTAGGTATAAATCTTTAAAATTTGCAACAAACTGCAATATTCACATAAATGTTATACAAGTGATCGAAACTTGTATTATTTAATCAGCCATTAATCTGCAATATTCACATAAATGTTGTACAAGTGATCGAAACTTGTATTATTTAATAAGTCATCAATCTTGTTTGATAAAAATCGCAGAATGTAATATTCAAAATATCCAAGCACTAAGCCAGCATTTCTGGATAGTGATAGAGATTAAAATATTATGTTTAAGTTGTAGGTATTATTTCATGATAATAGATTGGTATAGTTAGATTCAACACACTCATTTAGTAATTTTCTAACCTAGCTAAAATATTCTACCCAAAACAAATCACTCGATCTAACCGCAAATAACTGAAACAATGAAATCTAACAACAAAACTAGGTAAACCATTTACACAGCACAACGGAGTCTAAATCAAGAATCAGACATACCCTCCGATGATCAGCGTCACTCCTAGATAAAGAAATTAAGTTATTGAAAATAATATCTTAAATTAACACTAAAGTTTATAAACTTAAAATTATTATTTTATTTTACACTCGCGACGAAAACGCGGCCCCAACTCTAATTATATTTCACTATTACTAACTTAATAATTTATACCTAAGCAAGTAGGTCAGTACAACCCTTATTATATGCGTACGCGTTGTGGCTTTAGTATAGCTAAATCTCGACTGCCTCCACTATGGTCAAAATATTCCCTACCATATCCCCAAACCTTGCACCCCTCACTCCTCAGGTCTCAAATCCACGAAACGTTCCCAGGTAATAAATTATACACTTGTTTTAAAATAATCATCTCATAGAACGCAAAACTATAAGGTTCAAGTGTCAAAACGTTTCTTTATGATATTTGACTCGCATAACATTTGTACTAAAGTGGTTCGTATTTTTTTATAAGAACTAATAAATTACCCACTTCAAAAATGTTTTTGTATTTAAAATTTGTACTAAAGTGGTATGTTAGTTTTAGTAAGAAATATTAAATTATCCACTTTAAAAATTTGTTTTTGTATATAAAAAAAAGTAATATTTACTTTGTTAAATGTTAAAATATATAGGTACATAAACAACGTTCGTTACAGTCGCCCCTTGGTTTTAGAGAAATTTTGATTCTTGAAGTAAAATTTAGAGAAAACCACATTAGTTTTATTTTCTTTAACGAATGTGCAAATTGTTATGGTTAATAAACTTATACTTACTTATAATCTTAGGTACAATCATGCGCCCCTAGGTCTGTAAAATAATAATCACAGAAAAGGAATGAAGTATATCATAATAATATATTTTTTTTTTATATATAGTAAATTTCTTATATAATATCCCCTACCATAGTAGCCGGGTACAACAAAGATCATTATTCAGAAAGTGTCATAGGTGATTAGAAGATGATTGTAAATATTCTTTTCCTTATAACTGACCTTCGTTTGGATGGGGTTTGGCTGTTATATTATTATTTAATGATTACAATATAAATGAAAGTAAATGCAAGACATAAAAAAAAAACTACTAATGATAATAATGTGCATGTAAGTATTTTCGCACCTCAAACTTCCTTTGCAGTAGAGCCCACTCTATCAAGTTCTTTATGTGATGATTTTGGCCTCCATTTTTTTCTGTAACGTGGGCGATCAGTATATTCTAAATTTGCTGTAGTAAAATGTCTATTACTGTTTTCATTACGGCGTTTTTTATTGTCGATGTTATTATAATCCATATGGTTTTCTAAATATCCTTCACTTTTTCGCAAAAAGTTAATTGCTTCTGTAGTTCCCTTGTAGTTTAATATATTCCATAATCTTATAATATGATCTGGAAAGTGCTGCATAATTTCTTCGACAACATCTTCTTCAGTTTCGAAATTTAAATGTTTTGCTTCACAAAATAATTCTTGAAAATAATCTGACATGGATTTTCCACATGAAGTTGACCACTTCCCTGTACTCAGTCTTCGTTTTAACTGCATTTGAACACCTTTTCCCCAGTAGGTGTCAATGAATTTTCTTTTAAAATCCTCCATAGTGTTGCACTGCTTGCCATAAACGCTAAACCAAATTTTAGCATTTCCACTCAAACAGTCCAATGTTGTTTTCATATCATCCTCAGGAATTTTCATTTTCATTTTATAAACTTTCAAGTCGTCTAAAAATTCAAATGGCGAGATATTTTTTCCATCAAAATTGGGTTTAACCGGCGCCTGCATAACTATTAGTACGTCATTCTTGGGTGGTGTCGGCACACTTGTCTCAAAGTTCGCTACTTCTTGAAGCTCATTTATAATATTCGAATTAGAACCTTTCTCTAACGCGTCTATTCTCTCAACCAAAGGTGCTATAGTTGCACTTAGGACATCTCTCACAGATGTCATTATATCTTCCTTTATTGTAGATAAAATATCAATATTCAAAGATGTAGTCTGTCGTTTTCTTTTCTTCAATAAAGCATTAGTATTGGTAGCCATTTCTTTTCCCTTTTTTTTTTTTCACTCACTCACTAATTAAATTTTTAAATTGTCTTTATTCGTATTTAATTTATAATGTCTTTTTAATGACCTGAAAATACCACTAATATGTAAATTACATATTTACGTTCACGCCCCTAATTTATAATATTTTACGATTTTATTTTCTTTATAAATGAAACTGTTTCAAATTTACTTAATACATACCTACTTGACATACAATAAATTACACTGACGTACTTAATTTGGTAAACCTATCTCATTATGAACATAATACATATTTAACTACCTACATATTAAATCTATCTAATGTAACAAACTATTGATATCTTAATATTAAATTTAAATATCTTGAAAAGTTAATTAAATTGTAAATATTTATCAAATGTTTTAAGCAGGAATCGAACCCACTAACTGCGACAATAACTAAACCATACAGCTGCTCGCAATCTATGCTCCGCAATAAATATAACGCAAAAAAAATTACCCTTTTCGAACTTGGAGTCTAAATAGACGCCCCTAACATTCTAAAGCGAAGTTGTAACCTAGGTTCTTTTTATTAAGTGTTTAAATTAATAATAATTTAAACTTGTCTAACTTAATATCCTGGTCACGGCACCAAATGTAATGGTTTTTCCCTAGCCCTATATAAATAACTACCTATAACTAACTCTATCAATACCTAAAGGTATTTATATACATACTTAGTTAATCAAAATGGCCGAAATTAATGTGATCGTCTATTAACTACGTAGGACCCAATACGTTGTGTATAAATACGTTGTGTTTTATGACGCAAATACAAATACTATCAAATAAAACAAAAGATATAAAATAAAATAAGGCAAACACTCACGTGCCCGAAGAGAAGTCTTCTTAGCTGTTGAGAATAAAATTAATTAAACTAAAAAAAATATAATACTTAATTAAAATGTCCTGATTATATCTCCACCTCCTGCATTAAAAAGGAATAAATACAACGACGAATCTGAAAACCCGAGCACAAGGGACCTGTTTGATATATAGACATTTAGTCTATAAATGGGGAAACCTAATTCGATTGGATTAAAAATATATATATAGGCCTCCCAACACTCCTTATAGCCTATGCCTTGATATTTAATCGTAATTAGCACTCGCCCGATTAAAATATCCCATCAAATCCATCGTTTTAGCGCCCTATAACCTAAAGGTCAAGATCGCATTCAAACCATCTCTTCATTCAGATCATCAACATAATATTTTCGTCACATAATGAACTCATTCTCATTTAGTCATAAAATTGTTTAAATGTTATATAGATAATAGTCAGGTTATGAATAAAATTCATACATCCATGAAAATCACAGAAGCCCACGTGTTGGACCTATGAGAGTCGTGAATTCCCACAAGTACAATCGCCAACCTTCTGAGAAATTCATATAAGTCAGATCCATAGAAATTGTGAGTTTCAGGAATCTCTTCATATATATGCCAGTAAGACAGATTTGGTCCTGTAATATTTTAGTCCTTGTTTTTAGATTCTTTGTATTATTGGACTTGGCATTATATGGTAATTGAAGCCGGTCTATAAACCTTAAGATAATGAAAGAAATTGCCAATACTTCAATTGTACTCGCCCTGAAACGCTGAATTCGTCAGTCCCCCTAATACCCGCCCTGTAATATACAACATACACGCCACCGGCGATCGTAAGTGCATACCAGTAAAACTGACAGACGTATAGGTCTTACTGAACGATTCCAACGCCAGTAAAACTGACAAACATACAATCTTTTCTCTGAAACAACCCTCCCATTTCAATCGCTTATATCCTCTCCAATACAAGTTATCGTATAACTTGGAGATTGAAATATCAATAAATTCATTGATTATTGATATTAATATATTATTTTATTTTAGACATGTTCATTTTTATTTGTATTTTTTATGAACATTTTAGTCAGGATTATTTCCTGAAATTTCAAATCATTTTTTATTTTTCAATACATCTCTGTAAAATACTCCATCATCAAAAAACAGATAGATTTATTATTTTTATTAGGTATAAATCTTTAAAATTTGCAACAAACTGCAATATTCACATAAATGTTATACAAGTGATCGAAACTTGTATTATTTAATCAGCCATTAATCTGCAATATTCACATAAATGTTGTACAAGTGATCGAAACTTGTATTATTTAATAAGTCATCAATCTTGTTTGATAAAAATCGCAGAATGTAATATTCAAAATATCCAAGCACTAAGCCAGCATTTCTGGATAGTGATAGAGATTAAAATATTATGTTTAAGTTGTAGGTATTATTTCATGATAATAGATTGGTATAGTTAGATTCAACACACTCATTTAGTAATTTTCTAACCTAGCTAAAATATTCTACCCAAAACAAATCACTCGATCTAACCGCAAATAACTGAAACAATGAAATCTAACAACAAAACTAGGTAAACCATTTACACAGCACAACGGAGTTTAAATCAAGAATCAGACATACCCTCCGATGATCAGCGTCACTCCTAGATAAAGAAATTAAGTTATTGAAAATAATATCTTAAATTAACACTAAAGTTTATAAACTTAAAATTATTATTTTATTTTACACTCGCGACGAAAACGCGGCCCCAACTCTAATTATATTTCACTATTACTAACTTAATAATTTATACCTAAGCAAGTAGGTCAGTACAACCCTTATTATATGCGTACGCGTTGTGGCTTTAGTATAGCTAAATCTCGACTGCCTCCACTATGGTCAAAATATTCCCTACCATATCCCCAAACCTTGCACCCCTCACTCCTCAGGTCTCAAATCCACGAAACGTTCCCAGGTAATAAATTATACACTTGTTTTAAAATAATCATCTCATAGAACGCAAAACTATAAGGTTCAAGTGTCAAAACGTTTCTTTATGATATTTGACTCGCATAACATTTGTACTAAAGTGGTTCGTATTTTTTTATAAGAACTAATAAATTACCCACTTCAAAAATGTTTTTGTATTTAAAATTTGTACTAAAGTGGTATGTTAGTTTTAGTAAGAAATATTAAATTATCCACTTTAAAAATTTGTTTTTGTATATAAAAAAAAATAATATTTACTTTGTTAAATGTTAAAATATATAGGTACATAAACAACGTTCGTTACACTTAGCTTGTGGTTTCATAAGGACGTTGCAAGTGAATATTTGTCGAGCAAGCAATCGCGCTGAGAGCGTGTGAGACTGTTTGCAGAGAGCGGCGACCAAACAGTTTGCTTCGTGGGTTCGCTTTGGAAAACCATTTTGCTGCCAACATTAATAAGATAAAATGTTATAAAGAGATCTCTAGATATTCGAACAGTTTCAGTTCGTTTGAAATAGAAAAAATATAAAGGATTTAACTCGCGCATTTTATTATAATTTGCTGACGTGTCGAAAACTTCACAATAGGGTATTTGACATGTTTTTAAAATCCATTTTATATTATGTAGTAGAGTCTAAGGAACCCAGCAAAAGTTGTTTTTTTTAAATCTGGTATGTATTAACTGAAAAACATCGAATTAAAAATTCAATATTTAAATAGTGTGCCAAAACGCTACTTTGACAATATGGCGCCGCAATGAAGTCGGTGACGTCACATGCCTGTTTGAGATACTACCACAACTAGGCGCAACACAACTAGGTAAACAAAGTTTACGGGCATGTGACGTCACGAAAAACTCGGCTGATCAGGAGCGTTTTGTGTCACGTGACAAACGTTTAAAAAATGTAATTTTTATTTAAGGATTTTTAAATAAATCAATCATTATTTTCAACTTACGTTAATGAATAATCATTTTTTAACTCTTAATTTATACTGTTAACAGTAATTTACACTTTATTTTTCGCATTGTCAAAAAGCCTATTGCCATAATGCCAGCTGATTGAGCTGACGATAGTCTAACACTAAAATGTTATTTCCTTGTCAGATGTTTTCCGTTATAACTGTTTCATTCCAATGTGTACTTAAAAACCGTAAAGGCATCAAAAAATACTCAAGTCAATTTCTGTTTTTATGAAGATGGGAAGAGTAGTCTGACTTATTCAAAATTCAATCTAAATAATAGCTGTAAATACACCTCGAGTTTACAAGTATGTATGTATGTGTTATACAATTTGGCGGTCGACGATCAATCTTGGAGCTACAACCAACAATGGAGGAGCTTTCTGACGGTGACACATGGCTGCTGATTTACAGCCTTACAGCCTTACAGGCTGTATTGTGACTTCTGATTGGATTGCGCATTTACAGACTATCCATCTCGACGACCATTACACAATTCATCTTTTTCCTTAAGTTATATGATAAAGGTGACAAATTAACACAATCTAAATATCACAAAAAGATGTATGTGGATTAAAATTTTATAAATAATCTTTGAATGAGTATTGGTTGTTGAAGTTTGTAATTCGTTTTGGAATACTGGTTTCCCCGCGGCTAAAGAGTCCCAAATATTTGTCTTTGCGTTCAGTCATTTAACTCCCTTAAGACATCCCGGGAAACTGAAATTCAGAAACACATTCGACATATCACATATATAATTTCACAAAGGCGAGCTAAAAGGAATTTTAGTATTTCAATATCATTTCGAATTTTACTTGTAAAACGAGAGAATAAATGCATCCATTTCAAAAGAGTATTGAAAAGTTTGCGAGAAACGAATGTAAAAGGATTATAGACTTCCTTTAATGCAATATCTTATTTCAATTTCATGTTTACTTTAAAATGAGTCAACAAGAAAATGTTCCTCAGAGGAAACTCTATATTATTATACTGTACCTGAGATACATCGTCCTCGTCCTTTGAAGATTGTTTGCAGAGAAATGCAATCTTTTGTGCATACAAGCATGCGATAATGTGAGTGCATGTGAATACAATTTGTTTGCAGGAGTCAAAGTGGCGACATCTAGATTTACCTATCGCAAATACGAATAGGTACTATTTCGTTAAAAAATTAATAACTATTTATTAGTATTATTTTTTGTTAACATTTACTTAATTTAACATGAATATTTAAATGTATACATTGACATTGTTTGTATAGATTCAAGTACCTATTACCTATATGTAATGATACTCGTCATCAACATCACTAACTTCAGAACTTCTTTTGGAATATGTGATAATAAAAATGGTAAGTTAATAATTGAAGCACACAGTCGTCAAATCAAAGGGGAACCAAATGTCAGTAATTTTGGTGAGGCGAGTGTGACGCGACGCGGCGGCGCGGAGAGCAATTAACGCGGTGCGGTGTGGCGCGGCGGTGCAGCAGGGCTGTACGACAACACGCTATATGACAGACTAGCTTTTGCCCGCGATTTCGTTCGCGTGGACTTCAGGTTCGTTCCGTCTAGTCTAGTGTCAAAAATTGTAGCCTATGTGTTATTCTGATGTATAAGCTATATTGTGGTAAAGTTTCATTCAAATCCATTCAGTAGTTTTTACGTGAAAGAGTAACAAACATCCATACATCCATACTTACAAACTTTCGCCTTTATAATAGTAGTAGGATTCTATATATGGAAGTATCTTTGACTTCGTTGAAGTCTTGAGTGCGTAAGCTATTTTATTTTTAACTGATTATTAATTTAAAAAACCGGACCACCATGAACGAAACGCACCTTATATTTAAAAATGGCGAAAAAAGCAGGCCCTTTAAATATTTTACTTATTTATTTAGATGAACAGCGGAGTCTAATCCAGTTTTACCCCTTGGATAAGGATTCTCAATAAATGGATAAGCGATACTGAATGATATAAGTAATAAATAAATAAACATCTTTGGACAATTCACACCAATTATCTAGTCCCATTTTAAGCAAAGCTTGTGTTATGGGTACTAGACAACGGATAAATATACATAAATACATATAAGACATCCAATACTCAGGTACAGATGCCGGTGCTCATCACATTGACATCTGCCCCTAGCGGGATTCGAACCCGCAACCTCCGGTTTCGTAGTCAGGGCCTCTGACCACTAGACCAACAGGCCGTCAATTTATTAGTCAGTTTATTAATATTGTTTTGATTTGCAAGACGTCATGCAAATAGCATAATCGAGACTTATTTAAACAGTGAAACAGGTCTATTGTTCAATAGAAACTTTTTCTATCTTTTATGTATTCTTTAGTATTCTAGTGTTTTATTTATAATATTTACATATATCGTTTATTGGATTGAGTGTCTTGACATTCAAAGGCGTTCATACGCCTGAAATGTACGTGATAAGATATATTATTTGCCATATTGCTACATTATATCTTAGAAATGTATTTTACAACTGTGATCTTTCATCATAATTTCTTATTCGTAAGATTGTTTTGAAAGAACAATCTCTTAATACTCTCCTACATTATAATAATAGAGGTGTTTACCGAACCAGTGGCATAATGTCGACATCCGCAAGCGCTTGTTATTCTAAACCTGATGTCCTACATCACTAGCGCAGCGCCTCGCTTGTAATCATCGTTCGACACAGATCGCCGCCAACATAACGATGTACACGTAACTTTATAATACCTAACGAATACGAACATTTTCTGATGCCTTCGCGGTTATTACATATTGGAATGAAACAGCTATTAACGGATTTAACTCGCTCATAACTGTATAAAATATTATCTCGTTAGACTATTGTCAATAGTAGGAGTGCTACGATTTTAGATAGATAAATAAATAGATAATGATTTAAGCAAATAAAATAAAATAAAAATACGCGAGTTGAATTCGTTAATAGTTGCTTCATTCCAATAAAGATGAATTATTATTGATCAAGTTAACACACAACGAATTTGAAACTGAATTCAAGTCTAATAAGTTCAGCAAGCCTGTGATGAATTGTCGACAAGCGCTAATATAGTCGACGTCGTTACCGATATAAATGAGACTAAAACGATATATTATAGACATGACATTGACAAACTGTCATCTCGACAATTAATCACAGGCTCGCAGTACACTTGTATTGCGGTGTTAGTCTGGTCGGCATTCATTATCACATCAGATCAACACAATAACGCTCGGCTGCGGACCACCGGAGCAGCATATTGTGCAATCAGATTACCTATATCTATATCTTGACACCGTGTAGATATGTATAAACATTCCAATATCATGTACATATTATAATTTATGCTATCTATAAGTACTAAGATTATAAAGAGGAAAGGTTTGTTTGTTTGTTTGGATTGAATAGGCATCAAAACGGCTGGACTGATTTTAAAAATTCTTTCATTGTTGGTAAGCTAAGTTCAGCCTGAGTGACATAGGCTATAGAACATTTTGAAAAAAAATAGGGATCCGTGCAAAGCCGAGGCGAACCGCCAATACTGTATTGACTCTAAGTTCAGAAAACTGTGGTCTTTAGAAAAAAGTTATTTGTGATTTGTACATATGGTAGGTAAGTACCTTTTGTTTTAATTAAAATTGTTAAAACAGGAAGTAGGTAGCTAAACTAAACGTCAGGATCCTACCAAATACTTAAAATTCATGAGCTGTCTATTCGTCGCGTCTTCACTTAAGAATCCATTCCATAACCTAAACACGTACCTACTAACTATTTAGAATAAAGCTTTTATTTTATCATCATAATTATTTTAAACTGAATGCCTCCTTCATGAAAATGTCTTCCCTAAGGTACGTTTCCTTAATTAAATTACATCCGTCGAATATTGTGTTAAGACTAGCTTCTAGATTGGACTTTGTGCCAAATAACATACATGCTTAGTCTTAATTGGCGAAGCGGCATCAAACGCATTGTAACGGGTGAGGGACTCAGATATATATATCAGTTATCGATACTCGCATTTGATAATTCTGGCTACTATAAGATGTACTGTACAATGCCATGTTTGCTCCAATATCTACATCAAAGAGACCGTTCATTACCGTTATTCCGTTTTACTTTAAATGAACTAATCAAAGGTTTAATCATAGCCTCCCGGTTTCGACAACACGTGTATTTTGTTTGTCGCGTGTTGGCAAGCAGACAAGCCTTTGACCGTTTTGACGGTAATTAGCGTTCGGATTCGGGTAATTATCTGTTGCTCACTCAGCGCACCGGGTCGGACTGGGTCGGACCGGGTCGGACCGGGTCGGACTGGGTCGGACCGGGTCGGACCGGGTCGGGCGGGAGTGACGCAACCCGATCAGCTGTCTACAGTGACAGCGATCGAAGCAACATTAATGACGGAGACAACAAAACAACAATGGACTTTAGACTTTATTATGATGGCTAGATATTCAATTTATATTTATTATAGTATCTGTAAGAGTGTTGATGCCAACTAATCAGTTAAGTACTTCATAGTAAAGAAAGTCAAATTTTATATGAATAATTACAAAATACAACTAGGTACCAATTATGTCTTGTAGAACGATAAATGTCTGTTTGTCTATTGTGTGTACACACACACAAACACACGTAATGAGAAGAACGATAGATGGAGAGTTCTTTAATAATCCTGATTCTTGAGATTCAGAGATTCGGTTTGAAAATCATAGTCTGCATATGCCTTAGCATCATATAACCATTTTGTATTTGTACCCACTTAACTACCAAATAGTATAAAATATGTAAGTTTGTAACTTATCCAATTTAACTAAATTATTATTGTTTTTTTTTGTGTCTGTTTTTTAAGTTGCTTAAGTATGATAAAATGTTAACTATATTTCTCAATACCAAGTGAATTGTATTCTTTTTTTGAGAAATAAATGTCTTAAACCTAGTCTGTACCTACTTGAGAGCAAAGATATTGCTATTGTTGAAAACTTAGTGTTGCTTTCTTCGTTGAAGTTACTTTTATTATCAATATAGAAATTATTCTACAAAGTCAACTGAGCAGAAAAATAAACGTTTTAAAATGTCGATTGCCGTTAAAGAGTGCCTCGCTTTTAAAGCAAATATCGAAGAGTAAGTGTCAATTACCGAGTCGCAGTGAATGAGATTAGCTGTTAATGGACTCTTGTGACGCGACATCCAGCTAAAAGCTAGGTAAAGCCTTTTACCATGTGTTACTTGATTTTTGTCCTATCTGTCACTGAAAATCTTTTTACCTGGACTGTCGCATAAAAGTAATCTTGAATATATCGAATTCTTGCTATAGCTCACCTGTGAAGACGGACAATGCTAGCGAGGTTTGCTAAAGAGAATGAAATACATGTGTGTTATTATGACATGAATAGTGTTCGTAAAAGCAAAGTGAGATGACTGGATTCCACTGGATGCGGGAGGTGTGGGACTCATTCTAGAGGAGATCCTTGGAGGAGATCATTGTTCAGCAGTAGATTTCTTTTGGTTTGAATTCTGACTGTGACGGCTTTGAGAAAGTTTTGACTAAGATGATGTCCTTGGCATATTACGTACCACATAGTGGGCGTGGGTCCCCCGGAGCATTCCTCAGCTGTGGAGGAGGCGAGGGCGAATTGCAGCGGCGCGCCGACTGCTTCCACCCACACATCTAACACTATTGGTTCCACGCCAACAACCTGCGAAGACTGGTTTTAGTCACGGATTCATTAGAGGATTGTGGACTTTGTGGGAACTCCGCTGAACTCAACGTCACTGGCGATACACATCTACGACGCCGCTAAATTTGCTAAGAGAGGTTTGGTATTGTTGTGGGATTGTGCCCGATGTTGCCGCAATATGTGTAGAGTGATCATGGAATTAGAAAAATCAATATGTAAATAATTAAAATTAAGATAATCTTATTAGCATGGTATTGTTATCATAATCCTTGGCGAACGCAAAGTACCATTATGATGATCTGGTCTCGGTAGACTCCCCAGCAGTCCGCGTAGACCCTGACGGCCAGGTCCGCCTGCTGGCCGGGCCTGATGCAGCCCCGCGCTGGGCAGCACTGCAGCGCCACTCCCGGGGCGCCCACGTCGCCCGCCCAGGGATCCGAGCCTGGAACAAAGACAACATTTAGGTATAATTTAGACATAGCACCAACACTTGGGGATAAACCTTTGGATTAAAAAATAAAATGAAAGTAAAAATACTAAGGTGTAATGAAACATACTTAATAATAAAACATCGGTTATAAGGTTTAATAAGTCACATTCTATGTACTTACAAATTAGTTTTAGAGTTCAAATAAGGATTTTGCCGATTATGCGTGGAATAACGACGCACAATGGCCCGACCTGCGGATCAAGTGCGGAAAACGAGCCCACCACCAATACCAATGCGTGGAATAAATAAATGTGCTGTACAGTTCTTTGTAAATCGATTCCATCTCTCGTACCTACTACAAATTGATATTTGTCTGGTTTTATTATATAGGACCTATTTTACCAGTAAAAGAAGTTGACACAAAAGTTTGAAGATGTGTGAAATAATTCTAACCAAATGTTGTTCTTGGAGAACACACATAATCCCAAAAGTTGTCCAAGAAAAAGGTTTCTAAACTAGCTAAGTCCGGTCACGCCAGTTAGCGCTCTTACCCGTGAACCCGGCCCGGGGGTCCGTGGTCAACGATGATATTTTTTCGGCTTTATTAAAAAAATACAAAGGCGTCGAGGATCTTAACACGACCAAGCCAAGGAGAAATAACATTGTGCTTTTAGTAGTTCGTACAACTTCCATAGATCCATACCACTCATTTCGAACTTAAACTAATTTTGATTTAATTATGAGATATCAATCGGTATATACAAGTCAAATAGGATGTATGTACAAGGACGAACAGAGAACAAAAGGGTCTTCTTTTCCCATCAAGTGGAACATTTCAACGAAATACAATTGTTGAACCCGTCTCATGCAAGCAGGCTGGCACTTGGCCGTCTTTTTTCTTTCCGCGAAGGGGTCGTTAGCGAGGAGGTAATTAGCCGCGGCTCTGCGACCTCTTCGGAAACTTTCGCTTGAAAGCGTCCAAGAGCTTCCTTCGGAGAGCTTTCGGCGGTCGGAGTTGGAGGCTTATTAAGGTTCGATTAGTGAACACGAAGTACACGAGATTTCTATAAATTGGTTAGTGAAGACTGTGACCCAAATTAAGGATATAGGTACGCGAAAAGTTTGGCTTTTTGTTTTCAAATTTGTTAATGAGTTTTATATTGAAGTATAATATGGTTTGTCTATATTATGTTAAAAATACAGTTTGTGGTCTCAGTAGCGGTTGACGTTGACGAGCGGTTTTCAAACGTGTTTGTTACTAATTCCTTTGAAACACACTTACATGAAGTAAGTAGAGTAAATAAAATCAACTTAGGTACTGAAAATATTGCTTTTGTATAATATTTATGTAAAGATTACGTAATTTTTGAAAAGATTTTAATTATAATGCAGGTAAAGTTCTGCTGGACTTACGTTCAGCTTATTGGAATTCCCGGCAAACCCTGAAACGTAACCTTTGAATATTAAAAAGTTGCAATTAAAACAACTTCAAAGTATTAAAATAAGTTTGTTAAAATTTCTTTTCAAGTAACATCAAACGTTGGTTGGTATTCGATTTTAATTAAAAAAATTAACTTATCTACTTAAACTTTAAATTTTCCTACTACTAATGCATTCATTTTCTTAAGATTAAGTTTCTTATTAGACGCATTATTAATAATTATGTAGGTGAGTGTAAAGATTTCATTACATAATATATAACAATGTATGAACTTCACAATTTAAGATTGCAAACGAGCCGACTTCATACAACCTTAATACATTGTAACCTTTTTGCATATCCTGGAAATGAGGTTTATAAAAAAAAACCGCACACAGAATGCAAGCATAAAACCCAGAGCAGTCACGTTTTACATTGATTCGGTAGAAAAAGTACATTCTGATAGTTGCATCCAATGAAGTTTACTGGAATCTGTGTTAGAGAAGCCACAATGTTTCATATCACCGAGATACTCGTAATACCATTACCAAGTACACCTTCAAGTTTTACGGATTACGAACAAGACAAGGATGAAATTAGTTTTTTCGTAGCGTTGTCTCGTTTATTAGACAGACAATAGAAGTACGTCAGTGCACGTGGTAGAGAGCGGTGTGAATTTCAAAATGTCCACGTTCCAGTTTGGATCTGATGTGGCATTTCTGTTCCCTGAATTATGATTGCATCGCTTTTGATACCAATTTTACGGCAAACGGTTTTTGTAATATAAAGCCGGAGGGTTTAATTTTTTCGAGTCACACACAGTGTTTACACTTTCCTGATCGCGTTTATTGCGTTCTGTTTTTGTTTTCTAAGGGTACAAAATAATAGATTTGAGATTTTTACACAAAACCGAAATGACAATAAAATCCAATTGAAAACGATAAATTGAAATGTCATAAATTTGATTGGACGCAATTAATGCAGTAGTGCAAGAAATGCAATCATGGCGATTGCGATGCATCGGTTGAATACGAGGGAACAATTTTATTATTAAAAAATAAAAGCTTTTAAAAACAATAAAGTCATATTGACTCACTTTCTGCCAACTCGTCAATTATGTTTGTTGTGTGGGAGCCCGTTTAAATATATATTACTATCTTCTGCCCGTGACTTCGTCCGCGTGGAACTCCTCCTTTTTTGCAGTTGGTTAAAAAGTAGCCTATGTCCTTTCTCAGGCTCCAGACTTTCTTTGTACCAAATTTCATTTAAATCGGTCCAGTAGTTTTAGCGTGAAAGCGTAACAGACAGACAGACAGAGTTACTTTCGCATTTATAATATTAGTAAGGATTTGTTGTTATAGCGGTAACATGAATACATCATCGGTGAAAATTTCAACTGGCTATCTAATTTTATGAGATACAGCCTGGTGACACACGGACGGACAGATGGAAAGACAATAGGTTCACCCATTGGAAATGGAACCTTAAAAACAGGATAAAAATTGCGAAAGGTAATTTAAAAATATATCGGACTTGAAATTACTGAGTTTGGCTGAGTCACTTATAGGAAATACTCCGAAATACCAACGCAAAGACCAAAGGGCCTTGGCTGTATTCCGTCGAGGAATTTCAATAAAAGAATATTTTGGCTCATAAATAGAATTCTAATCAAAATATTAAATAATTCTTCGGAACGGTTTCCAATATTTAAAATTATTCTTCTTGATCTTCGTGATGATTAAAATGGAATTACTAGTACCTACCTTATGTGTTTAGAAATATGCTTAACATTAATTATATTTCGGTACCTAAGTATTTCAAACATCAGTGACTAGCCATGACATTGAATAAATAAGATACAATCATATAATCTAATCAATCAGCGTATAATATAATATATGCTTAAATAAATAATCTAATAAATAATTGGACCTTCTAATAACGCCAATAAGAATAAAATAAGATAATTAATTCTACTAATTCAAGTAAGCAGACGGTCTCCAGTTGCGAAACGATTTCGGGCGAATCATGTTATAAGTGAAACAATCCAACAGATTAATAGGTTCGAGATGAGAACATTAATCTCTGCTATCAGAGTTTTGGGACAAATAGCAGCAGGTGCTTCAGAAAATAAACAAAGAAAATTGTAATACTCACAGAGCAAGGTTGTTGCGGACTTTTGATTATTTTTATTAAATCAACCAGCACGATTTAACCTTATAATATACTAGCTGTGCCCGCGACTTCGTCCCCGTGGAATAGTAATTCTTCATAAGCCTTCATATTTTCCCCGTTTTTTACACATTTTCCACTATTCCTTCGCTCCTATTGGTCGCAGCGTGATGTTATATAGCCTAAAGCCTTCCTCGATAAATGGTCTATCCAACAAAAAAAATATTTTTGAATTCGAACCAGTAGTTCCTGAGATTAACGCGTTCAAACAAACAAACAAACTCTTTAGCTTTATAATATTAGTATAGATGAGCTGCGTTATGAGGTTATTTTTTTTAATACATCACTATGATGGGTCAATAAATTTCAGTAGTATATATCAGAACATCGACAAACAGTTCATACATATTTATGAAAACTATATATAATTATTATTTGTCGCAAATCAAAATGATATCTGTTTTTAATAAAACCAGCTTTTAAAAAATCACACTGAAATCATTTCATTTATATGAGAGCTCCGACAGACCCATTAGAGTTATGACGTCACACATTCAGCTTCGGGGATTAAAAACGCCATTTAATTTATAGAACCTACCGACTGGTCCATTGAAAACAAACAGTTTCCTCGCGCCGTCCCTACGTGTGGACTCATTTAACATTTTATATGAGCCACTAACTCTGATTCATGGCGCAGTACCCCGCGGATTCAAGGAAAACACGTGAACCTTAACGTAATAAGGATAGAGGTCACAATCCCCCGACACGGCGTCAATTATTAAGTTGATGGTGATTGTTATGAGCCATTTGTTACTTTGGCACTTTGCGATGGACATTGGGTTTATGAGTTTTCGCCGAGTTTGGGAAAAGTGATGTTTGGTTTTGGACAAAAAGAGTTGATTTATTGGCTACAAATTGAATGTAGGTAGGGCCAGTAACAGTGAGTATTTGTATGTGAATGGGTATCAATTAATATTGCAGAGTATGAACGACGTAGGTACGCCCATTAGGGCATGTGCTGTGAATGACCCCGATGATGACTACAGCATAGGTAAATAATTTCTTTATTATGATCTATACTAATATAATAAAGAGAAAAGGTTTGTTTGTTTGTTTGTATTGAATAGGCTCCAAAAACACTGAACCGATTTGAAAAACTCTTTCACTGTTGGAAGTTATACTATTCCCTAGTGACATCTTCTATCTATACTTATTAATATTATAAAGAGGAAAGATTTGTATTTTTGTATTTTTGTATTTTTGTATGTTTGTAATGAATAGGCTCCGAAACTACTGGACCGATTTCAAAAATTCTTTCACCTTTGGAAAGCTACATTATCCCCGAGTAACATAGGCTATATAATATCACGCTAGGTCTTATAGTTGCGGAGCAGTAACCGAAAATGTTTCAAAAACGGGGGAAAAGTATCGTTTCTGAGGCCTTAAAAAATCTTAAGTCCCCCCGTGCGAAGCCGGGAAGGGCCGCTAGTCTATTATATAAAAGAAAGTCGTGTTAGTTACCCCGTTTATAACTCAAGAACGGCTGAACCGATTTGGCTGAAAATTCCTGGGGATGTAGCTCAGAACCAGGAAAAGGACATAGGATACTTAAATCGATTCTTTGCCGGGCGGGACGAAGTCTGCCGGGACCACTAGTAGGCTATAAATAAAGATGATCCGTGCGAAGTCGGGGTTCAACAATAAAGTGAGATAAAATATGAAATAAACTAGCAGAGTAATGTACCTAATGTAATGAAAAAAAATATTGCTCGCCTGAAGAAATTATTTACTCTCGCCACAAAGAGCAGACAGACAGAACGCTAAGCTTACATGTTTTATTCAATTAGGTCTCCCGGGAGACATCACGTACGCGCCCTCAATCCCGACTGCGCTGAAGAAATAGCAGCACTCAGAGAGACACTCCGGCTGGGCTTGAGAGGTGGTAGGGAGTTGATTAACTCACTTAAGTATTTAATACGTCATTTGAAATTAAGTAAAATTAATGGTACCTTTTCACCATCACGTTTTAACTGGCTTTGGAAAATGATGGGATGCCGTTAGTGCTATATTTTAATGTCCTTAGGTTCAATATAACTTATTTTACATCTAATAATTTATTCTAATACTAGCTTCTGCCCGCGACTTCGTCCGCGTGGAACTCCTCCTTTTTTGCAGTCGGTTAAAAAGTAGCCTATGCTCTTTCTCAGGCTCCAGACATTCTTTGTACCAAATTTCATTTAAATTGGTCCAGTAGTTTTAGCTTGAAAGTGTAACAGACAGACAGACAGACAGAGTCACTTGCGCATTTATAATATTAGTTAGGATTAGGTTATTTCAAAAGAAGTCATATAGTGAGCCTGTAACGCTAGTAGCTGTCATCTCGTCAGACACCCGATGTCGTAGAGAAGTTAAATGAATAGCTAATGTTTAATGCAAATAGTCAAGTTTCGAAGCAGCCACTGCCGTTTACATAAAGTTGATCGGCTCCCGCTGCAGTGGGTGCAGTCGGTGCAGTGAATGCAGTCGGTGCAGTATGCAGCTCAGCGATTGAAACTTTGCATGAATCGCTTTAAACGTTTCTCCATAGAATATCTCACTTAAGCAGTCTTTGAATTACTTTGTAAACTTTTCTTCTAGCAGGATTTACCCATTAATGTATAAGAAGAGTTATTTTAGTGAATTGAATTCGTATCTTCGCCGTTAATTAATAATAAGTTATAGTTTAACTAACACGACGCTACACATTTGAATAAAGTAGAAGAAATTTCTTTCGCAATTATTATTTGGTATATATTTCTACGTTACAAGTTGTTTTCCATTGTTTTCAGTAATATATTTATGTCTCGTAAATACCGTGCGTTATATGCAATAAATAGTCATTATAATATTATACTATTTAACTAAACAATAGCAAATCTCGACCAGCACCGCAGTAATGGTCAGAAGCCCTCTATCTGCAGCAATAAAATGATTTTACGATTCCCAAGAACAAATAAATTCGCAATCTTTATTTAACAAATCCCTTTTAAATTGGATATTTTCGAATGGTCTCGGCCGCAGATTTACAAAAAATAATACTTTATTTGTTTTTGACAGAAAAGCCTATACTTTCTGACACTTTAATTTAAAAACAAAAACCAATTCGAACTACAATATGATGTGGAATAAATCTTTGTTTAGAAACAGCTGACAAAGAATTCTAACTCCAAGTGGGCTGATGACTATTTTGGTAAATTTTTTTTGAATTGCTTTAACAACTAGTTTGTGTCTTTGTGACAGACGGCCAGGAGAAAATATGGTAAAAATTGGAATTTTATTGGTCTCTTTTATTCGAGGAATAACGATTACATTACCATACCCTCGTGTTAAAGATAATCATAGTACACAATAATTAAGAGATCAGCTATACTATACATCTGCTCGTATGTAAGCGAGTAGTTTGGAAATGTTGTTGGCGACCGGAGCGAGACAGACGCAGAGTAGCAAATAAACAAGCGTATGTAGTTGAAGATAATAACCACATCTCATACAAAACTTTCATAATTATGTTGTAAATTAGTTTGTCGAGGCAATCTTCTGATGGATCCTTGTTGGGGACTTATTTGAGATACGTAGCAATATCAACTCGGTTGAATTATTTCCTTGGCATGGATATGATATATAAATATCTAAAAAATGACCTAATAAATGAAATGAAAATTCATAAAGAAATTTAACATTGAAATACAATATTTTCTTTATAAAACATGCAACCTATTATGAAGATGATATGACAATACACACATCTCTGGAGTTAAGATAAATTCTGCGGTACTTATTAATTTTATGGTCCATTCATTATTTATTAATTCGAGAGCACATAAAGAACGAATAACATTATGCAGCCCTGTAGAGATTGTGTTCAGCTCGTGCGCTGCCCGGAGTAGATCTACTTAGTTAAGTGCAATTAATTATTATTGATTCAATAATAATGAATGCTTGTCCTGGACACGCTAAACTTTTTGTGGACTTTCTTCAACCTTGAAGTCTAGTTATCGATAAGAACGCAAAGTTATGGAACTGATCTGAACTTCCGTTAATTATGGAAGCCATTAAAATGCTTTATCATCAAACTTTCTAGAACAACTTTTAAAGATTAGCTCTGCGGTTGATATAACTTTATTTATAGATAGATAATTCTTCAAGTACATGTCACTAGACTTTTAACGGGCTGGACTGTACTTGATGTTTTTTTTTGTTTGACTCTGCCCAGGCGCGTGCATTGGGTGGAGCGTAAGTATGGCGCCAGGGTAGGCAGTCCATGCTTTAGTGACACAGTGCCTATATGGAATGCACGCCCTTGGGTATACCTACAAAATGATTATTTTAATCGATGTCATAGACGGCGCTGCGGATATTCAGAGAGCAGTCAATATCTGCGGTAGCTCCGACAGCATAATAAAACCAAAAGTGCAATTTGAATTTCAACCATAAGTAAGAAAGATCATTCAGCTATCTTTTATTCATTATTCGCATGAATATATTATCCGCTCGGAGCTGGGATGTTGTTTTTTTCTGGCGCTAAATTTTGTTGCATTAAAAAGTTAACCTTGTTTGTATGGAGATGATTGAATAATTTCCAATTGAAACAAGTGGGAATAAAATGTTAATTTTTCTCTAGTTTGTTATACTGCCTTTGTGAGCTTTATACGTGCAGTGTTAAGGTTGAGAATGCTGTAGCATATGAATTTTAAAATCGATCCCCAATTGCGAAGCTACGCTTATTGTGGGATTACGCGGGAACGTACAGACTTATGAAATATCAGCAAATGTTTTATATTTTACATGCAAGTTACTGGAGATATTTTACTACGAAATGTATTAATACACTTCGGATACATCGCTAAAGCATTATAAGTTAAAGCTAGCTGCAATGTGCCCCGCGCGGCCGCGGTTTCACTCTCTCGCATAGCAGCCTATTACGAGGTAAACTTTGTCTCCTTTGTAAACCATAACTCTTCAAAAACGATTAAAAGATTAAAATATGCCAGTGTAAAATATAACAAACGAATAAACTTGCTTTTCTATACTAATATAACAAAGAGGAAAAGTTTGTTTGTTTGTTTGGATTGAATAGGCTCCTAAACGACTAGGCCGATTTGAAAAATTCTTTCACTGTTGGAAAGCTACACTATTCCCGTGTAACATAGGTTATAAAAAAAAGGATCCGGGTGAAGCCGGGGCGAACCGCTTGTGCAATTATAAAATTATTAGTGATCTTCTCTAACTTACAAAGATATCTCAGCAACAAAGTAAGAATTGTGATATTATATCATTCGAAATTCATATTTTAATAGACATCTCTAGCACGTACAGAATGAAAATGTAAACTTAAGTAATTAACTGAAGTTTAGAATTAATTCCTACATTTTAAGCGATAATAAAACAGTTCGAGTCATAAAAGCTTCTTAGATTCATAAGGATGTAAGCGTTTATCAACATTATATTAAATTGGAACATTTTTCTTATCTCTTTGTTATCTAAGTGTTCTCATAGATTTTTTATAAAATGATTTTATATCGTGATATGATAATTATAATTATTAAGAATTGACAAATTAAGTATCTCGATTTTTTCATATTATGTCTGCTGTTATATTACCTATTTCGTCTTTCTGCTTGCGAAAATCTGCTCAAAAGAAACCTGTCTGATTGTGTTACAATATAACCTTGTATTTATACCTACTAAATAAAACAGAAGGGTGAATTCTTGTTTTTTCCAGTTAAACTGAACTTTTATTTTTAGATCCCACAATAAGTTGAGTAAAAGGCGGACTGTAAGGAACAATGAAGCTATTTCTTTCAAACAACTTTAATTTAACAATCTTTTTCACTCTCCGGCGGGTCTAATAACCGCTGCTCTGGGTTCCGTAATCGACGAGCCGGGAAATGTTTGTAAAAATGATCACAGTACAGCGAGGACAATACACGCAACTACGAGAAGGATACATAGTTTGAGTAGAAATCATCGTATTGTATCGAATCCCACATCATTACTAAAACTGCGTTCATACTAGTTGTAGCATATTTTTAATATTATTGCGCCGAAGCTAAACTATTTCGTGAATAATGTTGGTCCTTAAGTTTTTTTTTTGTCATTACCAATCTTATTTTATATTAAGTATGTCATTGTGACATGCTGTGGTCACCTATAATTGAAAAATCAATTAGTTTAGTTAAGGCATGTGCCATTTTAGAACAAGAATCATCTTCTGCTAGTGATCCTTATCTTAATAAACAAATAAATATCTTAAGACACGGATTAATGTGGCACTTACACTATGGATGTTTCAAATTATATTATACTAGCGGCCCGTCCCGGCTTCGCACGGGGGGACTTAAGATTTTTTTAAGGCCTCAGAAACGATACTTTTCCCCCGTTTTTGAAACATTTTCGGTTACTGCTCCGCAACTATAAGACCTAGCGTGATATTATATAGCCTATGTTACTCGAGGATAATGTAGCTTTCCAAAGGTGAAAGAATTTTTGAAATCGGTCCAGTAGTTTCGGAGCCTATTCATTACAAACATACAAAAATACAAAAATATAAATCTTTCCTCTTTATAATATTAGTATAGAAGTATAGATTGATACTTAGTTAATCTGCTAAGTCTGAATTTAGAAAGAATATTGTACTAAGTTTATTTTTTTTACTAACCTCAGTGTAGTATGTATGGCAAGTTTGCTTACCACTCATTAGAACCTTATTGGAGCTTTGCGCGCGGACGCAGAATTACTCTTTAAAATGAGGCTTAAGGGCGCCCGCCCTGGTTTATTTTGTCCATTTTTAGAAGCACTCCAGTACTTTTAATACAGACTTTTGATTGAGAAGTGCTTGTTCAAGAATTAAAGAGAGTTTTCCATGTTATAGGTCTTTTTCTAATAATTTCTGATGCCTTCGCGGTTATTACAGGTAGGAATGAAACAACTATTAACGGATTTATCTCGCGTATTTTTATTTTATTTTATATGCTGACGTTTCGGATTCTTTACAGTTTCCATAATCGTAGGACGACTAAGCTGACAATAACTTTAGCGTTAGATTGTCAAATTCGTTAATAGTTGTTTCATTCCAAGTTTTTATCAAATTTTTGAATACATAGTTGACTTCCAAACTGTTTGTAATAAACAAATTCGTTAAATCAATAACTTTTATGAGAGTGCCATAGCTATTCTCAGTATGAATAAGTGTATTACACAGACAATGTATCCGGCTCCTGTCGTAAACAGCCTCCGATGGCTTCCGGCGATGGAAATGATCGCACAAAGTTGCAGTTATCTGTAGTCGTTACGTGCATAATCTAAACTTCGCTAATTGACTCACAGATAAACACGACTCGCCTATATTTTATTCACTTGCTCACAAAGTCACAAATTAACCATGAAATATGTATGAAGTTATAAACCAAGGAGCCCGTTAGAAGGAACAGAATTCAAATTTTATAAGATTGGAAAATATTTTATAACTATTTTGAAACGCTCATGATGTGTAACTCAAACTCAAAAACTCAATCTAGTTATAGTACCTGGTTTTTCATGTGACATGATATAGTCACGACGATGAAGTTTATTCCAGTTTAAATATTGTATTTATTAATTAAAGTGGTTCTCGACAGATGTGCATCGATTTCCTACGAAACTAAAAATATTCAGTCACAGCGATTCACATGTCTTACAGCACAAGTCTCTGTCAAGACAGAAATTATATATAAATTAACCATTATATATGTAGAATAGAATAGAATAACCTTTATTGTACATATACTTAAGAGTCAACAGCTGCCCATTTCGGACGTACAATTGTTTATTATTATCTTTATGTATAAAGCGAGGAACCCGTTAGATGTTAAAAAGATTATTATGGAACAGAATACGTATTTTATATGCCTAAAATTTAAATATATTACACTATTATTACTATTTTAAATCGGTCATGGTGTGTTACCTTGTGAAAGGTCGTAGTGGAAATAGTAACTAGTCTTTCATATGACATGGTTAATTCTGATAAGACAGTAAGTAACAAACTTAACTGTTAAGAAGTACTGACATAGCAGATTTATAATTTTAGTAACTTGACGAAGACGTCGAGACATCGAGACGGATGGAACAGCCCGAACTATATACAAAGATTCGTTAGCAGTTCGGGACACTGCTTGGTATTTATCGTGGAGTGATTTCGACATTTTTACAGACACCTAGGTTAGTTCACTTTATATAGCTCCATTATGCCTGTACTGGCTCAGCCACGCAGCTAAAACTATTTTCTCATTATTCCTTCTACATCATGTTTAAATGGAATATTATTACTCAACATGTCACAATAATGTTTGTTGTTACATTCAATTTCTAAATAGTTTCTCTCCTAACTTGTACATAGAGCAACACATGCTTAAAAGAGATCATATTATTGTGTTTTTAACTCTACGCTAAAGGTAATAAGAGCGTTTCTGTAAACGTAGACGTCAAGTTGTTTACAACTTGTGTTTCTGTTTGTACAATAAATTAATACAGTGCGGTATATAATTGTTTCTTGCTGTTTAGGATTGTGTCGCAGACTGTTAATAGTTATATTAAATTGAAGGAGGTTGGAAATTATTATCATTATTATTTATGAGGCTGGTTTCTTAATAAAATTAACAAAACATAATACATGAATTCATTAACATAATGATGAAAACAAGAAAAACTTTAATGCGTATATAAACGGATTCTTCTATATAAAAATGCTTTAATAAAATTATGAGTTTGATTTTGAATGAGCAAGTAATATAATGTGTACCTACTAAAGTATTCTTTTTGAAGTTACATTCATGTCATACTCATACAGGCGAGTTGATTTATTACTGAAAGAAAATAAAATGCGTTTACATAATACCGAGTAAAAGTAAATGTACGCTAACGATTTAGACAAAACGTTATTTAAATCTGTCTGACTTTGATTAAACCCTTTTGAAATACCCAAAACCCACGTACGGCCATACAAAATCACGCATCGATTCAAGATAGATCAAGAATCATTTACCCCCAAAAGAACATAGACTTTAATCACTACGCCGCAGTGTTCAAATTGTATCAAAACGAAAATTGACATAAAGACTTTCTCGCTCAAACGTAGTAAAGCTTTAATACTGAATTTGGTTCTATTCATAAGATTTTACACAAATGCTACGCCGTAGAGCTCGTAGCACTATTCGTAGCACGCGCTACGAAACAAGAACGCAGAGGTAACAAAGCCAGCTAGAATAGTTATAATTAAATTAACTATTATTACGATACAAACTCAGAGACACTGCAGCGTGGGAATTATTCGAAACACGCTTTATCCTTTTAGGTGAAGATAGATGCAAAGCAGATTCTGTACTAACATCACTACATAGTATAAAACAAAGTCGCTGTCTGTCCATCCCTATGTATGTTTAAATCTTTAAAACTACGCAACGAATTTTGAAGCGGTTACTTTTAATAGATAGAGTGATTCAAGAGGGAGGTTTATAGCATCCGTGTGAAGCCGCTAGTCTATACATCATCATCATCATCATCAGCCCGTCGCAGTCCACTGCTGGACATAGGCCTCTCCAATTTCACGCCACTTTGCTCTATCTTGGGCTGCTTGCATCCAGCTCCTGCCAGCCATCTTACGCAAATCGTCACTCCACCTTGCCTGAGGACGTCCTACACTACGCTTGCCGAGACGCGGTCTCCACTCTAGAACACGTTTACTCCAACGGTTATCGGTTCTTCGGCTAATATGGCCAGCCCACTGCCACTTTAGCTTGCTAATCCGGTGGGCTATGTCGATGACTCTGTACATACATACATACTGATGAGTCTATACATACATACAATTAAATTCATCTAAAAACTCTTAATCATTACTCTTCTTTTCAAATAAAACATACTGCATTAGAGGCGAGTTGAAACTTTTTTTCCACAACAATAACGTATGTACACATTGTGTTGTAGGTATACCTACATACAATATATTTATTTACAAGAAGGCAATACGGAGAATAAGCCACCGCTGCATTGTTATTGCACACAGCTTTATCTCCCTTCCCGCCGGTAACATACTTAAACTTTTTCCAGCTAAGCTTTTAACGGGGTGCTTTAGTAAAACAAAACTTTTTAGCCGCGGGTCGAGAGTGCTTTCGTTGCGCCCTAGTTCAACAACTGTGGGTCCATTACCGGCTGCTTGGTCAGTTCTAACCTAACCACGGTTAAGTGATAAAAAAATAAATATCTTCAAATAAGTCGCGTGCTTTACACAAAAAAAACAATTCATAGGTGCTAGAAACATAAAGACAGAGTCGTGCTACGATTATGGAATCTGTATAGGCTCCGAAACGTCAGCCAATAAAATAAAATTCGCGAGTTTAATCCGTTTAAGTAGTTTTATTTCAAAACATAAAAACAGTTTACACGAACAATAGTATTTTCTTTGTTAATATTTAATTATGTAAGTACCTACTATGTATATTCATATCATATCTTTTTTCTTTTTGTAATATGTAGGTTTCATTTGTTTATTTAACATAATCAAAAATCTGCTGAATTTCTCAAACTCACTTAAAATGTTAAAACACAATAAAAAATGTTCTGCGTTTCTTACATACTTTCCGAAGCGCCAGTAGACAATGACGTGTAATAATTAATACTTTTTAAGGTGTATTTCCTTATAACTGGTTTATATTATTAATTAATTATCAATTTGATGGCCTGTTGGTTTAGTGGTCAGAGGCCCTGACTACGAAACCGGAGGTTGCGGGCTCGAATCCTATGGGCAGATGTCAATGTGATGAGCACTGGCATCTGTACCTGAGTCTTGGATGTCTTATATGTATTTATGTATGTTTATCCGTTGCGTAGTACCCATAGTACAAGCATTGCTTAGTTTGGGACTAGATCAATTGGTGTGAATTTGCTTGATTAACGTTAATAACGTGATGTTCTCACACAAAGCGATTCCCAAAATAGATTATACATTTTCAGTATCTTAATCTTTGCTATTAATCAATTATTGGACAATGTAATTGATATCTGTACAATGAAGTGAAAGCTATCGCTGAACGGCTCCGCTCGGAGGCTCTATTTGAAGCAAGAGCCTTTTTCATTAAACTGCTGCGTCCCTTTGACAGTTATTAAATTTGAATATCAGCAAATATTAATTGGCTTCATAATTAAGTTTTGCTCTGAATATTTGAGAGATAATTTGGAAAATTAGCTTATCATCGATTTATTTTTAGGTTGTAATTATAATCTGATGCTTTCGCCATCTTACACGTTGAATTTAAACAACTGATGGATTTATTTGGCTTATATTGATTTTATGAGAACTCGAAAACTTTACAGTTCCTATGTTTATAAAATACTAGCGGTCCGCCCCGGCTTCGCACGGATCCCTATTTTTTTTTAAACATAACATGTATCCTATGTCACTCGGGAATAGTGTAGCTTCTCAACAGCGAAAGAATTTTTCAAATCGGTCCAGCCGTTTTGGAGCCTATTTAATCCAAACAAACAAACCATTCCTCTTTATTATATTATAGTATAGAAAATAAATACGTAGTGAGTAAAATCCATCATAGCTGTTACAAAAATCCTCAAATTATTCGTAAAGTCGAAATTCAGCATTATTCAACGTTTACTTCGGTATCTAATTCTCAACTGTCCTGAACTAAATTTCATATGCCCTAGGACCCTCATAAACTAACCCAGAGCCCTAGACTACTCCTCGCCGTGTAAAGGTACAAGTGTTAACCTCTGGATATACATAATATATAAACAACTAGATTTTGCCCGCGACTCCGTCCGCGTGGAATTAGTAATTACAACATTTCATGCCTTCAACTCCTTAAAACACTTTTTTCGAGTAAGTACATTTACATTTATAATAATATAGTGCGATGAGTTGATGTGGACATATATTAAGAGATAAATATACTGTTTCCAATATTTATACATCCTACCACGTTACATAAGGGTAGCCCCAAAGTACCGTTTAACTTCCGTCGGAGTGGAATCTCAAAACATATTTTCTTCTCTTAGTAATATTATGTAGGACGGTACACTTCAAATAACCCCAAGAATGTTTTTGTGGTTATTTTTTATCATATGACTAGCTTCTACCCGTGACTTCGTCTGCGTAGAATTAATGCCACATTTGATTTTTCTATACCCTTCTCTGGGACACAAACTTTTCCCCGCAATAAAATTTATTTGGATTGGGTATGAAGTGATGAAATAGCGTGTAGACAGACAAACTTTTACATTTATAATATCAGTATGCATTGTAGCTAACTAGAAAACATATCTATGTCCAACAATTATGAAATAGGTACCTAATAATATAATCCTGTGATAGGTTCATTTTCCACATAAAAAAAACTGACAAGGGTACCTACTATGTTACAGCTTGGAATATTTACACAAAGAATACTCAAATGACCTTTCACATCTCTGATGGAAAAGTCAGCCCGAAAAGTAGGTGCTATGATAAGGAATCCAGCGCTATGTCTAGACCGGGAGCGGTATGAATCACCCGGGAGACAGCGCGACATCGCTTACCGCTCCTGACCCGGGACGAATTGTTTCTACACTAACTCCTGATAACATACGAGAATTGTACAACTGCTTCTGTTAATAGCTATGATACACGGTAATGGAGCTTTGTATGTTGATTAAATTTTTTATTGTAAAGGGTATGGGAATGGGTCGTTTAATTGTTTCAGTCGCTTTTACACGCTACATGTTGGTGTTATGTTTGTTTCTATTGAGTATGGACAATGTTTTGTACCATATTTTTTTGTAAATTGAAAACATTTTTTATCGTCATGTTTAGATAGCATTTTTCACGAAAGTACATAATGCAAAAGAGAATCAGCATCAGTTTGATAAAAGACAAAAACCAATAATTGTAACTGACGTTATGATCCCTACTATCCCTACTAATATTATAAATGCGAAAATAACTCTGTCTGTCTGTTACGCTTTCACGCTAAACAACTGGACCGATTTAAATGAAATACAGATTTAAATTAATAGGCTACTTTTTAACCGACTGTCGCTGGCAGAAGTAAGTTTAAATATAAATGCACCTATTACATAATTATTATTATAGTTATTTCATATGATCGAAGATAGAAGTTATAAAGTGTCGATTTATATGTGCGACCTACTCAAATACAGCATACTTAGTAGACAAGCCTTTAAAAACATATAAACATTTATTACTACTTAAATAGATTTATATGCAGCATACATAGCGTTAAAGTGAATGTGCAACAATATAGTACATTTTTATGAACCACGAGGCAAGTATCTCTGAGATTGCACCGATATCAGTTTTAGTGGAGAGCGGAACAGAATTCAATTTCCTAGACTTAAACTTCACGCAGTGTGTTTCTGAAGCGAGTTTAGTTCGATCGTAAATCTCAAGTGTGGACTAGTTCGGCAGACGCTCAGCAGTTTCCGCACAGAAAGCCTACTCTAGTTTGTAACTTTTTTGTCGCAATTTCCAAACAGTTTAAAGGCGGGGGCACACTACGCGCGACACTTGTCGGGAAGGTTAAGTCGCGCAACGTTGCCAGACTTCGTTGGATCAGTGTTCAACGCAATGCAGAATGACGCAGACGACACGAAACGCGCGACGACACGAGGCGACGTAGCCGCAGGCGACACGTGTCTGGAGCGGTTTGTGTCCGTGAATACACGCCTTAAGGCTACTCTAGATTGAAACTTTTTTGCTGATTTGGTTGTTAAGTTCGTGGTAGGGGATGATTAAGAACTTTTTAAAGTAGTGCCCTGATGAAAAATGGAAAATAAGACATCTATAATATTAAAAAGTAAATGAAGAGTAGAAATTTGTTTATATTTTTTCGACAGTATAGTAGTACGAAAATGAAGCAAGTCGTTGGTGTAATAAATTCTATTTAGGTTGGTACCTAACTCAAGTTATTTCCGTATGTGTCGCTCGCATCTATAAGGAGTGTTTACTGGATTGCAAGGGCGTGCACTGCATATAGGCACAATGGTATAAATGTACGGAGTGCCAACCCTGGCTGGTATATGCGCGACCCTCATTGCACGCGCCTGCTGGATTGTTAATAGGTGCACGTAGTTTAAATTCCTCAAACATGCACCACTCCATTAAAGGATATGGAAAAGGGTGCATAATAAATATAATTCGTAACAATTACGTCATCTGCAAATAGCAGAGAGGTCAGGATCGTTTTTTAAAATAGGTTTTAATATAATAATTGCTAAGTAGTATCGTGCTCCGCCGCATTGCAGTAAGATAAACGAATTTACATTTTAATATAAAAACGGCATTATGCAATGAAAGAACTCTGCGAGGGTCATTTAGAAAGCGACTAGAGTTACTTGCGCTTCAGTTCAAATTTAAAGTTAATACCAACTGTATTAATTAGACTATTGTCAGCTCAGTCGTGCTACGATTATGGAATCTATCATCATCATCATCATCAGCCCGTCGCAGTCCACTGCTGGACATAGGCCTCTCCAATTTCACGCCACTTTGCTCTAAATGGAATCTATAAAGGCACCGAAACGTCAGCCAATAAAAATAAAAAACGCGAGTTAAATCCGTTAAGGTTGTTTCATTCCAACAAACTGTATTGTTTTAATACAAATTTTAATTATATTCATCGGTTCTCGGTGAGAGAAGCGCTATTTTGCTGTTTTCATTGAAACTATATAAACTTGTTTTATGCTGAACAAGTGCATGCAAATGGGTCGCCTCGCTATCGATGCCGGTTTGTTAGATATAGGAGCTAATAACAAGCGCTGTCGCTGCTATAAGGCGTCAGTTTACTCTCATAACCATTAACTGCATTGGATATCTTATTTACGAGTATAACGCTATTCGCAGTAAATGCTCTTGATAAACAGTTTATATAACGTTTAAAAAAATCGACTGAGACAGGGGTAATGGCGAGTTTGTACAGTCACCATCAGATATATCAAAGCGGGCGAGGTCCTCAAATACATCTCAGCAACATTAAATTTCAATAAATTCGTTACGGCAAATAAGGCCAATAATATCTGAACGTCCAATTCGTCACAAATATAAGAGCAGCAATTTTTCAATATAATCTGGACACATAACAACGCAAAAATATCTAAACAGTACAAGTGTTCATAAATATCTGAACACTTAAGGAAAATATACCTTAAGTCACTGACATATAGTTTACATTCTATTGTACAGATGTAGTGAATATTCTGTCTCGTGGTATCATTACTAGGCTCTAATCAAACGCATATACCTATTATAAATTTCAAACAATCTAAATAATACTGTCTTGGCTTAATGCGTAAGATATCGCTTAGTAAACCGAGCGTTATGGATCGAATCCGACTGGTCCACATGCATTTTATTTTTATTAACGGATGGGAAATATGACATATTATATTATTCTTTTTTTTTAATTTCTATAATAAATTAGGTTACCTGCTATATTAAAATTTTATTTGTCGCAAGATTTTTAAGATTTTTTATTTTTTATTTCTTCATTTATTATAGTCTATAATACGGTGGCAGGACATTCGGAGATCGGACATACGTAGAATCGAAACTCGTATTAGTATTTGCAGTTCGTTTATTACCTACGGACTTTTACAATTAATGAAGTTGTTGCGTACCTAATTAAACGACAAAGTATGTAATTAATTAAGCGCCATCATGTCTCATCATTTCATCATCTGGTTACCATAATAATTTATACTTTACACAAAACGTGGCTTACATAGTCTAAATAAACTATGACTAGAAAATACACAATTTGACTAAGGTTAGTCTTGGAAGTGTCTCACCGACGTCTTCAATACAAAATAAGATCTGAATAAAAATACAAAAGGAATAAAATTAAAGAAAAAACAAATTCTTCCTGGTCACGAACTTAAACCAGCCGCGTTCTATGACTGCGCATCTGACATGTAAACCATGAGGCTAAGCAATCAATTATCAGGTTGACGAAAATTGGTTACCAATGTTGACAACGACTTGTCAACGACTTATATTATATGAGATTCTTTCATATTAAATAGGATACGAACTAAACAGTGACAGTTGAAGTTTGGCAACAGAAAACAATAGTAAGTATGACAACGTCGCAATTCTCGTTTGCTTTGCTTACCTAGTAATGATACCATTAGACAGAATATTCACTACATCTGTACAATAGAATGTAAACTATATCGATACCTTTGGGTTCAATTGGCGTAAAAGCCAAATTGCCACTTTTCAGGGGAGCCAAAAAACTGTTTTTGAAATCTTATTTTTCGTATAAAATTGTAAATATAAACCATATAAAAAAGCTATATATACAAAATATGCTTGAATTTTCGGCATGAAGGTAAATAAATTATCAATATTAATCAGCCTCCTTCGGTTTAGGAAATAGCTTGGAGTTACGCCCAAGATATTTGCTCCATATGGTAATTACGTCTATGAAATATCATCAACTAAGAATGGATCTGTGACGTATCACCCATTTTAATAAATGTGCGTTAGTAATTCTTGCCGTAAAACACAGTAGTTTGAGAGTACTAGGTGTATTAACCATGCAAATATTTTATTTTTGCCAATAATATCTAATAATCACCTTAAAAATCATAATATTTGTGTTCTAATTAATGAAATAATATAAAGAAAAGTTGGCACAATTTATTTTCCTAAGATTTTATCTGTATTAAGGTCCAGTAGTTAAATTTTCAGCTTGTATTGTTTTATTTAGTAAAGCAAATATTAAATATTTAGTTATTTTTATTATTATCCAGCATTATATTATATTTTCCATAAAAAATTGTCTATATTAACAAAAAAATAATATTTTAAATAATGTTGTCATGCAATTATTTGTTATTCGTCTTTGAATTAGACAAAAAAACATACAAAAACAAACAAAATAAAAATCTATAATGACTAGGGTATACCTGGAGAAGATGAAAGCAATAGTGATTTAAAAACTTACTACTTACTTACATTATCTACTTAAATCACCATTGTATTCATCTTCTTCAATTAGCCCCTGTGATATTATTTCGGAATGGTACCATTTTTCCAGAGACATTTAAAATATTTATGTCGTTACAAAAATTGGCAGTTGGTAAAAACATGATCTTTTCATACGCATTTCTGTTTTATCGGTCACCAATTCATTTGTCCTCGATAGTTTTTCCAATGCGTTTTCTATTTCTTAACTTTTTTTTAAAAATAATGTTAGTGTGTTTGTTGGTGCATCTTTTTAATTTCTCTGTGACGAAGTAACGGTATTCTCATTGATTTCTATTTGATACTGAGTATTGATAGTACTTACGCAGATATCACCAGGTACTAAGGTGTGGATATGGATTCAGGAGTGAGATTTTTTTTTATTCAAGTCATGTTCTTATTTATGTAAGTATGTGCAGATTTTTGTCAGATAAAATGGTTATTTTATTTGTGTTAACTTTTGCAGTACTTGATTTTTTTGAAATCTTTGTATCGTCACCAAAACATAGATGCAACAAAAGAAACAAAAACATTATTATAATAATTTTCCTTGATTTAATCCGACATTACTGTGCGAATCTTTTTTAACTTATTAGGCGAAGTTTCTATTTTCTCGTTGACATTTTGTTTCTTCACGAACTGAATTAAAATAAATAAAATGGGGTGACACCAAAATAATAAAAGAAAATTAAATTCTGTTTCAAGTCGCTAATACAGTGTTCTCTCTTTCATATTATTATATTTTTTTACACTTACCTATTAAGTTTAAAATATTGATGTAAAATCCACCACCTTTTATAGTGAATCCTTTAAATATAGCTGTAAATGCAAGATTTTTTTGTTGGAAAACTTGTTATGGACGTAAAAGCCACACAATTATCAGGTAGGCAGCGTAAGAAACTTAAACTTTTTCAAAAATTATTGGCGTAAAAGCCGTTAAGGTAAAATTATGGTTTATACGTCAATATACTTGACTAATTGTGAACTTACGCCGTCCGACTAGACGTAACAATAATAATATGGTATCAAATACTGTGACGTATAAACCCTCAATGGCTGCACTGGGTTTTACAGTAGTTAATAAAAACTAAAAAGGCAATTACGGCTGACATGATTTAAGAAATTTAAGTGCTTGTCTGATACATCCAACATTTTTAATTTTTTATAACATTTTGTGTGAAAAAGTTGGGTAGTAAAAGCCATAAAATTGCGAATTTCGATGATCCTTATATACAGATCGATAGAGCTCAAAATTCTGAGAAAAACTGTATATTTAACTCATTTTGGCCAAAATGGCTTTTACGCCAATTGAACCCAAAGGTATCGATATGTCAGTGACTTAAGGTATATTTTCCTTAAGTGTTCAGATATTTATGAACACTTGTACTGTTTAGATATTTTTGCGTTGTTATGTGTCCAGATTATATTGAAAAATTGCTGCTCTTATATTTGTGACGAATTGGACGTTCAGATATTATTGGCCTTATTTGCTGTAACGAATTTATTGAAATTTAATGTTGCTTAGATGTATTTGAGGACCTCGCCCGCTTTGATATATCTGATGGTGACTGTACATGAAGGTTTATTTAACCATAGCGGCCTGTCCCGGCTTCGCCCGGGTCCCTTATTTTTATAACATATGTCACTCGGGAATAGTGTAGCTTTCCAACAGTAAAAGAATTTTTCAAATCGAACAAGTCGCTTTAGTGACTATTCAATACAAACAAACCTTTCCTCTTTATAATATTAGTATAGATATGTAACTGTTTTTATGAATAGATACTACGCTCTTTCGTAGGATTCGAACCTCCAAGTTCACGAACCTAGCTAAGCTTCGTAGTCAGGAATCTCACTAAGCCAACTGATCGTATATTAAGCAATCGTATATCAAGTATCATTAAAGAGATTACCAAGTAATAAAATATGTAGTTATATACGAGCAAAATTTTTACTTTTAATATGTAATAAACTATACTAGATATCTATAAGATTGGTTTTCCTAAAGTATATTAACACTATAAACGAACACATAAGAAAGAAAACATTCCCCCGTGCGGCGTGCGCGGTAAAAGATTAACATCCATTAGCAACGAGCGGGTTTTAATTTGCCGCATGACGTCACAACTCGTATAATGGAGATGTCGTGGCCTCAAACATTAACCTTTTACTTCACGACATGTTACATGCCACTAAATTTTATGACAGCACTCATTCTTAGCTGAATTTGCTTTATTTATAAAAAAATATACAGTAGGTACCTACCGGATTGAACTCGGTGTCGATTTTTCAATAAGAAGATGGTATTGATGGCTTTTTTATTTCTATACTAGCTTCTGCCAGCGACTTCGTCCGCGTGGAATAGTTATTTTCCCGTTTTTTACACATTTTCCACTGTTTCTTCGCTCCTATTGGTCGCAGCGTGATGTTATATAGCCTAAAGCCTTCCTCGATAAATGGACTATCCAACAAAAAAGATTTTTTCAATTCAAACCAGTAGTTCCTGAGATTAGCGCGTTCAAACAAAAAAACAAACAAACTCTTCAGCTTTATAATATTAGTATAGATAAAAGTGAAATTCGACTACAAGTACCCCAGGGGCGCCCTCTAGGGGACTAGACAAGTGCGAATCAATTATAATAACGGAACGCAATAAATATATAATTGTATGGAACTGACATAGGTACGTTAACGAAAACCACGTGACGTTTCGGTTTGGTTACTATTACCCGCGTATGGCACATGTCAAGGGCCCAGGTGTCGCTGTGGCAGGTATCTACAGTCACCCCGTGGTATCTTCTTATGGCAACATTCCATTATGATCGCACATACACGTATGCAGCTCAAGATACTATTTGTGTCGCTGAGCCACCGCAGTAAGTAAGTAAATAACCATTATATCATTGACGACTAACGAGAAAAATCTATGATAGTTAATGACATTATATATATGACAAAATCTTATTGTAATTTCGATGATAATTATTATTTAATCTTATTGTTCTTTGTTTTTTGACGATCTCAATATGAGTACATGTAATTTGACATAATAATAAATGTAATTATATTGTATGAATTTTGGGAAATAAATAAATCTAATCTAATCTAATCTAATCTAATTAAATGTCACCTGTGACGAGTGTTTGCGGCGTTAGCTTGGAGGCGCGCCGCGGCCATCGCCGTACGGCCGCGCTCCAGCGCGCCGGCACGCAGCACACGTTGCGGAGAGATATGTGCCGGCTACGCACTGGACAATACAACATACTTATAATGCCACTAGCTATCCACCCCGGCTTTGCACGGATCCCTTTTTTATAGCCTACTAGCTTCTGCCCGCGACTTCGTCCGCGTGGAACTCGTCCTTTTTTGCAGCCGGTTAAAAAGTAGCCTATGTCCTTTCTGAAGCTCCAGACTTTCTTTGTACCAAATTTCATTTAAATCGGTCCAGTAGTTTTAGCGTGAAAGCGTAACAGACAGACAGACAGACAGACAGAGTTACTTTCGCATTTATAATATATAGAGCAATAGAGCAATAGAGCAAAAGTCCCAACCAAAACGACTAAAAATCACTATCTCAATTTAGTTATCTGCCTACTGCCTACCCCCTAAGAACGATGGCGTGATTATTTATAGTCTATGTCCATTTCTAGGTTGTCATCTATTACCATACCAAATTTCATCAAAATCCGTTCAGCCGTTTAGGTGTGAAAGAGCAACAGACAGACAGACAGACAGACAGACAGACAGACAGACAGACAGACAGAGTTACTAACGCATTTATAATATTAGTAGGGATAGTAGGGATGTCATTCGGCAATAGTGTAGCTTCCCAACAGTGGAAGAATTTTTGAAATCGATCCAGCTGTTTTGGTGCCTGTTCAGTTCAAACAAACCTTTCCTCTTTATTACATTAGAATAGAAAAGACAAGAGTAGAGAAAATTGAGACCCCAGCGGGACGTGAACTATGCTATAATGCGAGGCGTTGTGCTTCCAATTATACTTTTGATGGCCTGTTGGTCTAGTGGTCAGAGGCCCTGACTACGAAACCGGAGGTTGCGGGTTCGAATCCCGCTAGGGGCAGATGTCAATGTGATGAGCACTGGCATCTGTACCTGAGTCTTGGATGTCTTATATGTATTTATGTATATTTATCCGCTGTCTAGTACCCATAACACAAGCTTTGCTTAAAATGGGACTAGATAATTGGTGTAAATTGTCCAAAGATATTTATTTATTTATACAATGGGCGTCACTGATTGAGTCGACTAAGTTTTCTACACCTATTCTCTCTATGTATTTTTTACTGTAAATGTCGCTCCAGCGCCATCTGTGTTTGTTTTGCTTCAATTATCACACTTAATTGGATAACTTTACAATTACCACTTACTTAGTTTGAGACATATCACTTTACGCTACTAAATACTTACTAGGATGTATCTGTCACCAATATCATGGTCCATTATACTTGGAGCAAACTGACTTGACTTTTACGATAAATCGTCACGTCAGGTGTTCAAACATACTTGCACAGAAGTAATAGACGAAGTTTAAGTTTCAAAATGGAATGGTATATCTATGAATTGCCCACCCGTTCTTAGAGGTAGGTTCGTGAACTGCAAGCAGTAGGGCTGCGTGTGCTCGATCAGGACCGGCTTCGTCTTCTTGAAACAAGGACACACTCGCGTCATGGGCGGCGGCTCGGTCACTGTGACAGTATCATACAGCTTCAAACTATAGTTAAGCCTACTACCGTGTGCCTTTAGTTAGTTAAGGTTTTCATTGCGTATAGTTCTGTGTTTAATAACATACTATCCACCCGCCCCGGCTTCGCCCGGATCCCCTTTCTTTATAGCCTACTAGCTTCTGCCCGCGAATTCGTACGCGTGGGACTCCTCCTTTTTTGCAGTCGGTTCAAAAATAGCCTATGTCCTTTCTCAGGCAAATTTAATTTAAATCGGTACAGTAGTTTTAGCGTGAAAGCGTAACAGACAAACAGACAGACAGAGTTACTTTCGCATTTATAATATTAGTAGGGATGTCACTCGGGAATAGTGAAGCTTTCCAACAGTGAAAGAATTTTTCAAATCGATCCAGTCGTTAAGGAGCCTATTCAATCCAAACAAACAACCTTTTCCTCTTTATTATATTAGTACAGACTAACCGATCTCCACCGGGGGGTAGTCGTCCTCGCTCTGCGGGGGCGGTCGCGGCGGCTTCTTCGGCGGAATGTACACCAGCTCGAACTTGCAACGGCACAGGTTCTCTACAATTAATAAAACTATAATATATTATGTGTACACCGAAAATGTGTACACGTAGTCACTTAATTTTCTAACTAGATAAGTGAAAAGGAAATTTACAACTGACTCCACACATAGATCGCATACGACTAATAGTGAAAACTATCATTAAACAGAGAATCCGGTAAGCGGGTAACTGGCATAGAAAGTGTTAAGGTAACCAACGATTAAAGCAGAGCTTTTTAAATTATTTTCTCAGAATTTATTCTGACAACAGATATACAAACGTAAATAAACATATAAAATCCAAGACTCAGATACCTATATTATGTTCATACACATAGTAATGACATCTGCCCCTAGCAGGAATCAAATCCGCTTTCCCCGGTTTCATAGTCAGAGACTCTGACCAAAGACCGGCCGTTAAAAAAAAAAAGATTCGTCAATAGCCAATAACTTTTACTGAATATAGATGAATTATTTTTTACCAAGAGTACCCAGTGGGATCGGATTACGAATCATAATAGCTTATTACAAACTGCTCTGCTGTGGTACAAGTTAATAAAGAAAATAGAAGTTACATAACTATTCGTAAATTGAAATGAGAGATTACCGATAAATGTCCTTTTGTTTCTTGACACGAGCATGCGATTCTGAGTAAAATGATCGGCGGCTGAACCGATTTACCTGGGGGTACCTACTACTTCATAACTAACATGAGGTATGAAAGCTACGAGGCTGGTAAAACACATTCGCGATTTTTTTCACACCTTTATTCACTACAATAAATAGACTAACAGAATGACAGAATAAAAGAAACTCAAAAATTTCGAACTTAAAAACATAAAATAAAAACCAATTTCCTAAAAAAAGTCCGAATTCAATAAAGAGGGTCATAACATAGAACAGATAAACATAAATAAACGATTGAAGTTTACAATCTATTTAACAAATAAGTACTTAAATGTCGAGGAGATCAGTGCGGGCAGCGGTGTGGCTCGCGGCAGGCGCAGCGGGCGGGACAGCCGGGAGAGCCGGGAGCGGAGGGACTCTCGTAATCAGATACCTCCGGTGGGACTCCGGCCAATAGCGATGAATAAAAATGGCCGACTTTCCTTCGCATTTTAGAGGCTTAAAAGTGCTGCGGGACTTGTTTACTCTGGATCGAATTACACGGAACATTGGAGTTTGGTAAATAAAATTATGCCCGATAACGACACATTTTGAAAGTCAATTTCGTAGATTACGACAACCTTGTGCCGTAGGAATAAATGAAGTTTGCTTTAAAGTGGTATCTCTTAGTCTATTAAGTAAATGTAGGTAACACTTATTAGGTACATACTTGTAAAATTTTTAATAACCTAAATGTTAATAAGCAGTATTAAATTTGCAAGTGTCATTGATTTTATGATGTTACCTAATTAAATTAAGATGCAAATTAAGTCAAGTGACGTTTATCTAACACTAAATCCACGCAATTATGAAGCAATTAAATGCTAGGTGCAAAATAAGAGCGTTACAGTTTTAAAAGCTTTGAATCAAAGATTTTTTTATAAATCTATTTCCCGTTCGACATTTGGATGCAAGCCGATGTGTTCAGCACAACAAGAGACGCAATTTATTCTGGTTTTATTTGTTGTGGCGCGATCCCCGGCTCCGCTCGCATAATGAAGCTGAAAATTACTTTTAAATGAGTTATTCAAAAAACGTCGCGCGTGACTCGAATACTCAATGCATTTAGGAAAATTCTATTACTTACCTACTTACCTGCATTAAGGTAATATAACGGAGGGGAATGAGAGGGTACAAAAATACGAATATATAATTTCGTCTAAGCTGAAATAATATTTCAAATCAAAAATGTTTTAAATTTTTCCAACATCTTTTGATATAAATTATAATACACTTTAGCGTTACACTATCTGTTGTGCTATGAATGGATACTGTAAAGCTTTTGAAACGTCAGCCAATAAAATAAAATACGCGAGTCAAATCCGTTTATAGTTGTTTCATTCCAATGTGTAATAACCGCGAAGAAATACAACAAGAATACATCATGCTCCATATCTAAAAACCGTTGAAAATTTTATTACATAATTATATTTTATTAGAAGCCCATTATTTCGTGGTTTTACAGTTTCAGAATTAATTGTTCATAACCTACTCAAAATCATTTACCTTAACAAATCAGCTATAGTAGATTTGGCTTACTTAAATCTTAGCCAAATATAACTTGAAAGTTTAAATATATTAACCGAGAAATCAATAGTATCAAAGACATATAAACTGAAATAAAATTCTGTCAATATAGTGTTCTGGAAGGGTAGAGAACCTTTTGCATGTAAAAGTAGTAACATAGTACAGATGTTATTTCCTGTTCGACATATAAAATACCGGCGGGGAGTCGAACGGGCGAGCCGGGTCGTAACGACCTCCGGGACATAGCGCTGCATATTGAATACACTACTTAACATAATATGGACAAATGTGGGCAACTCGTTTTATTGTAGCGATGTGTAAAATGTGTCGCTCAAAAGAAAACTTTGTTACAAACAAGTGTGATGAATAACTTTATGTTTGTTGTCGGTGAATTAGACGAAAGGGAGGTATAATGAAATAATGCCTAGTTAGGATACCTTTGTTTTGATATGGAGATACTTTTAATGTGGTATTCGGAAGTTGACATGACAACCATGATATACATTTCGGCGCCAACTGAAGAACTTTTTATTGGAAAATCCATTCTATTCTGTTGACGAATTCGTTCAAAAATATAAATAAATTATTGATTGTCTATTTAAAAGTATTAAATTGTATTAAATATAAATTATTCCGTATGACAAATTGTATTGACGACTAATGAGAAAAATCTATGATAGTTAATATACCTATATGACATTATATGTATGACAAAATCTTATTGTAATTTTGCTGTTAATTATTATTTAATCTTATTGTTCTTTGTTTTTGTTTTTGACGATCTCAATATGAGTACATGTACCTAATTTGACATAATAATAAATGTAATTATATTGTATGAATTTTGGGAAATAAATAAATCTAATCTAATCTAATCTTACTAGGTGCAGGCTTGTTATTGGCAGAAATGTACCGTTAAACTCGAAGCTAGAATTTTTTTGGTTGAATTTGGTTCGCGAAATATCATTTTAAACGTTATTTTTTTTAATATTAACACAATTTATGAAGCAAATGATAAGCATTTGTCAATTCTGATACGAATAAATATACGGATATGAAAAAATGTATTCGCTCAGTGCTCAGTTGAATATTCAGCAGGCATTTTCCCCATAAGTACCTTTTTATTGAACATCGTTTCGATTCCTGTCGGCAAACGGTACAATATTATAAAATTAAACCATTGGAAACAAATAATATAGGTACATATACACACATCTCGTGAAAAAAGTGGCCTATAATTATTTTAACATCGAAAAATATAGGTATATATTATAACACTAGCTTCTGCCCGCGACTTCATCAACGCATGATAAGCACCTCGTGTATCGATGTATTTCCAAAAAATACTTTCTTAATACTCCCATACGTGAAAAATTTTAAGTTTAACGACATTTCGTGTTAAGTTACCTTCTTTTAAAATACTTGGCTAGCGACCGGCCCCGGCTGCACACGGGTGCTATAAACCTTCCTCTTGAACCTCTCTATCTATTAAAAACCGCATCATAATCCGTTGCATAGTTTTAAAGATTTAAGCGTACATAGGGATTTATAGGGACAGAAAAAGCAACTTTGTTTTATACTATGTACTATGTATCATAATATATTATTATATTATACCCGATTTCAATCAGCGAGTGTTAGTAATGTGGGTCACTACATACATGCATTAACACCGCGACTCACTCACGGCACAGCTCTCAAGCGCCGCGCTCTTACTGCCAGTGTCTGTACCAACATGCACAAGATACAAGCGCAGTGTCCATTAACGCTGATGACCAGGCAAACACCAGTGCTACTACAATGGTAAATATTGACTATGCAATAATAATACAACTGTATTGGAATGAAACAACTATTACCGGATTTAACGTTAGCTTTAGCGTTAGACTATTGCCAGCTCAGTCGTGCTACGATTATGGAAACTGTAAAGAATCCGAAACGTAAGCAAATAAAATAAAATAAAAATGCGCGAGTTAAATCCGTTAATAGTTGTTTCATTCCAATGTGTAATAACCGCGAAGGCATCAGAAATTATAATGTATCTTTACAGATCCCTAGTCCAGGTTAAAGTTAGAGTTGTTATGTTTATTTTCGGTTGAATGACGATTATGATAATTTCATTGAAGATGGGATTGTGTAAATACATCCCTAATCCGCACAAATTATAAAGTATACAGTTCAGTGCGCTATATAGGTAGGTCACGACAAGCAATCACCACATAAAAACATAATATATGGATTAATATGTACGATCAGGACCTACTCAATATTTATTATAAGTAATTTTTATTATTACATGTTTTTTTTTAATAAAAACTATCATAGCAAGCTGATCGTAAAGTATAAAATCGGCCGCACGGCTGTAAGATTAATCTTAAATACCGATTAATCTGCCTATTGCTATGTGTATTTTTCTGATAAATATGTTATATGAGTATTGATATATAATGTTCTTAACATAGTTAAAAGAACAATTAATGCTTGTTGATACACACTTGTTTATTTTAATCCTAAGCATAAAACAATATATTATAGCATGTGTATCTTAATATATTTTCTGTTCATTCTGTGTAAGTCTAGTTTTCTATAGATCTAAGGCACTCAAATTATAAATTGAATTATTATATTTTTATTTCGTTCTGTATTGTACTAATCAAAGTGCCAACTTGTGACAACAAGTGACCCATAATACGTGGAATATGGAAGTGTGATCAAAGTAATGGACTGGTAACGTGTTGAATAAGTAAATATATCAAAGTAGTTTTGTATAAAACATAAATGATGTAATAAATCAATTCTCTAATGATAAATATTAATCTGAGTGTACCTAGAGTGCTGTAAATAAGGCACGGTGTCGCTTACACCGAGGAGCGCGCCACATGATACCTAAGCTCATTTAAGTCATATACCTACTAGCTGGAACACATAAAAAAGTGCAAATTTAACAAAATAAAAAAGGTTGATTGGAACTAAACAAGGAAATTAACGGATTTTACTCACATATTTTTTTTTTATTTGCTGACGTTTCTGATTCTTTACAGTTCCCATAATCGTACACTGCTGAGCTAACAATAGTCTAACGCTAAAGACTTTAGCTACTGTCAAATAAAATAAAAATACGCGAGTTAAATACGTTACCTAATAGTTGTTTCATTCCAATGTGTAATAACCGCGAAGGCATTAGAAATTAATAAAAAAGATTGAGTTAATGTAATTATCTCGATTATATTGTTGTCGATGTTATCTGTGTCTCTTATCGCAAATTAAAAAAGTTTCGGCGCCGGCCATCTTACTTTGTACTGAAATTGAATACGTGAATGATATTATAAATATTGGTGAATTATTTTGTACAAATATTTAAAACAGTTGATGATCTTGATTTTAACGCTGGATGATGTAGGATGTAGGTTTAGATGTCAGCTCCTTTGATAATGATTTTATAAGTAGGTATTAATTCAGTTAAATATTTGTTGATCCTTTTTTTCAAACTCAAATAATCATTTATTCAGGCTAGGCTCTTACAGGCACTTGTGGATGTCAACGTTAAAATTAATATTCTTTTTCGATTCAGCAAAAAAAAAAACCTCTTGAGAAGAATCGAGAATAAACTCAATGAGGTATAATTTTTTCAATATATTTTTTCGCAGTTATTACACATTGGAACGATATTAATAATGTGATTAATACCTATATTTAATGTTATATTTTTTATTTCTATATTAAAGATAAAGTCTAGCACAGTTACCATGTCATAATTTACGAACAATATTATTTATATTTATGATTTCCTTAATTGAGAGCTAAGAGACACAAATAATTATTTGTAATTAAAACGTTCCGCGAATATGTTATATTATATTATAATATATTATATTATATTGGTGAAAATTAATTAATAATTCAATTACCTTTGACTTTTCAAGCGAAATATAAAATATTTGAATACAAGATTCAAGTGAAAAGTTATTGCAGAAGTACCTCACATATTAATTCATGTAGTCAAATGTTTCCTGTAACACATTACACTCGAAAACAATTAATTTTCTGTACCGAGAACTGTAGGTACAGTCGGCAAAGAATATATTAGTATACGTTTCAATTATTTATTAACTAGCGACCCGCCCCGGCTTCACACGGGTGCTATAAACCTTCCTCTTGAATCACTCTATCTATTAAAAAAAACCGTATCAGAATCCGTTGCGTAGTTTTAAAGATTTAAGCGTACATAGGGATATAGGGACGGAAAAAGCGACTTTATTTATACTATGTAGTGATGATTCGAGCATCTTCCGAGTCGATCTCCTGTCGCCTGTATACTGAGCGCTGCCGCGGTGATATATTATATTTAATGCTAATATTCACTGAAAATTTTCAAAGTACTTAAGTAAATCTTGGCCATTTATCAATAACTTTACAGTTTGTGAAATACGAGGCGGCCGTGATTTCACGAACAAAGTAAGTAATAGGTTTCGTAACTTTTTATCAGAGTTATATAATTATAACATCTTCTAATTAACTTCACTGAGAAGAGATAAGAGGTGCGTGTCTCATTAGTTTTCCGTGAAGATTTTTCCTCTGAAATAAATAGTCGTTCACCATAAAATGTCCAATTTTTCTGGAAATCCCAACGACCTATATCTATCATATAATTTCACCTTCATATGAGTGGATTACTGACTCCAATTCAAACTAACCAACAGTGAGCATAATAAAAGAGTAAGAAAAGACTATAAACAGAACAGAACAAGAACACTAAGTTATTAAACCTGTAGCGAGACTATCTGACAATTTTTCACCTAGAACACTATCTAGAATCCAACAGGGGATACTAGAGTGATAAATCACAGTGATATACAGCTTGCAACTGAACTTTAATGTCCGCGCTATTGCCAACTTATGTAATAAATTAATAATTGAACGGGTACGGGTGAGATATTACTCGAATCGGATTTAGTGGTGGCAAGTGAGACCACCTCGGGCTGAGGTCAAACATTACAGGTAATATATCACACAGGTTTAATTGTCTATTGAATGTGATAGTACCTTGAAGATATTGTTAGCTTTGATTTATTGATGACGATGGTCTGTAACGTAGAATTCAAGTAGGGTTATATATTTTGTTTGGTGAAGAGGGAAACATTGAATCAACTTGTACGAAGTAATTGGTGTGTAAACCGCTGTGACAGATAAGAGCTTTTATTTATATAGTGGTATATATGTGTCTAGCAGTAGAATTATGGCCTCTACATATTTTTTTATAGTGGTACAACTGCCGATTCGATCACGGCCGCCATAGCGGCCGCCGCGCCCCATCCCACGGACACAAACCGTACACCGACACACAGGCAGCTGCCGCGCGGCATGCGGCCTCACCCACACCTAGCATACTCGATAGTGTTACAGCGGCCCCGCCGGCGGGGTCGAAGACGTCCACATACACCCGGCGCGCGTCGAACTTATCCGCAGGGACCTTCTGTTCCCTTGCAACATAATAGTCGTGTCAACACACCTCCTGACGGCCCGAGCCGAGGTGCGACCCCCACCTTGGGGGGCCCTCGGGTCGGTCAGGGCTAAAAACCCTAAACCAACCCAAAAGGCTTAAGAGTCTCCTTTCAGGAGTCTCGCCACCCGTCCGGTTTTGCAGTGAAGGCCCATTAGCTGGCCAACTGCGCTTCAGTATTCAGTTCGAAAAAAAAAAAAAAAAAAAAAATGGTACAACTGGTATATATGTGTTTAGCAATAGACAGTTTATACCTATGAATATTACATAATAGTAAGCACAATTACATAACATCTTTGGTAATATTTACTGCTGATTCAATACCTGTTTGTCAGAAAACTAAAACAGATTGATTCATTTCTGTATAATATAATATAGCGTTTGAAATAATCTTCAAAATAATGACACTGTAATAAAATTTGATGATTACCAACTGTTGACACACCGGCGGTATAGTTAACGTCATTTGATTGATTGCTTGCACAGTTACCTCGATTTTCAACAGACTACGGTCCTCTAGTATTTCACATATAACAGTCTAATGACACATAGTATAGTTTTATGACATAAGGTATCGCTAGAAACAACTTTGTGAGGCAAAGTTATTTATACATTGGAATGAAACAACTATTAATGGATTTAACTCGCGTATTTTTATTTTATTTTATTAGCTGACGTTTCGGATTCTTTACAGTTTCCATAATCGTAGCACGACTGAGCTGACAATAGTCTAACGCTAAAGTGATTAATGCTAATAAAATAAAATAAAAATACGCGAGTTAAATCCGTTAATAGTTGTTTCATTCCAATGTGTAATAACCGCGAAGGCATCAGAAATTATTAAAGTTATTTATAGTTAGTGAAGCATAATTATATTATAATGAACTTATAATTAAGTGTAATGGTGGATAGCCTCACCTCTCCTGGTGGCTCGCTTGCGGTCCTCCTCGGCGAAGAGCTCCTCCGCCGTGGTGGGTCTCACCCCCTCCTGCTCCCCGGGGAACTGTTCCTTCTGGAACCACCACAAGCTAATTAATTAATCTACCTACTTACCTAGGAATAACTATTTTATATAGGTGCCTAAGGCGGTAAATTATCTAGTAAGTACCTAGCTGGTTTAAACTTCAAGTGCTGTATTTACAGTTCCTAATAGAAGACTTTATAAAATAACTAGCTTCTGCCCGCGACTTCGTCCGCGTGGAACTCCTTCTTTTTTGAAGTCGGTTAAAAAGTAGCCTATGTCCTTTCTCAGACTCCAGACTTTCTTTGTACCAAATTTCATTTAAATCGGTCCAGTAGTTTTAGTGTGAAAGCGTAACAGACAGACAGACAGACAGACAGAGTTACTTTCGCATTTAAATATTAGTAGGGAAGTAGGGATTTGTAGAACTGTAGGTAGCAAGTAAACAAAACAGCAATATTCTTATATCGCAATGCAATGCGCCGCGACTGACTCGGTGCCGGTTCGATTCCGGTCAGGGCACAGCTATAATTGAGTTAAATCGGTTCTCTCGCGGCGCCGTCTTCCGGTGGCGCTTTATAAACAGACAGCTTACTGTCGCCTTTATCGAATAAAATTGTTTTATATACTAATATTATAAAGAGGAAAGCTTTGTTTGTTTGGATTGAATAGGCTCCAAAACGACTGGACAGATTTCAAAAATTCTTTCACTATTGGGTAGCTACACTATTCCCGAGTGACATAGGCTATAAAAAAAAGGGATCCGTGCGAAGCCGGGGCGGACAGCTATTTTCTATATTCTTTGAAATCGTTCACGAGATTAATTAAAAGACTCATATCGACAAAAATAATTGGTTTAAAATTGCCGTCGACACTCCACTATATATTAAAGACAACCGTAAAGAATTTTATGCTGTCATTTTTAAACTCTTCTAAACATACTTACCTACTTTACTTTAGCGTTAGAATATTGTCAGTCCGGTTGCGCTACGATTATGGAAACTGTAAAGGTACCGAAACGCCAGCCAAATTACAAAATTAATAGCTAAGCTAAATAATTTAAATTTAGCAATTATGAGGCGATGTCATGTCGAAGCGATTCATTACTTAAAAACATCATACATAATAATCAAAACATCAGAATTGAGCAGAAATAATAATATAACAAACATCAAATTCGTTTTGACTGGGAAATGTATTCAAAACGTATGAATGGGCCATTGAAGGGCGGTTAATGCAAAATAAACGACCAAGAGCATTATGTTATAAGTCATTATAATATGTATACCTATAAGATAGTATAACTTGCATGAGCAGAATGTAAGGTTTTTGTCGCGCGCGACAGCATCTGTCACTTTACATACTTTTCCAATAAGTGACATAAACCTTTAGTGCTAACCCCTCTGATACAATTAAAAATATATTTACGGTTCTAAAACGTTTTTAATTTACAGCTTAAAATTCCTAACTCGTTTATCTTATAAATACAGCTTGTTTCATTTCATAAATATCCCTACTAATACTATAAATGCGAAAGTAACTCTGTCTGTCTGTTACGCTTTCACGCTAAAACTACTGGATCGATTTAAATAAAATTTGGAACAAAGAAAGTCTGAGGCCTGAGAAAGGACATAGGCTACTTTTTAACCGACTGCAAAAATGGAGGAGTTCCACGCGGACGAAGTCGCGGGCAGAAGCTAGTCTTCTATAAAAACCCTTGCCAAAAAAAAAACATAAAATATTATTATTATAACTAATAACTAAAAGCCATTAGCAACGGCTCAAGGGAACGATTTGTCACAAACTACAATCATTAATTTAACATTATCATACGAAAAATCCATTACTGGAGCCCATTCACAGAAACACTGAGCGAGAAACAAATTAAACGAAAACATTGAGCAAAATATTAGGAGACAGCGAATTAATGCGAACATAACAACAACCTGAAGGGTCTCGTGTTCCAAAGGGCCGGCGAGAGTTATACGACTGCTTTGTATTAGATTATCATTAACAAAATTACGAATCGCCGCCGCATTTAAACGTAACGCTGATATTTTCCATTGTATTGTATTACTAGCTGTCCGTCCCGGCTTCGCACGGATCCCTTTTTTTATAGCTTTTGTCACTTGGAAATAGTGGAGCTTTCCAACAGTGAAACAATTTTTAAATCGGCCAGTCGTTTTGGAACCTATTCAATCCAAACAAACAAACCTTTCCACTTTATTATATTAGTATAGATAGAGAACCTAGAGTAAGTTAAGGGAGGGGTAGGCACAAACCCCCCCGATGGGTCCTCGCCTTGCCGTGGCGGGGGGGCTTAGTAACCGTGGCTTGGTCACCCACGGTGAAGCGAAGAGGGATCCGAGGAGGGGGTCGCTCCGACTGGGCTTTGGGGCAGCCCTAGTTCGGAAGCGACCAAGTCCGGCCTGTATGGGCAACTGGCCGGACGGACTGTGGGAGGACGTCTGACGTCCTCAGGCAGCCGAGGCGGGTCGCGGAGGGAGAGGACTGTCGGTATTGCGGTGCGCCGCTTTCCCTATCCTTCGCGACCTGGCGGGGCCGCACCGTCAGATGCGGCATCGGTGGGGCCGCAGGAGAAGAGGAGTGCCGGTATTACGGTGCGCCGTTCTCCCTATCTTCTGCGGCCGAGTTATGGTAAGCGGCGGAGCCTAAGACCAGATCCGCCGCTGGGGGTCGGAAGGGCTCACACTCATGAGTGCTTGCTTTTCCGGCTCCCATGGCCTCCGGGTGACGGGCTCGGGGGAGCTTTGGAACCCACACAAAGGAGGCCGTGTGGGAAGGCGCGTCTTGTGTTCGGACGCGCCTGACACGGAGGGGGGGGATGCAAATCCCCCAGAGGAGGGCCTGCCATTATGGCGGGCATCCGCTGCCGGGTTCGCGGATGTCACAAACGTTCCCGTGTTCCCGGCACATGGCGGAGAGGTGGAACACCATGAGGTTTTAGTGGGTAGGCCCGTCTTGGCGGGAGAGTCCCACATAACCACACTGTTCCCCCGGACGGTGTGGTATGCGTAATGCATTTCCTCATGTAAAAAAAAAAAAAAAAAAAAAGGGGTAGGCACAAAAGATCTCACTGGGTCGAAGTGCACCCGAAAGGACCCCATCAATAAGATAAGATAACATATAAAAGTTTCATAAAAAACAGAACAGATTATTGTCCATGTGAAACTAATAAAATGCCAAGTTTGTCTTATAAAATTGTGAAGGGATTACATTTAATTTTGAACCACAATCCTATCCAGTTTTACGGCGGAGTCTAGCGCGCCATTGCTTGGCGAGCCCTAAACACGGCTCATAAAGAAGTTACGACACCGACAAAACAGCTTTGCCTCCATTAAACAAAATATACTTATATAAAAAAAAACTAAATCCTCCAGGACACATACAAATCGTTATTAGACCATTAATCAGAAATACGGTAACTTTTACTTTTTTGTAAGCAAAAGAAAAAGGTAATTTGTTTACGTAGAAAATAGTTTCAGCTATTTTAATAGGGCACAACTTTAGGTAATTTGTTTTCGTTGATCGTTTTGCGCTAAAATTACTATTTAAAATAGAAATCAGTAAGTAGATTAAAATATTTAATAATAAACACATATTAAGTAATTTAAGGTTTATTGATTGGTTTGATATTATTTGCTTCTATATGAAAAAAGCAAATATAAAGGACAAATTTAAGAATATTGATAATATAGAATGAAAGACGTAATAATATAGTAGTTCTATATGTATGAAGCAGCAGACAAACATCCGAGAGATCCGAGATGCTAGATTGTGGCGTTCTGCTTAAACCTAAGTAAGTTTAAATGCCTAAATAAGTGGGTAGGCATTTCAAATATCTTCTGATCAAGAATGAAAAAAAGATTAACCTGTCTATTTTTAAATGAACTGATGAATATTCAATAACGGGTTGTAATTAGACATAGAATTTAAATATTCCAATTCGTTCATTATTTCATAGTTCTGTGAATACAAGCTTTAATTTTACGTCTGAGTCATTTAGCTCAAATTGTCCCTAGACATTTATATAGTCAAATAAGTCGCGATCGAGTCACTGACATTCGACTTTAAGGTCACTTTTCACAAAAAGTTCGTTAATAACTCTATTTGTATTTATTCAAAATTAAAAAATGATTAATGAAATAAGTTGTTTTATTTTGAGAAGTTATTGGTCTCTTAAAACATGGGAGGTATAAATTGTTTGACTACAAATAAGAAACGACATCTTCAAACGGCGCAAGCAATATTATATCGTATCTAAGTGACAGTTTGAAAGCTGTGAAAAATAACGCTCAATTCACGAGGACATAAAGTCACAATATGATTGCCAGGAACAAGACAGAAGAACACAACCAAAGAAATGAATTTGATGAAGAAAAACAGAACACATCGTATCGGATTATGAATAATTCATGGCGGGACTGGTCAAAGTCCAGGAGAGCAAAAATGTTTTGTATATTTTTTTACCGGAATCAAGCAAGTAACGGAACGGTTTTTAAGCCAATGCGGTTTGCACTGGTGTGGCAACAAGTTTTCATTTATAATATATTATATAATCAAATGAATTTAACAAGTGATGTTCGAACGGTATTATATTATGACTACTAGCGGCCCGCCCCGGCTTCGCACTTTTTTTCCCTTTTTTTATAGCCTCTCTGTCACTCGGGAATAGTGTAGTTTCCCAACAGTGAAAGAATTTTTCAAATCGGTCCAGTCTTCTAGAAGGCTGAATATCCAAACAAACTTTTCCTCTTTATAATATTAAGTATATAATATACTAGCGGCCCGTCCCGGCTTCGCACGGGGGGACTTAAGATATTTTAAGGCCTCAGAAACGATACTTTTCCCCCGTTTTTAAAACATTTTCGGTTACTGCTCCGCAACTATAAGACCTTGCGTGATATTATATAGCCTATGTTACTTGGGGATAATGTAGCTTTCCAAAGGTGAAAGAATTTTTGAAATCGGTCCAGTAGTTTCGGAGCCTATTCATTACAAACATACAAAAACACAAAAATACAAATCTTTCCTCTTTATAATATTAGTATAGATGAGTCGCTTGATTCAAATATATGAAGCGACGAAATAATAATATTATAACGAGTATGTGAGTGAATGACTCCACGCGCCGGCGGTCGAGAGGTCATATGATCACATTGTTCTTCAGATTAATTGGATTCACTGTTTGAATGAACAGATTAGGAAGCGGTTTAGATAAACACACAGTTCAACAAAACGCTTAAACAACTATTTGTTCAGGATTCGAAGGATGTGTAATTATAGAGGAGGGATAATGTCTATTATTATCCTGCTAGTACTCTCGAGGGGAATAAAAGGGTGTTACAACACGCCAACGCTTGTAGTACTTAAATCTTCTCACTGTAATAATTTAACTTTATTTAACTGTGAGGAATAAAATATACAAAATTAAAAAAATAGAAGACATCATTGGAATGAAACAACTTTAACGGATTTAACTGGCGTATTTTATTTTATTGGCTGACGTCTCGGAGCCTTTACAGATTCCATAATTTTTAGCATAAGACAATTGTCAGCTAAGTCGTGCTACGATTATAGAATCTGTAAAGGCTCCGAAACGTCAACCAATAAAATAAAACACGCAAGTTAAGTCCGTTAAAGTTGTTTCATTCCAATGTGTAATAACCGCGAAGCCATCAGAAATGATTAGAACATATCATTCACTAGCAGCCCCGGCAGACGTCGTCCTGCCCGTCCGATTGTTTCGTCAAAGATCTGTCAAAGTCTTCTAACTGTCACTTCTTCATAAGGCTTTATATTTTCCCCGTTTTTGACACATTTTCCACTGTATCTTCGCTCCTATTGGCGTGATGTTATATAGCCTAAAGCCTTCCTCGATAAATGGTCTATCCAACAAAATAATTTTTGAATTCGAACCAGTAGTTGGTTCCTGAGATTAGCGCGTTAAAACAAACAAACAAACAAACTCTTCAGCTTTATAATATTAGTATAGATTCGAAACGGTTGCGTAATATGTAGGTACTTATATCACATTCTGTTTACTTTCAAAAATATCACCAGACTTAACGATACACCCTAAACATTTATTCGGGTGTTTTACGCTCACGTTAGTGTATTTCTGTGTAGATATAAAACAAACGAGCGTGTAACCCGTGTAAGTATTCGCCGACGCGACACTTGACGCGTGTGATGTGTGAGTGTGTAAGCGTGTAACGACTGTTTTACGGCGACGGCTGTAAAGGTGGCATTTAAACTTACATTCTGATAATGAGCGGCGTCCTTTGGGTTACACATTTAATTTTAATTTAGTACTGATGTCTCGTAGAATGTAGATATTATATTATCTATAGACATAATTATAGTAATGTAAAGAGAAAATATTTATTTGTATGTAGATATGTCATAAATAAACTCAAAAACGAATGTGCCGATTTAAAAGATTCATACGCCATTTAAGTGCTACGTACGTTATTACAGATTAACATGGGCTATAGTATATTTTGAAAAAAGTTAGAGAACTGTGCGGTGCCGAGTTTGATCTCTAGTATTATATAAAAACGAAGTAGAAAATTATATAAAATTTCGTAACAATGCGAAAATTTTCACACCAAAATAATAAACTAAATTTATATTGTTGAAATAGTTAACTTGTTTTACTGCATGTGACTTTTATCTATCTTTACTGACCATTTATTTGCACATATTTCTGCTGCGTGCCACTTTCAAATCGTAAAAATTCACGTCGAAAATATTGCAACGGCGTGACGTCCGTAAACCATTGCAATGGTCACTATTCAATGAAGTTACTGCCGGCATATCACAAACATATTTTGGTTTTAGAATAGCCTCCGACTACCGCGTGCAAATTGTTGGAACATTTTATACTGGTTTTATGACAAAATAAATATTAGTATTATTTTTGTTGTTTTGTCAAAAGTTAAAACTATTTATCTAGAAATAGCTGCCCGCCCCGGCTTCGCACGGTTTATTTTTTATTATAGCTAATGTCACTCGAGAATAGTGTAGCTTCCCAACAGTGAAAGAATTTTTCATGTCGGTCCAGTCGTATTGGAGCCTATTCAATCCAAACAAACAAACATTTCCTCTTTATTATATTAGATTAGTATAGATATAGAAAACAACATAGGGTATACTTCTTCATGTTGTGCGAGTTAATGAAACTCCGATGTTTGTGGTATATTATCATTTGCGAGAGCGAAAATCTGATTGCTAGTATATTAGTTTGCCGAGGGAAGATAGCAGCAACATTGTTAGTTGATTATATCAAAACATACGTGACTTGCGGGGACTTCCCTTTCTAAATATTTTCTGCTCCTCAAAACACTAATCAGTTAATACGTTCAAGATAAGCCTATATTTAATACTAGCTTCTGCCCGCGACTTCGTCCGCGTGAAACTCCTCCTTTTTTGCAGTCGGTTAAAAAGTGACCTATGTCCTTTCTCAGGCTCCAGACTTTCCTTGTACCAATTTTCATTTAAATCGGTCCAGTAGTTTTAGCGTGAAAGCGTAACAGACAGACAGACAGACAGACAGAGTTACTTTCGCATTTATAATATTAGTAGGGAAGTAGGGATATTAGTAGGTAGGGATAATGTTCTAGTTACGTCACAATTTTCAATAACAACATAACAAACTGGTTTTCTTCAAAACAATCACGAACCCAAAATAATTCCTTTCAAGTATAGAATATATATTATTTACATAAAACTTTATTCGGAAGCTTTTAATACGGAAGTTACGACCGCGGTCGGTCCCGGCGGTCGTTTAAATATTTCACACCTTTTCAGGTCCCCTCCGTCAATAGGTAGCGCACCCATAAATAAATCAGGAGAAAGGGTAGAATTCTTTCACTAACATTTTTAAGTTTATAGGGTAGTAAAGTATTTTATTTTCAACTCTGTGATTTATATTATTTGACGACCGAGTAACAGTGCGGTTATGAAGGTAGACCATAAACCGGGTTTGGATCTGCAAGACGTTGTTTATAGTGCGAACTCTATATGTACTATAAAAATCAGCTGAGTAGTTTTCTATTTAGTGTTAAATAAGGTTATTGGTAATAATTTCTGATGCCTTCGCGGTTTTGACAGCAGAAATAATTTTAGGTTATACACATGACAATTTTCGGCGAGTATTGATTAGTCTAGTTTATCACAAAATAATATCTAAAAATATCTTTGAGACCTGATACTAAGTATTGCACAAACAAACGAAATCCTAAGAACATATATCATGTCTGCAAGTGGGGACTTTAGTGATTCACATACTTTTGCTTTGAACGAATCTGACTAGAGACATCATAGTGTCTTTTTTACTTTGTGTATTTTTTCTTTTTTTTCTCCTGTAATTTTATTTTATATTTGACTCCTGGAAACCTTTACATTTCCAGTAAATTTAATTTAGTCTTTTGACATCTGGGGACCTTATACATCTCCGGTACCTATTGTTATATATTTTTTTAAATGTAATTAGATAAAGTACATACATATTGTAATTTGTACATAATTTATTCTTAAGTGAAATTGTAATATTATTATATTGAAAAAATTATACCTCACTGAGTTTATTCTCGATTCTTGTCAAGAGGTTTTTTTTTTGCTGAATCGAAAATGAATATTAATTTTAACGTTGATATTCACAAGTGCCTGTAAGAGGCTAGCCTGAATAAATGATTATTTGAGTTTGAGTTTATAAAACTACCTTTTCGAAATTATATGACCGAGTACATTTTTCTCGTTAACTTTTTAATCGGGAGCAGCCCGGTTCAACAAAAAGTTACAAGTTTAAATTTGGATTTCAAAATGTTAACTAACGTAACGAGGATCAATCTTAGAAACTCAATTAAAACTGTAAAATTTTAACAATTTAATTAAAACTTCCGTCCGATTAATAATTACACAAGCTTAATTGGAACGTTTTGTACCTGAACATTGTACAAACGTCTAATGAAATCGTTAACTAATGCTATTTTGAGACAGCTAACACCAATTTGCCGACTCACAAACGAAGCAAGCTAAGAACAGTTAAACATACTTAGACATGTCATCTATATGATAATGACAATATTATTATATTTCTAGAAAAAGTTGATCCTCCACATCTATACCTTAATACCTCCTTCCAGTTATACTCCACATCTATACCTAAACGTGTGATTTTATCCAATTACCTACACTATGGACGTCACTGTACCTGTTTTACAAGCGAAATATCTCTTAAACAAAAACCATATAAACTTCCATACCATATTTTTCATTTTTTAGGGTTAATGTCTTAAAACTCTCCCTAAATACTTTTTGAGGTCATTTAGAAATTATAAGGCTATCCATGCAAAACTTCAAGCTTCTATTCTGGCAATTTTTTAAGATGAATTAAGGTAGGTAAGAAAGTTACCTGGTATAATATATTATAATATAATCACTACATAGCACATATCAAATTCGCCGCTGTCTGTCTGTCTTTATGTAGATCTTTTAAACTACGCGACTGATAGTGATACGGATTTTTTAGCAGACAGAGTGATTCAAGAGGAATTTATAATATGGTAGAATTTTGTCATGCGATGCCGGGGCGGGACGCTAGTTAAATGATATAACTTCGCGGATAAGCCACAGCATTGTCATAATACTGTTACAATAAACACTTGTACGATTCCAGGCTCGCTCGCATTTCACAAGCCAACAACAAACAGCGCAGTATCAAATAATTTAATTTGCACCCACGTCGTCAGCGCTTATAATGTTGTGTTCGCTTTTAATTAAGAACATTATTGATGATAATAATATAATACCGTGACAGTGATAATATCATTTGTTTGATAACACGATGCCGCGTCGGGTAATTAGTTTACGTAATGTCATTTCTGACGCTTTCCCGGTTGTTACCCGTTCGATTGAAATAACTGTAGGTAGGTAAGTATCGAATTTAACTTTCGTTTATGATTTTGTTAACTGACTTAATTCGTGCTTTTATATTTGATGACGTTTCGAAAACTTTACAGGTCCCATATCGGTAGACACAATTACTTAAAATAATTGTCCATTATGCAAGGTGGCTTGTTTTAGAAAATTACAAAATTTAACTAGGTACTAACCTGTTTTACAAATCCCTACTAATCCCTACTATATTATAAATGCGATAGTAACTCTGTCTGTCTGTCTGTTACGCTTTCACGCTAAAACTACTGGACCGATTTAAATGAAATTTGGTACAAAGAAGGTCTGGAGCCTGAGAAAGGACATAGGCTACTTTTTAACCGACTGCAAAAAAGGAGGAGTTCCACGCGGACGAAGTCGCGGGCAGAAGCTAGTATGAAATATTTGTTTCATTTTAATCATTAATTAACTATTTTTAATACAAATACATTAAAAAGGGTGCGTTACTAGCTTTAATAAAATGTTTTAAAGACTCTGAAATTTAAAACAAGATTAAAATGTAAAGTGAAATAACTAATTTTGTTTAACTGTTTCTGAATCTGTTTGTAGTGGACGGCGCAGAGGCGTTTGATCTTAGTTCCATTATTTTTACAAAAGCTAGTAAATATTGACATGTAAAAGTATCCTTGGATTCTATTTACTTTATAAAGATTTTCTTTTTTTCATATCAAATGTTTTTTAGAAATAAAAAGTCTTAAAGTCTTTGTACAAAAATATCATTATAATAAAAAGTTGTCATTTAACCTTTTAATCCGTAAACAATTTAAATCCCTACTAATATTATAAATGCGAAAGTAACTCTGCCTGTCTGTCTGTTACGCTTTCACGCCAAACCAAAACTACTGGACCGATTTAAATGAAATTTGGCACAAAGAAAGTCTGGAGCCTGAGAAAGGACATAGGCTACTTTTTAACCGACTGCAAAAAAGGAGGAGTTCCACGCGGACGAAGCTGAAGTCGCGGGCAGAAGCTAGTTATTTATATTTAAATATGCTTGATTTTAATTATTCTCTTTATCTGTCTAGTCATGTTCATCTACTCGTACTGTTTTAATGAAACGTTAAACATGACAATGTAAACTACCTACATTTAAACGGATTTAACTCGCGTTTTTAATTTTATTGCCAGACGTTTCGGAACCTCTACAGTTTCCATAATCGTAACCGATTGAGCTGACAATAGTCTTACACTAAAGTCATAAATTATAATGACATTGTAACGCAATAATTTCTGATGCCTCCGCGGTTATTACACATCGGAATAAAACATCTATTAACGGATTTAACTCGCGTATTTTTATTTTATTCTAGAAAGTAACGGTTTAGCCATAAATATAGTTGGCAAGTTTTAGTTCGTGACCCTGAGAGAAGGGATCTTTCAGGTCCAAAATTCATCACCGTCACACATTTAGGTAAACACTTTTATCGCGCTGCAGTGTCCCCGGGGTGGGATAAAAACGTGATAAATGGTCGTATCACCCACACTCGATATTAGATTATAACCGCGCCGTGAAATATGAGCCGAAGCAAGAGCGAAGGAGTCTGCGGGAAACTCTTTGCGCTCGATTACTTTTTACTTAAAATAATATTGCTTTACAACAGAACGGGAACGGTCGTTAACTTTATTTATGAGAACTAGTTTCATTGCTGAACATTTATTGGTATTGGAACCAACTGCAATGGATTAAACTCGCTTGTATTGATTTTTTGACGACTTATCGAAAACTGAGTTTTAGGTATCCTATACACTTGGTATTTTTCCAATTTTTTTTATATTTATTAGTAGGTAGGTAGGTACTATATTTAAACAGTTTACATTTAGTGGCAGGTTGGTTCAATTATGGCGGTGTAGCCACACTACATCCGCGGAATTATGTATGAGAACTCATGGTTTCTCAAAAAGTCACCATAATAACAATATGGAGTCAGAAAATTAAAAATGAGCTACACCAAGAATTATATACTGCGCTCCGCTCTCGTCCTGAGGTTCAAAATGAATCGAGTATAAATCTTATTGCAGCTTATTCTTCTAATATTCAGTGCTGGGAACTGACAGCGGTTGAAACGCGCGTAAAATACCCCAATTCCATTATTATTCCATTGTACACTAACCGCGAAGGCATTAGAAATGATTAAATAATTATCCAAGTTAGTGACGTCGATCGGAAAACATACATTAACTACTCTACTGATATTCCTTGCGCTGCGGGAAAAATCATATTTCATTTTGCACGGGCCATTGCCTCCCAGCTCAGCTGTTCCCGCATTTTTCCTAAAGAGCAATTGATTCCCGACATGACCCTAATGGATCGTGGTTTCAGTTCAACAAACACAAATGTGAAATATTATCAAATTTTTTCTTCAACAATTACCTATACCTACATTGAAATTAATGAACTAGGTATAACGGATTCAACAACAAACATCTATTTATATTTGGGACAAATCACTATCGTCTTATTGCATAATTATTAATTTTATTGACATCGTAACATACAATGGCTATTCTTTAATCATATAGATACCAATGGGATTATCACTCTTTTAATATTTACCGAGATCAAAATGTTTATTCACCTGCAAAAATTAAGTAGCTCTAAAGAAATATCCCCGTATTATATTAGCAACAAATCACAGGATAGCCTGGTATTCTCGGCGTAACAATATTATCACAACTCGAGCAGCCGTCGCCTCTTCGCTTTGGCTTTTACCACCAAACCTACAAAGTCAAACCTTAACATCGCATCGCACCGAAAGAGATAACACCATACAAACTTGTTACTTGTCCTTTTTACACTGTTGTTTTGAAAACAATTGTTTGTTTTATAAGGGGATATTGTAGGATCAGTTTTCCGATAAATATCAAATGTCTGCCAATCTTGTTGGAAGAAAATGACAAGAACGATGATTGTGGTAAAATAAGTTTAGCAACTGATCTTTTAAGAATAGTGGGGTATGTTCCGCGCCGTGTCTAACCTGCCCGACGAGAAAATATGGTGGTAAATGAGGTAAGAATATTGGTATAGATTAAGGTTTAAAAATTTCGAAAACATTCTTTCTATTCGATAAACTATGCTTCGGTTTAATGCAAAACGTAGGTATACTTTCATTTGCAAACTATACTGCTACAACGAATTCAGTCAAATACGAGTATAATGTGTACAAAGAATTTAAATACGCAGCCACAGCATTTTTCTTAGTTTGATGATAAATGTCAATACCCAGTAATAATACTAATACTTATGTTAAGTACCTAATACAAAAATTATAATAAAGCAAACAACCGCGCCAAATTCGCTACATTATTGTAAGCTCTGAGCAAACTGAAATATTTCGCAATAAAAAGAGAGACAAGTATTAATATGGATTACGTTTCAAATCCAAAGCTTATTGAGACTAAAACAAAAGCCTGATTCATCCCGTCTTTCTTCATAAGTGTTCTGAATGAAGTAATTCCTCCGAAGTCTCAGAACAACTGCGACAAAAATGGCCGTAAAAAATTCACAACCAGTTTCGGTGCTTTATCTAAGCCTCAGGGATTATCCTTATACTGAAAATCTTATCTTCAACCTACTAGAAAGAATAGCTCTCTAGGCTAAGGAGCCCATTTTTCTGTTCGAAGTAAATCCAATTTTAGAGTCAAATAAACAAAGTTCAAAATTGAGTTTACATCGCTGAAGTGGTTAAGGCTTTTTATTTTAAGTTTGTGTAAGTAAAGTGGTTAGTCAAAGAGATTCTTTACTTATCCCCAGTGAATTAAAGTTAAGATTAAACCCAGGCTTCAAAGGATTTCGTGCTTTTAAGTTGTTCATAATATTTGTGTTAATTAAATACTAAAATAATTTATGTCGCTCGAAGCACCCGACCGAGTTGAAAGCTCATCAGGAGGTTATTTAAGTGCCAATAACTCATTTTATTCGCCAGTCAAATTTAATTCCGATAATAATTTTAATTTAATGTGCCATAAAATTCAATATCTTGTTTTAGAGTGATCTATTATACCAGTCCTAATGTAAGTAGCTAAATCAATATGTCATATTCAGATATGACTGCATTCATTTTATTTTCTCACTAGCTTCTGCCAGCGACTTCGTCCGCGTAGAATAGTTATTTTCCCCATGTTTTACACATTTTCCACTGTTTCTTCGCTCCTATTGGTCGCAGCGTGATGTTATATAGCCTAAAGCCTTCCTCGATAAATGGTCTATCCAACAAAAAAATAATTTTTGAATTCGAACCAGTAGTTTCTGAGTTTAGCGCGTTCAAACAAACAAACTCTTCAACTTTATAATATTAGTATAGAAGTATAGATTCATAATAGATACCTGCTAAATGCGCGTCATGTAGAATGAGGTCCAGCTGTCGTGTTCCACACTCACGCCAGCTGGACCTCATTCTACACGACGCACAACGACCGGTTTCAGGACACGCGGCGGTCCCCATTTAAAGTTCCCGCTATTAACGCACATTTTCATTACACACGTTGTGAACACGAACAATGGAGGGTTAACAGAGAGGTATCATAAGCACTTATTGTAACACGAGCCGTGTTAAACTAAACAGATAACGAGCCACAACCAAACTAGGTAAACGCTACAGTATCGCCATTTCAGCACGAACTCCAATATTATCATAATAATAATAGTTAAGCAGGTTGTCAGGGGAACAATGGCCGCCGCAATATTGTGAAACACAATTTGCATTTTGGTAAAACGACACTTTCATTTTGCGGAGCGGAAAATGGGGAACGTGTGTCGATTCACGATCAAAATATCATGCTTTAAATAGAACAGCGTATTGTTTTCTGGTAATAATATTATTATTATGTATAAATAAGGTAGCACAAGGAAAAATCTTCGATATTTTCCGATGCGTGAAAGGATACACGTTAATAGGTACCTAATGAGCATAATATAAAGGTAGGTACCTATTTACCCGAGTTATCGATATTAAACAATATTATATGAGTCTACTAGCTTCTGCCCGCGACTTCGTCCGCGTGGAACTCCTTCTTTTTTGAAGTCGGTTAAAAAGTAGCCTATGTGTTATTCTGATGTATAAGCTATATTGTGGTAAAGTTTCATTCAAATCCATTCAGTAGTTTTTACGTGAAAGAGTAACAAACATCCATACATCCATACATCCATATTTACAAACTTTCGCCTTTATAATAGTAGTATTCTATTAGGTATTATTATATATCATGTATTAGTACCTATTAGATATATAATTGTAGACTTTTTCTAAATTATCTAAAATACTTGTAGACCTGCCCTCGGTTTTGAATAAATCAATTGATTTTATAAAACGTTCTAACCTATACCTGTTATTATACTAGCTTTTGATGAGTTATTGCGTGTAGAAGTCAGAAATGGTTCTTATACGATTTTTAATGGTATTTTTAATACTAATTTTATTATATTATCATAGAAAAATACTATACCTCCAAAACAACTTTCTCCGCCGTATTACAGCGGTTTAGTCTGTGCCTATCCGTCAGTCAGTTAATAATTTAGGAAAAATAATTTTATATGTACCTACAGAGAAATACAGGTGACAAGTGACAGCTCACCTGACTTCTCCTCAGCGCGACAAACGAGTCGTTCCTTATGTCGCCCCCTAGCGGCACTTCACAAATTATCTCCACGCCCTGAAACAAGCAAAAGAATAATTAAAATAAATTTAGAAATAAGTAGAAGGTTATTTGTATTATACCATGTATTAACATTGAGTAAGTCTGAGTGAAATATCTATACTATTATTATAAAGAGGAAAGGTTTGTTTGTTTTTTGGATTGAATAGGCTCATAAACGAATGCACCGATTTGAAAAATTCTTTCACTGTTGGAAATCTACAGTATTCCCGATTGACAAAGGCTATAAATAAAAGGGATCCGGGCGAAGCCAGGGCGGGCAGCTAGTAAAGATATAAAGATATAAAATAGAGATATATTCCGTTCATCCAAATATATTTCCGTCGACTGGCTGTTAACCAATTTGTTCCAAAGTGTTTAAAGTAAAAATATCGTTTATCACTGAACATCTCACTTAACTATAATAAACTGGCGATAAAGCCTCTCATTTATTATCCGGCGCATTCTAACGAATAGTGATCCTCGTTTGTTTTCCGGCTACGTCTCTAAAATACTGAGATTCCATGCGAGTTTAGCGAAACCGGATCACTTGAGCTATTACCGCCTTTATTACCTTGGCATAACTGCCGTAGTGAAAGGATTTAGTTGGATCGCATCACCTCCACGTTAAACCCGAGGAGAGACCCCATTAGTCAGCAACCACACTTCAATCAATTCAAACCCGTGAAGGTTTTACACGAACCCGGAATAAAATCCTATGTGTTTTAGAGAGAGGAATATCGGTTTTGTTACTGCTTCGATGAAAGCAAACCGTTGTTTCCAAGGCTTATTTCTATGAATGTGGAGCAGAGAGACATGAAAAATGGTATCTATACTAATATAATAAAGAGGAAAAGTTTGTTTTTTTTTTGGATTGAATAGGCTCCTCAACGACTGGACCGATTTGAAAAATTCTTACACTGTTGGAAAGCTATTCTATTCCCGAGTGACATAGGCTATAAAAAAAGGGATCCGGGCGAAGCCGGGGCGGGCCGCTAGTAATTCAATATACCTACGAGTAAAATACTCTAGAAATAAAACGATTTCTTTCTTTCTTTCTTAGAAGAATCCCGACGCTGTCGGCCGATTACTCTTCCATATTCACTACGCTTTAACAAGGAAGTGTTTACGCGCTCGTCTCAACTCCCGTTTCGTACAAATTGATCGCCGCCCGTGAGTCGTGACCCGGATCCGTCGCGTCGCCGCCTCGTGACCGGTTCGTTAATCATTCACACAATAATCCTTTTTAATGACTTTAAAGGCTGAAAGGATATTTTGAATTGAGCCCTTTTCGGCATTCGGGTCGTAACCCGTTGTGTAAGTTTTTCAAATTCGATTATTAATTAAGAACAATACTATTATACGGCGGTTAATGAATAAACGAATCCCTTATCGGGGTTTAAGTATAATATGGTTTAAAATAAACATACGAATGTGATAAGTTTTAAACAATTTATCGCGTATTGAATAATTATACTATCTCTATCCTTTTGGAAGACTTAAAATACCTATTGTTATGAAACAACTATTAAAATCGGATTCAACTCGCGTATTTCGATTTTATTTTGCTTGCTGACATTTCGGATTCTTCACAGTTTCCATAATTGTAGCACGACTGAGCTGATAATAGTCGCAAGCTAAAGACATTATCATTATAATTGTTAATATCTAGATACAATTTTATGAATCGACTACATTATTAAACTAACCATATTAAAAGTTGACTGATGGAGAATGCCGTAGTGTAGTAAGACAGGTTCAGGTACTATTTACTCACAGCAATGGCGGTGTCGATGAGGAGGTGCATCGGTCTGTATGCATGTGCAACGAGCGCGCGGTGCACGAACACGCGCCGCCTGCACACTCTCCGGGCATCTAACACCACCTGGAAATAACATTAAAAGTAAAAAAACCCTTTTAAAAACAAGCTTTTATAATGTGTGATCCTTTTTCATTTAACTTCCCTCTTTGAACCCCATCGAATGGTTTTGAAATAACGTCACCTACTCAACCACGCATATGCGCATAGACATAGACATAGACATAGATTTATTTAGCATCACATGATTCATGTTTACAATATTATCCTTACATGACTAACAAATGACTATCTTAAGAAACATGAGGTTGTCATTGTCATTCAAACTGAACGTCACGTTCAAAATTTCAGCTCAATCGATTAAGTTATCTATCTACAGATAAATCGGACTGCAAGATTTCACCCTTACATAGGTACTTACCTACATAGCAAGTTAAATAAAAACTTAAAATAAAGTAAGTAGGTAGGTATATCGTAAAACCGATTTGGCAATTTGGTCCTAACCTACCTAATATTCCTAGCAGACAACAAGTGCTTCGTAAGCCGGATAAATCTGTGAAATCTGTCTACTTCAAAGGTTGACTGGTACAGAATGGCGTATGACTTTAAGACCGCATTTTGTATATTAAAGTTTTTGCTGTGCAATACATAAATCTATCTATATATATAAAAGAAAGTTGTGTTAGTTACCCCGTTTATAACTCAAGAACGGCTGAACTGATTTCGCTTTATCACGTTCCAGTAAAAAAAAAAGAAAAAAATATTAAGCTGATTTGTTAAAAATAGTATAACAAAACGCAACAATGACAACTGTCAAATCGACATTGCCGGGCGGGACGAAGTCTGCCGGGACCACTAGTATTATATATATAAGGAAGTTTGCTCCTATACTGCTTAAGTACAAGTCATTTGGAACTTGTAAGCTGCTTGAAGTGTGTTGTTTGACTCCCAGAAAATAATCCTTCATAAGAATTACAAGAGCAAATTGTTTTGATATCAATACATAGTATAAAACAAAGTCGCTTTCGCTGTATGTCCGTATGTATGCTTAGATCTTTAAAACTACGCAACGGATTTTGATGCGGTTTTTTTTAATAGATAGAGTGATTCTTAAGGAAGGTTTATAGCCCCCGTGTGAAGCCGGGGCGGGTCGCTAGTAAAATATAAAATAAAGATTTGTGAACCTGTATTTGTTTAAAAAAAAGTACTTTTACACGTTTGCGCTTAGAAAAAAAAACATCATAATGATGTTTTTGTACGTTTCTTCTCAACACAAAAAACATCATAATGATGTTTTTTGTGTTGAGAAGAAACGTAGCAATGATACTCAACAGAAAACCTTTTTTCAAAGTCAATCATACAATTGAATCATACAACTAAAAAAAAACTAAGCAAACATAATAATAATATAAGTAGGTACCTACTTTCATAAAAAAGGAACTATAAATGTTACAAATAATATGCTAGAAACTTAAATGTCCATTGTGAAACGGGTAACTAATCTCATAAGGTAGTAAACTTGATGTCTTGTCTACGTGCAGGGCGCTGTCGGATCCAAACACCGAGAGTTGGGATCAGACCTGCCTCAAACGTTATTAAAGGACCGCTACCACGACACCCTGCAAATAATACAAATAGACGATCCTCATCGTACTGTCCTTGTCACCAAATTGGTATATAACAGGAGTGAAAGAAGGATGGTAGATAATTGTTGAACAGAATTTCGGGAAATGTGCTCCCACGTCATTTGCAGAAGGTTACGTAAAGAGGAGGGCGCTTGTTTTTCTTTTGATTCGGAAGTACTTTTCTAATATTAAATTTGGAGAGAAAAATAATTTTAGATTATTTTTGGACGAAATTTAAATATTAAAGAATAAAAAAAAGTAAACGGATTCAGAGAAGTTATTTCTTGATAGGTATGTACTTAATAAAAAATAAAATCCTTAGTAATATTACACAAAAGGAACGTGGTTTAAAATTTGACTTATATTTATAGTTTGTTTAAATTCATAAAACGATTTTCATGTAGGTATCTACACTACTATAATAAAGAGGAAAAGTTGGTTTGCTTGTTTGTTAGTTTGTTTGGATTGAATATGCTCTTAAACGACTGGACCGATTTCAATTTCACTGTTGGGAAGCCACACTATTCCCGAGTGACATAGACTATAAAAAAAATATGATCCGTGCGAAGCCGGGGCGTACAGCTAGTACCTACAATATAAAGCTAAAAAGAACAGTAAGTATGTTTATTAAGTAACTACTTATGGATTACATTTATATTAAAGTTTCACTAGAGGAAATACCTTATGGGGATAAATTTCCTTTTGTCTTTATTTAAATATTTCAACTTTCTTTCAAAATGTTGTCTACAATGAGAAACTTATATTTACATAAGAAGTATATTAGAGATTAACATAAACCTACTTCGTCCGAAAAAGTTGGCAAGATTGAGTTTCCTTATCGTGACAGTTAAGCACATTTCAAAAAAACACTTCACAAATGGCCTCATACGCAAAGTCGCCGCATGTTATTTGAACTTTATCTACATAACTTAAGGATTCATTTCGATGTTCTATCAAAAAGGTTTTACGCTCTTTAGGAGGTTATATTAGCCCTAAAACAATGTATGTCCGTATCCCGTTAGTTTGACCTAATAAATCAATTTATAGGGACGGAATGTTTAACGTCGTCGGATAAAATCCCGAGTAAGCTTATTTTATTTTGCCTAACAGATAAGCCCTTGCGTTACAGTATTGGCACAATGGACTGACTTATGTACTAGCTGCTGCCCGCGACTTCGTCTGCGCTCGATGAGACAAAATATCCCTACTAATATTATAAATGCGAAAGTAACTCTGTCTGTCTGTCTGTTACGCTTTCACGCTAAAATTACTAGACCGATTTAAATGAAATTTGGTACAAAGAAGGTCTGGAGCCTGAGAAAGAACATAGGCTACTTTTTAACCGACTGCAAAAAAGGAGTTCCACGCTGACGAAGTCGCGGGCAGAAGCTAGTAGTCTATATTATGTTAGCTTTATTAATTGTAAAGTTTCATCAAAATCCATTGAGTACCTACATATTTCTTGCGTGAAAGTGGAACAAACATACGTCCAAACATGCATCCTTATATCTATACATCCATACATTCTTACAAACTTTCGTATTTATAATATTAGTAAGGATGGACTCAACATTAGAACCATGATTTTAGAAGGGATCAAAATAAATCTCACAATCATTCAGCGAATAACTTACTTCAATAAACCTCTTTTTTGAAACCCTAAGCGGTATTTCCATTTGTTTGAGAAGTGGCAAAAAGCTTACTTGAATACTATGAAAAGCTTAAGGAAAAATCGCAAACTCATAACAATTACAAAGAAAAAAAAAATGTTTCTAAATATAAAAGAAAATTTTATGATTCGTAAATAGAACTTTCCCTTTTCATTACACGCTTGCCAAATTTTTAAATTCTATGAGGCGTTCAAACGGAAAACGATCGTCCGAAAATATTCCAAATACCTACATTACTAAATTAGAGAATAATTTTAGAAGTTCCAAACTTTTTTCATAAACCTATTTTTGTCTGACGATTTCTTTCTTTGTTTTACTTTTTGCAAAACTTCAGGTTTGTGTTAGAATTTTATTTACAGAGATTCTCAGCTCTTTGTCTTAATTAAAATTTGAAAATGAAGCATCAGAGTTATAAAATGATAAAAGTGACTGTTCGTAATAAGTATATTTTTATGATGATAATACATAACTTACTTGACATACACAGCTTATAATCCCTAGAACATTAGTAGTTACATTGCGTGAAAAATTGTTATATGCGCTATTACCTACGGAATAAGGTCTAAATTATTAAAATTTCATAATAATAAAGAGGAAAAGTTTGTTTGTTTGTTTGGATTGAATAGACTCCTAAACGACTGGACCGATTTGAAAAATTCTTTCACTGTTGGAAAGCTACACTATTCCCGAGTGACATAGGCTATAAAAAAGGGATCCGGGCGAAGCCGGGGCGGGCCGCTATAGTATATAAAATAAATTATCTGTTGACCTCGTAGTCGATGCTTTTCGTAAATTTCAATTTCCGTGAGAAGCTGTGTTCAACGACGAGATAAAAATCTGCGGTTAATTTAATAGACGGCGATGCGGGCGCCGAATTTGGCTTCAAGCCTAATTATCTAAAGTGCTCAGCAGAATGTAAGTTCTACTGTTATCTGCTAAGAGTTAAACTGCGTGCGTACAATTTATACGAGCCGCGAACTTTATCCCTGACATAGGAATTCGCTTTTATCTTTATTTTCTTGACATTCACTTAGTTTATAAGAATTGCATATTTTTTTGTTATAGCCTAGTTTGAAAAACTTACCCTAAGATAGAATATCTGTAGTCTGTACTTAAGAGGATTGTGAACCTGTTAATTTTCATACAAAAGGCGATAACGTTTTACACCCAGTAAATATAGTTAGATTTTTATAATTTTTGGATATGTTGTAGATGGGTCTATATTAAAACGCATAAAATAAATCGTCATAATTTAAAGTAGCATAACAATTCTAAGCATAATTGTAAGTAAGCATAACATTAATAAGCATAATTGAAAATGCATAATTTTAATGCGCATAATGTAAATACTCATAACGATAAACTAGCATAAAAATAAAAAGCCTAAAATTATTTTTTATAAATATGAAAAATTATAAAAAGTTTAAGTGTCTGTTTACAACCTCAACTCATTTAAATATTTTTTTTGTGTGCATAATGTATACCAAATTTTCAATATTCAATATTGGGAAAAAAAAAATATTATTGGGGCCAATAAAACGAAAAAAATATGTTTAAACTGATCTACTTTTCTGGTAGCAAATCGATTCTGCAAGTGTCGCAGTTTTAACCTAACCTAACCTACTTTTCTGATAATTTTGGAATAAAGACATGTCTTGTATGATTAATTTTATACACTACACTAAATGATATGTCTAGGAATAACTATTTAAAGTTTCTAGAATTGTTGTACTTAATAATTTATGATGAAAAACTGTCTAAGATAATTTTCGGTATCTCAATAATCGACTTTTCCATTTATGGAAACTGTGGTGCCCCCATGTTTATGCATTTATTTTATTATACATATTAAAGTTATACCAGATAAAGTTATACTAATTTAAATTATGCTTTTTCATTATTATGCATTTTAAGCAGTATGCCATTTTATGATTAGGCATTTTGTATGTTATGCATAATATTGTTATGCCAAGTCTGTTATGCGTTTTCAATATATGACAATTAATGTTATGCTATATAAGGGGCACCCGTTGTAGATATAATGAGAAACTACGTCTGTACGTTTTGATTTTTAAGAAATATTGCTTACGCTAGATCTAAATATAAATTTTTAGATCTATATATAGATTTTTAGATGCTAATAAATTTTAGCGTAAGCAATATTTCTTAAAAATCAAAACGTACAGACGTAGTTTCTCATTATATCTACAACATATCCAAAAATTATAAAAATCTAACTATATTTACTGGGTGTAAAACGTTATCGCCTTTTGTATGAAAATTAACAGGTTCACAATCCTCTTAAACTAAAATAAAATATTTCTAAAAGTTTACAAAATCACCCTAACGTGCAGCAGACGGTTCATTTTAAAAATGATAAAGAATAATTCAATATAATAAAAAATATTATATACCAACCTGAACATAATCGTGAGATGCTACAAGAATTCAATATTTTTAGGAATTTTTCCCTATATCCTAAAACTTTCTTGCCTTATGTCCTAAAACTTTGACAATAATGTACCTAACATTAAATCACCGTAAACTAACTTAAGCATAAGACTATTGTCAGCTCTGTCGTGCTACGATTATCTTAAGGAATCTCTAAAGGCTCTGAAACGTCAGCCAATAAAATAAAATACGCCAGTTAAATCCGTTAAAAGTTGTTTCATTCCAACAAGGGCCACCGCGTATCCGCTAGATGCGCTAGTGTAGATGAAAGGCAAGCTACTGGCCTGTGATTGGTGGTACATGATAGCTGGACCTCATTCGACACTAGCGCATCTAGCGGATTTCTGACACGCGGTGGCCCTCATTAAATCACCTGTATTTCAATATCCGCGTAGCTGCCAACATCGAAGTCATTCGGCATGAAGATGACCCTCAGGACATCATCGCCCTCCACAGGCGGCTCCCAACGGACGCTGGTGGGGATGGGGGTCTGGTTGGAGACACGCAGTCGGTAGCAGGTTCGACTCCCGGCAGACAGCGCGACGCTCGGCCGGAGCACCGCTGACCCGCGACTAGACGCCAAAGACCCAGGGTCTAAGTCACATCCACGACCTGATCATAAAATAGTCTCATTGATGATTAATATACTATATTGATTTAAAGCATCAAATTGGCTGAGATATTAAAATATTTTATGTACTCTCGTATGCTCTTTAATCGTAATTAAAGTAATTTGTAAGACAGAATTAAATTAAAAAAAAATGTCATATGCCTTGATACATTGGCCTGAACTTTTCAGTTTCTGTATTCAGTAGTTGGCACTAATGTCTAAGACAAGTGCTAGACTATCGTCAGCAAATATGCTTACTGTAAAGTTTTCAAAACGTCAGCAAATAAAAATACAATACGCGAGTTAAGTTACAATTTTTTCATTCCAAAATAGATGCTCTCAGAACGATGGTAACATCGAAAATTTAAAAGCGCTTTTGAGAGCCTAAATATAATAAATTCTTCTTCTTAATATGATTTCGACTTAGATGCTTACAATCTCCTTTCTTATCGCCGTGGCACGGCAGCACTCTCATCACCAGCCTCGGAGCCAGCACCCTGTAGGCGAGGAGAGCGGCGCGCGCGTGGGTGCCTGCGCTCGAGTGAACGCGGGCCACGTCGGCGCCGGTGCGACGGACTTGGACTAGCGTGGCTACGCACCGATCCGACTGGAAATTAAAAAAATATTTAAACAATCACACTCTCGAATGTTCAGCATTGATAAGCACCCTAGTACAGGTTGCTGGGAACCTCTTGTTGGTGTTAGCGTAGCTTTGGGATGTAGGTACCTAAAAAGGTCTTTGTTCAGGAGTAGCGATTAGTGATGTTGAAATAATAATTATTGTTAATCATAATAACTCGAGACTTAACAATAAACTAGATGATGACTTCGGATGCTTTCGCAGTTATTATACGTTGGAATGAAACGACTTCAACGGACTTAACTCGTGTATGATACTTTATTGGATGGCGTTTCGGAGCCTTTACAGATTCCATAATCGTAGCACGACTGAGCTGACCAAGCTAAAGACTTTAGCATAAGACTATTGTCAGCTCATGATATACAATCATCGAGTTTTTTATGTAATTCCATCATAAATAACGGAATGTAAGATAGGTACCTATTAAATTATGAATGAACTTTTACCTTATTTACTTACGTATGTAAGAGGAGTTCATACGACAACTCTAAATGGAATTTAACCAACATTTTACTAAGGCCCAATTGCACGTTCTTAGGTTAGCCACTTACACAGGGTTAACCGAATAAATCTGACAGTTGTTGTGCTGATGACTGTCAGATTTATTGGGTTAACCCCGTGTTAGTGGCTAACCCGAGGCTAAAGGGACTATTTGAGAAATTGTCTCACATTTGGTGCATTGACTTCATAGTCGATCACGCAGCTGGTGCCGTGCTGCAGGGCGCCCCGGGTGGGCACGAGCAGCGAGCACGTGCAGGCCAGCTCGTGGCAGGCGGCGCATTGCCGCCCAGCGCCGCCGCACGCCGCGCTCGGTGGATTCTCGCCCCACCAGCGGAAGGGGGTGGCCCACCAGCAAATCTAAAATGGCGAATCACACTAAGCTTACAATCTCTGCCTCATATACCATTGTTATTCTTTGATTTTGAAGAAGACAAAGTGTAATGAGTTTCTATCTAAACTAGCTGTCCGCCCCGGCTTCGCACGGATCCCTTTTTTATAGCCTATGTCACTCGGGAATAGTATAGCTTTCCAACAATGAAAGAATTTTTCAAATCGGTCCAGCCGTTCTGGAGCCTATTAAATCCAAACGAACATTTTCTCTTTATAATATTAGTATAGATAGTATAGAAAATGCATTTTTAATATTATCAGTAATCAAACCAGGACGCCAGAAGCGTTAGAGTAAACACGCGTGCGACGTAGATAAAAGATATTGGCAGCAACATTTACACTAATGGACTAAGGATCATTTTATTTACCTCACTAAAAATACATAATCCAATTATGTGGTGTTGCTCGTGCATGCGAAATAATATTTTAAATCCGTATACATAAGAATCACAAAAATAACAAAATATCAGTCAGGAGGTCATACTTCCTCGTCCATATGTATTATTGATGGGAAGACTTCATTCATATTCAGTAATACATCATTAGTTTCAGCCCTGGAATGTATCGCTATTATGAAATCTGAATCAAAAGACAATTACGAAGCATTTTCTAAAACAACATTTCACCAGGAAACAAGTAATAATAGATCATATCCTAAATATCATATGATTCAAAATGATTTTCACAAAAATTTAGTCAAAGGTTTCTGGAACGAGCTTAGGTTCCATAAATGACACGAACTAGTTAAACAGTCTGCTCTCGATCGAATTGTAATCCGATCCCAATTCGATATCATCCGACAAATGTTAAATCCGATAACTGGAGAATATCGTTATTATACTTCATCAGAACATTCCCCGACCGTGTTATGTTAAATAATGGAAACCCAGAACAATTTTAGAAACCCTAACTTAGACTCTGAAACTTGGGTGGAGCAATGACAAACATTTATTGTTGAATAATTGGTGCAAATTATCAGAAGAGTAATAAAAAGTGGAAAGTACTAGGTAATCAGCAGAAATCTATACTACTATGATTTGTAACCCATTTTAAATTATCAACATGCATATAAGAGTAAGCTGCAATAAGCTTTATTCTCGATTTTTCTTGAAAACATGTCGCACCCCTAGATCTAAAGGGAGCTAACTCAAAAAAAAATAAGTTTCGGTAGAGGCGAAATTGTTGTAAGGAATCGGATCCTTTTTTTTAGCGTGTGTTTAATTTGAAACTTTGAGTTAGCTTCCTTTAGATCTAGGTGTGCGATGTGTTAGCGCAGTATATTGTTGCATCAAAACGAAATTATTTTTTAAATCATTTGTTTTCTGAACTAGGGACTGACGGGGGTTCAAACACCCGTAAAATCCTTCGTGTGTTAAGAGTGTTCAAACAAGAATACTCTTAAGGACTTTATTATAAATATGTGCCATGTTATTTTTTACCATTGTCCTCTGTCATATAATAATGTTGCTGTACCCAACAGGGTTCATAATGATCTCATTAGCCTTAAGAAAACACCTATATTGTGGAATTGCAATAAAGTATTGAGTACAATGACTTGTCGTCTAAAATGCAGAATTGACTACAGTTGGCAAAACTTGTTCAGTTCAACTCTCGAACGACACCAACAATCAAACAACATAAATAACAATTTGGTAACAAAGTGCTTGTTATGCTAATAACATTTGGTTCGACAATCCTTGTTTGCATTCACCCTTCTTATGATATAATCATCATATAATCTGTAATTATTATAGAAACTTTCCTATAGCATAGCGCAATGGAATCAGCGCGAAATGAAATTTTATTGTGTAAATTCACAAAACATAATATCTATAGATTAAAAGACTGGTCTGTTTGGCAAAAAAAAACAAAGGAGAGATTTACCTTTTCATAATTTTACACAATTTCACGCACATGAGCTAAAAGCAATTTTAGGAAATGGTTTCATAATATTTACATTTCTTAACAATATCAAGATATCGGATGATACATACCTATTTACTCTTCTTTATTGGCTGGGAATTTAGCAGTCGTTTTTGCTTTATCCCTACTCTACAATAAGAGGCTTGTATTTCAAATAAGGCTATTAGCATAATGCTATGCTTCTAATCCAGCGAAGAAGTTAATATTAATGGTAATGCTTTTAACCAACAGTCGGTAATGGAGAAATAATCCAATAATACGTGAGGTATCCTGTGATTCCCGATGTGTGGAGCAAACAATACATTATTTGCACTCCTACTATTCGTGAATTTGCTTAGGTTTGTTTTCATATCGTTTGCTGAACCAACATTACATACGAAATGGTAGTTTGTGAGGATTACTGTTTGTTGCGAGATCCGCTATCTTTACAGATTTATATGCAAATGTTTTGATCTATTACATATTCTGGAGATCTGATTGGATGTTTGTTATTATTTTTGGTTAGACAAGATGTATCGTATGTTGATACAAATTGTTTTGAGATTCGTTGATATGATGTTTATATTTTATACACTGAAGATGGATGTATCGTTTAGCGGTGTAGCAGTGCCCTTATTGCTTATTAGGTCATAGGGTTAAGTCTTATTGTTAAGCGTAAAGACACTTATTGCATTAACTAACCTTTATGTTTATGAGATGATTCGTTTTGCCATGGTAAACGATGAATTATAAGAAAACCTTTAATTTCCAATCTAAAAATCTATATTCTTTTTTCGACTTACCTTGATAGTACATGATGAAACTTTGGGTTAGTATATTCGCGGCTGAAATGGACCGTCTACAAATTTAGAGGTCGTGGTGTTTCACGACACAGTTAACTGACTATTTACGGACTTAATTCCAATGTAATACGGTTTGCAAATTGTACTTTGTTATCATGTGTCTGGCATGTGTGTGGCTGTTACGAAGTATGGCTAGCGAGATAAGGAAAAGTTTTTCGTGAGAGACAAACGCAATTAATGTCAGTGAGATCGCTTGGGGAAAATTACAGCAGTTCATTTTCAGGGTGAAGTATTTGGTTTCCAATGGGTGATGGATGAAGCATTGTCACCGATTGGTTACCAATGGGTAGGGTTGCCATGTGTAAAATTTGGTGACCCGGACAAGCCGCGTAAAATCCCCGAATTTTGGAGCCCAGAACCCGAACACTTAAACATAAACCATGGTCGATAGTTTTGTGACCAAAAAAAAAAGAGACTCAAATTACATTTTCTCACCCGGACGCCTTTAAAACTAGGACAAATCTGGGGAAACCCGGACGGATAGCAACCCTACCAATGGGTTATTTGGTGGCCTTACATTCTGGTGGGTGTCATTGAGCACTTCCAGACGGGCCCTCAGCTTGGCGCCCGGGGGCACCGCGCCCAGCCAGCGCCGCGCCGGCACCAGCCCCGGGAACCGGGTGCTGCAGCTGCGTGTGACCTCACAGCTCGTCTTCCATTCCATGTTGGCGGCTGATAGTCTGGGGGCATCACAATAATATTACAAATGCGGAACAACGACTGCACCAAATTTAATGATTCTCTTATTCTTGTATTTATTATGTTCAGTACAAAGTTTGTCAGGAAGAAAATTTAAAGTTTTTTTTTAAGATTTTGTATTTAATTTATTAAAAAATTGCCGTACCTACTTTGATGGGTCAGCTAGTTTATCATAAAAATGGCAATAATTTAAAAGACCACTGGATTAAAGTAGACGTTAAGAGATTTTTAAATCGTTTTCAGATTCAGTTGTTGTGATTCCCAGCAGGTACTTACTCTATGACATCAGTTTCAGAGCCTTCATTGGGGAGACCTGGTAAACCAATCTGGAGGGTCGCGTCGACGGAGTGGGAGGGGTCGAGCCGCGGCGGGGGGGCGGGGAGAGCCCACGACGTCGGCACAGCATCACAACCGAACAGCTGGGTCGCGCGGAGGGTCACGTTCACAGTAGTCACTCTGAGAGGAACAAGAGCAATAGCAAACGACGGGACGTGCTATAGAAATATCCAGGTATGGATATTATAATTTATTTAAAATATTTATTACTAGCGACCCGCTTCGGCTTCACACAGCTATATATAAGCCTTCCATTTGAATTACTCTATCTATAAAAAAATCCGCTTCAAAATCCGTTGCGTAGTTTTGAAGATTTGAGCATACATAGGTACAGACAGCGACAGCGATTTTGTTTTATAATATGTAGTGATAAAAGCATACGTAGCATGCGAATATTGACCAGCAAAGTATCTATATTATACTAATATTATAAAGAGGAAAGGTTTGTTTTATGTTTGGATTGAATAGGCTCCAGAACGGCTAGACCGATTTCAAAAAATCTTTAACTGTTGGGAATCTACACTATTCCCGAGTGACATAGGCTATAAAAAAAGGGATCCGTGCGAAGCCGGGGCGGACAGCTAGTTATTACAATAATCATAATGTAAAAATAATTATAATGGGTGACATACCGTCTCGAATGCGGCAGCGGCAATACAAGCGGATCTAGCACAAACCGCAGAGGGACCACCTCCCACCACACCTCCAGCTGGCAACACACCACCTCGCACACCTCCCGCGGCCAGCTCTGGGGGAAGAATATTGTTCTTTCACCAAGAACACTTGCAAGCAGTAGACGACTTGTTAGGACTATGGTCATATTACTGCCTTATTTATTTACTAGCTTCTGCCCGCGACTTCGTCCGCGTAGAACTCCTCCTTTTTTGCAGTCGTTTAAAAAGTAGCCTATGTCCTTTCTCAGGTTCCAGACTTTCTTTGTACTAAATTTCATTTAAATTGGTCCAGTAGTTTTAGCGTGAAATCGTAACAGACACACAGACAGACAGACAGACAGACAGAGTTACTTTTGCATTTATAATATTAGTAGGGATGGGTGATTCCACGGGCGTTTCAACCGCCGTCAGTCCGTTGTCCTTTATATTGAAGAAATGAGCTACAACAAGAATTACGTTCTGATGCGACGACATACTGCGCACGCACTTGTCGTCAAAATTAATAGAGTTTAAATCTTATTGTAGCTTAATTCTTCAATATCTATGGCAATTAAGGGACTGACGGCGGTTGAAACGCCCGTGGAATCACCCATATACGTATATTTAATAGACACCCAACGATTTTATAAACAAAAAACAAAAAATCATTTACGTAAGATCTCTTTTTGTGGCTGAAGTAATTTACTCTTCAAGCCACCTGAATTATCAGAGTAGATATATAAAATATACAAATGTTGGTATTTATTATATAACAAGTTTTGACTTGAAATAGGGAGAATTGGATTTTTTTTATAGACCAGGCAAGAAATAATCATTAAATCATAATTATAGTGTAAAGCAGTACCGGTGCAGAGGCCTGCCTGCCTGATTGTAGAATTGTATAATGGAAAAAAACGTTGATTAATATGATTTCATACGCTACATTATTATACTTACCTTTATTCCTGGAATAGTTTCTGCATCTGAGATCTTGGTCCTCACGATCATTGGTGATGTATTAGGTTCAAAACTCTCCATCGGGATGTCTTTCAAAATCAACCTGCAACCATGTTTGTATATAAACATTCAGCAAAATAAAATGATTTCGCACTTTTTGCATACACTGTTTTCAAGACCTTAAAACAATCACCAATTCAGGATATGTATAAAAATCTACTGATGAAACATTTATGAAAATTAAAATTTTAAAACGCAAAACGGAAGATTCAATATTGTTTGAAATATTGTGGCTATATCATCCTTCATGTGAGCTAACAGATGTGCAATTAAAATTTTGTCAACAAGATAAATTTGAATAGAAATGCTCACCTTTGCGAGAGGGTTCAGTTAATATTAATAAAAGTATTTTTTTCTATACTAATATAAAAAAGAGGAAACGTTTGTTTGTTTGTTTAGATTGAATAGGCGTCAAAACGACTGGACCGATTTGAAAAAATCTTTCACTGTTGGAAAATACACTATTCCCGAGAGACATAGGCTATAAAAAAAGTGATCCGGGCGAAGCCGGGGCGGGCCGCTAGTTTATAGATAAATGCGTTAGTAAATCTTAAACAATGGCATTCATACAATTAAAAAATATTGTCTATTTGTCAAGGCAATAATTTTCAAGCGTCACAACTTCTTACATCGCACATTTTTTAAAATTGCATTATACATAATAATGCCAAGCGGAATTGGTCCAACATTTTATCCCCTGGATCCGACTGGACGCATCAATACAGCGTCAGAAAATCACTACATAGTATAAAACAAGGTCGCTTTTTCTGTCCCTATATCCCTATGTACGCTTAAATCTTTAAAACTACGCAACGGTTTTTCGATGCGGTTTTTTTAATAGATAGAGTGATTCAAGAACTTCTTCTTAACACCTTCGTTTATAGCACCCGTGTGAAGCCGGGGCGGGTCGCTAGTTTTCCGATATCCCTACTAATATTATAAATGCGAAAGTAACTCTGTCTGTCTGTCTGTCTGTCTGTTACGCTTTCACGCTAAAACTACTGAACCGATTTAAAAACTGAACAAATTTGGTACGTAGAAAGTCTGGAGCCTGAGAAAGGACATAGGCTACTTTTTAACCGACTGCTAAAAAGGTGTTTCACGCGGACGAAGTCGCGGGCAGAAGCTAGTAACGAATAAATAAAACAAGTTGTAGCAGAACCCTCTGACGTAAGTAATTGAAAGCCGGGCAGGCTGCTTTATTGGGGATCTGAAAGCTTCGTATATTATTCATGAAATCGGGATACAAGCGTTATGCTTTCAATTAACATTTTGCACAATATCAAAATTTAAATACGTTTGATACAAGTTTAAAATTTATGACATTCCTGATTGGCGCGTGAACTGCGCGGGTATATGTTACTATAATCAAGTGATAACTAAATCTTTACCTTAATTACTATAGATACACAAATTTTAATAATGTCCAGGATATTTAACAGTTAGAATAGAATAGAATAGAAAAACTTTATTTGGTATTAGAAAGTTATTAACAAATAAGTACTTATAATTAGACATATAATTTAACTTAACTTAACAACTAAAAAAAAAAACAGGAGTAAGACACTAGGTAGGTACCAAAATGGTTACCACTCAGCATGTGTCAGACCTGGCGGCCGTGATGCTGGTTTTCAGGGTAGCCAATGAGAGGTGGCGCTACAGTACGCCGCGGCGCCGTTACAGGAAAGAAACCAATAAGACGGAGATAAATAAAAGTAAGTTGTAAGTTGCCAAGATAACGGAATTAACTAGCTTTTGCCCACGACTTCGTCTACATAGAAGTCGAAAATGGTCCTAATAGGATGTTTAGGTAATTATTATTTTTATAACATCATAGCCTCCAAGTTTCAGGTCTCTACGATGATCGGTTTAGACTGCATTGATTCATCAGTCTGTCAGTTATTCAGGACAAAGCATTTAATAGTATTACTAGCGGCCCGCCCCGGCTTCGCCCGGATCCCTTTTTTTATAGCCTATGTCACTCGAGAATAATCGCGTCACAAAAGTGAAAGAATTTTTCAAATCGTTTTGGAGCTTATTCAATCCAAAACAACAAACCTTTCCTCTTTATAATATTAGTATAGATCTATAAGTATGATTATTAATTACTAGCTTCTGCCCGCGACTTCGTCTGCGCACGATGAGTACTTCACACAATATCGTTATAAAATATAGCCTATATGTTATTCTGATGTATAAGCTATATTGTGGTAAAGTTTCATTCAAATACATTCAGTAGTTTTTACGTGAAAGAGTAACAAACATCCATACATCCATACATCCATACTTACAAACTTTCGCCTTTATAATATTAGTAGGATCAATACAAACATCAGGACGGCTCGCTGTATGCCCAGTGTGCGACCGGCGTCGGGTGCGCACACTTGTACAGGGATGGAGGTCTGAGCGGCGAGGCTGCCTTCACCCGGCTCCACGTGTGGGTTGCGCTGGCTGTCTGCCGATGACACGTTCTGGACAAAAAAAATCATAAGCTTATGTAAAAAAAGTAAGAATTATTCTATTAAGCAGAAAATGGACTATATCAATTCAATCCATGTGATTATTTTCAATTATAACTACCTCAACCTAACTTTGCTGTGGTTCAGTCTACTTTTTTTCTTTTGTCTTTTGAATTGTCTTTCTATTTTCATGAGAACTTTTAATAAAAAGGAATCAATTAAAGACTTTTTTATTAAAAATCTATCTCTTAATTGTATCTGGTTATAGTATTATTTTTTTACCTTTAAAGTTGTACACATAATATCGCACCTTCGGTGGCACAAGGGCACAATTGTCAAAAAATCCAAAATTGAGTTAAGTATACAGAAATGTTCCAAATTTCTGTATACTTGGCTAATTTTTGGATTTTTTGACAATTGTGCCCTTGTGCCACCGAAGGTGCGATATATATTTTGTCTTACCTACGCTTTCATTTGTATAATCTCTCAATCGCCCAAAGGTTATTGCAAGAGACCTTAAAGGGATTTGAACCAACTATAAACTTTAATAGTTGTTTTATTCCAATGTGTAATAACCACGAAGGTATCAGAAATTATTATGCATAAAATCAGTTTGAGGACTCACCTGGTCTCCTTTGGCCTTGGATTCCCTCGCCCCGGGGCAGAGTCGCTCGCTGTCATCGTCCTCCGGCGGCAGGGCGGCCTCCTGCAGCTCGTCCGCCCAGCATGAGCACACGCCCCACGGACGGTATTTCCAATAGTACGTAAATGGAACTGGACTGATAAAAGAGGACGCTTAATTATTTGAATGTGTGAATAAAGAAAATACTAAGATATTAAATGTTTATTAATAAAGAATCAAATATTTTTTAATGCTCAAATTAATATCTAAGTATTTATTTAAGCAGTAGGTACTACTTAAGTAATAGGTAGGTACCTCAATCATTTCTTGTTCCCAACAGGGTCTATAGTGATACCTACTATCTGTATAACACTTATAGAATGCAAATAAATGATTGGATAGGTATCGAAATATTTTAAGCTTTAAAGTTCGTTGAACTACAAAAAACCATAACAAGTACATATTCAAATCAACACTTTCTTCTTTACTTATTAAATATTTTAATTATTCGTGTGTGGCGAGAGAGGCCTTTGCTTAGAAATTCATAAAAGGGCATGATCTGTGATCCTACCGGGTTGGACCCTCCCAGTAGGACCATAGATCAGGCCCTTATATCTGTAATATCACTACATAGTATAAAACAAAGTCGCCGTCGCTGTCTGTCCGTCCTTATGTATGATAAACGGATTCAGAAGCAGTTTTTAAATAGCTATAGTGATTCAAGAGGAAGGTTTATAGCACTGTAAAGCCGGGACAGGTCGCCAGTTATAATACACAATAATATTATGTTATGTAGTTATAACGTTACCTGTGGTTAATGATCTGCACGGTAGAGGCAAGCGAGCGGCCCGGGAAGGCAGTGCCCAAGTTGACGTAATATTCACAAGCGGGGTCGTCCTCACTGCAGATATCGTAATCTTTATCGTGAGCCTATGACAAATAGAACTGCATTTTTATTCTTTGAAAAAAAAAATCTACTACTACATTGTACCATTCTACGCATGATATTCCTGCTAATATGAGCAACTTCTCCGTGGGTTGTTTAATATTTGTATGTTTGAATTTTATAGATCCGGGGAATATATTACGTTCATCTACACTAATAATAATAATTATAACATAGAGGAAAAAAATATTTGTTTGTATTGAATGAATGAATGAATGAATGAATTAGCTTTATTTAATTCCAAACAGAATTATTGTACAATTAATTTCCTGATAAATATAGTTTTACATTGATTTATATTAGATTAAGAGTAAAAATAAATAATGCATTAAAAATAAATCATAATAACATTATATAGAATATTTACATTTATCATTAGAATTTGAAAACATGCAACTATTAAAAATTAATTCCATTTATTATTATTAACTATATATGTATATTATTATTTTCAGTAGTCTGTGTGGACCCCTTTCGGGTAAAAGCCTCCTCCAATGAAAACCAGGCTTCTCTGTCTTTCGCTGTGTCTAGCCAATTTTGTCCCGCTACTTCCTCTAATTCATCTGCCCAGCGAGCGCGTGGGCGCTACTGCTCTTCTGGTCCATCTATCGTCCGTGAATCTAGCGACGTGGCCGGCCCACTTCCACTTTCTTTGCAGAGAAATATAGAAATATCTATAACATCAGCACAAGCAGAGTCAAACTGGATAGAATGGGAAACGAATTTGCCATAAATAGAGGCGTCCGCCAGGGGGATCCGATATCACCAAAATTATTCATTGCCGTCCTCCAGCACGTAATGAAAAACTTACCGTGGTCGGACTTGGGCATAAACCTAAACGGAAAATATCTTAGTCACCTCAGGTTCGCCGATGACATAATTCTTTTTTCGGATAGCTCGAGTCAATTACAACTTATGATAAACGATCTACATCAGGCTAGCTCAAAAATAGGTTTGGAAATGAACCTAGATAAGACGAAAATACTAACTAACCACCATAAAAACCCAATCATGATAAATAACACGGGTATCGAATATGTCGACAGGTATATCTATCTAGGTAAACAAATCTCTTTTCTAAAAGAGCGGAATAATGAAGAAGTAGACAGAAGAATAGGCATAACGTGGAGGAAATATTGGGCCCATAAAGAAGTACTAAAATCTAAAAGCATTCCACTTTCGTCAAAGAAAATCGTTATGGATACAGAAATTTTACCATGCTTGACCTACGGCTGTCAAACTTGTTTGTATTGAATAGGCTCAAAATATTATTATAATAATACATAATATATTATTATGTAGGTATACATACAAAAAAAAGTTTTGTTGTACATAATTGCAAGTCTTACAATAAAGTAACTTTAATAAAAACTTAACTTTAATGGCAATACTTTAGTACTTAGTAGTTATGTTTTTTTCAATTTACCGTTATACTTATAAGGTCAGGCTTGAAATGCAATGCATCAGCTAAGACATGCAGTGGCCTGACAGCCGCGGTTGAGGACAGTATCCTTAGAGCAGCAGTGTGAAGACCAGGGCAGGGGGCGCAGCACCACACCACCCCACGGACAGTTCCCCCGCCTCGCCACCAGGCGGGGTGGAAGGCGAAAGGACCAGTAGATATTGAGCCTTCAGTGGTAAGTTCCTGGAAGAAGTTAACAGTTGAAAGTAGTCTTATGGGTAAACATTATAAAGATGAGGTGATCCAACGATTTGATTAAGCTCATTTAAATCCGCTGGGTACAGGCGCTTGGAGAAGATATCACCGATTCGATTACAACTGCCATATCGGCGGTCGCACCTCCTCCCACGGATACATCCCGTATACTGACACACAGGCAGCTGCCGCGCGGCATGTGGCTTCACCCACACCTAGTACATTCGATAGCGTTACAGCGACCCCGCCAGCGGGGTCAAACACGTGCGCCCACATCCGACAAGAGTCGGACTATGTTTATTCGTTGTGAAGAATCCATAGCAGTACCCCTTCCTTAGTGTAGTTAAGTGGTCGATTGGATACAAACATTTAGCGACAAAGAGATCCAAGCGTCTTCAGGGATTACGAAGAAGGAAGCGTGAGCGGCGGTGGTCTGCAGCAGGAGAGGGGCGCGGTGCAGGTCGCCGAGGAGTCTGCAGCCCAGGTCCAGCACGTCACCGCGCCGGGGCTCCAGCTGCAGCTCCAGATCCAGCTCCTCGGAATAAGAGAGTATCGAGGGCTCTCTTGGAACTAGTACTGGAATTTTATTTCTCTTTTAAATGTGCAAAGTTTCGAGCTAGTGGCTTATATATCATATTTTTGTATTAAGCGAGAGCTAAACAAAATATGCATAAAAAAAGAAGACATGACTCCTTGAAGTGGTTAGGACAACGAAATTTTTAAAATCAGATTTTTTTCTGTATGACCTTTTGATTCATTTCGATAACACTACCTACTTTAAGCACAGGAATACAGTAAAAATATTTAATGTTAAGTCTAGAATAACTATTTTTTTACAAATATTTCATTTTCTACGGCCTTACGCTTATGGCTGTGACACTTTTTGAATCAAGAGGCTTACAGGTAATTGCGATAACCCTAGTTAATAATAAAATAAAAATCCAGGTACCATGCAGAATCGGAGGCTGCATGTAGCACACGATAGGCACCTCTTTTGATTTGCCTACAGACACCCGCACCAGCAGCGCATCTCTCAACGTTAGCACATCTCTTGGTCGGAAGTGGATCTTTAGAATAAAAGGTAGGTTATTTTTCCGTTATTTTAAAAATATGGCTTAAAACAATGCAATTTACACGATATGATCAGTGTATTCCTTGCATTGGGTAAGAGTGGTAGATTTAATATTATATAAGGTTTAATCTTCTAGATGTATCTACAGTAGCAAGCACCTAATACGAACACCTAGATCCAAAGAGCTAAAACCTAAGTTATGCTTCTGCACACTATCTAATTCCTTACAGCTACCAGTAAAACAGATTACATATAATTATTATAAGCGTACTCTCCTAGCTTTATATAAAAAGCACAAATCTATACCGAAAACTCCTGGGTACACATAGACATATCAATCAGTTTTTCACCTCTCCTGAACAAAATTGAGGTCGCTTTGGATCTAAGTGTGCGATGCATAGATTAACTTAAGTAAGGTAAACTTTGGGCACCCAGGAAAATCGCTTAGTAGCTACACCAGTAATGCTTGCAAGCAGTATGAGAAGAACCTTAAGTTCCACAGCAGAGCCGGCGGTGAGGGCGAGGCCGCGCGGCCCGCAGAGCTGGACGTCCAGCCCGCGTTGGAGCGGTGGACGGACGGACAGACGCAGCTCGAACTTGGACACGTTTATGAACCTGATTGATTTCTGGAAACATTGACAAAGACACTGACACCTAACCCTCGCAAGGTGTCACTACGTGTATTCGATGACAGATAATCCTTAACGGAGTAACGATAAATTTTGAATTGAGTCACTTTAGTGCGTTATATTAAGCACTATTACAGGTGGGATGGACTCCACTTATTTGATTTAAGCTTGGCAATTTAAACTTTAAATTATTGTTAATTTTATTTTACTGAATCCACTTACTAAATAAATAAATAAGTTCTCTGCATTCTTGCCGCAAATAAAATTGTACCTTGCGATTGTATACCTCTTACTGAGTTCTGTAACACAGGAAATGCCTAGCACAGACCTCAGTGGCTTTCATATTTTATTGTGATGTATATTTTTGAATGAATAAACTATTTCTATTTCTATTTCTAATTATATTAACTATTCTGTTATGCTAAAACTAACTAATCCTTCACATTTTCAGAGATTCCTATTTATATTTAAATGAACTGAATGACCTATTGACCTAACTACAAAGATGGCAGTTGGGGGTTCGAATCCTGCTGGGAATACATTTATGTTTTGCATGTTATGAGATAAGTTTTAATTAATTTAGACCAGATTAATAGCCTCAAGTCGTTTCTCTAATAAATGAATAAAGATGTACAAAAACCTACATTTAAGTTAGTACCTTGCGCTAAGTAATTGAATTGTGGAAGTTAAAACCTAAAAAGTGTTATTGAATTGATCACTTTTCAGCTTAAAGAAATTACGGTTCATACATGTTTCATACAGAACTGCAATTGTTACGAATAATAAAAAAAATGATCTGAGTCTGTAAATCTATACCAATATTATAAAGAGGAAAGGTTTGTTTCTTTGTTTGGATTGAATGGGCTCCAGAACGGCTGGACCGATTTCAAAAATTCTTTCACTGTTGGGAATCTACACTATTCCCGAGTGACATAGGCTATAAAAAAAACAAATGATCCGTGCGAAGCCGGGACGGTAAAAAGCTAGTAAAAAATATAGTGAAAACAATATCATCCCATTTCAAAAACACTTCGTCAGACGTTTGTATTAAATTTACGAGCCTTTTGAATATTTTCTTGTATTTTTGTCGTTTCAAATTACTCTGCCTAATGAGCGACGTAACTCAAGAAGTCCGCGGCAATAAAAGTGTATTGTCTTGAAAGAAACAATAAATTAGGGAAAAAAGGGAAAAAGTGAAGTGACTATAAGATTTCAAAGAGGCTCATTTTGTCTTAAAATGCATTCTTGAATTACATCAAAAGAACTTTAAAAAAGGTTTGGTATTATTATTTCTCACTGGCATAAATTAAAGTCACAAATGACACATAATGGCAAATAATGAATTTCTATAAAATAAATAAATATATAAAAATAAGTCGGGTTTGCTTTCCTGACGCTATAACTCCAGAACGCATGAACCGTTTTGGCTAATTTTGGTCTTGAATTATTCGTGGAAGTCCAGTTGATTTGTAAGTGGAAATAAAATTTAAAAAATATCTTGAGAAAGTGTAAATTCAACATCTTTCTATACTCCCCCTTCATATAGGTATACAAAGTGATTGACATGACGGTAAATGACAGAAGACTTTGACAGATCTTTGACGAAACAATCGGACGAGCAGGACGACGTCTGCCGGGCCCGCTAGTTAAATATAAATAGAGGTAGTTGATATTATAAAAGGCCTTTAAATTATAATTATATTCTATGTACTTTAGGTTAGGTCCCTTTAGTAAGACCTTATAAACAACTTATAACCAGTGATTGTGCACATTGGTGATTTATGATTTATCCAAAGTAAAACCATGCACACTAATTCTGTTATAGTTCTGCAAAGATATAAATAAAAAGAGTTACAGTAACATAATTAAGATGCTTCAACACTTTCCGAAAATTTTCTGTGCCAATGGAGGAAGTATCTAACTTCAGAAGAACAACACCTACCGTATGCACTTGTCCAGGTGTGAAGTTGATGAACTCAACCTGCGGCGGCACGCACAGGACGTAGTCGGGCTGCGGCGGGCCTGGAGGCTCCTGCAGCGAGGGCGGGTCTGTTGGAGACTGCAGCTCTCCGACACTGTTGGTGATAATTACCTTAAAAAAATATTTTTCCTGATGTCTTCGCGGTTATTATACATTGGAATGTAACAACTTTAACGGATTTAACTCGCGTATTTTATTTTTATTGGCTGACATTTCGGAGCCTTTACAGATTCCATAATCGTAGCACGACTGAGCTGACAATAGTCTTAAGTTGAACCTTAAAAAATGTTTGCGTTAATGGCTTTCAGTTGGCTTAAAGGTTAATGCACTCAAATCCAAGGCATGTACATAGTATCGGGTGCCTGTTTTGTACGTTTATCTATTGTTAACTAGTTTTATTTATGTGCACTGTCAAAAGTTATTAAGTAAGCTTTTTGGTTCGAGATTTAGTTAAAATTACTATTATTTATAAATTGTACTGGAATTGGTCCTAAAGGTGGACAAATTTTGTTGCGTACATAGTAATGAAAAAAATTATCCACCTAGGACGTTAGGTTCACAAGAGATTCAGAAGACAGATTGCTAATACCATGTTTGCTAAAATATAATGAGATAGTCAAAGCGGCTAGATAGCCATAGGAATTCCTAACTACAATTTCATATATACATTTAGTACAATTACCTGACACTTTGCAAGGATACTTGATCAGGTTTCGCGAGTTCTAAATAAGGTATCTTCATTTCATGTGCAACAGGAGCGGGCTGAGGGGGACGTCGGGAAAGAAGTTCCTGGACCCAGAGGGTTTTGTGACCTGGAAAGCTAAATGTCTATAAGTGTGCACTTTTTATTCTAGATATTTAAATCTTCAGAATTATATATATCTAGAATCTAAAATAAAAATAAATACCAATTTCCCAATCACGGCAGTAAGCACGAAAATGGCTGGACCGATTTCGAAAAATCTATTTTGTTGCGTATGTCATCAGGAGAAAGTTCTTATGTAAGATTAAAATAAAACGGAATATCATCTCAATGACAACAACTATGATTTCGATTGATTAATGCTTTGCCGGGCGGGACGTCTGCAGGGGCCACTAGTATAATTATATTAACATGAAAACAGTTATAAATTGCAGTTTAAATGTATTCTTACCTCTTGAATTCTGTTCAATATTCGGTATCAAGTCGTTCCTACGGAGCAGCCCTCTCTCCAGCCTCCAGGGTTCCTCGCCAAGCGCATCCAACTGCGACTGCACTTTGCGCAATGTCTCCGGACACCGCACCGACAGCCGCGTCGCGTACTCTTGCTTCAGTTGACTCTCTTGATGATGCAACTCTTGGCATTCTTCTTTATATTCTTTTATCTATTGGAATTAAACAATTTTAAATATTAACGGGCATTTTTACTAAAACACGTGTATTTAATTATGGGCTAAAATTCAATTGTCAGTTTTGTGACAAAAATTTCTCGTATAAAAGTAAGTATAGGTAAATTTCTTCACAAAACTGACAAGTAAAATTGATTAATTTTAACCTTTCAATTTTTAGTGAGAATGCTGTAGCTCGCGAATTTCATTTTATTGCCTGACGCTTCGGAGCATTTACAGATTCCATAATTGTAGCATTCTTTTGTCTACTTATTTAGAAAAAAAAAAATGTTTTAATAGGACGCTGGTATGCAATAATGTTAAGGTTTTGATATCGTTCATTCCTGAATTAAAATATATTATTGTGCATGATTCTCACAAAAAAAGTGCACATAAAACTTTTAACTGTCAGATAATACAAATTAAATAGTTAAGTAGATGAAAAAAAAGTTTTTACTGTGCCAGTATATATTGTGTAGGTAGTAAAAAAATTTGGAACCATTGGTGTGTTTTTAGTCAAGTGATGCAAATCGACTTTATCCTTGCCGCTAATTGATAATGTCAATTAATAAACAGCTATAAAAACTAGCTTCATCATCCGGCCGTTATATTCATTTACGTAATCCAGCGGACTGCGGGGCGACATGACATTTGTCACTAACTAATCATTTGACATTATATTATATTTTGGAATGAAACAACTTTAAACGGAACTCCGAAAGTAAAGGCTCCGAAACGTCAGCCAATACAATAAAGTACGCGAGTCAAATCCGTTTAAAGTTATTTCATTCCAATTTATCAGAAATTATTATATTATCATACCATGGCAGGCATAGGTGTATAGGTATTCTCTACCAGTTGACCTTAGAGTCATACAATTACTAAAAACGAAAATAAAGACAACCAAAAAATAATAATTTCTGATGCCTTCGCGGTTGTTACACATTGGAATGAAACAACTATTAACGAATTTAACTCGCGTATTTTTATTTTATTTTATTTGCTGACGTTTCGGATTCTTCACAGTTTCCATAATCGTAGCACGACTGAGCTGACAATAGTCTAACGCTAAAGTGAAAGCCTTTAACGTTAGACTATTGTGGAAACTGTAAAGAATCCGAAACGTCAGCAAATAAAATAAAAAACGAGAGTTTAATCCGTTAATAGTTGTTTCATTCCGAAAATCAAAAAATATTTTAATGATATTATAGAACTATGAAACAGGTACCAAAAACATAGGTACGTAAATACAACATACATAAATCCTTACTAATATTATAAATGCGAAAGTAACTCTGTCTGTCTGCCTGTCTGTTACGCTTTCACGCTAAATCTACTGGACCGATTTAAATGAAATTTGGTACAAAGATAGTCTGGAGCCTGAGAAAGGACATAGGCTACTTTTTAACCGACTGCAAAAAAGGAGTTCCACGTGGACGAAGTCGCGGGCAGAAGCTAGTATTTGTTATAAACCATTTTATTAACCGACGAAAAAATCGGAGGAGGTTCTCATGTCGACGAGTATATATATATATATATTTTTTTATGTATGACGCATAACTTTTTACAGAGTGGTTTGATTTTGATAATACTTTTTAAGATAAAACATCACTAATGATATTATGTATTTTGTTGTGTAATAATTTCGCTTCAGTTACTTACTACATAATTTGTTATTAGTCATTAGGTACTAAAGCGACAGGTAACTATCCAATAGTAAAAGGTTTAGTCACCAATTATATTACTAATATTTTAATTAGTATTTTGTAATACCTAATAATATTTTTGATGTGACTAACAGAAACTAATGTCTGACTCTGGTTTTACACGAGTACGTATAGCTAAATAAAATGTACCTACCTATTTGTATTTCTTTATATTGTTTTTTTTTATGGAATTAAAATATGTAAAACATATCGTGCAACAATAAATATAAGAGTATGCACCCTTACACAGCTTATATACCTACACAGACTACCTTTTGCTCGCGACGTCGTCCGCGTAGATGTCGAAAATGAATTATTCTTATAGGTAACATTAAGTACATATTCAATGAATTTTTAAGAACATGAAGTTTTCGAATCAAAAAAACTGCCCAAATTTCACGTTCACGTTATGTTAGTGGAAGCTCATGCTATCATCTACACTAATATTATAAAGAGGAAAGATTTGTGCCTATTTTTGTATGTTTGTAATGAATAGGCTCAAAAACTACAAAACTCTCACTGTTGGGAAGCTACGTTCACCCTGATTAACATAGGCTATAGAATATTTTGAAAAAAATAGGGATCCGTGCGAAGCTGGGGCGAACCGCTAGTATATTATAATATGGATTTGTCCTTTAAAACCAGGGTCTAAACTGACCCTGGTTACAAAGTTCGAGGTCGCGGGTTGAAATCCCAGAACTTTATACGATGAACACGTTCCTAAATTTACCTGATTCTTGGCTATATAAATATCATGTTTTATTTATTTACCCGCAGTGCATTGTTTACTATTAATTCAGATAAGAATAACACATGTTTTATAGGCCATGTGCAAGATAACAAATAACACGCTTGTGTAGTGTTCTTGTTTCACTCATTGACATATTTTAGAGAGATAGGTTCCTGGTTGTAACTTGGCAACCGAAAATACACTTTCAGCCAGTTGTTTGATAATTGTCATAGTAATCTATAGTAATATTATAAAGCTGAAGAGTTTGTTTGTTTGTTTGTTTGTTTGTTTGTTTGAATGCGGTAATCTCAGGAACTACTGGTTGAATTGAAATAATATTTTTTGTTGGATAGACCATTTATCGAGGAAGGTTTTAGGCTATATAACATCACGCTGCGACCAATAGGAGTAAAGAAACAGTTGAAAATGTGTAAAAAAAGGGGAAAATAACTAGGTATTCCACGCGGACGAAGTCGCTGGCAGAAGCTAGTGATTTATATTTTCCAAAATATATATATTTTTTATTGGAATGAAACAACTATTAACGGATTTAACTCGCGTATTTTTAATTTTATTAGCTAACGTTTTGGATTCTTTACAGTATAACGCTAAAGTAGTGTCAGACTATTGTCAGCTCAGTCGTGGTACGACTATGGAAACTGTAAAAAAATCCCAAAAAAGTCAGCAAAAAATAAAAATACGCGAGTTAAATTTTGATACGAATATGTAAGTACCTAAAAGTTAAAACAACATGTGAATTTTTATAGCCAATTATCTAATAATACGATACGGGAAGTGTCATCATAAAACAAGTATTTTAACAAATTGATACCAACGGACAGACCGACACATTAACACATACATAACTACATACATACATTGTACGTGCGCGGTTATTTTTATTTCTCATAAACATTGTTATTAGCACAGTCGCGTGTGTGAGCTTACCGAAGTCAAACACATGACGCGCCGCGAGAAAAATGGCCAATCAGAGCGCATCACATTTGAATTTTAACCAATCGGACAATCTCAGCGAGGCATATTCCAATTTTACCCAATCAGAAGACGATATCACGGACCGAGTTACTTTTCAAACGTTTTGGTTGGTCGGAATCGGCGTGTCAACGTTATGTTTATTTCTTCAGTCGTCGATCCTTCTTTTAATTCCCAACACGAGAAAGTACGATGAAAAAGTATTATTTCAAATGATAGTAGCGAGACTGGTCAACACTTTCCTGGAATACCTAATCGTCAATATTGTTTTAGAAACTGGATTTTTGAAGGACGCAGTGTTCAGTTTATATTTTCAAACCGATTTCGCTCTTATATGCTGGATGTTTGTTTTCACGAAGAACTTGTTCGACAAAGTGGTTCTAGTGTTTGTTTGGGAAAAGTGCAGTTTGCTTCTCGTGTCGCTTTTAATATGGATATTGACGATCCCAGTGGGCGCGATGGCTCCACTCTCCATGACTCACGACTGGTTCGACATCTACTACAAAGCATTCGCCCACATCAAATTTTTCATGTTAATAATTAATATGCTGATTTTCATTGAAATATTCCACGTCGCCTACCGAATCGGAATGGACAAAAGCAGGAATATAAGGCATTTTGTAAAAACCGCCGTGATAGCATTTATTTTAATCTGTATCACTAGCCTACAAGTATTAATGTCCGACCTGTTATCATACTTTGTGCCGGAGGATAAATATTTTATATCGGAAATATTCTGTGTCGTGAATTCTTATCAAACTTTAGCAATAACTATTATATTTCTTATATTAGCTCGAAAGAAGCTGTCCGACTCGTTGATATTAACCGTTTATTATAAGTTAAAAAACATATTGTGCTCTGATACGTGAACGAAATTGTTATACTGTAAATTATTGGAAAAAGACAAACAATATGATAGACTAGCGGCCCCGGCAGACGTCGTCCTGCCCGTCCGATTGTTTTGTCAAAGATCTGTCAAAGTCTTCTAACTGTCACTTCTTCATAAGGCTACATATTTTCCTCGTTTTTTACACATTTTCCACTGTTTCTTCGCTCCTATTGGTCGCAGCGTGATGTTATATAGCCTGAAGCCTTCCTCGATAAATGGTCTATCCAACAAAAAAAGAATTTTTGAATTCGAACCAGTAGTTCCTGAAATTAGCGCGTTCAAACAAATAAACAAACAAACTCTTCAGCTTTATAATATTAGTATAGATAGAAACCTCGAGAATGGCTGCCTACCCTATTTTATAAGAGAGCAGTGTGAAAGACTGATAATTATCCTATAATAATGTACCTTTAGGACCATTTTCGAGCCAAGAATATATACCTAAGTACTATATTACCTATGTTATAATATTCATGTCTTGATTGTTAATTGTGTTACGCTAGTAGTAAAGCCTTAAGGGGCCGTTGTTATTGCTTAAGCGGCGTCTGCCGCGGTGTCTATTATAGCTAATGCATTCATATTGCTTACATTACAATGTGCGCTTCCCGAATAACCGCCGTATTTGTTTAATGAATGGTTGGTTTTCGAATGGTCCGTGTAATATTCTCGTATAAAAGTATTAATTTTTTAAACTATATTATTAAGTTGTTATTGAAAATGTAAAGATATAAATTCATGAATGTGATTTTACTATTTGTATTACTTAGTGCTTCAACCGCTTTTATTTTCCTGGTTGGGTTTTTTTAAGCATTTACCTGTAATTTTGTATTGCGGTTTGGTTTATATTTTAGAATGCTTGGAGTTTTAGTGGATTAATTAAAAACAAGTAAATAGTTAAAAATGTGGCCAGGATAATAATAATTATTAAATACTTAAATAGAATTGAGCGGTTGAAACTAACTAAAACCATTTATCAAGCTGTAAATATTATTATGTACTTATACGTAAAATATAATGGACCTATACAATATTATTTTATTTAAAAAATATTGAACAATTATTAAAGTAATGTCAAAACTTGTAGTGCATATTTTATTGTTAAATTATGTAAATAATTTACAAAGTGCTGATTAAATAATAACATGATAGTTAGAAACCAATCGAATCGAACTGCCATAGCAAAACTCACAAAAAAAATCCAGTAGGTAACTACTTGTCTACTCAAGGCAGGAGTGACTAGTGCACTGTAATTGGTTAAAGTTGTGATTTATAAATTGGGAATGAGTGTTTCATTATTTCGCTCAAATAATAAAGCAGGTACCTATTCCACGAAGTAGCGAGTGTCATGTCATTGTATTGCTTGGGTCATGGGACTGCCCGGCTATGCAGATTAATGAAATCATAACAATAATATGTTCTAATAATTTCTGATGCCTTCGCGGTTATTACACATTGGAATGAAACAACTATGAACGTCAGCTCAGCCGTGCTACGATTATGGAAAAGAAAACAAAATAAAATACGCGAGTTACATACTTTTACGATTTTTTCATTCCAATGAATAATATGTTCTATTTTAAACCTATTAGTTGTTGTGCAATGGTATATAAAACTTATAAAACGACGATGTGCCATTACCTACCGTTTACTTGGTCTTTTCGAAAAGACGTACTCGAATTTTGGAGTAACTACCTTCCAATTTCTTTTACCTTGAAAATCAAATTGGTTTGCTTTAACGTCACAACGACCACTTTTGCGTCACGTACCTCCGTAATTCTTCGATTTTCCTTAAGACAATTCAATTGACGTAGTCGCTTTCAAACAAATGTAGTATGAATCAGGGCCTTGAGGCAGACCAACAATTACTTAATTGTAAAGGATCGATTTTTAGATTTTTTTGAGATATTATTCAAATTTACTTGCATTTAAATATTGACATTAGCATAAGCCGGGGGTTTACCTGGGGTACTTAAGGGGTAAAACTTGTATTTCGCGGGGTAACAATGGTAGTTGTCTCGAACGCAGAATTTCATAGTGACAAGTCTGAGCACAGCGTAGCGCCGACTAGCGCGCGAGTTCGTCGTTGTGAGGAAGGGTGAAATCAGTGACCCTAGTTAGGTCAACAGGGTTCTTTCCTGAAGGCTCCCTTAATCTATCTTTATAAAAGAAAGTCGTGTTAGTTACTCCGTTTATAACTCAAGAACGGCTGAACCGATTTGGCTGAAAATTGGCGGGGAGGTAGCTCAGAACCAGGAGAAGTACATAGGATACTTAAATCGATTCTTTGCCGGGCGGGACGAAGTCTGCCGGGACCGCTAGTTAAGAATATAATTACTAAAGCTATGTGGCAGTGGTTGTGCTCGAGCGTTCACCCTGGTACATGATGTCTACTCACCCACAGGTCGGTGTCTGCAGGCCTCCTCTTCTCCAGGGCAAGGGGGGGAAGCTGGTCTACTTCCCGGAACACCTCCCGGAGAACCGGCCTCACATCAGCACACACCGCTCCTCTGGTGAAAATCATTCAGATTGTAATGATTTCCTATCATCAAAGATATATGGGGCATTATTCAAATTGGTGCCTGCTAAAAGTCACAAACGGCGGTGGGAGGATTTAATATAGGTACCTACCGTTGTGTCAAAATGTTTAAATAATTATGTCTATATTACCATTGAGACTTTATCTTCGCCGTCACTTGATAAATCCTTTCCAGGAATACAGGTATCAACTTTAACGGGTTTAACTCGTATTTTATTTTTATTGGCTGACGTTTCCGAGCCTTTACAGATTCCATAATCGTAGCACGACTGAACTGACAATAGTCTAACGCTAAAGCATTTAAATAGGTATGCCAACTTTTTAAAGTTACGTGGATAATATCATGTAAATAATAGTATGTAGGTAGGCATATTATTATTTCAGACCACCTGTCCTACTATTACGAATATTATCGCCCTAATTCGGTAAATACACAATTGGTCATTTAGATGATTCACTATTATTCACTCACAAACAATATAATAATGCTAATTTCATACGTAATTCCTAAAAAGGAAAAAAGCGTTACCTTTTTCCTGGAATCAATGGTAAGTTGTTTGCCATATTTGAATAAGTTTAAAAGGAAAATGTTAGTTTGCTAACAGATCTAGAAATCTAATAAAAATGTTAAAAAATAGTCGTGTAATGCGGTTCTTGGCAGCGTTGCCAGCAGTGCCAGTCTCATCGGATGTCACGACTGACATTATTTTTTTTACATGTTTAAAGGTTGTCTCGAATTTCGTATATATTAGGAGAAAAGAGGTTTAATTGAATTAGACTACACTTTGAACCAAATGAACGATGTAACAAAATAAAAGTACCTAATCAAAGGAAAAATGCAATGTCTTATTTTATAATATCAAATTTAAACTGGAGATAAGACATTTATTAAGGTCTGTAATGTCTCACTGTGCAAGGTAAAAAAACAAATTATTTCAATTAGCGACATAGGTAACTGACAGGATGTGAAATTAAAATACGCTAGTTAAATCCGTTAATAGTTGTTTCATTCCAATTAATGAAACAGGTTCATCTACTAAATAATTACAATAGGTATAGGTGATAATTACAAACCTAAAAATAATTTAACTTTCCATTGTAACTGATTATCTATAATAAAATATTAAATTAATACCTATTTCCTCTGGACAAATTTCATCAATATTTTTATATTGTGTTTGTTATGTATAAAAAAGGAGCTTGGATTTGAGACAGTTTAAGAAAACTTTAAGAAAGTATTAACGTGCTCAATGGCAAGAACTGTCAAATCAATGAGGGCCACCGCGTGTCAGAAATCCGCTAGATCACAGGCCAGTAGCTTGCCTCTCATTGGTGGTACACATAGAGATATAAGACTAGAGTACGTGAGCCAGCCAGAAACGCGTTATAATGGTAGAAAGAGAAAGAGCATTGGAATAGTGGTCGCTCTCCTTGTCTGATGACGCATGCGCAGTAAACGATTCGCCTCCAGTATTGTACTGACATGGTACTGACCCTTCCGCATTCGACTGTCAAAATTTTGTGGTTATGTATATTGTGTAGTCGATTCCTTTTTGCACAAAATGCAAGCAATTACCATCTTTGTTTTTCATATTTTATTTTTAATAATATCGATAATAAACATAAGTGAGAAATTTGCACGCGCGTAAACGAACTGAAGCGAAATAATAGGTTAGAACATTTCGTATTGCGTCGTCAACGGTACCATAGCAACGGACGGCGCGCAGCATGTTGCCATTGCGCATGCGGCAAGACAAGGACAGTGCCTCATTCTACACTAGCGCATCTAGCGGATTTCTGACACGCTGTGGCCCTCATTGATTAATGTAGCGCTGCTTTGCAGTTAGGAAGGAGGCGGCGATGTCTGCTGGGACCGCTAGTATACAAAGATTATAAACATCACAGAAACATGCTTGCATATTGTTTCTTCTGGATTGTTTATTTTCTCTTCTTTCATCGTAGTAAAGATTTTTCGAAGAAAATAGTTTCTATTCCGTCCTACAAAATACTGTTCTGTGTTTGAAAACTCAAAAGACGTAATCGAGGGGTTTCTTTGAAGACGCAGGAAGCGAGGAAAGTCGGGAAACACAAAGGAGCAAGGGCGCGATGTTGATTGTGGAGGGGACGCCGAGAAGGAAGTGCATGTACTTAGAAATGTGGTATTACATAGCGACCCACCCCGGCTTCACACGGGTGCTATAAACCTTCCTCTTGAATCACTCTATTTATTAAAACTAGCTGTCCCGCCCCGGCTTCGCACGCATCATCGTTTTTTATAGCCTATGTCACTCGGGAATAGTGTAGATTCCCAACAGTGAAAGAATTTTAGAAATCGGTCCAGCCGTTCTGGAGCCTATTCAATCCAAACAAACAAACAAACCTTTCCTTTTTATAATCTTAGGTAGTATAGAAAAACCGCATCAAAATCCGTTGCATACCTAGTTTTAAAGATTTAAGCGTACATAGGGATGTAGGGACAGATAAAGCGACTTTGTTTTATACTATTATGTAGTGATAAGACATTTGCATTGAGTGATACTTCAGTAATCTTAGGTCTAAGGCATTGGATAAATATATTGAAAATAGAAATGAAAATCTTTCTTTAGTAAACAAGACCCAAAGGGTAAATAGTGGCGTGTAAAGAGGGCAATATTTACTAGTGCTTCGAATAAAAAATAATGGCACTCCGAAAAGAAACACTGCAATAATCTCGTCACTGGTTATGTCATTTTTGATTAGGTACTGATTTAAGTATATTCATTTTATTAAAGCCATTTTAAAAAATGTAACTGAAGGTTGTAAAATTAGGAGTTAACATATCCGATAGTTATTTAAGGATTAACTTTGGATATGTTGTAGATATAATGAGAAACTACGTCTGTACGTTTTGATTTTTAAGAAATATTGCTTACGCTAAAATTTATTAGCATCTAAAAATCTATATATAGATCTATATATGCTAATAAATTATAGCGTAAGCAATATTTCTTAAAAATCAAAACGTACAGACGTAGTTTCTCATTATATCCACAACATATCCAAAAATTATAAAAATCTAACTATACTTACTGGGTGTAAAACGTTATCGCCTTTTGTATGAAAATTAACAGGTTCACAATCCTCTTAAGTACTTTTTTTATAATAAAAGCACCATCTAGATAAAGAGCAATCATTTACTCGCGATGAGAGAAAAGTGTGCGAGCGTCCTGAAGCCACGTGGCGGCGCCACGTAGTGCGTGGAAATAAACACAGATGGCGTAAAAGCATAAAAGTATGTTGGAAGTTTTAATTTCGAAAATAATATTAGATACTTATGCAAAATAATATTTGTGATGGCTTTAAAGATTATTTGTAAAAGTTATTGTTTATACTTATTTGAAGCGCTAAATGCAAGCAAAGACGATGGGTATTTTTTACTGGACAGAAATCTTCATACGTCATTGATACAATAATTTAGGTAGGTACTTATTGTTATGGTCCAAGATCCCAGAGCGATCTGACGTAACTTATTTTCTGACGAATGAAACCTTAAGATTTCAGTAGCGTCTAGAGTGCCTTGAATATCTACGGGCTTGTGAAAACTGTCAGAGTGACACCAGGGCTGGTACCAGGTGAGAAAGGTGACTAAAAATAAGAGTTATCTTACTTATTTTCTCATGGCTCATTTTTATATATATCATGTAGAATATTATTTTAAAGTAATGGATATAAGTGTCAGACACTTGAGATTGACCAGAACTTTTGTCAGACACTTTTAAGCTACCCAAAAAATGGATCTCAAAGATGGATGAACATAAGCATATCATGTTTAGGCTCATTCGACTCGGTATGACGAGCACTTTCTAAATAGAATATGATGATGGTAGTGTTGATGATGAATCCTGAAGACTACAATGGATCTCGAAGTTGGATGATCATAGGCATATCGTGTTTGGGCTTATTCGACTCGGTATGACGAACGCTTTCTAAACACATGATGATAGTAGTGCTGATGATGAATCCTGAAGACTACTACGGATCTCGAAGTTGGATGATCATAGGCATATCGTGTTTGGGCTTATTCGACTCGCTATGACGAGCATTATCTGTTTCAATCAGTGTTGGCGTCAATCGATTACAAATGTAATCCAATTACTAATTTGATTACTCAGTTAATTGTTAATGTAACTCAAGTAATCGGGTACTCTAGTCACAGCCAGTTTATTCCGAAACTATAAGAGCTACATTATTAAAATTTGGTGCGTAGATGTATTCTGTAAACCGCATTAAGATTTTAAAATAAAATCAGAAAAAAAAAACAAAATTTTTGGGGTTCCCCATACATTGAACTGAAACTCAGCATTTTTTTTCATCAGACCTTTACATGTGGGGTATCTATCATCATGTGTTTAGAAAGTGTTCGTCATACCGAGTCGAATAAGCCCAAACACGATATGCCTATGATCATCCAACTTCGAGATCCATAGTAGTCTTCAGGATTCATCATCAACACTACCATCATCATATTTTATTTAGAAAGTGCTCGTCATACCGAGTCGAATGAGCCTAAACATGATATGCTTATGTTCATCCATCTTTGAGATCCATTTTTTGGGTAGCTTAAAAGTGTCTGACAAAAGTTCTGGTCAATCTCAAATGTCTGACACTTATATCCATTACTTTAAAATAATATTCTACATGATATATATAAAAATGAGCCATGAGAAAATAAGTAAGATAACTCTTATTTTTAGTCACCTTTCTCACCTGGTACCAGCCCTGGTGTCACTCTGACAGTTTTCACAAGCCCGTAGATATTCAAGGCACTCTAGACGCTACTGAAATCTTAAGGTTTCATTCGTCAGAAAATAAGTTACGTCAGATCGCTCTGGGATCTTACTCTATTAAGTAGGTATAGGTAATCAAAGTGTTCAGTTTTTACTAAAGTTTATTTAATTTATCTTTTCTCAAAAAAGTTAATAATATTTGCGTTAAGTGGTACTTATGTAAAAGCTATAGTCTATCAACGTAGGTAGGTATGTAAAAGTTCGTCACCTTACCTCACATATCATAGCATAAAGTACATACAGATATGTGAACTGCAGCTTAGCTACAGTTTCATTCAGATTTCCACAAAAAAGTTCTGAAAATGCATCGACAAGCTGCACATTCCTATGCGCTTCACGACATTCGGTCACCACTTAATTTGTAAACTAACAAAGTTGACAAACCAAAGGCAATATAACCCCTAATCCCTCGTGATAAGACTTAGGAAGTTAAGCATTACGACACATTCATATGCAGAGTAAATTCCACCTTAACGTCAATAGTTACAGTTCAAATTCAAATGAGACTGACAATTTTGATCATTTCACATGTCGAATCGAAATAAAATGATTTGAGCTCTGTTGTTAGGTGGAAAAGGTGCAAAGTCGGTTGTTTGTTGGAAATTTGCTCTAGTATTGGTAACCGCTATCCGGTGTTGCAGATCCGTTTTTTAGCGGAAACCGTGGTATTTGGGAATTGGTTCCAAGCGACGATGTACCTTTATGGCAAATGGGAAATTTCGATGCGAATGGTAATATTGTGAGAATATCAGAACTGAAGCGACGGAATGAAAAAACTGATAACGACAAATGCAAAATGCTTTTTGCAATATGGAAATGTATGGTTATAGGTATAGTGAATTTATTCGATGTATTAATATCGTTGGCTGCAGATTCAATTATGGTAGGGGACAAGAAACGCAAAATGTGGAAGTATACAATTATGATCAGAATTATACGCTCTTACGAATGGTGTACATTAAAAAATTGTAACTTAAAAAAATGACCCTAACCCTACTACTGGTTCTTATGGGTCTAAAATATAATTTAACCTCACATAACGACGTGTCTGACAATTTTTGAAAAAATAGCGTCTTCGAATATCACACAAACATTAAGTAGATAGGTACTCAATAATATTATTTGTAAAATGTTACTTTTGTCTTTTGCGTGCTAGCGCAATTAATATTATTTGACTTTTGAAATGAAACAACTTTAACGGATTTAACTCGCGTATTTTATTTTTATTGGCTAACGTTTTGGAGCCTTTACAGATTCCATAATCGTAGCACGACTGAGCTGACAATATATAGTCTAATGCTAAAGTGATTAATACTAAACTAAAGTATGAAACGTTAACCTATAAAAATAAAATACGCGAGTTAATTCCGTTAAAGTTGTTTCATTCCAATGAGTAATAACCGCGAAGGCATCAGAAATTATTATTATTTGACTAGCTTAAGACATTTTTCGGATCAAAATGTAATACCATAAATCAATTACATTTGTTCTGTTAATTTCTAAGTACAGCCAGCAGCAAAAGTGTTCTGAAATTCTAGGGGATAATTAAATCTATTACATAATTTACGAGTTGTTAATACTGATTTACTACTTACTCGGATTGTATGTAAATTTGCTCTTCAAAGAACTAAGCATGAATTACTCTAGAACAATATCTCTGTGACGCATTACAAGATAAAATAATCAGAATTGCCATCGGTGCAGTTATAAATATACAATGCATACTTCACAATCAAAGTGTAAATATTTTAGTTTTTTGACCGAGGAAATTTCCAACTCATGCGGATTTCGTCACTGATAATTTTTAAATAAACAAGAAATATTTATTTTATCTACTACTGTTACTACTTGCTATTGTTTTCTAGGCGGTCTTATCATCATAGCAACTAATAGACGCCCACTTCGGATGCCTAGGTTCCTACCATGGGATACTTATTAAAAACTAGCGGCCTGCTCTCGCTTCGCCCGGATCCCTTTTTTTATAGCCTATGTCACTCGGGAATAGTGTAGATTTCTAACAGTGAAAGATTTTTTCAAATCAGTCCAGTCGTTTAGGAGCCTATTCAAACCAAACAAACCTTTCCTCTTTATTATATTATTAGTATAGATAGTATAGAGTATAGAAAACATTAACGTTATAATCTATTAATCGCCAAAGGTTAACTGGAAGAGATCTCATAAAGGGATTAGTTCGCTTTTGTACATATGTATAGTTTTCGCTTGTTTATTTTCTTTGTTGTGCAATAAAGAGTTTATACACGTATACGAGTTCACATACATACATACATTCGTGGTAACTGACACCTACAGGTTAAAAATTGCAACTTCTGTTACCAGGTAGGTACTACATAAATTGTCATCTTTGCCTGACCTGTACACTGTATTTATGCTACTTGAGATTTGATAGTCTTTTTTTGTAGGCTTAGTCACGTGATTTGTTCAGGAGACTGTCAGTGGGTCTCTCTCGAGGATCTAGAAAAGAATTTGTTAAACTAGCCTAGGCTATGCCACGATCAATATCCTATGAAGAACTAGGTGTAGTGTAAAGGAATAAAATCTAGATTCTGCTTTCATAACTGTATTGTACTTAGTAATTTATTTAAACAACTATAAGCATTTTTTGTAGATAGTAATAGTTACATATTATGAAAATATTTGAGTAAATATTGTTGTGGAGACACCCATCACTTGTAAGCTTAGTACAATATAGTAGTAGATTCAGTCATAGGTACTTACAATTTTGAATTGATGTAGGTATTACAATTACATGTTTAAATCCTAATAATAATTGTTACAATCGCGAAAGTTTGTAAGAATGTCTGCAGGTCTGGATTTATGTTTTAACCTCTTCCACGCAAACACTACTGAATGAATTTGATGAAACTTTGCAATAATATAGCTTATAGATCAGAATAGCATATAGGATATGTTTAGTAAATATCGTTACTAAACATAGCCTATATGCTATTCTAAAGTGTAAATGCTCATCGTGTGCAGAGTCGCGGGCTAGAGATAGAATAAATATATTACGCGTATTGTACTACTGGTGTTCACAAAAACAACTGGTTTATACAATATAATTATTATAAATAAATTGAAACAATGGCAAGAGCAAGCGGAAGAGCCTCCATTTCAATAATGCACTGTTTAAATAAATAACAGTGATACATAGTCTATTAGATGTTACATTTCAGTATGACATGCCGCTGCAAGCTGCAGTGGAACTACAATTTCTGATGCAATGTCATTAGAGCGAAATCACTCATTGTTGAGAGACTGAAAATTGATATTATAAATTTCGATAGTTTTCCACTTCAAATTCTGGCTCGTCAATATTAACTTTGAACTAACACTTTTTTGCATATAAGTAATAATAATATCATGTAACATCTTGTAAACCTCTTTAAACCTTTATAAGCGAAAGTAGTGCTACTCCTTGAAGCTCGCGACAACATCTCAAGCTTTGTGTCGCCTTACTTTTATTTCTAGACAGTCCAATAAAGACCGAGAACAATCTGGAACTATGAAGAACTGTTGAGAGAAATTAACGCCCTAATGAATCCCTGCCCTTGAAAATACAATTAATTATAACTACTGTCATCATTTTCTACACACTATACATTTAATTGAATCTTAATAACTTCACTTTGCGCAGAGTAAGCGATGCATTTTTTCACTGCAAGAGCATAGGTGCCTGTTTCTCTTATAGAAAGGTAGGTTTGTTTTTAAAGTTTAGGGTTATTGAACTACAGGAAAAATTACCAAAAACAAATTTCTTACAAACAATTTTGTTTTTTACCTCACATGACCGAATTGTTTTTCGCATTCACCGCAATAGTGACGCAACAATTAGCAGAAAAGGTCAGTACACACTTACAAGATAACAAATTATTTATATACCCTCTATTAATAGTGTGGTCGGAAGGTTATAATTATCTGTGTACACTTTTGAATTAAAGTATTAGGCAGGCTGTCAAGCCATACGTCAAAGGTAAGAGCTTAGACAATAATAATGAAACACAACTAATTTTACACTTTACAGGTTTAACGTAGAGTTGGTTATTCTTTGTAGGTTTTTTGTGTACACCATAGTATTTATGTTAGGGTAGATGGGTACCCTGGCAGTAGTGTGGTGTGTCACTCTGATCCGTGAAGTGAAGGTGTCGTGAACATGGGAGCCGAAAAGAAGGAAAAATCAGACATCACTATGGGCGTGTATATAGAACGTAAAGTATTTTGTTGTTGTATAGAAGCTTTTGCGTGGGCGAATAATGATAATGTTGGATATAAATAAATTAGTAGTAGAGTAGATTGATATTAAAATAATGTGATTTCGATACGGTTCGATTCCCATCTAAGTATTCAATGAATACTAATCATGTTGCTAACGTTGTCGGTGTTTTTTATAAATCTACCTAGTCAAATTTTTGATACTTACTCTTGAGAACAGGGTTTAAAATCATCAAAATCTATTCTTAGATTACTATTCATAAATAATTAACCAACATAAGATTTTAATGCAAAATTTAATTAAATTTCTAAAAGTATATTATGATAATTCTCGAATTATAGAATTAGTTAAACGTTATTGAAATAAAGCAGTTACATTTTTTTATACTGCACAAATCTTACAAATAAGGTAATCAAAGCTACAAAATTAATCGAACATAATCTACCAGTACCTAGTACTTAATACAAGTTATAAAGATAAATAACCGCGCAACTTTTTTGTTTACATCATCATTTCAACCAAAAGTACTTACTCGTTGTGCGAAGACGAAATCGCAGGCAGAATCTAGTGAGAAATATGACTGAACTAGCGGCCCCGGCTTCGTCTGGATCCCTTTTTTTTTCGCAATAAAAGGTAGCCTATGTCCTTTCTCAGGGTTTAGATTGTCTGGGCCTAATTTCATCAAAATCGGTAAAGAAGAAAGCGGAAAAGCGTAACAGACAGACATACAGAGTTACGTTCGCATTTATAATATTACTAGCTTCTGCCCGCGACTTCGTCCGCGTGGAACTCGTCGTAGGGATAAGTAGGGAGCAGAGATGAACAACAACCTTGTATACCATTTCATGACATTTTCCAGAACCAAGATTCGGTGTTCGTCACATCCAGATGTGCTGCATGTTCATGTGCATGACGGCGCTGTTCATAGCGCGGAGCAGCATGGGCGTGGCCATCCTCGCCATGACCGACCAGGCAAGGAGGAACGACTCTAACGTCAAGGTAATAAGGATCATGTTGCAGGAGAGCTTATGGAACAGGTTCCAGGTCTTGCAAAGAAATTTTGAAAACGTGAACATATAAAGTGTTCTAGTGATTTTTTCCTAGAACTATGTGGCATTATGCAGTAACATGGAATATTTAATAACATGGTTAATTCTAGTAAAGATCGATACGAAACATTTGCCTTTCACGGGCTTTGAACCCATTACGTCCAAGATCACAGAAAAATTGCTGGTCATTAGTTCGTCCACAAGTCAATTGGTCAACATTTAATTTTCACACCCCAAGATGTTAAAAGTTTCACCACAAAGTTTTTTCCATTTTTTTTAAATGTTTCATCCTTTAAAAAATACATAGAACCCAAAATTTTTGCTCATCTACCAAAAACCCCTATTTAAAAAAAACTCAAAAGATGCGGTACGAAGTTCACTGAATTTTAAATCACCATCGTTAGATTAAAATTTAACAATCCTAAATAAAGTTGGAATGCAAAATGCTACTTACCTAGTTCACATGCCAAGTGGCGTGTTGTGTTTTAATTATGTATTGCGGCGGGAGAGAGAGGGAGTGTGTCAGACAGAGTCTGACAGACAGACAGTCTAAGAGCTGGAGCTAGAACAGTGGGATTATCCTTTCACTCACTCGCTGGTATTTCAACTACAATATCTACAAAGTGACTTAAGGCTCTTTGGAATCCTGTTATGTCTAGTACTAGATCCGTAAAGCCGTTTGTTAAGGGATGTCTAATGTATTAATTAGGCTTATTAGTGAATCATAATTATTATTAACAACAAAGTTATAAGTTAAGAGTTTAAATCTAGCTGAGAATATATAATAGGTACTGAGAAGAAACGCCGCAAAAATTCTTAGTAGAAAATCATATTTTAAAATAAATTTATAAAATTTGAACTTATATACTAAACAAAAAAGGGAAATCGTATATACCTACCTACTACAAGTATATAGGTACATATAAAACAAATAAAGTGACATAAGATACTATGATGTCTCCTGTGGGATTTCGTCCCAAAGCTCAAGCATTTATTACTATTATAATATCAATAAAGACTATTATTATGTGGTCACGATTTAAGCTGGAGCATGCAAGGAGGAATAGCAAAATTTTTGATGCTGACACGAGAAGACGACAAAGGTGGAAAACGCCAAGGTATAACACTAAATTTGCCCAACGTTTTAGTCCATTTATATCTCCACTAGTGCTAAGAAGATTTTGCACTAACTACTCCTCCTCCAAAGCCCCAAATAAACTGCAAATCACGAAATGGCTCACGCAGTTTGATTACCATGCTACAGAGATGCTACTTGATGTGATAAAATAACCCCTCATATATTTATATACACATTAACTTAGAAGTATAATTACCTACTGATTGTATCTAATCTAACATAAACACACACACACACACACACACACACACACACACACACACACACACACACACACACACACACACACACACACACACACACACACACACACACACACACACACACACACACACACACACAGAAACCGAATAACTCGGACTCCTTACTTTACATTATTGTTAATTTTATTTTACTGAATCACTTACTAAATAAATAAATAAGTTCTCTGCATTCTTGCCGCAAATAAAATTGTACCTTGCGATTGTATACCTCTTACTGAGTTCTGTAACACAGGAAATGCCTAGCACAGACCTCAGTGGCTTTCATATTTTATTGTGATGTATATTTTTGAATGAATAAACTATTTCTATTTAAAAAAAAAAAAAAATGGTAGTGTGGAACAAAATATTAGTCCATAATATGAAATGGCAGTCTTTTAACAATAACTACAAACGAGTATTGTTTTATATTCAGGACCCAAAAATCCTAACAGAATCGACAGTAAGAATACCTATTTTTAACCTCCGACGCAAAAACGACGGGGTGTTATAAGTTTGACGTGTCTGTCTGTGTGTGTGTATGCCTGTGACATCATAGCTCCCTAACGCATGAACCGATTGTGATTCTGTTTTTTAATTGCAGATTTATGACTGGGACAAAGAGACTCAAGGTCTCATTCTGTCATCTTTCTTCTGGGGCTACCTCATCATGCAGATTCCTGGAGGAGTGCTGTCCAAAAGGTTCGGCGGCAAGCCGGTGCTCATGGTGGCTTTGATGGCCAGTGGCATCATAAATGCCCTTATACCGCTATTAGCTGAATGGGTAAGATTCGTTTTTAGTATAACTATTTCTGAATTACCTAATGTTTCAATATGAACTGTTTTAAGATAATATAGTAATATTATTATATGTGATCAATGTTTAAATTAAAAAAAAGCGAAAGTCTTTAACGAAAAATTCAAGATATTCGCTTTATCCACAAATATCCATTTATATAATTGAATTCGCATTTAGCTTCGTGCCTAATTCATTTTGATTTTGCTTTAAATTCAAATGATCCGAACGAAATTAGGTTTTAAAAAATGTCTTTACGAATAAACCATCAAATTTCATTAAATATTTTCAGACAGGCTTGTTCGATTGCGCCTTTAAATTATTAAAGTAATACAATACGCAAAACCTTAATAATTTGCTATGTGTTTAATTGCAGGGTGGATGGTACCTGATATGCGCGTCTCGAGTTTGCATGGGTCTGACCCAGGCCTGCTTGTACCCCGCGTCTCACACCCTCATCGGGAGGTGGCTGCCGGCCCACGAGAGGACCACATACACTGGCATCGTCTATGGAGGTAATATTAGTTACCTACAAGCAAAACATAAACCTAAAGCAAAATTTACCCAAGAATCTAAAGGGAAAAATTTACCCAAGAATCTTGGGGTGAAATGGTCCTACACCATTGGACTGAACACCCGACCGCCGCTGCACAGTCGTCCCCAACTAGAAATAATAATACCTAAGAATCTAGAGACCTTTGTTAAAGAAATTTCATCGTATTTAATAACATGGCTTATTTCAGGGTCAATGGTGGGCACAGTAGTAGCCATGCCATTATCTGGTCTTCTGGCAGACACAGCGATCGGTTGGAAGTTGATCTTCTATTCCATATCTGGTCTGGTTCTCGTTTGTGCCGCCATTTGGCACTTTCTGGCTGCCAGCAGTCCTGGAGAACATAGACTTATGACTGATGCTGAGAGAAAATATATTGAAAAAGGTCTCAACTTTTCTGGAGAGAACAAGGTGAATATAATCGAATTCAGTAATGCCATCCGATATTATCTATATCCGTTTGAATTACATGCATATTTAAAATAAAACACAGCCACTAGTAATCTGTAGTGGCATGTAAAAGCATGTTTTTTTGGAAAAATTGTCAACGACTTCATTATATAATTTTTCCCAGACTTTGCGTACTCCGTGGCGTGAAATATTCCGTTCGAAGGAAATGCTGGTATTGTTCGTGACGCACGTGGGCAGTTCTGTGAATTTTGTGCTGTTCTTCGCGGACTTGCCGACTTACTTGGAGAAGGCTCTGCAGATCTCACTGAAAACTGTAAGTTGGTAATAATAAGTATTATGTTACCTTATTTATTTATGACTGGTTTATTTAATGGTCAGGACCCTTGAGTACAAAACAACCAGTTACAGGTTTAAATTTTTCCAAGATCGAATGTCAGTATGATAAGAAAAATGATATATATGTAGATGAGTAGTGATTTATTTATTGATATGACTGGTTCAAATGTTAAGCTTTTTATGAGGTTTAGAAAGCTATGCCATGATTATTAATAAGTGCGGTATAGATGGTTTGCCGGGCCGGATGGAAATGTTATGTCCCCGGATTCCGGGGACATGGTGAAATGGATGGTGCGACGTAATGACACTGAGAGTATTGACTGCGACTGTTATAATATATTTATTTAACAAAACATATGACTTATATACTATATCGAGACAGCGCATATCGCTGCTCGATCTATCTACTACGTGATTTACGTGACTCTGTGGAATGCGCTGACAGGGCCGCCACAGATGGATTACTTTGTAATTTTTTTTATCAATTTCAGAGCGCCTCCCTGTCCGCTCTCCCGTACATCGGCATGTGGGCAGGCAGCGTGTCGTCCGCGGCCGCCTGCGAGCAGCTCTACAACAGAAACATCCTCTCTGTAGGCACTTGTAGGAAAATATTCAACTCTCTATGTAAGTCTATTTTTAAAGTCACACCTTGGGACCTAGACAAGGTGCCAACATTCAACGTTAATGATAAACCAAAATGACGTATGGGATTTGACATCCGCAAACGTTTGTGATGTACTCACGTTAACGTTGAACGTTGCCACGTTGTCTAGCCCCCGTTAAACAGTATTTTAGCGAGCTATTGAAGGTTGAAAAAATTTAAGGGAATGTTGATTAACTCTTTGGCTTCATATTGATTTTATTATATACATTGGTATCATACATTATTTATTATTTAAATTCGTGACAATTTAGAGTAACATTTCCGCTGAATATGTAACGCGAAAACTCTCTCGCGGTGTTAGAAGAGAAATAAGGGTTCATCTGCCAAAGTTTGTTTTAAAATGAATCTTAATCGTGGCTGAAATTATAATGTTTAAATAGCATTTATAAAAAAAAAAAAGTGTTACAATATACACTTACTCTGTATGACTAACTACTTACATCACAAAGCATTTTTGCTTTAATTTTCACAAAAAAATTTGCAACCAATATTATTTTTTTATGCGCTGTAAGTTCCTATTCCTTTCGTTTGAAATAAAGAGTTGTAACAATTAAAATAGGTAACAAATGAGTAAAAATAAACTAGCTGAAATTGCTATCATCTGGTATGCCATTTGACCTCAAAAGTTTTCTAGTTCCGGGTAACTTGTATACAGAAAATTGTATACCCAGTTTCGTATCACCGGTTTTCCACAGCGGCTCTGTTCCGGATCCAAAAGGGACGATTTGTATAAAAGATAAGCAGATGATTTACTGACGCGACGGCATTTTCTTTGCCTGGTTTGTGGAGATAATTCTCCATGTCAAATACGTGGATGACATTACTGTTATCTAAGAATTTTTGATAAAGGAACCTTTTTAATTTGCTTCGCGCCGTCTTTATTTGACGGCTAATAAATTAAGACCAAGCTGTTTATTAAGCAGCTAGTAAAAGAATAGGACAGAATATTTTCTGATGCCTTCGCGGTTATTATGTACATTGGAAAGAAACAACCATAACGGATTTAACTCGCGTATTTTATTTTATTGGCTGACGTTTCGGAGCCTTTACAGATTCCATAATCGTAGCACGGCTAAGCTGACAATAGTATAATAGACTTTAGCATAAGATCTTCCCAAGAATATTACAGATTTTTTATATAAATACGAGAGTTTATACGCCAGTTTTGCTGGACCGGTCCTAATAAAAATATTATGTAAAGGTATAGGAAGTTTGACTACTTTTAAGGACTGCTTTCAAAAAATTCAAGATCAATTGATATTGATGTTAAATTTATTTCAGCTTTCTTCGGCATGGCGGGAGGTCTCTTCATCCTGTCATTCATGGGTCCAGAAAATAAGATTGCTGCCGTGTCAATCTTAGTTGTAACGCTTACGCTAAGCGGTTTCAACAGTGCTGGCTTTATGGTAACTATTTAAGCCTAGTCTATATATTATTATGTCTGTGGATGATATTTGCATGTCCAAAATTTATAATAGTTCTAGATTCATTGATATAATTCGCTGCTTTTCTAGAATAGTGTAATAACTCGAAATAATTTGTTACTCCATTTAAGATTGTAAACCGTTACATATAAATTTCAATTCTGAATGGTAACACATTTCGAGTTGTGACACTATTCCAGAAAAGCAGCGAATTGTAGGTTCCGTATCAAACCTATATGAATTGAAAAGTAAACCGTGACGGCTTGCATTAAAGTGTTTATTCCATTGCAGATGAGCCACCTGGACATGTCTCCGAATTTCGCCGGCGTCTTGCTCTCTCTTACTAACTTCGTCGCCAACCTCGGCAGCATATTGACACCGATCATAACAAGCCTCATTTTAAATAATGATCCGGTAAGTACAGGTTCAGCTTGCAAAAGTTTAGGTGTAAAGTTTCTTTCAGATACCAAGTTCTGAAAATATTGCAAACGCTCTATATACAAAATCAATATAGTTGTGCTGTATTTTCTAATTATATGTTTAAGTTATGGGAATATTTTTTTATGTAAATGTAGATATTATTATAATAACATCATTGAACCTATCTCAAATTAGTCATCCATGATTTGTGTTTTCCAGACTGATGTCAGTCGTTGGCGTATCGTGTTCCTCACGACTGCTTCTCTCAGCGTGTTCACCAACTCCGTGTTCATCTGCTTCGGCAGCAGCGAGCGCCAGCCCTGGGACGACCCCGACTACTGCAGTGTGAGAAGAGATGACCCTGGTAATATATTGTTATTACTACAAATAATATAAATTAGACACCACATAAGAAAACTCATTGGCATGTGGGTAGTAAAGACTGAATATCACAATGACGGCCTATAAAATATCTGGGGGCTTAGACAAGGTGCCAACGTTCAACGTCAAATCCCATACATTTTGGTCGTTTTGTTGACACCTTGTCTACGCCCGCTGGTATATTTATCAGATCTTTTCCAACTCTTCAACTCTAACAGATTGCCAAATCCAAATACATAATATATATATATATATATATATATATATATATATATATATTATGTGTAGTTATGCGATAGTTGCATATTTTTTGTAAGTAGATGTGTGTTTTTATAATAACAGGCTTGCTCATCAACGATACAATTTTGGTCAAAATCATTAATAAATCAATTTTGAGTGTTTGGTGGGCAGAACATTTAATGAAAGCATTAAAATGTAATGATTTCAATGCAGTTTTGTAAAATTTGCTACAAATCTTTTACGCGTCAATAGCAATTCTTGTTTACTTAGTATTGCAGTATCAATGACGAAATATTAGAAATTTTTACTGTCTCTTTGTACCCTTCTACCCATTTTACACTTCAATGTAATAAAAGACAAAAGGACTTTTTATCGTCACGTTTGTTTGTACTTCCTTCATTTTCGCCATTTATTTTTTATCTCTTTTTAAGTAACCCTTCGCTTTTTCAGAGGAAATGACGCCGGCACTTATGAGAGAGAAAAATGAGAAGAGCGTTAAAACGAGCACATGAAACACGCGTGTGGACTGTACAGTTTTGTATTTTTTTTTACTGTTGGAAGGAAAGCATGAATTGTGAAATAAAGTTTTATTTACAAGTTGTGTCGTTTTGTTAACTGTTTCATTTGTGGCTTTAAGATGTACCTAAGTTAAATGTAGATTAAAACAATACTAAAAAGTTGCAATAAAAATACCTATATTAATTTCAATAATAACTTTAATTTGGGCCTAGTCTAGGATGCCAATATGAAGCAGGAGAAGAATAATAATATTCATCACAGTATGCTATTTATTTTTGATGTAATTTTTAACTGTTTTCTATAGCCTTAAAATCATTATCAGGTTAATTGTAAAATTAGAGGCAACAAGCGCCGGTTTCATTTTAATTTATTTTTATCATGCAAAAATAACAAAGTTTTATATTTAGTTAAGGATAACAGTACGTAACTACTTTTGTTGAAAACAATAAAAACTTATCATTCAGATCAACCCGTATCTAGAGTACCTGGTCTGTAGACTAGAAAACATTAATGGGAATAGTATAATGTTGTAAGTTGGTTTGTTGATTTAGCCTCTTTTTATGCATTATCTAACCTTAATAATTAATAATGAAATTAAATTTCATTAATCTGATTTTGAAAGCATCTTTTTAGTGGAAGTTTTTCAATTTATAACAATATCCGCCCCAAATACATTAGCAAGTTTTGTAGGAGATCGTACATAAACATGAGTGACAGAGAAAAATGGTTAGTTAAGTTTTATGCGCCTTTCAAGAATATTTAGCAAGCACGTGTGCATCATACTAAGTCCAAATTAAGTCTATGCTCAGCAGCGAGTCGCTGTAGGTTGTAACATCAAATCTTAATAAATATGTGGATGACATTGAGCGAAAAACAATGCAGACTGTTCTTAGATAATTTTAGGTGTCACAATTATTATCACAGACGAAGTTCAGTTAAATCAAATACATTTATTTACAGAGCAAATATACCTGATGATAATAACGATAAAGCAACCAGTAATTGTGTACTTGTTAATGATAATTTAGTAACATCCCATTTAGATGATATTTTTGTTGTTACATTAGAAGCTAGAGAAATTGTTGAAAGTTTTAATGTAAAAGATGTTTTGAGAGAAACAGTTGAAATGGATGTGGAATTTATGCGGTATCGGTTTGAAGATGGATCGGATGAGCTGGCAGTTAAAAACAGTAAGTACTTGTTAACTTAATTTGTATGTCTATTGTTTATTTCAATTTATGAAAAAAAAATGCTTATTGAGATTCGTTCATTTAAAACTTGAAGCGGAAATATGATCTTGAATTTGAATCCTTAGCAAGTAACCAAATCATCCATGTTGAAATCAATAGAATTGTACATTCCGCTATTTATTAAACTCCTAATTATTCTGTAATAGCAATTAACAGAATTCGGTAAATAGACTTTTATGTTTGTCAGTAAACCGGTTGATCCGAGTTTTTATCTTTCATGTTTCTTAATATGTGTTAAATACCTACTCATTTCTCTCCTCAAATACTACAAGAGACGGGAGACAAAAGTTTTTATGTTAATAAATGTCAATCAGAAATGGATAATATTATACATATTATTATATAAATAATACATCGTGGATTCTGTTTTTATTTCAGGATTTAAGATAGGCGTTAGACATTTGCAAGTGTTGTACATGTTCTTGTGTTCTATGGTGTTTGGTGCCATGAGAGGCAGCAACGGTGTTGCAATATTAGCCATAACAGATATAAGCAGAGACAATGACACTCACATACAGGTAAATAATATTATTATACAATTAGTATTATACTTGTTATTCATCAATAACCTTCAACTAGTATTATCTACAAAACACGAGGCACCTTGTTTTATTTTGCAAGTATTTGTATTGCATCGGTTAGTATAAAGTATCTGTTTTCATCATTTGACATATTTTATTCATTTACGAACTTGATTATGTTGATATCATCTCCTTCTCCAAATTTGAAAATAATATTTAATATGTTTCTTTAACTCAAATTATTTTCAAAGATACTTACATCACTATTGCTCAAGTCAAATTTCATTGACCACTTTGCTATTTATTTTCACACTAGCGGTCCGCCTCATCTTTGCCCGGATCCCTATTTTTATCGCCTATGTCACTCGGGAATAGTGTAGGTTTCCAACAATGAAAGTATTTTTCAAATCGGTCCAGTCGTTTCGGAGCCTATTCAGTCCAAACAAACCAACCTTTCCTCTTTATAATATTAGTATAGAAGTATAGATTAAAACGTACTTGAATTATTGATATTTCTGGTATCAGGTCCACCACTGGGACAGGAGGATACAAGGCGCCACCCAAGCGTCCTTCTTCTTCGGGTACGCCGTGATGCTGCTCCCCACGGAACTGCTCCTCAGCCAGCTGGCCGGCAAGCTGGTCATCACCGTCGCCCTGGTCATCAACGGAGTGCTGTGCGCGGCGATGCCTTATATAGTAAACAGGGTGAGACGAAAGCAAATAAATTCTTAAACATGATTATTTATTGGGATGAATTAAGATGTTTCGAAAACTTTAGTTTTCACATTCGTAGACTGAGCTGATGATAGTCTCACTTTTAAGTGATTTAACATTTTGCAAACGCTATTTTAGAAATTAGAAAATGAAAATTAAATCCGTTATGATTAATTTATTCCAAAGTGGAATGATCGCGGAAATATCTGAAATTATCATAATTAAAATCGATCTATTACCGCTGGACACACCTTTCAATTTTTTTTTTAATACTCTATGGTAAATTTTATGAGGACCTACATGGTATATATCCTTACCGACTAGTGGTGTGCATTTATAATGCAAGAATTTCCAATTGAGCAGGCATATTACAGTTGAATAGGTAATACAAATTTTAATTAAGTTGACAATATTCTTAGACATACAATACTTATATTTCAAGGGTGGTTGGATTGCGGTCTCCAACGCGCAGTTCCTGATGGGTCTGTTGCAGGCCTGGCTGGCTCCGGCCAACCGCCTGCTTCTGGAGAACTGGCTTCCACCTAATGAAAAGAAACTCCTCAGCAGCCTTGTGTATGGTGGTTAGTATCCATATACAACAATATTGAACCTTAAAGTTGAAATCACAAACTTCTCCACAAGTTCGGCTATCAATTTTAAACGCTTATTAAGAAACTAGCGGCCCGCCCCGGCTTCGCACGAATCATCTTTTTTTTTATAGCCTATGTCACTCGGGAATAGTGTAGCTTTCCAACAGTGAAAGAATTTTTCAAATCGGTCTAGTCGTTTAGGAGCCTATTCAATCAAAACAAACAAACTTTTCCCCTTTATTACGTTTATCTTAACTAATATTATAAATGCGAAAGTAACTATGTCTGTATGTCTGTTATGCTTTCACGCTAAAACTACTGGACCGATTTAAATTAAATTTGGTACAAAGAAAGTCTAAAACCTGAGAAAGGACATAGGCTACTTTTTAACCGACTGCAAAAAAGGAGGAATTCCACGCGGACGATTTCGCGGGCAGAACTAGTTAAGATATATATAATAAAATGTGTTATCTGTTGGTACCTAATCCAAAAATAAATAAATAAACGCTAAATATCAATGATTTCAGGTACTCTATTAGGGACAATAATATCGCTGCCCATAGCTGGTCTCCTCACCGAGACCCGCCTGGGCTGGGAGCTGATCTTCTACTCCCAGGCCATGATGCTGCTGTCCATGGGGGTGCTGTGGGGGTTGCTGACGTCAGCCAGCCCCAACAGTCATCAGGCCATCGGAGACACGGAGAAAGAGTACATTGAGGAAGCTATGAAAACTCGTAGAAAGGTATACATAATATACCTATAAATATACTGTATATTTTTTCATACTTGTAGGATTAATATTACCATTCCAATCAAATAACTTCATAATTTCTGATGCCTTCGCGGTTATTACTCATTGGAATGAAACAACTATTAACGGATTCAACTCGCGTATTTTTATTATATTTTATTAGCTGACGTTTCGGATTCTTTACAGTTTTCATAATCGTAGCACGACTGAGCTGACAATAGTCTAACGCTAAAGTCATCAGTATTTCCGTTAATAGTTGTTTCATTCCAACAAATAACTTCAGTTAAAACAAATAGAATTGTGATATTAACTATTTTAAACACACATATAATCTGGGGGCCTAGACAAAGTGCCAACGTTAAACGTTAACGCTGATCGTTGGCACCAAAATGTATGGGATTTGACATCCGCGAACGACTGTCACGTACGTCACAAACGTTCGCGAATGTCAAATTCCATACATTTTGGTCGTTTCGTTTAACGTTCACGTTGAACGTTGGCACCTTGTCTACGCATACTGATCTGTATAAATAACAACGTTACTACAAGAAAGGTTAAAACGAAAAATACCGAGAACGTTTAATACCAGTAACTGATATAGTCTAAAGCTAAGACAATATTGTATTAAGTTGAAATCTGAAATTCACTGCAAATACTTACGTTATGTTTGACATAGAGCAACTTCTACTTTATTACTAGTAGGCCTTGTTTATAGTTAAACATACATTAATAAAAATCCTAAATATGACTGTCTGCTGAGTTTCTTGCAGAGTCTCTTCTCTTTCGTCTTTCCGAAGCGCTAGTATCACTCCTCCATGGTTATCTGTACTAATATAATATAGAGGAAAGGTTTGTTTGGATTGAATATGCTTCAAGACGGCTGGACCGATATGAAAAATTCTTTCACTGTTGGGAAGCTACATTATTCCCGAGTGTCATAGGCTATAAAAAAAGGGATCCGTGCGAAGCCGGGGTGAACTGCTAGTTAAGTATAATTATCTTTATTTCAGAAGAAAACTAACGTCCCGTGGCGTTTGATTCTGGGAACACGCGCGTTCTGGGCCATCGTAGCGGCGCACGCGGCCACCAACGCTATATTCGTCTTCTACCTGGTCGATGTTCCGGTGTATCTGCAGACCTTCGGCTCTTCTATAAAGACGGTAAGGGTGACTCTATAAAGACTGTTGTTAGCACGTAGAGAGCACTTTTCAGCAACAGAGATAACCGGTTTTATAAAAACTAGCGGTCCCGGCAGACTTCGTCCCGCCCGGCAAAGAATCGATTTAAGTATCCTATGTTCTTTTCCTGGTTCTGAGCTACCTCCCCGACAATTTTCAGCCAAATGAAACACGAATTTCTTTTATATAATAGATATATATATAAAGAAGATAGATAGATAAGATAAGATAAGATATAAGATAGGCGAATGAGAACTGCCTCAGTTCTCTAATTTGAGGATAATTTCATTATGCAGTTTTATTTTTTTATCTTTCACTCTCTTTCTTGAATCGGTCACCTATGGATGACGATCCCCATCCAATGATAATTACTAAGGATCGTGATTACTAGGTGATTTTGATTTGATGATCTGTAGTCGTATATTTTTATCACTTGCGTTTAATTGTTGATCATAAGTAGTTACTATATTATTGTGTTTTTTCACCTAGTTACGATTTACTATGAAAAATGGTTAAGTGCTAAATAATCTTTACTGTCATCATCTTTCATTTCAGATTTCACTACAGGCAATGTTGCCATTTGTGTTCATGTGGTTCACGTACTTGACGACGGCGCCAACCATCGACTGGATTTACAGAATTGGGTTCATGAGCTACTTATTAAATACTACCTATTATAGAAAACTGATCAACGCTCTAGGTAAGTGCATTTTAAAATTATGTGCCTAGAAGCAAAATATTGTGGATTAGAAAGTAACGTAATTTACAGGTACTAAGACTGATAAAAGGATTTAGGTACCATAATATTCCAGAAAGTAATTACCAATCTAAAAAAGTAGATATTTATTGAAATAATATTTATACTGTCGCATCAGTATTGTACAAAAAATGACATGCTAACAAAAAAGCTTCAAAAATCATTAAAAATGTAAGCACTCACTCCTTCAAAATTTACTTTCCTAGTAGAAAAACCTAAACGCTTGATTTCTGTCGGAGTTAATTTCTCTGGCGCACATGATTTTTTTAAAGATTTTAAAAGCTTTTACGTATTCGTCGGATTCAGTTCGGAGCTCTTTGGTGCGATTTAAAATGCTCTTTACGGATTGTGAATTAAAGGCTTTTAATTAGTGCCCGAAATTAACCCTTTGCCGTGGAATCTACCAAAGAATTCGCTCTAATTTTAAAAGCGGGTTCTGTTTGAGAACGGGAGATGTTATACTGAAAAGGAAGTAATGAAGTAACTTTTTAACCAGACCAATTAATGCAAAGTTTTCAAGAGATTTGTTTTCAAATTATCTGTATTTTAAGTTGACGTTTTAAATAAGATGTTTCTTCATGAACGATATAAAAAAATAACAATCCACTGGGGGTTTCAATTATTCTACTCTTGTCTTGGTACAAAATATCCTTATAAAAACATTTTATTTTATTTACCTGCTTAACTCTTTATTTGATTTGATTTCCTATGTTTTTTTGTTTTGTAGTTGTCTTTTGTTTTATATTATCTATACTAATACAATAAAGAGTAAAAGTTTGTTTGCTTGGATTGAATAGGATCCTAAACGAATGGACCGATTTGAATAGAAAATTCTTTCACTGTTGGAAAGCTACACTATTCCCGAGTGACATAGGCTATACAAAAATGGGATCCGGGCGAAGACGGTTCGGGCCGCTAATCTTCTATAAATATGTTCATTCTAAAGTTCAGTTAAACCAACAGATCCCCAATTCCACTACTCGTATCGACTCACTCATTAATTCCTCCCTCAGTGTTCGTTCTAATTATTATCTCGTTAAAGGTGCTTTCGGTGCTGTGATTGGTTTCACGATTCTGTCCAATTTGGGAGCCGACTCGTCCACTTGGGCCGTGGCTGTACTGACTACAACCTTATCAGTAACCGGCTTCCAATATTCTGGATTTCTGGTAATTCAATCACTTTTTAAGATTTCGTCAGGTTTCACTTTATATCTTGTTTTGACTTCAAAATTTTCATAATTAGATTTCAATCTTAAATTTATTATGATTAATGATTAGCTACCAGAGCTTTTATCAAAAACATTATGAAGACCTTTGCGCTTGCTACAGTTTTACCTCCAAACATACATATGCAATAGAAGTTCACAGTGTATTCAATTTAAATAAGTAATTTTCAAACCTTCTTTATTTCAGGAGAACAACAAAGACATCTCTCGGAATTTCTCAGGAAGTATCTTAACTCTCTCGCGAGGGATCGCCAGCTTTGCCGGTGCAGTGGTGCCAGTTGCAACTGGGTGCATCCTTAATCATCATGCTGTAAGTACCTTTATTATTATTAAACTAGCGATCCGCCCCGGCTCCACTCGGGTGCTATAACCCCTCCCCTTGAATCACTAAAACATAATCACAACCCGTTGCGTAGTTTTAAAGATTAAAGCAAGACAGACAGTGACAGCTACTGTGTTTTATACTATGTAGTGACTAATCATTTCTGATGCCTTCGCGGTTATTATTAATGCTAAAGTAAAAACTAACGCCAAAGCAGTCTTTAGCGCTAGAGATCAGTCATGCTACGATAAAAAGTATGAAATATGTTTTGGGATTATTATGGGATATATTTTGATTTCGCGAGCAGCCGAATATCGAGCACAGAGTCGTGCAATTGGAGAGGCCTATGTCCTGCGAAGCTATGATGAATTGTCGAGTCGACATCTCGTCATGTCGATATCGTCTTATTCTCGCGATGATCTGTCAAAAATCAACGTTGTCGACAACGAGAAATCTTGTCATGTCGATGTCGTCTCTTATTTTCTCTTATTTCTACATGTCGATGACAAAATAATATCGTAACGACGAACCTTTTGCTTGTCGACAACATGTTGTCGACAGTTCATAATAGGCTCGCAGGAATGCGATAGGCTGTTGATGATGATATTTTGTTTATTTCAGCAAGCGGACATGTTCCTGTGGCGTATTGTTTTCCTGACGCTGGCCAGCTTCTGCGTGGCTTGCAACGTGTGCTACTCCTTCCTGGGCAGCGGGGAGCGCGAGCGCTGGGACCAGGACGGGAAGAACATGTTCGGATATCATAACGGTATATTTATTTACGTCACAAGTCACTCATGATAATATAATGCTGGTAGTTTAATAGTACATTACGCACCTAGGCCAATAAAATAAAAAATGTGTCAGATCACAATATGTAATTGTCGTCCGAGGCGAAGCCGAGGTTGACAAAAATGTGATCTGAGGCTTTTTTATTTACTGGCCGAGGTCAGTATACTATTTTTCTGTTCGACGAAGCCAGAAAGCGGCAATTTCATTTAGCGCAGCGGCCAGAAAGTTGGCACTTTCCGGCCGGAGAACAGAAAAGTATATTTATTGTGCAATATTTTAGCATTTACTAACTATACATTCGTTCATATTGCGGGAATGTATTGCTTGATAAAGATGTTCTTAACATGAGTTGTTTTCAAAAGCAACTTTTCCCATGTCTACCGTTTAAAGTGGTCTTAATGGTATTTTTAGGATTTTTTCTATGATTGGGAAAATGTGTGTAAGTACCTACAACATTTTACTGAGTAAATCAAAAACTTTCTCTGCGATTTAAAAATAAATCATTTAAAAAAGTAAAACAACGAAACAAAAGGTTCTAATTTTGAATCCCAAGCTTAAACATAAAACGTGAATAAGCTTCGTTTCCAAAATATATTTTACTTTCAATTAAATAAATCAACGGCAAGATATTCTGACGAATATTTAGTATTCATCCAATTGAAATATAATAACACAGAGAGATGTGCAAATTGTACATTACAAGCCTTTGAAACAAAAGGTGCGCTGATTACAAATATGAAATAATATTTCACCCGACATGATCCGCTGGGTAATTAGCAGCGAAATATACATATTCAGAACTACTAAAACCTTTGTGTTCATTGACTACTTAAATTGATTCACTATGATGATTATACAATATGTATTGACGGCCTGTTGGTCTAGTGGTCAGAGGCCCTGACTACGAAACCGGAGGTTGCGGGTTCGAATCCCGCTAGGGGCAGATGTCAATGTGATGAGCACTGGCATCTGTACCTGAGTCTTGGATGTCTTATATGTATTTATGTATGTTTATCCGTTGTCTAGTACCCATAACACAAGCTTTGCTTAAAATGGGACTAGATAATTGGTGTGAATTGTCCAAAGATATTTATGTATTTATTTATTTTAATATGGTCTATTGGTTCGAGTTCCGTATTATGAAGTTCGGAAAAATGGGTTCAAACTCTGTTAAGTGTTAGGTAATATTTCTATGAGTATATAATGACTGTGAGTGTATCTGAGCGTACGCTGTCCCAAGTCTTGGATGTCTTATAAATATGTTTTTATTATACTATTTATTCGTTGTTGCATAGTTTTAGGTTGACTACGATGGACCCAAATTATTATTATTTAATAAGTTATTAATTTATCTATTACTAGCGGCCCCGGCAGACGTCGTCCTGCCCGTCCGATTGTTTCGTCAAAGATCTGTAAAAGTCTTCTAACTGTCACTTAATGAATGGTAATTCTTCATAAGGCTTCATATTTTCCCCGTTCTTTACACATTTTCCACTGTTTCTTCTCTCCTATTGGTCGCAGCGTGATGTTATATAGCCTAAAGCCTTCCTCGATAAATGGTCTATCCAACAAAAAAAGAATTTTTGAATCCGAACCAATAGTTCCTGAGATTAGCGCGTTCAAACAAACAAACAAACTCTTTAGCTTTATAATATTAGTATAGATAAGCCTACTGAAAGTTCACTCTTAACACCCTATTACCAAAAGCCGGGCTTGTAAAATTTATATGAAATCAAATCAACTTTTTAATCTTACCTTAATTAACTTCGTGTGGTCAGTGGTGTAATTTGTATTTTTAATTAATTTCAGATACTAATCAGCTGGAGCTCGAAGAGATGAGCCTTTCAAAACCGACGCAGAAACACATCGACACCAGCATGTGACGACCGACTATGACTTATGACCTATCGCAAATAAACTGACTTTCAGCATTTTTGATTTTTACTCCTATAATTGTGTATTCACTTCCTTTTTTATTCCTGGTTTATAATGCATTCTTATTATAAGTTCTTTACTGCCTTTGTTAGGCTTTGTTATAATTTTATAGATCTCAAGTCTCAATGTCACTAAACTGTGGTAGTGTTCCTAGTTTTTAAACTGATCTGTAAAAAATATTTAAGGGGTATTGAAATGAAATCATGAATATTAGGGTGGGTCACTCTAGTATGAAAAAAAAAAAAAGTTGATGAATCAAATTCTAATAGTTATATTATGTTGTAGTGTACTATAAAAAGTAGTTTTAGCTAAAAAACATACAATTAAACATACATCTACAGCCCGCGCATGCGCTTTAAAACTATACGTTTTTTGAAAAAAACACGTCTTACTATAAGGCATATTTCTTTATTAGAAATTACTTTAAGTACTATCGAAACATAACAAATATTTTTCAAAAGACATATACTAACATGTAAAATAAAAAACTTAAACAAATAATCATAAAAAGTTATAAAAAAAATTAGTTATTTTTATACGAAAAATCGCGCCTACTCTCAAATTTTGGGATAACTTTCCTCGAAGCAAGTTTTGCATGAATCATGCCATCCCTTGCTTTTTTATCACAAGCTGCCATTGCAGCTTCTGTTACTATCTTTACACTACGTTCAACCGCTTGTGTATGGCAGGGCAGCCTAATAAACAGCATCCTTTCGTCACCTTTTTTCTCTATTATCTGCAGAAATTCTTCATTCGTTTGGTTTCTTAGAACAGGTGGATCAAAATTGGTTTCTTGCCAGTTTATCAGCTCAATGTAAGATTTAGCTTCAAAATTAAGTTTAGGCACTTGAAAAGTGCGTGGTTTTGTGGTTGTATGTGAATTACGCGCTTTTAGAATTCTTCTACTTGCAAGTTCTCGTATATGTTTTTTTCATCTGTTAACATCGCCAATAGTAAATTTTCAGGGTGAGCAAATTGTGCATTTCGTTGAATAACAGGATCTATGACTGCTTTTAATGCACTCGATAAAAATCGCGAACTTTTAATCAATTTCCAAAGGTGCCGTGACCCGTCTTTGCATGAGGAATGTGTCTTAATTTCGAACCACACACAGAGGTAGAAGGTAAAGGTTCTTCTATATTTTTTTGTATCTTTTCCGAAAATAAAACACTAGTCTTGTTCTTCTTTAGGAACTTTGACTTCTCTGGGACATTTGCACTGAGTTATTATCTTGCATTTGCATGAACAAATATCAAACCACTTTTTTCTCAGTTGACGACCTTTTCAATGATTTGATGATATTTTTGCATTTAGAATGATAAGCTTTTAGGAGCTGAATGACTCTTCTATGCGAGACCACAGGGATTGATGCCTTTTGCCATACTTCTTCAACTTTTTGGGTTACAATTTCTGCAATTTCGGAAAATGGGGGCTCTTTGTTACTGCCATTTTTAATTTTCACCTGTAGTCTATTCCACTCGTAACATTTCATTACATCCTGGTATGTTGGTAACACATTTGGTCTTATATCCTCTATAGTTCTAAATATAGGGCACTTGTATGACTGTCTTTTGTTTGACATGATGAGAAAGTTTAATTTTCAATTCCTAAAACAAAAATTATATAAATTACAATTTCACAAGGTTTCACGAAAAACTAGCATTACGGATACATGAATTATCTGAATGTACTTACCTCAAAAGTCTTCTTTTAATAAACAATACCGATTATTTAACAAAAGTAACGTGTATTTCACTGGATACTCTTTAAAATATTAAACTATACCCAAAGTTAAACATGTAAGTCAAGGTGTAAAAGTGGGTACTTAAACGATTTTTTATCAAAACTTCAAGTGCGTTGCGCGGGCTGTTCCACTTAAAATAATTAAAAAAAAAATTAAGGGGTTCATAACGATACCATACTCCAACATATTATCGCTATTAAAAATCGATTACTTAAAAAAATTTTTTTTGACCCACCCTAATGAATATTGTTAAGTAATTACGAGTATATACAAAATAGTTACCGAAACTGGGTCAATATTAGGTTTTTGAACGCATCTATATGGCTTTAAGTTGTATTTGTATGCATGATTTTGCTACAGGCATACCAGTAACCTTATAATGCTTCTGATTTTATATTCGAAGATGCAAAACCAGAAAACGCTAATAAATAGTGTGTGACTTGTTATCATTTTAAGGGTAGTTTTAAGCCAAAATAGATAGTTTAAGTCCTTGTATGCGACATCCGTCAACGTCAGTCACTACCACACTCGTTTTACTGGATATCGTCTCAAAATAGACCACTTAGTTCCTGGAGAATGATATAACTAAAATACACTATGCTAAGAATAATAGATTGTGTTCCCAAAATATCTCAACAAGAGCCTAACGCACTGCCCACTGCCTCCAGTTAATCCGACCCTCGTGAGAAATCTTTAAATCTAATGGATGAATATTTGTCATCCATTCTGTAGTTGTTGACGCACGCTTATCCCGAGGGACTACTTGCTATTGTAAACTAGCGACCCGCCCCCGCTTTGCACTTATGTACAAAATATACAGGTCGTTTCTAATAATAATAGGAACGTTTTTGGTAAGAGAAACTCCTTGTTAACTCCTTGTAATAGTTAAGAAGAGAGTTTAACTGTCAGTTAAATTAATACACAGCCGTTCAGCTGTCTTGATTATAAAATTAAATGAAAAAGATGAAGGCGAGATTGAGCAAAATCATTTTTGAAATTGGGTAATAGCTTAAGCATGATAGGTGCTTTAACTTTGGATCACCGAAATAGGTGTTTATTGTAGAATCTGTAGGTTCAATTTATAGAATGGTAAACGAAACGAAATGGTGGACGACAGAAACGAGCATTCTTTAGGATTAAGTCATTTTATTATTCTCAAGGAAACAACTCACACTAAAGAACGTCGTAATTATTACACAATGACATGAGCTTTTCACTATTACCTGTAAAATTATATTATAAAATTTTATCGAGACAATCTTTTTGACATATTATCATAACTTTTTAGCATAAGACTATTGTCAGCCAAGTCGTGCTATGATTATGGAATCTGTAAATGCTCCGAAACGTCAGCCAATAAAATTAAATACTTGAATTAGACCCGTCTATAGTGTTTCATTCCAATATAGCTCTTACTTGCAGAATATCAATTCATTTTGTAATGAGATCGATTGAATTTACAATTCGACTACCGGTTACAAATTAAGATGAACAATTTCCTCTGAGATACGCATCTTAATATTATGACAGCAAATATAAAGATTAGTTGAGTGTATTTTTATATTACAACTTTGTATCCGTGTGTCAATTAACTTATCTAACTAGCTACTTCTTTTAAAATTCTAAACATTTTAGACCTTAATTAAAAGAAAATACAGTTGAAGTTACCTTTTCAGACTCACGTTACTTTTGCTGTATTGCAGTGATAAGGCTCACGTGGTAAATACAGCATGTATTTATTTATTTATATTGTCACAAATTGAAATAGAAACAAAGTTTAAGTTATGATTTTGATACACGTTTATAAGACAGATGCCATTTTATCATGCATTGTAGACTCAATAACCTTATCGACATTTCAACATAGTAACTTTCATAGATTATATACTATATTAGATACTAGTTACTATATTATATACTATATTAGATACGGTTCGCCCCGGCTTTGCACGAATCCCTTTTTTTTTTAAATATTCTATAGCCTATGTTACTCAGGGTGAACCTAGCTTCCCATAAGTGAAAGAATTTTTCAAATCGATTCTGCCGTTTTGGAGCCTATTCAATCCAAACAAACAAACCTTTCCTCTTTATTATATTAGTATTGATTTAAATGAAGGAACATCCTCTATGTGAAGTAAAATTGTAGGCCATTCGGTAAATAATAGACATTTATAATGTTTTGAGCACACATGCATTACTTTACTCTCATGTGGTGCTCGACCCGTCACTATGGAAAAATCAAAACTACAACTTGAATACAAAAGTAAGTACATCCATTCATCTATATCAGATCATCAAACATTTTCTGAATTGTTTTTGAAACATTTTCGGTTACTGCTCCGCAACTATAAGACCTAGCGTGATAATATATAGCCTATATTACTCGGGGATAATGTAGCTTTCCAAAGGTGAAAGAATTTTTGAAATCGGTCCAGTAGTTTCGGAGCCTATTCATTACAAACATACAAAAATACAAATCTTTCCTCTTTATAATATTAGTATAGAAGTACCTATAGATATTATATCATAACAAAGGGTAACATTAAGACACCTAATTGACTGACGTATGTGCAAAATTTTGGGTTTAAAATTGTGTAATATTGTTAAGAGTTCTTTCTTAGAAATATCTTGCATGTAAGTGAGTACCAAGAAGGATTTTCTTTGGAAATTCCTCTTCTGTAAAATAAAATACCGTAAACAACCTCTTTAAAGAACAGATAACATTGAATAATTGTTTATTAACAATCTAAATAAAATGTTACAAACACTAACCTTTGCTTTGTCATAGTCGGATAAAAGAAAATAGTTTAGCCACAATCAACCCAATAACACTGTACTTACAAATGATAAAAATTTTAATTTCTGAAGCTATGTAGCCTACAAAGCTACGTAATAAAGAAGTAAAATTGAAAGAATAAGAATAGAAGTCAAATCACTTACAAAACCTACTATTTACTTATATAATTACGTATTGGTAATTATAAAAAAGTAAGTACCATTTACAAATTATTAGATTTTTTCCTAAGCGTAATCAAATATAATTATGACGTAATGAAATGTGAATTTAGATTTTAAATATTTACTCTATTATTAGACCAAAAATATATGTCACTATCGTCTATCGTCTTATCATATATTATACGTCTAGTAAGACGTAGTAGAATAGAAAAACGTAAGTGTCACGCCTTCTTTTTACTATTTTTATCATAAAATAAATTGTTCTATTAATACATACTATATCAAGATAATGGTGTTGAATTATTTATTATTGTCAAGCAAGGGCGTGCATTCCATATAGGAACAATGATATAAATGTAGGGAGTGCCTACTTACCCTGACCTGACGTAGTACATACGCGACTTTCACTGCACGCGCCTGATGATGATGATGAATTACTTTTATTTTTAATTGGATTTATGAAAATAACGTTTATGATGTTTTTACTAAGTTTATCTTACAGAAGACTAACCTAATCATTAATGTGCACATTCTTTTGCCTGGAACTTTACTGACGTTCGTTATCTTGTGATGTAATGACGTGTGACAGAGCGATTTGCAATTTAATAATAATTAATATTTTTTCAAAGCCTTCTTTACACACAAGACGCGTGTGTATGTTTGTCTGTTTATCCTTAATTAAATAAACGAAGATTGATTGAATAATGCCTTAGATACATATTTACGAACAAATTGCGTATTTTTTATAATTTTAGCATTTATGTTAGATAATAAATCTTGCATCGCTTTCTTTTCATTTCATCGCCTCATTGGTCTTACCACTGACAATATATGAACAAGACCAAATCATTAATATTTCTTTCTGTACCTACGCTATTTTACTTAAAAACTATTTCGATCAATATAACGTCACTGTCTTAATATACAGCTCTCAAGTATATATATACTTTGGAATGAAACAACTATTAACTCGCGTATTTTTATTTTATTTTATTTGCTGACGTTCCGAATTTTTACAGTTTCCACAATCGTAGCACGACTGAGCTGACAATAGTTTATCATTACAATTACAGACTAATGGTATTGAACCAAAAATATCGATTGATTTCGATTGATTGATCGTATTTGATATCTTCTTCTTTCTTTTTCATTACTCAGGTCCTGGTATCGGGATCCGGCATCTTCAAGTGGTGACGGTCACACTATGCGCCACGGTCATCTACATCATGAGGAGCAGCATGGGGGTGGCGGTGCTCGCCATGACTGACAAGAGTAAAGCGAACAGTACCATCATCGAGGTATGAATTACAAACTAAACCTGTAAATGGATTTATGGAATCATTTCTGATGTCTTCGCGGTTATTACACATTGGAATTCCAATGGATTTATGGAATTAAATCTTTCCTTAAATTTAGTTGAGGCGTTACTATTTTTTGCGGTTGTCTTAATTTTGAAACCTTCTTAACCATATTTCATATACTTATTTGGCTCTAAGACTTCTTAAATAAAAGACATTTGGCAATATAAGGGCAATCCTTATTATTAAATTTATTTAAAGTCACTTCTTCCAATTACTATGTAGTATGAACTTAAAGTAATTTGTAAACTCTTCATTGTACAAGAAAAGAAAGAAGAATTACGTAATATTGTTATTATTTACCTAACAGTTCCAAGGATATAATAATTTAAGAGTAAAATTGAAGCCGACAAATATTGTTCAAATAAATCACACATGTGAGGATTAACTGGCTATTCATTTTAGAAATAGATGTTGCTATCACAACCATTCCTGGCATCTATAAATACTAATATAATAAAGAGGAAAAGTTTGTTTGTTTGTTTGGATTGAATAGGCTCCTAAACGACTGAAGCGATTTGAAAAATTCTTTCACTGTTGGGAAGCTACACTATTCCCGATTGACATAGGCTATAAAAAAAGGGATCCGTGCGAAGCCGGCGGACAGCTAGTACATTATATTTCTATTGCAGATATACGACTGGAGCGATGAGATCCGTGGTGTGGTGCTCTCCTCGTTCTTCTGGGGCTACACCATCATGCAGATTCCCGCCGGGATCCTGGCGAAGAAGTTCGGTGCTAAACCGATGTTGCTCTCAGCACTTGTGATCAATGGCACTCTCTGCCTGGCTACACCGATTCTGGCTAAATTTGTAAGTTACATTTCATTGTTGTATTTTTGCCTAGAACCTTTTTTTGGATTTTGTTATCGCGAGGGTTTACCCTCTGAAACATACTTTTAAAAAATAAAAATTTATTATTATTACTAGCTTCTGCCCGCGACTTCGTCTGCGTGGAACTCCTCCTTTTTTGCAGTCGGTTAAAAAGTAGCCTATGTCCTTTCTCAGGCTCCAAACTTTCATTGTACCAAATTTCATTTAAATCGGTCCAGTAGTTTTAGCGTGAAAGCGTAACAGACAGACAGACAGAGTTACTTTCGCATTTATAATATTAGTAGGGATTATGTTTTGCGTGATAATGATCATGAAATAAAATTCTTTCAGCTATAAAAATGCATCCGTGTTTCAGAATTTCAGTCCAGTTGAATTTTGCTAAAAACTTGAATATATCTAATTATCATTTCACTACTTATCTTAATATTCGTTTACAATCTGTACAAAAGATATTCCTAAAATAAAATAAAACCTTGAACATGTGCGTCATCAAAATGCGATTTAGAACTAAAGATTATTCAGACTGTCGCATAATTTTGTATACTTAGTGCGTAACGAGTAAATATAAAGCTTATTATATAACCTTCCTGCATTGTTGCTTTTAATTTAGGAATGTCTTTTCTATATAAACAGAAAATGTATGAATAGGGCAGGCCAAGAGTACCTACGTTACTTAAAATAGAAGACAATAAGAATGTAATAATTTCTGAAGCTTTAGCGTTATCTAATCTAATAAAGGATTTAACTCACATATTTTAATATTTTCTGATGCCTTCGCGGTTACACATTGGAATTCCAATCACGTATTTTATTTATTGACGTTCTGAAAACTTTAGTGATTTATTTAAATCCGTTATTATTGTTTCATTACATGTATTAGTATATAATATATTCTGTAGATTATGACCACGAGAGCTTTCATGTTTCAAGGACAAAATAATATTTTGTTCAGGGTGATTGGATAGCGGTGTGCATGGTGAGAATGGCCATGGGTCTGACGCAAGCCTGCTTCATGCCCAGCGTCCACACGCTCATGGGTCGGTGGGCGCCGCTGGAGGAGAGGACTCGGCTCACCATCATCGCTTATTCAGGTAGAGATGTTGTGAGTGCTGTGTGTGGGGTTCGGTCTGTTCAGGTCTGCTTGAGGGACTTTAGAGAGAACTATTATATTATATGCTTTTGTTTTGGGATCGAAATCCGACTGGAGACATCATAGTTACCTACATGATATGATTTTTGTTATTTAGGTTGTAAATTGAAATTGTAGGTATAAATAGACTTTGAAGAAGTCACTTTATGTTAAATTTTTGGTACTTTCCGAAGATTTAGTAGATTCACGAAACGTGTGTAAATACTATTTAAAGGTTAGTTTATCAACAAATGATTTGATTGATACAGTATACTCATTACATTATTCCGATAAAAGTTTAGTCTAGAGCTTACTTAACTTTCTATAAGCTCAGTTGTTTTGGCGGCCTGTTGGTCTAGTGGTCAGAGGCCCTGACTACGAAACCGGAGGTTGCGGGTTCGAATCCCGCTAGGGGCAGATGTCAATGTGATGAGCACTGGCATCTGTACCTGAGTCTTGGATGTCTTATATGTATTTATGTATATTTATCCGTTATCTAGTACCCATAACACAAGCTTTGCTTAAAATGGGACTAGATAATTGGTGTGAATTGTCCAAAAGATATTTTTAAAAAAAAATTAAAAAGTTGTTACTATATCTTCCTAATAATAAGTGTTAAAACAGATTTTTTCAAGGTTGAATTTAAACTGGCTTTTTTTTACCAGGTATTCCCCTGGGTACAATTATGACGATGCCAATTTGCGGCCTCCTGTCCCAGTTCGAGCTGGGCTGGAGGCTGATCTTCTACACGATGGGCGGGGTGGCCGCCTTCGCTGCCTTGGTCTGGTGGGCGTTCGCGGCGAGCTCTCCCCAGCAGCACCGACTGATGAAGCCTGAGGAGTGTGAATATATTGAGCACTCTCTGAATTCCAGTGGAAAAGTAAATATCACTGAAGCAGAAAAAACTAAAATGTCCAATATCAAATTATATTTTCATATCCAAAAGGCTTCGTCAACGAACCGAAATAAGTATTACGAATCTCATGATATACACCGAAGTTTCGTCAAAAAGTTTTACACACTGAGGTCTAAGAGAACTTCAACATGAAAAAAATAATTTGATATTGGCTGAAACAATGCAAAAATAATTTAAACTTAATAATGTCTGATAAATTCTGGTAACACAGTTGTTTTTTGTTCCCAATTTGAAACTTTCTTTAAAAAAAGCTATAATATTCTAAACCATTCTAGTGTACAAGTAGGTTAGTTAATATTAGGCCGCGTTCCCACTACGCCGGACCGGCAGATCTGCCGGAAGCCGGACACCGGACACGTATATTGTCTCTTAAAGTATAGTACTCACCAATATATTTCAAAATGCTATGAAAGTTCAATAATTCAGTAAGCAAAAAATAACATGGCATTATTTTTGGAATGTTTCCAGGCATGTCCTCCGATTCCTTGGAAACAGATCTTCACGTCGATTCCCCTGCTGGCGGTCCAGGTGGCCCACATTGGGATGAACTGGTGCTTCGTGATATTCTTGGTGCAGATGCCGACCTACCTCACGGAAGCTTTGAACATTGACTTAGCAAAGGTGTGGCCATGCTCTTAATTATAAATGACTAGCGGTTAGCCCTGGCTTTGCACGGATCCCTATTTTTTTTCAAAATATTCTTTAGCCTATGTCACTCAGGGTGAACGTAGCTTCCCAACAGTAAAAGAATTTTAAAAATCTGTCTAGCCGTTTTGGAGCCTATTCAACAAACAAACCTTTCCTCTTTATAAGATTAGTATAGACAATGTAGTACCGTAATAGGGGTTTTGTGGCTGTTCACGCTGCAGATGTTTTAGAAATCTTTTATTTTATATTGATCGATTGATTAATTTTATGTTTTTAGTGCATGAGTTATACAAATCAATCATGTATGTTTCCGAACATCCGTTTTTCTAAACTCTGATTTTTACATTCATTACCGGTATTATGTTTTGTTATTACATTTCTAGGGCTCAGCATTTTCAGCCTTTCCGTTCATTGGTCAATGGGTGGTGCAAATCATCTGCGGGTTCATCAGTGACTACCTGTACAACTCTAAGAAACTCTCTCTCAGCAACTGCAGAAAACTCTTCAACACCATAGGTAATTTCCCACCCTTTTAACATTTAAAGTGTTTGTACTTAAAAAGTATGGCGATCTTATCGCAACATACCATTGGTGATTATATCTGAAAGTTTAATAATATTAAAATTTAAGATACTTTGATTTGAAGTTATTAGTCTAATTATAAGTACTAAGTTGTTAATATCTGATCTGATATCAAATAATCTATTTTCTATTCTTTTTGATAATTAATGGTAAGATTGTCGATTTCAGGGAGCGTTGGAACTGGGTGCGGACTGATAGCCATGTCATTTATGACCAGTGAGCACCAGTACTTGGCTGTTGGGGTCATGACCATGACTGGAGGCCTCTTGGGGGCCTGTGCTTGTGGTTACACGGTAAAGACCTACCAGCTAATTGATCAGGGGACTAATATCCTACGACATGTCACACTAGCTTTATATCGAGTGAACTTATTGATATACCTATCCTAATGATCGAGGAACGATCTTTCCATCCCATTCCTCTTTCTTTTAAAAGGGGATAACTGAAACTTTTCTGTCCGTTTGTCTGTCTCCAGGTAGCATCTTATGAACCATGATAGCCAGTTGTAATTTTCACCGATGATTATTTCTGTTGCCCTTTAATAATAAATAAAAAAAATAAAGGAGATTTCATATCACAGACATGATTTTTCGCCGTTTTGACTCACACTTGGCCGGTTATTCTTTTATTTTTTTCCGGTTCCTCACTTTGAGCTAGCTGAGCAAGTTATTATGTAATCCTAATTTACCTTTTGACAGCTGACTCATATCGACATGTCGCCTAACTTCGGCGGCATCATGTTCGGCATCACCAACGCTATCGCCAACTTGTTTGGTATCCTGGCGCCGCTCAGCACTGGCTACATTTTAGGAAACTCACCTGTAAGTATAAATGTGTACATGCTATTATGTACAAGTAGACACTCTAAAGATATGACTATATTTTTCCACATTTTGATATATTTGATATTTGATCCTTAGGTACAAAACTATTGATGGCTCAAATCACTTGCGAAACATACTTTTCGTTGTGTACTGTTTTTTTTCTGCAGTTCTTTTATAAAGTCTAGCATTGGTACGTGGTTTTGAATGACTTACATTAACACCTTAATAAATATATTGTTATGTTTTTAAAATTTCTCTTTTAGACTGACATCGGTCGTTGGCGAATAGTGTTCTGTCTGGCGGCTTCCCTTATCATATCTTCAGACCTGGTGTTCCGGTGGAAGGGAACCAGTGAGCAACAAGACTGGAACGACCCTATGCCTTATCAATATGAACTAGGTTAGTACTTAAAAATATAAATAATGTTTTTTCCTTTTCAACTACTACCGTCCGATCGAATTTACCTTTGGGTTAATACTGATCATATGCCTCCTTCTACCTATTATTAAGCTTACTACGTTCCTACACATTTGAGACTTGACTGGTAGGTAGTGAATTTTAAATGAGATTCCTACAGTAGGTATTCTTATATTTTTACATGATTATGACGTACTAATATTTCTAAAACGGTTCATAGATACAGGTATAAAATGTAGGTACACTTTATGATTTGTTATGAAAAACAATTATTTTATTTTCAGCCCCAACCAAGGAAAAATCGATAAACATCAGCAAAGAAGAAAAGGTCGAGTTGGATTACAAATTTAAGGACAATAAAGACTAATTAAATTACAATTGGTTTTATTTACTAGCCCTTTCATAATTAATATTTTTTTTTTATAAAAGTACCTAATATCAGTTTATGTGTATTGTGTATCAAGAAACTCTTAAGTTATGACAATTACCTACGTATCGGTTACTGTGAGAAAAATAAAAAAAAAACTGCTGTTCAATCATCAATTTATTGATCCTTCTCAATAAATAAATAAATATATTTGGACAATTCACACCAACTGATCTAGTCCCAAATAAGCAAAGCTCGTACTATAGGAACTAGACAACGGATAACATACATATACATAAATACATATAGGACATCCAAGACTCGGGTACAGATGCCAGTGCTCATCACATTGACATCTGCCCCTAGCAGGATTCGAACCCGCAACCTCCGGTTTCGTAGTCAGGACCTCTAACCACTAGACCAACAGGCCGTCAAATATAGAAAGATAAGTTCTTATCGAACACGTGGACACTTCGCGTTAAAGATAACGTCTGTTAAGATTTTTAGAATCAATCAGACAAGGTTATCTAGATCGATCGTAAAGACCTGAGACCTAACGTTAAAAAAAACGTCAAAATAACAATAATAAAAGTAAACGAAACTCATTACTGTATGAATTAAGAGTTAAGTAGCAGAATCAAATCTCACTAAAATAAATTTTCTATTCACATTATGTAATCCTGGTGATAACCGAATAAAAACCAAAAATACCGATTCAAAATTTCCATTTTGGACCATGTATAGGTATACATATAAAAATATTTGATAAAGTTTTGAATCTTATATACTCTCCTTGATGTCAAATATAAATTACTAGCTGTCCGCTCCGGATTCGCACGGACCCCTTTTTTTATAGCCAATGTCACTCGGAAATAGTGTAGCTTTCCAACAGTGAAAGAATTTTTCAAATCAGTCCAGTCGTTTTGGAGCCTATTCAATTAAAAAAAACAAACAAACTTTTCCTCTTTATTATATTAGTATAGATGCCAGTTTGAATTTGGTTATCATTATAAGTCTTGGATGCATTTTTACTCTACTTTTTCTTGGCACAATCATTATATATTATTTGTGTTGTAAAGGACCAGATGCACGAGTATAAGTAGGTACTCGCGACTCGACCAGTTTTCTCGTCCTTATTATAATATTATAGGTAAAGTACGTACTTTAGGATAACGATCGGGCAGAAAAGGTCGTCAAACTACAAGCACTTGATCTATCTGTCCATTATCGTATCAGGTCTTCTTAGAGATATGGGTTTCGAATCATTTTCCTTACAAATATAAACAAAGTTCATACTTCGGATAACGTTCACTTCAAAATACAAACTGCATAATTATTTATTGTGAACAGTTTCAAAAATAAATAAGTTTGTACCAAGATAATTCAACATGGGTTCCGGAGAGAAGGCAAACAAATCTGGTAAGTACATATTATATTAAACTACTTAAAATACTTATTTTAGAAAATATTTTTTTCCTTTTTTAAAAGTTACCTAGTGTTCATAAATAAATATCACAAATTCTGTGGAATAGCAATTATGTGATCGAATTATGTGTAGATGAAATCAATTTTGTGCAAAAATTGCAACTTGAAGAATATCGAATAATCTACTATGTTTTTCTAATCGCTAGGAGTATCAAGTTTTCTTAGAAAATATAGCGACTCATTAACAAAATATAGACCAATTGAAACTTCGGGATTACTTATATGATATTACTCGTAATGACAATTTTGCTTCCAACAATAAAAAAAAAGGAGGAAAGAAACTATTCGCCGTATACATTTTAGTTTTTATAAAAAAAATCATAATTGCTTTAATTTCAGCAGCAGTTAAGTAAAATTTTCAGAAGTTTCTGAACATTTAGCGTTAGACTTTTGTCAGCTCAGTCATGCTACGATTATGGAAACTGTAAAGAATCCGAAACGTCAGCAAATAAAATAAAATAAAAATACGCGAGTTAAATCCGTTAATAGTTGTTTCATTCCAATGTGTAATAACCGCGAAGGCATCAGAAATTATCATTTAGGTACTTACTTACCTGAAATTCATTTTCTTATTAACTTTAAGAATGATTTGGATGATTTTAGGATCATTTGGTGTCCGGCATGTTCAGGCAGTTATGTTGTTTTTTGCATTGGTGTTGGGATTCTACATGAGAATCAATATGAGTATGGCTGTCGTCGCCATGACAGACCCTACTTTGGATAATGTGAGTTCCAATAAATATATTATAATAAGTTCTACTTACTTAACCTACTTTTGAAAAGTAACAAAAACACTTAAATTACCGCATATTGCATTTAATATATAAATTTAAAGGTACTGTGAGTTATTGGCCTAAAACAGAACAATTTATTTATTTTAAGACATTTTTTTCCCTACCTTGGCAATAACATTTTGTTTTTTTTTTTAATTTAAGAAATATAATGTTAACTTCAATGTTTTTTTTACTCTGAACCCAACTCTCTTTTTTTTTCAGTCGTTCGATTGGAACATGCAGGTGCAGAGCGTGATCCTCTCCTCGTTCTTCTGGGGCTACATTATCCTGCAGATCCCCGGAGGCATGATGGCTGCCAGGTTCGGAGGCAGCATCCTCATCACCACCAGCATCGGAGTCAACTCCGTCGTCGCACTGATGCTACCGGCAGCAGCTAATTATGTAAAGAAGATTATATGAATGATTTCCTGTTCTATGAACCTTAATAAGCAATAGTCGCTGCTTTTCTGGAATAGTGTCACAACTCGAAATGTGTCACCATTCTGAATAGAAATTTATATGTGACGTTAAATGGAGTAACAAATTATTTCGAGTTGTGACACTATTCTAGAAAAGCAGCGTAGTGTTTTATAAAGGTACTTTTTTGGATTAGCGCGCCAATTATATTAGAACTAGCTTCTGCCCGCGACTTCGTCCGCGTGGAACTCCTCCTTTTTTGCATTCGGTTAAAAAGTAGCCTATGTCCTTTCTCAGGCTCCAGACTTTCTTTGTACCAAATTTCATTTAAATCGGTCCAGTAGTTTTAGCGTGAAAGCGTAACAGACAGACAGACAGACAGACAGACAGACAGACAGACAGACAGACAGACAGACAGACAGACAGACAGAAAGACAGACAGACAGACAGACAGACAGACAGACAGACAGAGTTACTTTCGCATTTATAATATTAGTAAGGATAAGGATTCTTAACCATTCTTTGACTTAGTCCGCATGGAGTTTCCTACAAAAGTTTTTCCGAAGGGATTCTAACTCCTTTTTGCAATTAAAGGTAGCCTTTATCCTTTCTCAGGCTCCAAACTATCTGTGTACCATATTTCATTTAAATCTGGGGGCCTAGACAAGGTGCGAACGTTCAACGTTAACGCTGAACGTTGGCACCAAAATGTATGGGATTTGACTTCCGCGAGCGACTGTCGCGTACGTCACAAACGTTCGCAGCTGTCAAATCCAATACATTTTGGTCGTTTCGTTTAACATTAACGTTGAACGTTGGTACCTTGTCTAAACCCCCTGTTCAGTAGTCGTTTCGTAACAGCGAGACAGACATACAGAGTTATTTTCGCATTTAAATTATTTAGGTTAGGACGATCTCATGATCTTGATGAACCTTAATAAATAAAAGTGTTTTATCTAGGTGAATTTACGTATTTGAATTATAATATTAGAATTATTAACCATTTTTTATAATGTAAGTACGGTCTAATGGGCAAGTTTGTAGACATGGAAAGCTAAGGATGTGATTTCATCATTCTGTGATCTAATGTGTATTTTAATCATACCCTTTGTTCTTTTGAACATGTTGATTCCCTAATTAGGATAACCTTCTCTGTATTATTAACGCCAAATTATACTCGAGCCTAACACAATTTAAGCTTTTGTTTCTGACTTCTTGATTCATTAATTATAATTAATTTTCAAAAGGGCGGCTGGAAGATGGTGTGCGCGTGTCGTGTAATACAGGGTCTATCGCAAGGATTCATATTTCCTTGCGCTCATAATCTAATTGGAAAATGGGTGCCACTGGAAGAGAAAGGCCGAGTGGGCACATTCATATATGCAGGTAAATACAAAATATGATTTTAATTTAGCACTGAGCGCGCAACAGCCACCACAGTCTCCTGAGGGTCGTAGCCGACCGATGGGACAGTGGCTTGACCAAACACTGGTCCTCTTTAACATTAACTTTAGCCAATAAGATAGTTATTAAAATTTATCCTAGTTATAAGGACTTTTTACTAACATAATATGGAAAGTATTGGGCTGATTTTTTTTTAATTTTATTTTAATGTATTTGGCAAGACAAAATTAAAGTAATCTTATCATAAGATGGATTTGATGTTATTTTTCTTCTTTGATCAGGTGGACAATTAGGAACTGCTCTGGCGATGATTTGCTCCGGGTTCTTGGCGGATTCTTACGGCTGGCCTTCCATTTTCTACTCCACGGGAGCTCTCGGGATGGTCTGGACTATTGTTTACATCTTCGTCGGAGCAGACTCCCCTCAGAAGTCCAAAATGATCAGCGATAAGGAACGATTGTATATTCAAACTTCCTTAGACCAGATTGGAGGACATAAGGCATGTAACTTATTAAAGTTAATAATACGAGTAAGTTCATCTTGGAAGAAAACACCTGAAATGGATCGAACTCATGTTCATTGATTTTATATAAACGAAACGTTACAATTTGTTTATTCCAAGATGTGCAATCTCCAAAGCATCTAAATGTTTAATTTTTCACAGAGGAAACAATTAATCATTGACCGATGAAACACAATTCAAATACATGTCTCATATAATAAATGGGCATATGCTTAGCAGGAATTTAAAGGTTTTTGATTTTAGGATCACAAAACCCCATGGAAGTCGATACTGACGTCGTGTCCCTTCATCAGCCTCATCGTCGCCCACATGGCGCAGAACTGGGGCACGTGGACTTTGAAGACGTTGACTCCTTCATACATGAGTCAAGTTCTTAATGTGGATATAAAAACGGTACAGTATCCCTTTCAAACAGACTTGAACTAATCGTACATATTCCTTTATGATACTAGAATTCGTTTCGCGGCACGCAACCGAGGCCGATCCCGCGTGCGGGACCTCTTGAGGTATATGATAATGTATAGGAAGGCTTCTCAGTCGATCACGTTTTGTAGGTAGACTTATCAATTTTTTGATTTCATGTGTGCTATAATTTTTATTCAAATTTTAATTGAATCATTATAATAATAATATATTTTTACTACGTCGTAGATGGATTGCTTAATCATCTGCGTATGATTCTTTATTAAATTTCTACCTTATTATCTTTTCATCATCCATTTTTTAGTTTAATTAACTTTATAATTTCAGAATGGAGTGATATCAGCTCTGCCTTATATAGCCATTTACCTACTGAGCTTTCCACTCGGCATTCTCTCCGATTACTCGTTAGCGAAGAACTGGGTCAGTGTCACCACTTCCCGGAAAATCAGCAACACTATCGGTAATGATGATTTCAAATTTGATAATAATGTAATGTACAAATGTGAATTTGTTTGCATCAAAAAAGTTTATCGGCTAAAACAAACGAACCAAATGTTTGCAACCGACTTATCTTTGCAAGTGACATTCTTTTATCGTCATCGACTGCAGAAATTAGCATAATTTATGAAATTGCGATTTTACTGAAAATCACGAGGTCCTGAAATTACGCTGTATTCATGATATTACCTAACTAGCTGTTCGCCCGGGATTCGCACGGATCATCTTTTTTTATAACCCATGTCACTCGGGAATAGTGTAGCTTCCCAACAGTGAAAGAATGTTTAGAAATCGGTCGAGCCGTTCTGGATCCTATATTTATAATATTAGTATAGATGACAAGCGAGCACCCTGATAGATCGCAAGACATGTAAAATTCCATTTATTTTGTGCAGGTCACTACGGTCCCGCTATTGCTCTGATCGGTCTTGCGTTTGTGCCGTCTGGAAATGTCACGCTGGCTGTCACCTTCCTCATCGTCGTGGTGGGCCTCAATGCGGGGCAGTACACTGGGTTCATGGTACATTATCATATTATCTCCACTGTCTTTCATATTATTATTAATATAATTTACGACTTCAGCCATTTCTGAAGATCAAGATCACGTCCCTGAGAGAAAAGTGAGTGCTGTATGTTTCAAAAATTTGTCAAAAGTAATCTTCATTTTGTTTGAATTTAGAATACCTAACTTTGACGGATTTAACTCGAGTATTTATTTTAATTGCTGACATTTCGAAAATTTTACAGTTCACATATTCGTAGCGCGACTGAGCTAACGATAAACTACAAATTACATAAGATTGAAAGTTACTGATGAAAATCAATTGTTGATTATTATAATGTTTTAGCTGGATAATTTTATAACGTCCATTATTTCTCAATCTACCTATATAATATCATCTCTATAGAAAATGATATTCCTGTTCTTCTAGACATAAGCCAAAGTATTTATTTATATGTTTGTGTACAGTTGGTCCACCTCGACATGTCCCCTAACTTCGCCGGTCAGATGATCGGAGTGACCAACACCTTTGCCAACGTGGTGGGCATCATCGCGCCCCTGGTCGCCGGCGTGATCCTGAAGGAACAGGTCAGGAACAAGTAGGACAAGAACAGGAATAGTTAAATACGGAAATACGAAAAGTTGACTAGGTGTAGCCTAGGAATCTAATAATTTATGATGTGTGTAACAACTATAACGGATTGGAATGAAACAGCTATATATTTTATTTGCTGATGTTTAGAAAAAATTACAGTTCCCATATTCGTAGCACGACTGAATTGACGATAGTCTAACAATAGTGTACTTTAGTGACTGTCATTTTCGAAATGTCAGCACGCTAGTTAAATCCGTTATGGTTGTTTCATTCCAACAAGTGTATCTGATTGATTTTTAATATATTTTTTTCGCAGTCAAATGCGGAAGCATGGCGCAATGTATTCTACTTGTCTTCATTGGTCTACGTCATTGGAAATACATTGTTCCTGATTTTTGGAACTAGCGAGAAACAAACTTGGAATGAGCCTGCAGAAGAAAAAAACGTCGAGGTACCAGGTAGGTAGAATTAGGAAAATCAATAGTTAATCAAAAATAAGAATTTCGTGGACTTAAGAGTGACGTCCATAGTGCAATTGATAGCATAGAGACGCGCGTAAAGGCTAAGGTGTGGGTTCAAGTCCCACTGGGGTCTCGATTTTTGCTACTCTTGTTGTACAAATAACATTAGCAAAAAGAAGCAGTTCTTTTGTAACTGAAACTCACTCTAGATACTTTTATATTTAACCACAGACGCAAAAACGACGGATTTTAATAAGTTTGTCTCTGTGTCTGAGGCATTATAGATCAGTAACGCGTGAACTAATATTGATTCTGTTTTTTTGATTTAACTTATTTAATGCCATATTTGCATTTTCATTACAAGTATAGGTAATAATTTTTTCGTCTCTGTGTCGTTAGTTGTTTACATGTACATGTATTATCTATAATCTATAATTATATTATAAAGCTGAAGAGTTTGTTTATTTGTTTGTTTTTTTTTTTTTTTTTTTATAATAATGACTTTATTAAGACACAGTGTTTAAAAAGCTATAACATCAGCAGCTATAACGCGCTAATCTCAGGAACTACTGGTTCCAATTCAAAAATTCTTTTTTGTTGGATAGACCATTTATCAAGGAAGGCTTTGGGCTATATTACATCACGCTGCGACCAATAGGAGCGAAGAAACAGTGGAAAATGTTTAGAAAACGGGGAAAATATGAAGCCTATATGAAGAATAACTATTCCACGCGGACAAAGTCGCGGGCACAGCTAGTATTTTTTATTTTTGTAGAAATGTTCCAGGTATGTAATTATTGTTTTGTTGCAGGTGCTGCGTCAGATAACCAGACTAATTCCAAACGATGACAAAGAACAGAAATCAAATTAGGGCTAAGATTATTTTATACGCAAACATAAAACAGATTTTTATGAACCCTTAAGTCAATAAGTAATAAATCTAATTAAGAATCTTATATTTAGTTTTATTTTTACTATAATCGAGCCTGATGAATTGTCGTCGACATCTTGTCATGTCGATGTCTTATTCTCGCGGTGTTCTGTAAAAAATTGGTAACTTTATCGACAACGAGAAATCTTGTCTTGTCGATGCCATGATGTAATAACTTGTAACGATTTTAAATTATAATATAATCATATTGCTTTTGTATTGACGATCTCGGTATGATTGGATGTAATTTGACTTTTAAAAATTATTATATTGTGTGATAATTGATAAATCTAAACCTAAATCTATGTAAAATGGCACCCAACAATCAAGGTAGTCAGCAAATTGACTGGTAGGCATTTTGTACACTTTTTTTTAAGTTTTCTGCAATCCTAATCCTAACGAATGTTAGTAATGTTATAAATGCGAAAGTAACTCTGTCTGTCTTGCTTTCACTCTAAAACTACTAAACTGTTTTAAATAAAAAAACTCGGATAATTTAGGGCCTTAGAAAGGATATAGACTACTTTTATTTGGAAAAAAAGATTTGTAAGAGGTATAAAATTTTATATGAAATTCCCTTTTATTCCATTTTACGGAGTCGCAGGCAAAATCTACTGTGCAATAAAGTATAAACAATAATATGAACATAAACATTGTTCCCGTGTTGTACTCAAACTTGTACAAACAATGTTTCGTGGAACATACCAAAACCACATAACTTCAATTCCCATCCATTGAAACAGTAACACGAGCGTTTAATGGTGGAATTATTCATGGTAATAGCGCCACGGACGAAGTTAGTTCCAGCAGCAATTAAACTCGCCCTACATGATGATAACATTCCTAATAATTTCTGATGTCTTCGCGGTAACATATTGGGATGAAACAACTATTTCGGAGCCTTTATAGATTCCATAATCGTAGCACGACTGAGTCTTGAGCTAAAGTCATGTAGATAAGTATGCAAGTTAAATCTGTTTAAATTTCATTCTAATGTACCTATAAGCTACATAGTTTTAAGTGGCTTTTATTATTTTATTGTATGTATGTGAATATTTGCAAAATAAATTTATTTTCTTTCCTTCTATTATTGAACTAACTTATCCTTAATAATTTCTGAAGCCTACGCGGCTATTACACATTGGAATGAAACATCTATAGCCAAATAATGTGTAATATCCGCGAAGGCATCAGAAATGATTATGCTGTGGATACCTATGATTAAGTGCGCATTAATGTTGGTTTAAATGTATTTTATAGATGTATTAAATACATTTAGAGCAACAAATTTTGTTGGTAACCCTTAATAAATAAATATTACTTACATAATTATTATATTAAACTAGCTTCTGTCCCCGACTTAAAAGTAGCCTATGTCCTTTCTCAGGCTCCAGACTTTCTTTGTACTAAATTTAATTTGAATCCGTCCAGTAGTTTTAGCGTGAAAGCGTAACAGACAGACAGACAGAGTTACTTTCGCATTTATAATATTAGTAGGGATGTTTCACTGACGGTGCCTCGATATTTGCTGAGAGGAGTCTTTTTTGCAAAACATCACTAGTTATAACCTACATAGTTTTAAATGTTTTTTATTCAACAGGCACAGCGCCACTAATGTATGGAGTGCCTACCCTCGTGACATAATATGCTCCCCCCACTGCACGCGCCTGCTTTTACTAATTTATTGTTCCTGAGCATGTGAATATTTGCAAAATAAAATTATTTTTCAGTCCTCCGGCCGGAAAGCGCCAACTTTGTGGCCGCTGCGCTAAATGAAATTGCCGCTTTCTGGCTTCGTCGAACAGAAAAATAGTATACTGACCTCGGTCAATAAAATAAAAAAGCCTCAGATCACATTTTTGTCAACCTCGGCTTCGCCTCGGACGACAATTACAAGTGTTCTGAGACATTTTTTATTTTACTGGCCTTGGTGCGTAATGTACTATTCTTTCTTTCTTCCTTTCTATTATATTGGACTAACATCCTTGTCACAGTAAAATAGTAAAACAACCCAAAATTTATAATATAAAATACATGTTTATAAGTAATTTCTGGGGAAAAGCAATTTTCGTTGATGGCACGTGATGGATTATAACCCGGGGGTTAATATTATTGGAGACGTCCCGAGGGACTGCCCTGGGAGAGCCGAGTGCCAATAGAAATAGTGAGAAACTAAAAATATATGTAGAACGGTATAAACGAAAATAAATAATCTTTTCTAAGCGGTACTCGGCTGTTAGGCCAGGCACGTGCAGTAAGAGTCGCGCATGTAGGCAGGGTAGGCACTCCATACATTTATATTGTGCCTATATGGAATGCACGCCCTTGACTGTATCTGTTAGTAATTTTTAAGATGATTACACGTTGAAATAAAACATTTAGAACGTATTTAACTCACATATTTTGTAAGAATGTAAAATCAATTTTGCGTAAAATCAGCTCAGTTTGGTACGAATATGGGAACTGTAAAGTTTTCGAAAGACAGCAAAAAAAAATAAAGTAAGCGAGTTGAATTCGCTGAAATTGTTTTGAAAGTCCAAACCCCTTATAAAAGAAAACTAGGTACCTTATATTTTTAATCGCATCTATTTTTTCTCCAAGAATTTCTAAAAAAAATAATACCTACGACATTATTGCGCTATTTTGGTACTCTGCAGTTTCTCGTTCTGGGGGAATATTGGTTGCAGGTAATCTCTTGAAGGCAGCTTTGAGCCTTTGATACAATTAATTAGGAGATAATTGGATATAGGATAGAGCTTCCGCAGTTGAGGAAGCAATCTTGATATCAGTTGGTGTTAGAATAATATAGAGTAGGTACTTATTTGGAAAAATATAGATATTCGGAAGTACCTATACTATCAGTGCTGCGGTTTTACCAGGGTCGCTATTCGGCAGAACAGTCATAATTATTATATTATAATAATATATACCTAATTATCTTGTATGACTGTTCGCTCCTGAAGATTAAAATATCCAGTGACATCGGGATAAGACTCAAAATATTTGTGTTAGAAGCATAATCTAAGTAGGTATACTTCATAAAAATTAAGTAATTATTCATTTGTCTAAATGAACACCAATACAAGGTATTAATTTGGTATCAGACTTCTTTATAAATAAAACTTAAGTTAACAATTAATAGGAGGTACCTACCTATTACAAGTCGTCAGCTGGAATGAAAATTTAAGTTAATTATTTGGTGATTATAATTATATATTGGTATAAAAGAACTGATAGTCAGTCAGTTTTTTCGGCTACACTTAAGTGTTAGACGATCGTCAGCTCAGTCGGCTACGAATATGGAAACTGTAATGTTTTAGAAGCGTGGCACAATGTTATAAATTTAAGGACTGCCTACCCTCTATGCCCGCGATTGCGTCTAGGGTAGAAGTAGCTACGTCATACCAAATCATACATTTCCCGTCAGTGTACAATAATGATGATTTTTTTATATTTTTCATACAAATAATTATGTTATAAATTATCTTTTATCGTGTGCCTAAATATTTAAAGACAAATACTTCCAGTAGTCGTTTCCTTGAGTATAAACTAGAAGTGACGAGCTTGCTTAGTAAAAATATTTTATACTGCAAAATTTTATAATTTTTATACCTACTTACTCTAAATAATATTTTTTACATAACAGATGCTTCGGAGAGATTTGCCTAATAAATACTTATTGTGAAAATAGTACATTACGAACCAAGGCCAGTAAAATAAAAAATGTCTCAGATCACATGTAATTGTCGTCCGAGGCGAAGCCGAGGTTGACAAAAATGTGATCTGAGGCTTTTTTATTTTACTGGCCGAGGTCAGTATACTATGTTTCTGTTCGACGAAGCCAGAAAGCGGCAATTTCATTTAGCGCAGCGGCCACAAAGTTGGCGCTTTCCGGCCGGAGGACAGAAAATTATATTAAATCAAAATTAGATCGATACATATTATTTTAAATGATAATCATATTATTATGTAAGTATTCTAATTAGAAAAAGCACGATACCTAACATTAAGGTATAGGTGGGGTTCAAATCCCGCTGGGGCTCGATTATTTCTACTCAATGTCTTGGTACAAATATCATCAAATTGTATTAACTAATTAACACAGTCAAAAACTAGCTTTTGAACAGAGAAGGTACAACATTTTGCAAGCTGGTCTATTTTTCAAAATTAAAAAATAGGTACAATCAAGAGTGGTTTGATCAAAACGACAACATACAAGAATAATCTTATTTTGGAAAGAAACAACTATTAACGGATTTAACTCGCGTATTTTTATTTTATTTTATTTGCTGACGTTTCGGATTCTTTACAGTTTCCATAATCGTAGCACGACTGAGCTGACAATAGTCTAACGCTAAAGTGATTTATACAGTTATGCAAACTACCTTATATTTAAATTACAGTCGTGCTACGATTATGGAAACTGTAAAGAATCCGAAACGTCAGCTAATAAAATAAAATTAAAATACGCGAGTTAAATCCGTTAATAGTTGTTTCATTCCAATGTGTAATAACCGCGAAGGCATCAGAAATTATTATTAATCTTATTTATTAATTAAATTAATTATGCTGTACTTTATCAGTTATTGTTTCAGCTACCGTTCAGTAAATGTTTATTTAATAATGAATACTTTATGTAAATAACTTCTGTCAAGATAACTATTTCTCGCTAGGAAAAGTTTCCCCTGTCAGATTCCGCCGCCATGTCACATGATAAAGACGACTACAAACATGTACCGGAGAAAGAGAATTATGACGGTAAGTGATATTTCACTAAATCTATTAAAATAATATAGCTAGCGGTTCGCCCCGGCTTCGCACGGATCCCTAATTTTTTTCAAAACATTCTATAGCCTATGTTACTCAGGGTGAACGTAGCTTCCCAACAGTGAAAGAATTTGTCAAATTGGTCTTGCCGTTTTGGAGCCTATTCAATCCAAACAAACAAACCTTTCCTCTTTATTATATTAGTACAGATATAGATTGACCGATCTGCTGGCATAGTGGTCTAAATTGGCCATGAAGGTTATATTGTATCTATTGAATAATTTCTAATGCCTTTGCGATTAGTACACATAGGAATGAAACAACTATATTTATGACTTTAGCATAAGACTATTGTCATCTCAGTCGTGCTATGATTATGGAATATGTAAAGACACCGAAACGTCAGCCAATAAAAAAAAATACGCGAGTTAAATCCGTTTAAAGTTGTTTCATTCCAATGTATGATGGATTGAACTTGCGTATTTTTTTTTATTTGCTGATGTTTCGAAATTGCAGTGCCTATACTTAGTTTAGTGCTTTGCTACGACTATGGAACTAAAAAGTTCTCATGAATTCGCCCAAAATCAATATACCTATGCGAGTTATTACAACTATATTTTATATGTCGATGTACAACCGCGACAGTAACAAGAAATATTATTTTGTAGTTTCAATTAAGTACAAAAAAAAAAAAATCCAATGAACTAAACTATCTTTTTTGTTAAATCAGTTCAGCTGTTTAACGGATTAGGGATTTTCAGTTCTTTGTTCAGAAAATCCAATGAATAGAAATCGCATTTGTGTCCACATTTAATACAATCCTCCCACAGAGTCCCTAACGCCAAAAAACCCTTAAGATATTTCAGCTTCTTTATGAGGAACACAGTCATTTCTCCGAGGATCTCCCTCTTCGATAATAAAACTTAAAATTTACGTGAAGGTTTGTCCATACATTACTTCTTTTAAAAGGTTTCTTCATGTGTTCCTAAACAAAGCGTATAAATATTTAACCAAAAACAAAAACCATGGTATAATGAAACATCAGATTTTACTCGTGTATTTTATTCTATAGTAGCTTTTGCCCGCGACTCCGTCCGCGTGGAATTAGTAATTACAACATTTCATCTCTCTTTTAATTTCTTACAACACTTTTTTCGTAATCAAAAGTAGCCTATGTCCTTTCTCATGCTCCAGACTATCTGTGTACCAAATTTCATTCAAATGGGTTTAGTAGTTTTATCTTGAAAGGTAAACAGAGTTACTTTCGCATTTATAATATTAGTTAGGATGGTGATGGTCCTAGTTATTTCATTCCAATGTTTAATAACCGCAAAAGAATCAGAAATTAAAATCCATATTACATAATCTATCCTTCAAGTTCAACAGTTTGATTACATCTAATATAAAGCTTACAAAATTTTCAAAATATATTGCAATTAAGTAAACAATACGTTCAGTAAATTGAATTTATAAAAGGAAAACCGTTAAGTTAGTTAAAATAATAAAACCAAGCTTCATACCTTGTTTGTTCAGTGCAGACTTACGTAGTCATTGCCGCTGAGAAAACATTTGTCTTGCAGGATTTGCATTTATTACGGGAAATCTTAGTTAAAGGGACGTGTACTATTAGGGACTTAACAAAGCCAACAGTATACTTAAACATAGGGACCTATAAAATAAGTTAATAATAAAATTAAAGAATAAAAAAATATGGAATGGATGTTAGCTTGCCAAAAGTCACTACATTTTTTTATTTCCAAAGTTATTAACGCTGCTAATAATCTGATGATTTTACAAAAAAAGTACATTGAAATATAAAAACTTGCTGTAGGCAACAGATATTGTATTTTATGACGTTTCACAAACTTATACATTAATATTTTAAATTTCGAATAACGATTTTTGTATCTTTTGAGGAAAGAGTTAGGAACCCAGGAACTAGATTAATTGCTATGAATTGTCCAAAGTTATTTAAAATACGTCTTTTACAGATCCACCAGCTTATGAACTGCCTGGATTCGGAGCTCGTCATATACAAGTTTTGATTCTGTTCATCAGTTTATCAGTAGGGTATACCATGCGGGCCCACCTCAGCGTCGCCATGGTGGCCATGACGAGGGCAGAAGACAACGATACCATCTGCGAACAGAGCTGGAACCATACCATGCATGGTATAGATAATACTGAAATGCATAATGATAGCACATTTAATTTTGCTGATAGTGAAATTTGTAATGGAACTGAAAAAAAGATTCGGAGTTCGTGGAGTGTTTATCGAGTGAGTTTTTTTTATTCTTTGTTATTAGATTGAAAAGTGAAAGTTTTGATGGTATCGTGATGCCGTCTATTAATTAAAAAAAGGTTTAATATAAGAACATGTTACCTTTTATACTAAATCGATCGAAACAATCGAAAAATCTAACTTGGACTAATATTAAAATAAATTATGAAGCTAGTATGTTTTTGGTAAAGGAAATATTGCAAATTTGTACATAAGTTAAAACTGGCCATGTGTTTTTTTTTGCTTACATTCGTTTTTTCATTATTATCAATTAACAGTTTTCTACAGAGCCTGGTTACACATACAATTAAAATTTCTTTCATAGTTCAAAATAAAATGGTATATCTGATATTATGTCCAATATTTTAAATTTATAAATAATTATTTGAAGTAACTGTAAATCTATTTTCAGACCTACAACTGGAGTAAATCACAAGAAGAAATGATTTTATTTGCGTTCTTCGTCGGATACACCAGCATGATGATTCCAATGGGGATCATTGCTCAGAAATTTGGGGGAAAAATCCCCATCATGATCGCATTGGGTGCAAACGGCGTTCTCTCTATCATCACTCCCTGGATTCCTATATTTGTAAGTAATTACATTTACCATTAGAAACATTCTTCTACACAATTTGCTAAAGAGAAACAGATGCTCTTACCCTCAGTTAGATTATTCAAAATTATTCGACACGTATTTTTCTTTTCTCAAACAAATAAACAATGCCAAAGATAAGTGCTAAAGTTCGGGAGTGGGGTCTAGTCACGTCACGGCATGGTATAAATTGTACCATAATATGAGAAAAAATGCGCGTGCGGTGGGAGGAGCGTAAGCCAGGGTAGGCACTCAATACATTAGTGAAATTGGGCCTGTACGGAAAGTACGCCCTAGTCTTATATTTTTTGACAACTTTCTACTTGATGGACATAGATAAAAATCATTCGTCATGCCTATTATAGCCAATAAGAGTATAGCTTTTAGATAAGTATGTTTCTTAATGTTTTTTTGTTTAGGCTGGCTGGCTAGGCATCTGCATAATTATGTCGACTGCTGCTCCTTACACCTTTTAGAACAGTATATCTATGGATGTTTTTCTGTTTAGGCTGGCTGGCTAGGCGTCTGCATATGTCGACTGCTGCAAGGAGCGACGCAAGCAGCGTTCTACCCGAGCATCCACACCATGCTCGGCAAGTGGGCTCCGCTGAGCGAGAGAGGACGACTCAGCACTTATGTATACACAGGTAACAACTAAATAAAATCTTCTACCCAAAAATCTGCCAACATCGGGTGTATTTTACCCAGTAAGTTAGCTAGATCAGCAGTAGGGCTTATTGCATTAAGTACATTTATTAGTTACTTTCCGCCCCGGCTTCACACGGTGCTATAAACCTTGAATCACTCTATCTATTAAAAAACCGCATCAAAATCCGTTGCATAGTTTTAAAGATTTAAGCGTACATATGGACAGAAAAAGCGACTTTGTTCTATACTATGTGATTAAAATCTATTTGTAAGAATCCAATTTTTAGAGAAATGAATTAAAGAAAACGTCATTTCTGAATGAGTAAAAGGTTAAAAGATTGAATAAGAAAAGTTTTTTAATATGACAGAACATGTTTCAAAATGCTAATTGCTTCTGGTATTGGATTCGACATATTATAAAGAGGTCTAATAACAATTCAACTCACGTCTCAAGATCTTAAAGACGATACAAATAGGCACGTGCTTGTCGATACAACCACAAGATTAAACGCAATCACGCTTGCCTCTCGCTCTTTCTCCACATTTCCGAAAGGGACCAAAGTTCACCTCAAAATATGCCTTCACCTACTTCAGCTAATGTTATCAGACATGATCCGTACATGGTATTAACTGACGAACACTTACAAACTCGCCCTTGAGTCATGTCCTGAACTTTACACGGCCTTCGTCTACTTATCTTCGATGCGGATTACACGATTTTAAATTTTGTCTACAAACGGATGTATGCATATTATATTTAATTGACTTTGACGAGATGAAAAAAGAATTTTGTCAGCTCAGTCGTGCTACGATTATGGAAATTGTAAAGAATCCAAAACATTAGCAAATAAAATAAGATAAAATACGCGAGTTAAATCCGTTGAAAGTTGTTTCTTTCCAATGAGATGAAACTAGTTTTCATTTGACATAGGTTTCTCTACGCATAGTTGTATTAATCAGAATACTTTAGTAACAAACGTCAATTTAGTTAATTGAAAGTTTAACTGAATTTACGTTATTGGTGAAGAAGTCATATCTCGTTCAAAAATCACCGTTAAAAAGTTATTTCCCGACTTACAAAAAGCAGGAAATTCTCTTTTCGACTGGATTTTTTTTGGATTTTACTACTCAGAACTTTCGAGTAGGTGAAGCGATTTTAATGTAATCGTTTTTGATTTATTTTAAACTTTATTGTGTCAAACATAATATATATATATTTGCCCTGTATGACAAGAGAACAGATAAACTTTACTAGCAGCTTTCTTATAATTTCGTTGCAAAAATAGTTATCACACTCAGAAACTGTCTCGCATTATTTGTATTGAGCTGTTCCTCATCGCGATGAAAGGACAAAAGACACTTCCGCAATTACAACACTGCCAGTGAATACATCACAATCGTTTTCCGGCAGCTGCAGCCGACAAGGCGTTTTCTCTCCGTGTGTTTTCTATTCTCCGTGTCGAAAAGTTTCCGGGCCCTTTCGGCTCGTCACGTTCATACGCTTTCTCGGCTGTTTCGGCAACTTCAAATGCAATACTCACAAACTCCATTATAATTTTATCATAACGCCACTTTGTTGACTAAACTTGTGCCTTTTGCAAATGAAGATTTGTTTTCCTACTTCTATTTCGTTTAATACTCTTTCTAAGAACTCAGATGTGTTTTAACTTCTTAGCTGTTTGTTTGGGGCACTAACTCTGTTTAGAGTTTGTCTTTGATAAGAGTTTTTATGACGTAAGTAAATCTACGGGTAATGTCTCGCTCTTTGTAAGACGAAGTTCACCGAAGTTCCCTGTTTACTTTTAATTATGTATCTTGACTTTGTTTTGCCACATTAGATTTATTTATAAGCATAAAATAATTGAGGAGCCAAAGATTTTTTTAATATAGATATAGATGACGACCTTGTAATATTTTATATTTGTTTTTTCTACAGATAGATGTACTATTAACTAAGAACCTAATCGATCATTATGTAGATTATCACTTATAAGAAAAACAATAATAATATCTTAAATTATTTAGGATGTATTTTAGAGCGTTTACAATAAGACAAAAAACAGAACCAAAATCGGTTCATGCGTTAGGGAGCTATAATGCCAGAGACAGACAAACACACACACATACACACACTCACCCACACACACGCACCCACACACACACACTCACACACTCACACGCACCCACACACACACTCACACACTCTCTCACACACATACACACACTCACATACACACACACACATACACACACTCACCCACACACACGCACCCACACACAAACACTCTCACACACTCACACTCACACACACACACACACCCACATACACACACACACACACAGCCAGACAGACACGTCAAACTTATAACACTCCCTCTTTTTTTTGTCGTAAAAACAACCATCGATATTATAATATCACCTCATAAATCAAATCATAATTATTATATTTTATTTTTGTTACAGGTTCTCAATTTGGGACTGTAATAGCATTCCAGTTGTCAGGGTTCTTCTGCGGCAGTCCATCGATAGGTTGGCCTTCTTCCTTCTGGTTGTGGGGTACGCTCAGCTTCCTGTGCCTCGGCCTAGTGGCCAGGTTCACGGCTGCCAGTCCTCGCCAGCTCGACAGCATCAGTCCTGAGGAGATGGCATACATCGTGGACGATGCGCAAGCCGATTCAGCGCCGAAGGTACAAGTTTTTATATTATATTATTATTGGTAAGTATTATTCTATGTCAAAGAATGTCTGTGATTGACATGGGAACAAAGTTTTTTTCCAATTTTTGCAGTAGTATCTTTTTTAAACTTTACTGTTGTTCTAGATATTATCCCTACTTCCCTACTAATGTTATAAGTGCGAAAGTAACTCTGTCTGTCTGTCTGTTACGCTTTCACTCTAAAACTACTGGACCGATTTAAATGAAATTTGGTACAAAGAAAGTCTGGAGCCTGAGAAAGAACATAGGCTACCTTTTAACCGACTGCAAAAAATGAGGAGTTCCAGGCGGACGAAGTCGCGGGCGGTCGCTAGTATTCAATAAATCTACATGTAATTTTGTTGATCTTGTATTTCGAATTTGTTAAGAAATCCTTAAAGTTTTCAACTTATATATAATACGTATGTATATTATGTATGTATAGGACCAGCATGAATCCAATTAACATTTATAAAGCGATATAGCGAAGTCCTGTCTTAAACTTACAGAAGAATATCTTTAACATTTTCGGCTGAATATATCGGCAGTAGATACAATGACATGGTCTTGATGAATGAAACAAATCGATGGGTCCTACGTAAGTTATCGTAACCCTCAAAATGACGATTTTCGTTTTTTGGCATAAATTTACAATAAGTTTACGTTACTGAAATAAAAATATTATAATTGTTACAATAAGTAGGTTTTTTGTAGGCGCAAAATGTCGTATCATAAAAACATCTCCGACGTAATTTATAGTAAGATCATAGACGATAGTGAACGCGGGGCGAAGTGGGGACGACTATCCGCACTAACGCATAATTAATATTTTCTAGAAACGTCCAACGCCGTGGAGACACATCCTCACGTGCCCGGCGGTCTGGGGGCTAGTGACCGCCCACGCCGGCAGCGCCGTCGGGTACCTGTTCATCCTCACGCAGCTTCCACTCTACATGGACAAGATTCTAGGAGTTAATATTAAAAACGTTAGTAGATTCATGTGGAAGCCTTTGTTGACCACTTTTGTCACGTGTAATAATTCCTGTGAATTGAGATTATGTTGACTATTAAACGTGATAAGTAGATACCTAAATTATAATTATATTTTTGTACAAAGACAAGAGTAGAAAAAATCTTAGACCCCCAGTGGGATTCGAACCCACGCTTATGCCTTTACTAGCGGCAGCGTGCTAACCATTACACTATGGGAATCGCCTGACAGGTCTTCGAAGACCGAATTGAATTGAAAGGAGTGGACAAATTTAGTGGGTCAAGATTTTTTCTACTCTTGTCTTTGTACAAAAATATCATTATAATTAAAAACTAATGGTATTGAACCAAAAATATTAATCGAATTTCGATTAATAGATTGTAGTTAATATTGATACCCAAATTGTCTATTTTTGACGTTTAATAGAAGACATTTTGTCATAAATATGTCGTCTTTTAATAGCAATAGTGGATAGAATGTCCATTTTCGACATTTAAAAGAAAACATTTTGGCGACATTTTGACAAGGTGAAATTTGTCCTAGTCGAAGGATGTAATAAGCATAAATATTATAGCTTTTTAAAAATATTAGACATATTAGAGTACCAGAGCAAAAGAAATGTAAGTAGTTTTCTTACCCCTCTCATAATGTAAAAAAAAACTACTTTTTTTACTAGGTATGTATTTTTTTGTCTATTTCAGAACGGAGTTTTATCATCCTTGCCTTACATCGCAATGTATTTCATGTCATTAGGATTTGGAAATCTGACAGACTTCTTAAGGAATCATAAATTAATGAAACTTATTAACATCAGAAGATTCTGTAATACAGTTGGTGAGCATTCGAGTTTATGTTTTGACACAAATTATAATAATACTAGCTTCTGCCCGCGACTTCGTCTGCGCACGATGAGTACTTCACACGATATCGTTATAAAATATAGCCTATATGTTGTATAAGCTAGGTATATTGTGGAAAAGTTTCATTCGAATCCATTCGGTAGTTTTTACGTGAAAGAGTAACAAACATCCATACATCCATACTTACAAACTTTCGCCTTTTTAATAGTAGTAGGATTCACTTATTTTCTTATGTATTGGTGCTAACTTAATTTCTGATGCCTTCGCGGTTATTGCGGATTTAACTTGCGTATTTTATTGCAATAAAAAAACTATTAACGGAATTAACACACGTATTTTTATTTTATTTTATTTGCCGACGTTTCGAATTCTTTACAGTTTCATAATTGTAGAGTTAAATTCGTTAATAGTTTTTTCTCATTCCAATGTGTAACAACCGCGAAGGCATCAGGAATTATCGCGTAAGTATTTTATTATTATTTGCTGACGTTTTAAAACGTGCACGAATATGGGAACTTAAGTTTTTAAAACGTCAGAAAATAGCATAAAATGCGCGAGTTAAATCCGTTATGGCTGTTTCATTCCAACTAGTATTTAATCGTAATTTTCTCCTTAGGATTGGTTATTTCTGCAATTTTCATGTTGGCAATGAGCTACGTCAACTCAACATGGCTGGCGGTGGTGCTGCTGGTGTTTAGTTTGGGACTGCACTCGGGGGTACACACCGGATTTCACGTCAGTATATTATATTAAATCCTTTTTTTTAAATATCAACAATTTTTTTTTCTCAAAGTGACGTTACGTGCCATTTCCAAACCTTAAAGCACGTTGCTCCTTATTTTTAAATAAAACACACTACTTATTGACTTTTTTCATTCCGACGAAAAAAACGGAGGAGGTTCTCAATTCGACGGGTATATTTCTTTTTTTTATTATAATTTTAACCAATCATACAACCGCATTTAGTTGTTGTCCATTTAATTCTGAATCAAATAAACCATTTAGTATTCTTCTCTTTTCAGATTAACCAAATAGACTTGGCTCCCAACTTTGCTGGTCCGATGATGGCTCTCGGGAACATGGTGGCCAACCTCTCCAGCCTGATGATTCCCTTCATGATGTCTAATATTGTTGGAAATGACTCCGTAAGTAAAATCCAACATCATCGATACTTAAGTCTAGATAAATATTTAAGCGACGAATCACTTGAAGTTTGTTAAGCGAAAATAGGACTAATTAGATTGAAACAACGGTAACGGAATAATTTCTGATGCCTTCGCGGTTATTACACATTTTGGATTCCTAACAGTTTCCATAGTCTAACGCTAAATCCGAAGCGTCAGCAAATAAAATAAAATAAAAATACGTGAGTTAAATCCGTTAATAGTTGTTTCATCAGTAACGGATTTAACTCGCGTATTTTATTTAACTGACGTTTCGAAAACTTCACAGTATCCATATTCGAGCTTACAATAGTCTAACACTAAAGTACTAAAGTATTAAAATTTTCGCACCTTAATTTTTGAGTTATAGTTTGGAATGAAACAACTTTAAAGGATTTAACTCGTGTATTTTATTTTATTAGCGGAAGTTTTGGAACCTTTACAGATTCCATAATCATAGCGCGCACGTAAAGGCCCCGAAACGCATGCCAATAAAATAAAATACGCGAGTTAAATCCGTTAAAGTGCTTTCATTCGAATGTATAATAACCGCGAAGGCATCAGAAATTATTCCCCTATAGTTGTTTAATTCCAATGTGTAAAAAATAAACAAAGGCATCAAAAATAATTGAAGGGCGATTTTCCTAAAATCAATTAACACAAACAAGCCAAGATCAAATATCAAAATCAAAATGTCAGTGAGCATTGACAAGTGAACAACGGTTGTCCGGGAATGATCGATATTTCCGGGTTCCCGGATACGCTTCCGTGACAGCCTGTCATGGCGTCATCTCGAGGTGAATAAAATCATTATAAATGGTTGCTAATGCAAATATAGGTTTCTAAAATATCAACTATTCTTGTCTATACTAATATTATAAAGAGGAAAGATTTGTATTTTTGTATGTTTGTAATGAATAGGCTCCGAAACTACTGGACCGATTTCAAAAATTCTTTCACCTTTGGAAAGCTACATTATCCCCGAGTAACATAGGCTATATAATATCACGCTAGGTCTTATAGTTGCGGAGCAGTAACCGAAAATGTTTCCAAAACGGGGGAAAAGTATCGTTTCTGAGGCCTTAAAAAAATCTTAAGTCCCCCCGTGCGAAGCCGGGACGGGCCGCTAGTTTTCTATAAAATCTTTTCAAAATAATTTCTGATGTCTTCGCGGTTATTACACATTGGAATGAAATAACTATTAACGGATTTAGCGTTAGACTTTTGTCAGCTCAGTTGTGCTTCGATTATGGAAACTGTAAAGAATCGGAAACGTCAGCAAAAAAAAAGTAAAAATACGCGAGTTGAATCCGTTAATATTCGTTTTATTCAAATATTTTTTTCAATGAGGCAAATCACTTTAGTAATCAATTACATTTTGTTTATTTCTAAAAATATCAAGCAATCAGTGATAGCGGATATAGTTTTAATGATAACAAAGTTGTTTTTGACAAGCTTTTCTTACTTGTTGATAAAATTAAACTAAAAGTTAAAAATAATATTATTTTCCCGTTTTTATCACAACAATTTTATAATTATATATATATTAAATATATAATAAGCGTTTCATTATTTCGATATAATTAAGAACATTTATCTCACTTTTCCACTTGCTGTCCTAATAAATACTGAAGATATTGAAAAAACCTATTTGCAGAGAAATCATTTCAAGTGGCAGATTACGTTCATCATCATGGCAGTCCTGCAGATCATCACCAACATGGTGTTCGTAGTTCTGGTGAAGGTAGACCTTCAGCCGTGGAACTTCTATGGTGATGACGAAAGTGGTAAGACTATAATAATTATATTAACAACTAGCGGTTCGCACCGGCTTCGCACGGATCCCTATTTTTTAAATATTCTATAGCCTATGTTAGTCAGGGTGAACGTAGCTTCCCAACAGTGAAAGAATTATTAAAATCGGTCCAGTAGTTTTTGAGCCTATTCATTACAAATATACAAAAATAGGTACAAATCTTTCCTCTTTATAATATTAGTATAGATACAAATTTTAATTTCTGATGCCTTCGGGGTTATTACACATTGGAATGAAACAACTTTAACGGATTTAACTCGCGTATTTTATTTTATTTGCTGACGTTTCGAAGCCTTTACAGTCATCGTAGCACGACTGAGCTGACAATAGTCTAACGCGAAAGTCAACAAATAAAATAAAAATACGCGAGTCAAATCCGTTAATAGTTGTTTCATTCCAATACAAATTTTGCTATACAAGCAGCTATTAAATAAGAGTTTCGAAAAGCAAATCATCAGTAAAAAGTAAAAATGCTATAAAACTGAAAAAAGTAGGTGTTTGGTTAGACAATGATGATAAACATCAATGTTTCGCAAATAACGACCGCAAAAAGAACAAAATCTTTATAATATAATGTAGATATAAAAGGAGAAACTAACCTAATGACTATCATATCAACACAGGGCCTGAACTATAAGGGTTAGAAACTTGAAATTTAACACAGGGATTCTTTTAAAAAACTACGGGAGTAAGTACATAGAAAAAAAATTCAAAATCCACTCCCTAATTTGGTAAAATGGGGCTGTGCAGACTAAGTTGCTGGCAGAAGCTAGTTAATTATAAAATAACTATTTATTAAATATATTTTATTTAATTTGCTATTCTGTATTAACACGTTTGGTCTATAAATCGTGACACACTTTTACCGCGCGCGTAATATCAGCTTTGCCTTGAAATCATCGGAAAATGGCATAATAAACATTATTATTATTATGTGAAGGCAAAAAAATAGTAAAACAAATATGTAAGGTAGACGTACTTATATTTAAAACTTGAATGAACACGTAATATAATATATATTATCCCAAAAAAGATGGGATTATCAAGTGTTTAATTGTAGAAGTCATGTGGGTGAATCCGCAAACAAAAACTAGTCTTCGTACTTCTATATAAATAAAAAATAATTGCTGTTCGTTAGTCTGGCTAAAACTCGAGAACGGCTGAACCGATTTGGCTGATTTTAGTTTTAAAATGTTTGTGGAACTCTAGGGAAGGGTTAAAAGGAGAGAAAATTTGGGAAAAAAAAAACAGTAAACGCAGTTCGCTGGGTCAGCTAGTAATTAATATTGAGTAGGTAAACCCTTTAGTATGGCAAGTCCTAAATGGTACTTGGGTAATTTTGACAATAGCAAAATAGTATGAAAATAACAATTTTCTTTGTTACAGAATCTGAAAACAACGAGGAAATGTACGTGGTCAAGAATAATAGTATCGTTATAACAATGAAAAATGTAGACGATAAGTAGCATATAAACAAAAGTACAAAGACCGAATTGAAAGGAGTGGACAAATTTGAAGACCTGCCAGTCGATTCCCATAGTGTAATGGTTAGCACGCTGCCGCTAGTAAAGGCATAAGCGTGGGTTCGAATTCCACTGGGGGTCTAAGATTTTTCTACTCTTGTCTTTGTACAAAATATCATTATAGATAAGTAGCATGTAAATTTATTATTTATATTAATGTTAAATTGCATATTAGTGCAATATAATCCCTATGGGATTTTAAAAATAAGTCAGCGGTACTTATGTTAATGTGATAATAAACGTTTTAACTATTATTTGGTTTTTTCTTATTTTTATATACCCATTGTTTTATTTATTTTTTCTTATTTGTACTGAGGGTGAGAGGGGGCGAAACCATCATCATCACTCGCCCCAAGCCAACCTCACCTGCACGCGGTGCACCCTGCTGTCCAACGAACGAGGCTCTGGCGACCGACTGATGGCGGTATATCCACCCTACATAGGCGTAGCTAAATTCCGCTCGATGACGGGCAGCAGCGTCATCGAAGCAAGAAGCTACGCCCTGCGATCGCCAACCCGCCTGCCCAGCGTGGCGATTATGGGCTTTTACCTCCATGCAGGCACACCAAAGACCACGGCCCCTAGTTCCCGGCGGTCCCGCTATTCCTGGTCACGGTGGCGACCATGGTAACGGTGGGACGGGGGGTGCAAAAAATCCCCGGGCTACGGGAGGCCATCACACCAAACTGACCCTGGCGACGTACAACGGACGCACGCTACGGCTCGACTCGCATCTGGCGCAACTGGAGGTGGAACTTGAGAAGATTAGGTGGCACGTATTAGGGTTATGTGAAGTCCGAAGAGAGGGGGAGGACACCATATCTCTCGAATCAGGCCACCTAATGTACTTCCGAGAGGGAGACCAACAATCTCAAGGCGGCGTTGGGTTTCTGGTCAATAAGTCCCTGGCTGACAATGTTGTCGAAGTGTCCAGTGTGTCGAATCGGGTAGCGTACCTCATCATCAAGCTCACCGAGAGGTACAGCCTCAAGGTGGTGCAGTAATACGCACCGACCTCGACACACTCGGATGATGAGGTGGAGGTTATGTTCGATGACATATCGAGGGCCCTTCACTTCACTACTAAGACCCATTACAACGTTGTCATGGGGGACTTTAACGCTAAAGTGGGAGTACAAAATTGTAACGAATCGGTAGTAGGATCCCATGGATATGGGAGCAGAAATCATAGGGGGCAAATGCTCGTCAACTTCCTGGAACGCGAGGGGCTCTTCTTGATGAATTCCTTTTTCAAGAAAAGCCCCAAAGGAAGTGGACGTGGCAAAGACCGGGCACTGTGACAAAAAACGAGATCGACTTCATCATGACGGACAAAAAGCATATATTCAGAGACGTCTCTGTGATCAATAGGTTCAATACCGGAAGCGATCACCGACTCGTCCGAGGCTCTCTGAATATTGACTTCAGGGCTGAACGTGTTCGCTTGATGAAGGCCAGGCTCCGACCAACTTTGCTCCAAACTATGATGGGATCTGAAACGTTCCAGTCCAATCTGGAGAACCGATTCGCTGCCGTGGAAAACCACAACTGACGTTGACCAGAACCTTGAAAATGTGGTTCGGATTCTCAGGGAAGAAGGTACGAGATTCTGTAAAATGCAACGTAATGGCAGGAAGTCGAAGCTTTCGGAAGAGACTTTAGGGCTAATGAAGAAACGACGTGAAAACCCACCCGTCACTTCGTCAGAGAAACGGATTCTAAACCGAGAGATTAGTAAACGCGTACGACACGATCTTCGGTCCTTCAATACTCTTTCGATCGAAAGAGCGATCGAGCAAAACCGGGGAGCAAAAGTGTTTGTACAATCTCTTGGAAGAAGCCACCTGACGAAGTTGACCACAGAAATTGGAGAAGTCGTTGCTTCGAAGCCGGCAGTCCTAACCGAAGTGGAAAACTTCTATGGCCGGTTGTACGCTTCGCATGCATCTCGACCTGATCCCGGAAATGAGGATTCTAGAGCCACTTTAACACGCCACTACAGCGAAGACCTGCCAGAAGTCAGTATTGGCGAAATCGAGATCGCTCTTGGACAGCTCAAAAACGGAAAAGCCCCTGGAGAAGATGGCGTTACAACAGAGTTATTAAAAGCAGGAGGTAAACCTATACTTAGGGAGCTCCAAAACTCTTTAACGCCGTCTTGTTTGAAGGGAGAACTCCAGAGATGTGGAGTAGAGGTGTGGTCGTCTTGTTCTTCAAAAAGGGAGATAAAACCCTGTTGAAGAACTATCGACCCATTTCCCTTCTAAGCCACGTCTATAAGCTGTTCTCAAGAGTAATCACGAACCGTCTTGCGCGAAGATTTGACGAATTCCAACCACCGGAGCAGGCTGGGTTTCGGAGCGGATACGGCACCATAGACCACATCCACACAGTGCGGCAGATTATACAGAAGACCGAAGAGTATAATCAGCCCCTGTGTTTAGCATTTGTGGACTATGAGAAGGCCTTTGACTCGATCGAGATCTGGTCTGTTCTGGAGTCCCTGCAACGATGCCAAGTCGATTGGCGATACATCCAAGTGATGAGATGTTTATACGAAGCCGCTACCATGTCCGTCCAAGTCCAGAATCAGCAAACAATGCCTATACCATTGCATCGCAGTGTGAGACAAGGGGACGTTATCTCCCCGAAATTGTTCACAAATGCAATGGAGGATATGTTCAAAATGCTGAACTGGCAAGGACGTGGCATCAAAGTAAATGGCGAGTACATCTCTCACTTGCGATTTGCTGATGATATCGTCATCGTGGCAGAAACGCTGCAGGACCTACAACAGATGCTGAATGATCTGGCTGACTCTTCTGTACGCATTGGCCTACGGATGAACTTGGACAAAACCAAGGTCATGTTCAATGAACATGTACTACCGGAACCAATTGCGGTACACGGCGCCGTTCTCGAAGTTGTTCAAAAATATGTCTACCTTGGACAGACATTACAGTTAGGTAGAAACAACTTCGAGGATGAGGTGGATAGAAGAATTCAGTTAGGTTGGGCAGCGTTTGGGAAGCTACGTCAAGTCTTCATATCGTCACTCCCACAGTGCCTGAAGACGAAAGTCTACAATCAGTGCGTCCTACCCGTCATGACATACGGAGCCGAAACGTGGACACTGACGGTACGGCTGGTTCACAAATTTAAAGTCGCTCAGCGGGCTATAGAAAGGGCTATGCTCGGCGTTTCTCTGCGGGATCGAATCAAAAATGAGGTGATTCGGCAGAGAACCAGAGTCATCGACATAGCCCACCGGATTAGCAAGCTAAAGTGGCAGTGGGCTGGCCATATTAGCCGAAGAACCGATAACCGTTGGAGTAAACGTGTTCTAGAGTGGAGACCGCGTCTCGGCAAGCGTAGTGTAGGACGTCCTCAGGCAAGGTGGAGTGACGATTTGCGTAGGATGGCTGGCAGGAGCTGGATGCGAGCAGCCGAAGATAGAGCAAAGTGGCGTGCAATTGGAGAGGCCTATGTCCAGCAGTGGACTGCGACGGGCTGATGATGATGATGATGATGATGATTTGTACTATGCTTTATAGTAGGTGTAAGAATCTGGCACAAAAGAACCCAATGGGTCGAAGTGCATCCGAAAGGACCCCACGGATAAGATAAAGTTATAAGAATACAAAAGGCTAGCCTAATACCTTGAGATATTATATAACAGTCTACCTTTGACTGATACAAAAAAGAAACTGTTCGTAGATGCTACTAATTACTAAATACAAAATCGAAGATAGAAAAAAAAACTATAAGAAAAATACTTCATTAAATAAATATAAAATTTTAACGGTATACATAAATACAAAAAATAGTTACAATCATGAATATTATGGAATAAGAACGTTTCACAACGTGTTCATTCCAAAGCTAGATTGCCTAATTATTTTGTAGTGGAAATTCATGATTGAATTGGAAAGTGATACCAGTGATACGGTAAGTAGGCTAAGTATAATAATTTCTGATGCCTTCGTGGTTATTATACATTGGAATGAAACAACTTTCAACGCTATGCTAAAGACTTTAGAAGACTATTGTCAACTCAGTCGTGCTACGATTATGGAATCAGTAAGGCTCCGAAACGTCAGACAATAAAATTAAATACGCGGGTTAAATCCGTTTAAAGTTAGGATAAGTAAAGGTGTGGGTTCAAGTCCCACTAAGAGCCATTTTTTTATGATTGTCTAAAAATTTAATTGCTTTATTTTTATCTTATATATAGTAGGTACTGTCTAGGTACCTAGCCTTTCGTGAAAATAAATTGTATTGCTTATTCAGGTGTTTGTTGTTTAAAGGCTATGTTAAGTAAATAATCATACAAAAGAGGATTCATTAATACAAGGTAAAACTTTATTGAATGAAAAATTCAGTAAATGAATTTTTCTAATTAAATCCTGGTTTCATTTCCGAAACTATTTTTCTTAGCAAAGTGAACTTATGTGAACAATATTATGTTCTGTAACAGATTTGGAATGTTTAGGTAACCTTTTATTATATAACTTTGTCCTTAAAACCATCACAGTGTTGTAGCACGGTGCAATACGTATTTCCATAACTAGTAGAACATTTTGAGAAAATTCAATATTACTTTGAGATTGCAGATATTTCTAGTCCTGTGCAATGAACTAGAAATTAGTTAACTAGCATAGCGTACCTTGATATATTTGCCGATGGTTACAAATATTTATCGTTTGCATTATTGTGAATGACATAGCAGGTGTGTTACTAACCACAAAAATGAGCCATATATATATATATAGGTTTCTACAGCACAATAATTTTTAATTGGATTTTAAGAGAAAGTGAAACGCCGTATGCAATCTGTCTTGTTCATTTAGTGTCAGTAATAGACAAAGTAATTGAGTAAATCAATAGAGCTAGAAATAATTAAAAAGTTTTTTTTAAATTATTCACTTGATTCAGGATTTAGTGAATTATACCACTATACCATATACAGCGTTGTGTTTGATCACGATACACAATAGCCAGTAGTCATGTCTCATGATAACGTCGACTACAGTCGTGTGCGGGGAAACGATGATGAAGGTAAGTTTTGTGTTATTTTATTGTTAGACTGAATACAGCCATAAAAATACAATATTGAGAACCTTTTTGATGTGAAAAAAGGAAAATAAATAATGATTACGAAATAGTTGAAAACAATAAATTGATAATACAAACATAACCTACCCTTCTTAAGATTTTTTTTTACTTACTTTTTGTTTAACACTTTTCAGGTCCAGAAACAAATAAATTGCCGGTTTTGGGAGTTCGTCATAATCAAACTCTTATATTGTTTATCAGCATGACGATAGCTTACACCATGAGAGCCCATCTAAGTGTAGCGCTGGTCGCTATGACCAAAACAAACCATGAAACTTGCTACCAGAGAAATTGGAACCATAGCGAAACAAATATTACTCAAGGTTTTAATAACCATAGTATTATTATTAATAATGAAATATCTAATAATACAGAAATAGAAGATGTTTTTGGTGACAAACAAGTTAAAAATAACCAATGTGACAATGTTGAAAGAACTTGGAGTGTTTATAATGTAAGTTACTAGTTTATAAAAACTTTTCTGATGTAATATGTAGTTAAAAGTTGTCTAGTAGTAAATGTTGTCTTTTTTGTTTTCATAATCATTACGCTAGTAAAAAAGCGGCTAAAATATAATACAGATTTTTAAATACGATATTAATTATATTAATTTGTCCTAAGATCATTCCACTTTAAGGCCACCTTGCGATCGATATTCCCCTTGTATACCCCCTTTTATTAATAGTATAAACTTTTTTCTATGGTCATACTATATCTTCATTTACCTTTTCACGAACTAACAATTTTGAATTTGTTTCAGACTTATAAATGGAAAAAGGCAGAGAAAGAAATGATACTTTTCGCCTTCTATGTAGGCTATACCAGCATGATGATCCCTGGGGGAGTTATTGCTCAAAAATTTGGTGGAAAACTACCTCTAATGATCGGCATGGCTATTAATAGTGTACTATCTATTATCACCCCTTGGATGCCAATATTGGTAAGTGGAATTACTGGTCTTATAATAACTTTAAAAAGTAGAATAAATCTAATGTATAAAATTCTCTGGTCGCGGTCGCTGTGTTTGTTGCCAAACTCCTCCAAAATCTCTGTACCTACTAAATTTATGTTTTTTTTTTATGCAATCAGACTGAGGAGAACCTCAGGTTATACAGAGTGGTCAAATAACCATAATATTATTATTACTTTGATAATATAATTTACAGTTTGATTGGAAAGGAGTATGCAGTTGTCGATTACTGCAAGGTGCTTTTCAAGCCGTAATTTTGCCAAGCACTCACCAAATGTTGGCTAAATGGGTTCCTCTACAAGAAAAAGGACGTTTGTCTACATTTGTTTACACCGGTTTGAGCACACAACTTTTTTTATAGCATCTTCATCACGCTCGTCTAATTATTGTATTCAGTTGCATCATCATCAAATATTTTTCTATTAACTTTTTATTTTTTAAATACAATAATATGCTTATTTCACAATGAGATTTTATTAAGATCTATTAACAAATTTATTGATAATATTGCCTTTTTAGGTATACCCTTTGGAACAGTAATATCGTTCCAGCTGTCAGGGCTGTTATGTGGAACTCCTTCCATCGGCTGGCCGGCGTCATACTGGTTCTGGGGCGGGCTCAGCTTTGTCTGCTTCGTGCTGCTGGCCAGGTTCACGTCGGACAGTCCGAGCCAGCACGCCGGCATCAGCAGAGAAGAGATGACCTATATCGTTGGCAATCGCGACTATAAAAGAACTACTAAGGTATGAATTTCCTATGCCTGTTATTACACATTGGAATGAAACAGTTATAATGATGATTATCATTGAAACTTAAATTGTTGAAACATCAGCGACTAAAAAAAAGCGAGTAGGTCCGTTATAATTGTTTCAATCCAATTTCTTAAGTAAGATTTATATTGGCTACAACTTGAGAAATAATTTGATTTTGGAATGAAATAATTAGGTATAATGCATTTGAATGATGTCCATATTAAAATTATAAACAATACAAAATTTTTGGATCAGCCCAGTAAATAAAAAACGATAATAATAAAAAGAAAGGCCAAATAAAAAAGTTTCATTATCCATATTCATATTAATTTATTAATTGCTTATTATGTGCGTTACATTAGGTCTCACAAATTTATAGGTAGTCGGTACATAACCTGTTAGGGCACTGCAATAGTCTTAAAAACTAGTGATTTTATTATATGTTATGTATTCTTAACAGAAAAGACCTACTCCTTGGAAGAGCATCCTGAGCTGCGGTGCGGTGTGGGCGGTGGTGTTTGGACATGTCAGCAGTGTTCTTGGGTTTATATTCATATTGACTCAACTCCCCCTTTACATGGATAAAATATTTGGAGTTGAAATAAAAAAAGTAAGTTCGCTTTAATTTACTGATGCTTTCGTATTTTATGTTTACGTGATTCCTATAGGTATTTGAAGCAAACTGAGCTGACACAAAAGCTAGTCTAATACTTAAATAGCATTTGTTATAGTGTTTTATTTCAATAAGTTGATTTTATATAAATAAATTTAATCTGCGTTACATAAACGAGGATTAATATTCTACTCGAACTGCCATAGCATTGTAAATACTTAATACTTTTTCATACCTATTTCAGAACGGGCTGTTGTCTTCTTTACCCCACATATCTTCATTTTTCATGATTATTGTATTTGGACATCTTTCTGATTTCTTACGAAATAATAAATACATGACATTAATTAATATTCGACGGCTCTCTAACACCATCGGTAAGATCTTTTTGATCATCAGGTCATCGAATTTCTCTACTCCTTTCAATTAGGTCTTTGTACTTTTATTGTTTACATGCGAATTTTCGCTTCAGCGCCATCTGTGTGAAATGCTTTGCAACATTTAGCACACACGATTGGGTGACTTTACAGTGCAACAACCATCGATCGAGAGATGTCGCCTTCACTACTCAATATTAACTACGATCTATCAATCGATAATTCGATTGATATTTTTGGTTCAATACCATTAGTTTTTAATTATAATACTAGAGTAATTTCTTATGAATTACTATTTTTTCTCGTAACGGAGAATAAAGTTTTATTTTGGATTACAAAAGATCGGATAATGTATTTAAATTTTGATTCCAGGAGTGGCTGTAGCAGCATTGGTTATGTTAGCGACTAGTTTTATATCGTCCACGTGGCTGGCAGTACTATTGTTGATACTAAGCAATGGATTGCACTCGGCGGTTCACACTGGATTTCATGTAAGCAGCAGAACTTTATTTATAGTTACCTAATGATTTCTAATGCCCTCGCGGTTATTGCGCATTGGAATGAAGCAATTATAATGGATGTAACTCGCATATTTTAATTTATTTGTTGTATATCGTTAATTAGTCTGGTCGAGAAGAGAGTTCTCTGCGAAAAATCGTTAAAGTTGTCTTAAAGATATGGGGATTGTTGTTTGTGGTTGATTAGTGTTGTTGATTGAGTGTTGCATTCGATTCAGAATTTAATTTCGAGAAGAGGGTTTTTTTTTCGTCATTGAAAATTGAAATTGTTGTAAACAATAAACGTAGTGAAGAAAAGGTAGTGTCCTATTTGTAGCTGTTACAGCTGTCAGAAAATAAATTTAAAAAAAGATTCTGAAAGAGAACTCACTTCTCGACCAGACTATTGGGTCGGTCGAAAACCAATTTTTCGATTTGGAAAAAGAAAAGTTGTAAGTAATTAATATTTTATATTCAAGTCTTTACCGGGTGCGGAAACCTTCGGCTTGGAGGGCAGAAATGTCTATTACACATAATGTTATATTAAATAATGCTTAATGATGAATTATTTAAATTGTAGATGCCAATTTTTTTTAACTTCTGAGGCAGTAGATCATAATTTTATTCCAGATTAACCATATAGACTTATCCCCGAATTTTGCTGGTCCATTGATGTCACTGAGCAATATGGCTGCCAACCTGTGTGGATTGCTGATACCCGTTATAGTTTCAAATATAGTCGGTGATGACTCGGTGAGTATTGTTAGCAATGATCAATGTTAAGGAAAATATTTGTTTCTTAAATCAGTTAAGATTCTTGAAAAAAGGTAAAGTAGGTATTAGATAAAGTAAAATCCAGGAGCATAGCTATTAATATAAAACTTTGTAATAGACTAGTGTCTCCTAATTAATTCTTGTCAAAAATCAAAATTAATATATTTATCCAATTTAAGCTTTTACAAGCTCTTATGAAGGTCAGAAGAAGTTCTTAAAAGAAGAAGTTAGGTATATAGAACTTTAGACATATTTGGATTGGATCTAATTGATGTAAAAACTTTAATATTCCAGAAAAACAATTTCAAGTGGCAGATGACGTTTCTCGTGGTAACGGTTTTGCAGATATGCTTGAATATGGTGTTTGTGTTCCTCGTAAGTGTCGATGTGCAGCCGTGGAACTACTATGAGGATAAAGAATATGGTAAGGTTTGATGATGGATTATAATCATTATCAAAATCAAAAGTAAAAATGTATTTATTGAGATTAGGCTTTTACAAGCTCTTATCAAGGTCAGGAGACGAAGATACCTACCGTTTCCGATAAAACCTCACTTGAGAAGAAACAAAAAAAATGTTGTACATACCTACTACTACTCGCATGGTAAGATCTTAGAATATTTCAAGGTTTCAAGGACACCTGTGAAGACACCCCCGCCTGGGTAGTATGAAAGATTTTTATAGTGCAAGAATGCATTTGATACGTAAAAGAGCAAGAGTCACAGTTAAAAAAAAAACATTCTGGGAATGGCTCGTCGTTATTGATAACGTTTTGAAAAAAATATTGGACAATTTAAATAGAGTCAAGAACACTAACTTTATTTTAAGTATCGTATTCGTATTAAAAGTATCGATATTTTTATAGAGTCAGTTGAAAGGAGGCCTAGAGGATGTGTTCTTAATATGGTTTCTAATCTATTTTAGATTTAGTGCGCACTTGTATTGTATTTCTTGGTTTTATTTTATTATTTTTATTTCAGAATCTGAAGATACAAAGGAAATGCAAGTTACAAGGAACAACTACAGTATTGTAAACACTGAAAATACAGACAATCATGAAAAATACCAAATTGTTTTTTTTTTTTAAATAATACCCATCAAAAGATGATCTTGTCTAAAAGTCTCAAAATAGGCAAAGTGTGTATTGTTATATGACTAGATAACATAATCTATACTAATATTATAAAGCTGAAAAGTTTGTTTGTTTGTTTGAACGCGCTAATCGCAGGAACTACAGGTTCGATTTCAAAAAATCTTTTTTTGTTGGATAAACCGTTTATTGAGGAAGGCTTTAGGCTATATAACATCACGCTGCGACCAATAGGAGCGAAGAAACTGGAAAATGTGTAAAAAACGGGGAAAATATGAAGCCTTATGAAGAATTACTATTTCACGGGGACGAAGTCGCGGGCACAGCTAGTAATATATATTATCGTTTAAAAACATGTACGTAATAAATACTATCTGTTCGGGATTTGAACCTGCAGTGGTCAACTTTGTAGTCATGCAGGATCGCTAGGTTGTCAATTTAAAATTAAAATAGCAAACGCTGCAAATACGCATTACCTACGCAGACCATTGAGAGTTTCCCAAATTTAATTCACTTAATCGCCTACTATTCTTGTTGTCATTAACAAACACGTAAGGACGATACTACAAGGATATGAAGATCCCATTAATTAATAGCTTTTAGTGACAAAATTTCTTTTGTAGTATTTTATGTATTTATAACTAAACTATCTTTCTCTGTTTCAAAATCAAATTTTATCAACTACAACATCACTTAAAATATTAACTATTCACGGTTCCGTTTATAATACTATTTTGTAAATGTATCAAAATAAATTGGTGTTCTGTTGCACCTGGTCTACCTATTGAACAAAGCTAACAATGAAAATGAATGGCATCACATTAAAAACGTTGTATTCGCCACTAAATACACCTGCCTCATTATTTCACTGCAGACCGTAAGACATTTTATCCACATATAGACGACGGCTATTTGTTCAGGTGTTTTTCTTACCACTTTTCGTTCATATATTTTCCATTCATTTCTAGTATATGAGATTTAAGGATAAGTCTCATATTCTTCCGCTAGACTTCAAGATCCTGTATTCCACCCATAGACCTAAAATTCTTAAAAACTGGCGCTGTCAGTAAGGATAACTTTAGGTCTTTGTGTTTATTACCTAAATTAGGAAAATAAGAATTTATTTCAAGGTCTCAAAAATTGTACAAGTGAAGTGTAAATGTACACGCATACAGCAGTTATGTCGCGTGATAACGTCGACTACAGTTGTGTGCCGGCAAGAGACAATTATGAAGGTAAGCTTCTTAATATTTTATTCGAAATTTCCTAAATCGGAATAGAGGAAAATTTAATAATTGACATGATTAATGTTTTGCACTATATCATAATTGCCTATGTTAAAATATACCTGTTTTCTGATTTCTGTAAAGACGAATTTCATCTCAATATTCAATTCTACAAAAATATCGATTATTAATTAAAAAAAATATTTACACATGAAAAGCCCTGTGGGTTTGAATGAGGGTACTTACATAAATTGTATGTGCCTACATAATCGAAATTTCAGTATTGTTTTTGAAGATTTAAATTGATTTATTGTTTCAGGACCAAATACAAAAAACTTGCCAGCATTTGGAGTTAGACATGCTCAAACTCTTATATTATTTATCACTATTTCAGTAGGATATACTCTAAGAGCACATCTCAGCGTCACTTTAGTCGCTATGACCAAAACAAATAATGTGATCTGTCACCAAAAAAGTTTCAATAACAGTGAAGTAAATGTTACTGACAGTTTTAGCAAACTTAAAATCATTAATGATGCTACAGTTTACAATAATACAGAAATTAAACATGTACTCAGTGACGATGACAATGTTAAAGAGTTTTGTGATAATGGGAAAGAAACTTGGAGTATCTATAAGGTAAGTCTTTGATGGATCAAATAAACTGTAAACAAATTAATCCACAGGATATTTTTAAAAGATGTTATAGCGCGCACTGGCCATTATCACCGCGCCTCAAACGCCGTAGCCGCGAAGGCCAATCAGGGCGCGATATTCAAATCTCGCCCTGATACTGTTCTAGAATCGACGCGGGCTGGAAGAGTTGTTCGTCGCCAATCCCGCTTTCTGTAGCGTCGTCTGATTGTCTTTTGTTTTACTGTATTTTAACTTTTATTATTTCCTCAAGTGTTTAGTGTTACCTTTTAGTTCTTTATGTTTTATTATAGTGTTCCCTTTTAACTCCAGTGCATATTTCATTTCACGCAGATTATAGAAACCCGGTCATAATATAAACCCCAACAAACCCCCTCACTGAGCTAGACGTGCTATAATGTGTAGTTTTTAAAAGGAAATTTTCAAGCTTCATTTCATTACCTTTCCAGCTTACAAAAAATCATAATTTTTATATATTTCAGACTTATAAATGGACCAAATCACAAACAGAAATGATCCTGTTCGCCTTTTACTTGGGATATACCACGATGATGATTCCTGGAGGAATGATTGCGCAAAAATTTGGTGGAAAGATGCTTTTAATGATTGCCATGGTAACCAATGGTATTCTTTCCGTCATCACTCCTTGGGTGGCTGTTTCAGTAAGTATTATTATTATCCTCAGAATAATACAAGCAATGGACGTAAATAGTTTATGCGATGTAGAAATAACAACTAGAAATGATATAGAATTACCTAACATTAGTATAACATCTTTTGAAAATTACTCATATACATAATGATGTGTTACTGAAAAAATCTAAAAGTTTTGTACATCAAATTTCGTAAAGCGGTCGAACTGTTCTATCTGTGTTTATCAGTGTGTGTCTATCTATGGCTTCATAGCACTAGAACAGATGAACCGATATTGATACTGTTTTTTTTTTAAAGATGAATTTTGGATTTTTCAGATTGATTGGAAAGGAGTGTGTGCGTGTCGACTGCTGCAAGGTGCGTTCCAAGCAGTGATGCTGCCCAGCAGTCACACTCTCCTGGGCCAGTGGGTGCCTCTTCAGGAGAAAGGACGTCTGACAACGCTTGTTTACACTGGTAAGGACTTGCTACTTATAATGATTGAAACAACGTTTCATTATAAAAGTCTACTTCATCAGCACAATGTCTAAAATTTTGTAATGATTTTGTTAAACCATTGCATTTAATTGGCTTTATTTTTTAGGTTATAAACTGTTTTTCTTCACCGTGACAGTTGTATTATTATAAATACATTGCATTTTAGAAATTCCTAACCTAGGTACTACTACTGCTATACATTTGAAATCATTAAAAAAGGTGCATCTATTAGCAAATTAAATATTATATCAAATCTAGCAGCCTGATCGTTGAGCCGCAGTATTTCACAATTAATAGCACTGTTTTTTTTTTAAACGGCCGTTATGTACTCGCAATAGAGTTAATTAAGTATATGATCCGACTTTAATATTTTTATGTATTTTTTTCTTAATACTTATTGATTTTTTACAGGTGTGCCATTTGGAACAGTAATATCGTTCCAGCTGTCAGGGCTGTTATGTGGAACTCCTTCCATCGGCTGGCCGGTGTCGTACTGGTTCTGGGGCGGCCTTAGCTTCGTCTGCTTCGTGTTGCTGGCCAGATTCACGTCGGACAGTCCGAGCCAGCACGCCGGCATCAGCAGGGAAGAGCTGGCGTATATCGTCGGCAATCGGGACGATAAAAGAGCTCCTAAGGTACTTTTCACTGTTTGGCAGAAATGTTCCCTAAAGTGTGACATCGCAAACTTATATTCGCAAATATTTGTTTAGCAAAAATTTAACTGTCAAAACTAATTGTCGCAAGTCTACAGTAACGTTTTTTGGAAAGTGATTATTTAGCAAATGTATCGTGACCTAGGAAAATCGAGCAGTTCATTTGTTTCACGCAGATTTTTTTATACTTAAGTATATGATATAACTTAATTATGACAAAAAAAAACATTTGCTTAACAAAATCTTGATGAAATAAATTGAATAAAATGCATAATTTATGTAACTTTGGCAAAGATTCGCTTGGAAAATCAAACTATCGCGATAAGTTATTTGGGAAGTCAAATTTGGGAAAAATAATTTTCCAAACAGCAGTACACCCATGAAACCATAATATAAAACCAAAACAAGCCAAGCTGAAGTATAACACTTATCTTCATTTATGATGTGTTTTTTTTCTTTGAAACGATACAATTTTTTATTTAATATTTCTTTACAAAATTCACAGAAGAGAACAACTCCGTGGAAGGCCATATTGACTAGCAGCGCCGTATGGGCGGTTGTCGTGGGCCACGTCTGCAGTATAATCGGCTTCATGTTCAAATTGACTCAAATTCCACTTTACATGGATAAGATTCTCGGAGTTGAAATAAAAGAAGTAAGTGTTTTATATGATACATTAGCCCACACCGGCTTCACAAGGTGCTGTAATCCTTCCTCTAGAATCACTCTATATGTACAAAGGATCCCAAAAATGAAACAATGTATCTTCATCAACACAATATAATTCATTATATCAATAGTATATCAATAGAATAATAATTTGCTCAACAAAACCAAAATCAAGCCGAAGCCTCTATAAATCAAAAGAACATTTCGTTAGCGCGTTCTACAGACAGAATCTATCCTATAGATGTTGATCATCTAAATTAAAGTAACTTAACACTAATTCAAATAGGTGACGGTCAACATTATCTATTAAAAAAACGCATCTAAAATGTTGCTTAGTTTTAAAGATTTAAGCATACGGACAGAAACAGCGAATTTGTTTTGTACTATGTAGTGATATTGCAAATAAACTTGGTCTTTTTCCACGAGCACCAATTTACTTTAACTACATTTTTTATTGCAGAATGGGCTATTATCTTCTCTACCACACATATCTTCATTTATCATGATCGTGGCGTTTGGGTACCTCTCCGATTTCTTACTAAATAATAAACACATGAGCTTAATCAATATTCGACGGCTATCTAACACTATCGGTAAGTGGCTTTTGTCATTAGCACTTAAAATCCAAATCCTTTATGTAAAATTACGTTTCTTGCAACTAAGAATAAGAAACGTTTACTTAGTGCTGTACAAAGTTACTATAAACATAAATACAGACAAAAAAGAAAAGACTGTAGATATTGAGAGAGATGCAAATATGACAGCACCAAAAGGACTACCAACTCAGCATAATGCTGTGACTTATAGTCCAAACGCTTCTTTTCAGCTGGACCTGGGGTCTAGACAAGGTGCCAACGTTCAACGTTAACGTAAAACAAAACGAGCAAAATGTATGGGATTTAACATCCGCAAACGTTTACGGCGTACGTGACGGTTGTTTGCGGATGTTGAACCCATTACATTGTGTCTAGGCCCCCTGACCGACACATACAAAACTAATGTCACCTTACAGATGTCAAATGCTTCTTACACACAACTATGTGTTAAGGGACGGTGTAAATCACCATTGATATTATTAACATCCTTAAAATTGGTTCAGATTTCTCTTTATAATGCCCGCACCATGTATTCAAGGTACTTTTATCCAGGCAATTAGTTTTTTTAATAATAGCGTATTGTTGATGATAAATGTGAAATATTTTAAATTAGACTTACTTAACTTAATTTAAAAGGTATACCTAGTAATCAGCTATCGCTGGATAGTGGTAAGAGTGTGTTAACTCGAGAAAGTGTATTTTTTTTCTGCCAGAGATGGCGCTACTGTCTTCGTTTAGATGTTGCCAGCTAAGTTTAGATAATAGAGTTAGTAGGTATTTAGTGTTTAGTATTAAGCACTGGCTTCTGCCTTCGACTTCGAAATAGTTACTGCTCCGCTCCTTTTGGTCTTAGCGTGATGATAACCTCGATTAATAGGCTATCTAACTCTGAAATAATTGAAATTCAGGTTCCTGAGATTAGTGCGTTCAAGCAAACAGCCTCTTCAGATTTATATAAGATTAAGACGTGTTATAATGGTGTTAAGGTATATTTTTGTTTTCAGGCGTGACTTTTGCTGCAATTATTATGGTGGCCACCAGTTATACGAGCTCCACTTGGCTAGCCACTGTCTTGTTGATGTTGAGCCATGGGATGCACTCGGCTATCTACACGGGGTTCCATGTAAGCTAATATCCAACTCACATCTTTTATTGAATTGAAGTATGCTTACATTTAATTTTGATTTGATTTGATGGACAACATTTGATGATCCCTACACGAGACTAAGCATGTTTCAAGGGAATCATAGAAGTTTTCTAGTTTAATGCGGGCTACACATACCATAATTTATTACTATGAAACAATGAACTGTGTGAAATTATTCCCGAATAACTATGAAAACTTTAAAGGTCCCATATTCGTAGTCGTTCCATTCTAAAGCTATTATGAACTTAACTCGTGTGAGTATATAATTAAAGTAATACTTGTTATTTAAATTATTAATAACTAACAAATTATTATTATATCTTTAATTTTAGGTGAATCACATAGACTTATCTCCAAATTTTGCTGGTCCTCTGATGTCACTGAGCAACATGGCCGCTAATCTCTCTGGATTGGTGATTCCGGTGTTAGTTTCAAATATAGTGGGCGATGATTCGGTAAGTGACAATGATTGAAGTGACTGAATTGTAAATTATCAATAACTAGCTTCTGCCTACGTCTTCATCCTCCAGGAACTCCTTCTTTTGTGCAGTCGGTTAAAAAGTAGCCTATGTTCTTTCTCAGGGTTCAGACTTTCTTTGTACCAATTTTCATTTAAATCGATCCAGTAGTTTTAGCGTGAAATAGTAACAGACAGACAGAAAGACAGACAGAGTTACTTTCGCATTTATAATATCAGTAGGGATTAGTGTTCGTTTATTATCCCTTCATTCCTTATCATCCAAAAATTTTATTTTAAATTAGCTGTCACGGCACGTTGTCTTGTCCACCAATGCTCTACTATATTAAATAGCCTTTCGAAATTATTTTTGTTCTTTTGCTATTTGTTTTTATTGTTTTGTTATTTCAATAGTGCTATGTGGAGTAGAAGTAAATCCAAAAATCAAAGACCATGAAAATCTATTTACCCTTTCGTGAGTTATTCGAGGTACGGGTAAGGGGGGAAGCTGTCCCTCCCCCACTAGAAGGTCTCTGTAGGTTTTGATTCCCTTGCGAGTATGAGGCGAAATGAGATGCGAGAGAGCCACGGACTAAAAATAACAGACGTTACAAAAATATAATTGCCGTTATTGTTTTTTGTTGCCTTTTGGTTTTTTTTCGGAGGGTAATTTTTTTATAAATTTAATAATATATAGATACTCATCAGAACTAACTGTTCCAGACAAACAGTTTCAAGTGGCAGATGACGTTCCTCGTGGTGGCGGTTGTGCAGATAGTGCTCAACATGGTGTACCTGTTCTTCATGAGGGTGGATGTGCAGCCGTGGAACTACTACCAGGGCGACGACAGTGGTGAAAACTAACTCATCGGTCTTAATAATTTGTCAAAATCATCTGTACTTATATAATAAAGAGGAAAGGTTTGTTTGTTTGGATTGAATAGGCTCCAAAACGACTGGGCCGATTAAAAAAATTCTTAAAAAAAAAATGGGGATCCGTGCGAAGCCGGGGCGAACCGATATAGATATTATCAAAGGTTAGCTACTAGGAGTATGAAAAATAGATTTTGGCCGATGATCGTTCCTGCTCGATATTATGCATACCTACAAAATTTCATAAAAATCGGTTTAGCCGTGTCGGAGAAATTTCTCAACAAATTTTATATAATTATTAGATAGTATATAACGATAACATCGTTAGTACATAATATATAGGTTACTTTAGGTGATAATCGTTCAAACTATCATTTCCGTTTTTCCAGAATCCGAAGACCGAAAGGAAATGCAAGTTATCAGGAACAATTACAGTATTGTTAGCACTGAAAATACAGACTCATAAAATATTAATTAACATGGCTGTTTTTTTACAATGAAAACCACTGTCCTGTTAAACACCTTCACAGTTAACCACAGTTAAATCAGTCTATTCTAGGACGTCCTCAGGCAAGGTGGAGTGACGATTTGCGTAAGATGGCTGGCAGGAGCTGGATGCAAGCAGCCCAAGATAGAGCAAAGTGGCGTGAAATTGGAGAGGCCTATGTCCAGCAGTGGACTGCGACGGGCTGATGATGATGATGATGATGAAATCAGTCTATATAGTTGTTTCACTCCAATGTATAATAACCGCGAAGGCATAAGAAATTGAAAATACGCAAGTATAATCCAATCATTCATCAAGAACCTTGTATTCACAAAACACGTGACTGCCATTTTGTTTTTCTCATTCAGGACATACATTGCGTCAATACTACTTCATTTACAGTGTATACTTAACTTCTATGTACTCAAGTGTTTCGTTTAACACTAAATACCTACTGTTTTCTAATTATATTTTAAAATTCATTATATTTTTAACTATCATGACTTTGTTTCATAATTTTATCTTGTTTATGTGAAATGTATTTTATTTTTTAAGCATTTCTTTTACCTATCCGATTTAAAGTTTTATATCTAAACTAATCTTCTTATATATAAAAATGAATCGCAAAATGTGTTGGTAAGCGCATAACTCGACAACGCCTGGACCAATTTGGCCAATTTTTTTTTTAAATGTTCGTTGAAGTCCAAGGATGGTTCTTACGGCGAGAAAAAATCGAATAATTGCCAGGAAAACCCTAAAAACAGCCCTTTTCTTTTCACATACAAACGTTGTCTAACTAAAGTTAACTAATTTGAATTTCGAAGGGGCAGGATGACGTCTGCCGGGACCGCTATATTATAAAGAGGAAAACTTTATTTGTTTGGTTGTAATGAATAGGCTCAAAAACTACTGGACCGTTTTTAAAAATTCTTTTACAATACGAAAGCTACATTATCTACAAGTAACATACGCTACAGAATTTTTTGAAAAAAAAAAAAATAGGGATCCGTGCGAAGCCGGGGCGAACGTCTAGTCAATAATATTTAAATTAACTATACAGACTGCAGCAGATTGTTTTTTCACATTATGTGTTCAGGTGAGAGTCACGTGTTTAAATTGTAGTTCATATTTTGTTATCCTTCATAAATTAAATAGAAGGTTATATACCTATTACATATAATTATACGACCACATATTATAATACGTAGTTAAAAGTGAATAAGTCTAGAATACAGATACAAGCTTTGTTCATTTTGGTACAAGATCAATTAATGACAATGTGAATCATCCATAGATATTTATTTATTTTTATCTATAAAGCATTTCATTTCGTTTATTCCTTGAATATGCAGTAATTATATAACAACTTTATTTATAAAAATAAGAACATTTTATACCTTATATTTGAAAATACTACGATTTAAAATGTTTAAAATATTTAGTACTCTATTTAGGTATAACAAAAATACAAGCATATTCAAATTTCAAAAACACATTTGCATGATAAGAGTTTTAGTATTAAAAGTTGTAGTGTTAGCCGCAGGCTTCAAGATACAAGCTCTAATATTGGGGTTTAGCAAAATTTTAGAATTTGTAAATAGCATATTAAGGGCAGATACGACATGACCTCCTAGTCTCTTTATTAGTGTTTAGCAAAATGCGACATAATAATAATTTCTGATGCCTTCGCGGTTATTACACATTGGATAGGAAACAACTATTAACGAAATTTAACTCGCGTGTTTTATTTTATTGGCTAACGTTTCGGAACCTTTACAATAGTCTAACGTGAAAGTTACTTTAGCGTTAGACTATTGTCAGCTCAGTCGTGCTACGATTATGGAAACTGTAAAGAATCCGAAACGTCAGAAAATAAAATAAAATTACGCGAGTTAAATCCGTAGTTGTTTAATTTCACCTAGGAATTATATTTTATTTGCTAAAATTTCGAAAACTACAGTTCCCATATTCATAGCACGACTAAGCTGACTTTAGATACATAGATAAAACGTTTAATTTAGCGTTAGACTATCATCAGCTTAATTCCAACGAAGGCATTAGCAAATATTAGGTGCCTATTAATAAGAAGTTAAGAACTCTCCTATTTCTATACTAATATTATAAAGAGGAAAGGTTTTGGAATGAAACAACTGTTAACGGATTTAACTCGCGTATTTTTATTTTATTTTATTAGCTGACGTTTCGGATTCTTTACAGTTTCCATAATCATAGCACGACTGAGCTGACAATAGTCTAACGCTAAAGTAAAACGTCAGCTAATAAAATAAAATAAAAATACGCGAGTTAAATCCGTTAACAATTGTTTCATTCCAATGTGTAATAACCGCGAAGGCATCAGAAATTATGAGGAAAGGTTTGTTTGTTTATTTGGATTTAATAGGCCCCGAAACGGCTGGACCGATTTTACAAATTCTTTCACAGTTGGGAAGCTACGCTATTCCCAAGTGACATTGGCTATAAAAAAAAGGGATCCGTGCGAAGCCGGGGCGGACAGCTAGTCATGTATACAGAACGAATCTCACGAAAACCTCATTTATTTCGTTCCCTCCAATAATGGGTAACTTTGGCGTTACTTCCATAACCGTTACTTTATCAGTAACCTTAAAATCAGTACGTGACGGTAACCTCTCCAGAACCTGGAGATAACATCCCATTTAAAACCGTAACGGCTCTCCGAGCGAGTGGAAAACTGGAAAAAAATCGGTCAAGGTACTGTAAGGTGCTTACGACTTTTTAGAGTTCCGTACAAACTTAAGTACCTATATATAGTTTTGGAATTAATTTCCAAAACGTAAGGAATTACATATTTTTTATAGTCACTAGACGTGATACGTTAGGTAAGGTTATGGGTTCAAATCCTTTCAAAATTACTAATATTTATTAAGTCAAGAGGATTTTTTATGTAAGTACACATAATAATTTCTGATGTCTTCGTGGTTATTCTGCCGTCCACTTACTAAAGAGCCGTTAAGCCCAAAATGTAAATTTCGAGAAAAAGCCAAAAAACGTGGAATTCGTTGTCTCTACAAAACTATTACACATAGAAAAACGATTTTTGTCTACATAATTTTCATTTAATTCCGAGAACTATTTAAAGTGGTACGCGATACTAAAAGTGCATTATTTCATTTTTTTTTTATCATTTTTTCTTTTTAGCCAAGGACATGGACTGGCTTTTGTCTTCAGTTACAGCACTAAACGGCGGTTAACCATCCCTGAGCGAGGCTTAGCGGCCCTTTAGTGATGTAATTTCTTTTAAATGTTGAATGTAGTAAATGTATGTGGAAGTTATTCAGAAATGCTTAGCTATACGGCGGCTAGGTGACTTAACTGCTGTATAGTCAAGTAACAGAAACAAATTTCACTTACTGCTACAGTTCAAGGAGCGGCTATGGTACCTTAACGTATATTAAGTGAAGGAAGTGTCAACAAAATTGAATTATTCCTAACAGATTATAGTGTGATACTTAACTAAAGGGCAGTTAAACATACGTCGCTCGGGGATAACTGCTTTTTAGTAAAGCAATCATAAGATCAAATGTGATATATTAAAGTCGAAATTCGTAGTAACAAAATCATTTTATTCAAAATCCAAATAAAAAATAAAGAAATAAAGAAAATTAGGTCAACTTGCCTGTTAACTGAGCTAATAAACTTTATTCCACCAAAAACATTCTGTAAAAAACTAGCTAAGTCTCGAAGAAGCTGCTTGTTTATTTCTAAAAAGTAAAGAAATCTAGAAAAATTCGTGCGGAGTCTAAGGTTCCTTACTGCGATTTGTTTATTATCATAGTTAATGTTGCATGACTTGGCCGTTGATCGAAAACGAGACACTAGCGTCTAATTACCAATACCAATATGGGCTTTTATCGCTTAACAAACATAGGTAGTTGCAACAACAATTACGCGTAAACAAAATTGACTTGTACCCACTAACGTATAAAGAATGTTCTTCTTCGAGACTTGGCTAGTTTTTTGGTGGGATTTCACTTCTTTTTGTAGAAACGTGGGAATATTGATTTATTTATTTTATTAGATTTTCTTATTCGACAAAGTTTTTTCTTTTTAGGAGTAGTTTTTTATTATTACAAATCTTTCTTTTCTTGTTTTTTGGTTCTGATTCTTGTTCAGCAACTATTTTTCTTATTGCCCATTCGCGTTCATTATTTATTTAAATAGACGATTTATAATATATAGTTTCGATAGATAATTTCTAAAATATAGGCGCGGTATTTACGCTTAGGCCGGTTGTATTCGGTGATCACTGAAGCTAGAGCTTTTATACTCTTGAAGTGAACATTTATGAGGTGCACCGCATGAAGATCGGTTACTCGTGAAAGCGCCACGTAGGCTTGGCCACAAGAGAATATGGAGGTGCCCATATGCCATATTTAAGCCCTTGGCTCTTCTAATTGTTAGGGCATACGCCACACAGATTGGGAATTGTTCTATGTACACGTATTGCAGGGGTATGATCTCAAATTTTGACTCAATAGGCTATAATTCGTGAATACAATTATTACCGAATTTTCCCATCAATTGTTTAGGCTTTGTTTGGGTCCCACGTCACTTTTTGTACAACGCCTATCGACCCACTAAACCTAAAATAACATCAATGTTTCTGCTAAGCATTACTTTAACTCCCTCTTTAATGATTATAGTTTCTTCCAGTCCACCAGTCATCGACGCGTCATCTTTATATTTTTGTAAGCACACCGGGGCTTTCGATTTCATACATTTTAAGCAATCCAAGGAATCTTTAGCAACTAACTTTATCTCGGGTTTCGGAATCGCTTTTAACATAGCATTATTTAACTGCATATACATATTTCTAGTCGGTAGTAAGCAAACAGCATGTTTTGGCGAGTCCCTCAAACATTGTGCTATTTACATTAACCTTCCTTCATTGGAATGCGAAAGCAGAGGTATCAATCGGTTAGACAGTATATCTTCGTCTGATTGAGTTGTCACTCCTACTCCGATTCTTTTTAACATTTTTACAAACGTAAAATCATCCAGCTGTCTCATGTTCAACGTGAGTTCGTTGTAACTATAAAGTTTAGTCTATAAGTTTGGAATACTTAAGGTGCCTATATGTTCATTAATTTCTGAAGGGGTTGGTTTTTCAAATGGCGACTTTTCTCTAACGGGTGGAAGTTGCAAAAGATCCCCAAACACTAAAATACTTATTTCTTTTCCCAAACCAACCTTCAACTTTCAACCAATCTTCTACATCAGAAGTATCAAACACTTCGCATAAACGAAGATTTATGTAAGCTAGAGTTACATTAGATATCATAGACTCTTCATCTATCTACATTAATATTTATATATTAATAATATTATAAAGAGGAAAGATTTGTACCTATTTTTGTATGTTTGTAATGAATAGGCTCAAAAAGTGCTGGGCCGATTTAAAAAAATCTTTCATCAATAGAATGCTACATTCTTCCAATTTGACATAGGCTACATTTCATTTTGAAAAAAATTAGGGATCCTTGGTAAAATTTGAACAATGTAACCGAAGGTGTAGAAAAATGATAGGCTATAAAAAAAAGGGATCTGGGCGACGCCGGGGCGGGCCGCTAGTAATAAATAATTCGACAGTTTTAAAATCTGTCCTTAAAATTTGAAGTAGTTCGTCTGAAAGCGGGTTGTATTTAGAAGTTTGTTAATGTTCTACGGGCACTTGTAATAATCTGCGAATAGTTTATCCGTTTACGTTAAATGCTGCAATTCCAGTCGGGGCAGTTATATTTCAGTTATTAAACCTAAATTAAAACTTCTTTTAAATCTAATAATTAAGCAATAATCAATCCCCTCCCTCAAAATGAACGCGGTGCGAGCGTCGAAAAACTGCCGTTTAGTTAAGGAATGAGGCTTTACTGCTCTTTAGCTCTGTATAATATACAAAATAATTTCATCTATACTTAACTAAAATAGCGTTAAAGGACTATTACTGCTCTTTAGCGGAGTTTTTCTATAAGACCGCTTTTTAGTATAGCAATTTTAATAATAACCGTAGTGGCTTGCTTAGCTATAACGAAGTTAAAGGAGTTTTGCGACTCTCTAGCTTAGGATAATGGGATAACGACTTTTTAGGTAAGCACAAGATCACAAAAAAAGAATTAATTCCTTAAATTTTAGCAGTTATGGTGGTTTAACGTACATTTAAGCTAAGCAATGTGGGTTTGACGCTCTTTAGTGTAGGAACCACCAGAAAATCTGCCACTTAACGGCCACAGTACTGCTCATTATCTTTAAAACTATTTGCCGTAGGAATACGATTCTTAAACCAAAAGATAGAGAATTGAAAACTATATAACGTACCATCAAAAAGTCAAAATTGACGTTTTGAGGGTTAACGGCTCTTTAGTAAGTGGACGGCAGTATTACACACTAGCTTCTGCCCGCGACTTCGTCCGCGTGAAAGTCCTCCTTTTTTCAGTCGGTTAAAAAGTAGCCTATGTCCTTTCTCAGGCTCTAGACTTTCTTTGTACCAAATTTCATTTAAATCGGTCCAGTAGTTTTAGCGTGAAAGCGTAACAGACAGACAGACAGACAGACAGACAGAGTTACTTTCGCATTTATAATATTAGTAGGGATTAGTAGGGATTGGAATGAAACAACTTAAGACAGATTTAACTTGCGTATTTCATTTTATTGGCTGACGTTTCGGAGCCTTGACTGACTGAATAGTCTTATGCTAAAGTGAAAGATTTTTTTTTTCACACTTTAGCACTATTTTACACATTTAACAAAAATGTTTGTATCTCTAGACTAAGGTCTTTTTAACGGCATCCAAACGCAGAGCAGACCACTTTAGGAACTTCGCAGTTATTTTGCATTTAAATCGAGTCGCAAATACAAAGTGGTGCTAACAACGATGCACTTTATTTAGCTCTTAAAATGAACACAAACGTGTGGTTCAAATTCCCTTATAGGTATAAATATATATATCGCACACCTAGATCTAAAGGGAGCTAACTCAAAAACCTGAAGATTTTAGTTATGCACACCATCGGATTCCTACCACTAAAACAGATTTAAGCTAATATAACACTGCTAGCTTCATTATAAAAAACATAAAACTCATGCGTGCATATGGACATATTAATCGGTTTTTCACCTCTCCTGAAAAAGTAACTTTTTTGAGTTAGCTCAGTTTAGATCTAGGTGTGCGATATATTCTTTGGACAATACGCAGCAATTGATCTAGTTCTAAACTAAGCAAAACTTGTTCTATGTGTGTCCAGTACACATACATCTAAACTAATATAATAAAGAGGAAAAGTTTGTTTGTTTGTTTGGATTGAATAGGCTCCTGAACGACTGGACCGATTTTAAAAATTCTTTCACTGTTGGAAAGCTACACTATTCCCGAGTGACATAGGCTTTAAAAAATGGGATCCGGGCGAAGCCGGGGCAGGCCGCTAGTAAATACATATAACACATCCAAGATTCAGGTACTTACAGTGATTATCACATTGACATCTGCCCATAGCAAGATTCAAACCCGCAACCTCCTCTTAGTCAGGGGCTTTGACCACTAGACCAACAGGCCGTTATAACGTTCTAAGGTGTTAACACTTGACTAATATATAAGGAACCCTGAAATCCAAGGAAGTATTTGTGTCTCCTTCTCTCGTTGGTAATTAGAGTGAAAGATCACGTCAGGTCGTTAGATCGTGGACACGTGTCTATAAAACTTAACTACCCGCACATTACCGATTTTACACGATCGTGTTGTCGGGGGACCTGACGCGGGCAAAAACACGTATGTGTCTGGAAGTCATGAAGTTGTAGCTATTTCATGACGGTTTCGTTCGATTAAGGATTTCGTTTCAAAGCATAAGTATGAAGAGGTTACTTCTGAAGTCTCTAACTTTGACGGCCTGCTGGTCTAGTGGTCAGAGCCCCTGACTACGAAACCGGAGGTTGCGGGTTCGAATCCTGCTAGGGGCAGATGTCAGTGTGATGAACACTGGCATCTGTACCTGAGTCTTGGATGTCTTATCGCTGCTTTTCTAGAATAGTGTCACAACTCGAAATAATTTGTTATTCCATTTAAGATCGTGAACCGTCATATATGAGTTTCAATTCAGAAAGGTGACGCATTTCGAGTTGTGACACTATTCTAGAAAAGCAGCGTTATATGTATTTATGTATGTTTATCCGTTGTCTAGTACCCATAGTACAAGCTTTGCTTAGTTTGGGACTAGATCAATTGGTGTGATTTGTCCAAAGAAAAAAAAAAAAAAAAGTCCTCTTGCATTTCTGAGTGCATCGCTCTGTACTCTTGTCAACTACGCTATATCGCTCGATATCTCTGACAGTCGATGTTAATCTGCCTGGTAGGCATTTCCTATAGGGGCAAGCTGGTCGGATTAGACTACTAGCCATTAGGCCGCCATCTTTGAATTGGCTTCTAGTAATACTTACAAATTACAATAATATGTTGCCGAGACAATTATACACATAAAGGTCATGTGGAAGAGATTCCTTAAAAAAAATCGTATTCGTCATGACTTATTTAAGAAATCTGTAGATCAAAATTTTTATTTTTAAAATCGATAATACATATTTTAAAATATATGTTTAAAATTTCAATATGAATAACAATATTCGATATTTTTGGTTTCAAATTTGATTAATTGGACAAAGTTTTTGGAGACCTTGCTTGTATGTACTTAATGATTACATAATGATGTTATGCTTAAAATTGTAAATGTTTGAAATAATAAAAAAATAAGAAGAGGTATCTTTTGAAATAATATTTATTTGTACTGTTCTTGTCTGTTACATTGCTGTAGGATGATATTATAACAATGCCCAAGGATTTCACTCGAGAAAGTATTGTTAAATGCATAAGTTTCAAAAACTTCCGACTTCCTTAAATTTTTATTAGAATGATTTATTTCTTAAAAAGCACTCATTCTTCTTAATCCAATCTTATCCATTTCGACATTTTCTATATCTTGTTCTGAAACTAAGGAGAGGTTTTGCATTAAATCTCTTTTATTTTAAAAATAAATAAATAAATAATATTATTATTTATTTATTTATTTACACTTTATTGCACAATAAAAAACAAATGTACAAAAGGCGGACTTAATGCCATACGGCATTCTCTACCAGACAACCTTTAAAGCAAACAGAGAGCATGTGTAGGCGCAAAAAGAATAATACATATAAAATAATAGATACAACATAATATTATTATTATAACAGGATTATATTACACTACATACATACAATACATAAATATACTAAAATATATAGATATACAAAAATACATAAGTAACTACAATGACAGATGATGAAAACTAAAGGTTTAAAAAGTGCTTACGTAACAAACGCTTGAATGCTAACTTACTCGGTGCTTGCCTGATAGATAGAGGGAGAGAATCCCAGAGACGGATTGCCTTATTATCTTAGAGTATAAAGATTCTCTAGAAAAATATTTCAAAAGAAGCTCGGCGACTGTTAATGTAAAGTCTAATTGTGTGTATCCGTCTGTGTGATTGTGTTGTTATTACCTTCAGTTTCATCCCAGGGCTGCTTGTCAGTGGACGCGAAGAACACGTATATGACGCTGCAGACAGTCATCAAGCCAGCCATCAACAGCATCATCACACGCCACTGCTCGCGATTAGCCTAAAAAAAAGACATACATGATTTTAGAGATTAACATATCAAGATATTCTTTATTAACTACTAGCGGTTCGCCCCGGCTTCGCACGGATCCCGAATTTATCATTATATTTTTTTCAAAATATTCTATAGCCTATGTTACTCAGGGTGAACGTAGCTTCCCAACAGTGAAAGAATTATTAAAATCGGTCCAGTAGTTTTTGAGCCTATTCATTACAAACATACAAAAATTCAAATCTTTCCTCTTTATAATATTAGTAGAGACGAGTTATATTATAGCGGCCCGGCTTCGCACGAATCCCTAAGTCTTTATGACATTAGTGTAGATTATTTTGTAATCAAGTCATCACTACGGAAGCTTCAGGCTAACGTCTCTATACTCATGACCGATCTGAAGTTGCAACGATGCGCAAGCGCCGCCTGGTGGCGCTGTGCGAAGCCTAGAATGAGGTGGTCGAGGGGGTAACAGCGCGTCGCTAGTCACTTTGCTTCGGACTGTCGTATCGTGCACTAGTCTCTTAGGAACTGTACCGTGTTTGGACATAAAATAATTTAAACAAGTGATTTTTGGCAATAATTAATATTTAATTAGATTGTCCATTAATTATTTTAGTTCTACTTAAATTCTTAACCATAAATATTAGCATGTCTATCCAACTCAACTATCCTTCTCTGATATATATTTGAATTAATTCCTTGTACATCATCTTGGGCTTACATTTGTGAACTTAAAAAAATATTTATCTCTTTTATTTTATATGTTCAAAAACTTACCGCATCAGTGACGACACTGGATACAACGTACGGTAGAAAGACAGCCCCCAATGTAGTCACAGTATTTCCAGTTGCGATGAGAGACCCACTGAAGGTCGGGGAAAGGTCCATATAATTGACCTGAAAAATAAACAAAATACTTCAAAGATATTTAAAATGTCAGAAAATCATTCAATTTATTAAAAACTAAAATTTTAAATTAAAGTAAGGTATTAAGACAAAACAAACATGGATTTTTTGGGTTGTTACAAAATTGTTTGTCTCTGCCAAGTTCAGGGTAAATAAAATAAACATTATATATTTAATAGTAGTGATTGCAGAATATAATAGTATGTATTAAAATACTACCATATATCCGCTACTCATCGCCGTATATAGTGATACAGATATGATCAACATAAACACTGCTAACGCTTGATTATCCGTAAAGGTGACTGCTATCAAGCACAATCCTGGTCCCATTTGAGCTGAAAAAGACAAATTAAAGAAGACTAAATCTTAAGGCTTGATGAAGTAAATAGAAGAGGATAAATATAAGAAATCGATAAAAAGGGCTATTAATATATAAATAACTAGCTCAAATATACCAGCCTAACTATTAAATGACAAATTAGAAAAAGAAGCATTACCTATAGAATTACAGACGACTCTTGCGGTTCTTAAGCTAACAACTCCTCGATTGGTGCAGAAATCCGACACGGCCCCGAAAGCAATGGAAGAAAAGATACTTGCTATGAATGGCATCGATGACAGCAAACCACTCTGAAACATTAAAGCAGGAATATCAGATGTCAATAAGTATGAACAATATTTCGATAATCACTTTGAGTTTGAATAGGTATTATCATCATTAATAGGAAACAATTAGAAGTAGAAACTGAGTCTGCAATTTAAGCTTCGTGATTAGGAACTCTGGCCATAAGGGGCAAAATGTATGTGATTTGACATCCGCGAACGTTTGTGACGTACGTGACAGTCGTTCGCGGATGTCAAATCCCATACATTTTGGTCATTTCGTTTAACGTTGACGTTGAACGTTGGCACCTTGTCTAGGCCCCAAGGACAGGTCATCAATCAACAAATTAACAGCGCTTTCTAGCGTTCTCATATCAAATGGATTCCTGCTGTCTACACCTGATTTTTGTACCATCTAATATTATAATATCAAATTATCGTGTAGCGGTGTTTGTAACCAAACTCCTCCGAAACAGTTGTACCGATTTTTAAGAAATTTTATGTACATATCGAGTAGGTCTAAGAATTTGGTGTTAAGGGTCCACCTAAAATATTTTTTTTAATTTTTGGACTTTTTTTTATAGTTCAGCATTAAAAATATAACAACTCTAAATCTTTACACTTCTACCATCAACTAAAAATTCTAAAAAACTCTGCAACATTGGTTCAGCTAATAATATTTATAATTATCTAGATGACTTACATTTTTGACATCAAAACCTAGAATAGAGTGCATGTAAGTCGGTAGCTGAGTAAACAAGAACACGAAGCAGACTCCAGCGCCGAAGTGAGTGATGATGATCGCCCAAACAGCTTTGCATCTGAGAATTGACTTCCATGGGGTCACTGGCCTCTGGGAGAAAAACAATGAGTATTAATTACTAGCTGTCTGCCTCAACTTTTCACGGATCCCTTTTTTTATAGCCTATGTCACGGGAATAGTGGCTTTCCAACAGTGAAAGAATTTTTTAAATCGTCCAGTCTTTTAGGAGTCTATTCAATCCAAACAAACAAACCTTTCCTCTTTATAACATTAAGTATATAAAGCAAATGTTTTATTTTGTTACGTCATTTTACTCAATAAGGATAAGTTCATAAAATCTAATGACTAAAAAGTAACAGCAGATTTCAGTTGAAAATAATAATGTTATCTTATCGTAGATTTCCTATTTTTCCAATCTGTAAAATGTATTTGCTGACTAAAGAAAAATGAATTGTTTACACATCACACTTTGTATGCATACAACTATCTATTGAATCTTATCATTTTGTTTACATTTCCTTTAGAAACATTTATCGTTATATAAGCTATGTAAAATTTACAATATATCTATTATGAGATAATGATATTAAAAAAAATATATGATTAACTTTGTATAGATTTATGCACACTTTTCAGGGACCATTGCATTTTCAGCAAGAAGCATGCGACTGAACCGAAGCTAACTAACGCTAAAATGATTGAGTCACAAGACTATTGTCAGCTCAGTCATGCTATGATTATGGAAACTGTAAAAAATCCTACCCGTCAGCAAAAAAAAACCCCGTGTTAAATCCGTTAATAGTTTTCATTCCAATACCTTTTTAGATTTCCCATCATCAATTTGACCAAGTATGAAGTTTCTTTCCTCGGCCTTGAGGGAGCCGTGCTCTGCAGGACTGCTGGTGCCGAAGACGGTGAGCAGGATGAAGCAGACCAGGCAGAGGGAGCCAGTCACCCAGAAGGCGGAGGGCCAGCCTGCGGGGCTCGCGGACAACAGACCTCCCAGCTGGAACCCAATGACAGTTCCAAATGTGGTACCTGGAAATAATGAGTTCAATACAATCTAAAGAGGGAAGTTTTTAATATTGAATAGTGTGAATAGGACTCATGCACGAAGGGTTTCGTACTAATATATTATAAACTAGCGACCCGACCCGGCTTCACACGGGTGCTATAATCCTTCCTCTTGAATCATTTGTTTGGATTGAATAAACGCATTGAACGGCTGGACTGATTCGTTTTCACTGTTACAAAGCGTACACAGGGACATAGGGACAGAAAAAGCGACTTGGTTTTATACTATGTGAGTGATACACGGCAAAATTTAAGTCTTTGGTCTTTGGAGTCCCCTTAAATATAGGCAACTATCATTTCTGAAAATTTCTGGCGTACTCTCACAGTTTATAAGATACAACCTGGTGATAGACGAATGGACGGATAGAAATGTCAGTGGGTAAGGGCCCCGTTTTACATTGGGGAAAAAAATAAAAGATTTTTTTTTATTTTAAAAGAATCTAAGGAAAATTTACACCAAAAAAAAAGTTTTCTTCCATAGAACCAAAAAGCTCTAAAGTAAGGTCTATTTAACTTCTACCTAGAATATAAATACTGAAAAGCATGTATCTATATTTTGGTATATTATTATGCAAATATAAATTATACAAAGTATTATACCTACCTGTATACACGTAGCTGCTAAGACTTGCTCTTTCGCTAAGAGGGACCCACTTAGACAGCAAAGTGTGGACGCTGGGAAAAGTTCCAGCTTGACTTAACCCCTGAAGAATTCTGCAGCCACAGACGGCTTTCCAGCCACCCTGAAAAACTCATACTTACAAAAGTGTTCAAAAAACCATAAATATCAATATTATTAAAATTGTGTCCTGGAAACTATAAAGGTTTCAGATAATAAAAGGTTAAAAACGTATTAATTAAGAGCTTGACATTGACTAAAAAAGTCAGTAGCTGATAACATTCGCTTTTCTCCTGCATATGCAAATAATAGTTTATTTGACGAGCTCAATTCGAATATTCACATTGAATTTTCTACAAATATAGATGTGACAGATAGAGCTAAATAAGTAGAAAAAGAAGATTATCATACCCAGGCTGCAACAGTAGGTGTCACAACAGAAGCAATCACATTAACCAGGAGAGCTATTTGCAGCGGTATCTTGCCTCCCCATCTCTGACACACCATTCCCATAGGAAACATCATGATGCAGTACCCAATGAAGAAAGCACCTAATATCAGGTCTTGGGTCGGTTTTGGCCAATCGTAAGTCTGAAAAAGACAGACTCCCTTAGCATGCCTCCTAAATTTAATACTCATTACTTAATCATTTATTTGCATTCTATAGGTGTATGTGTGTGTTGGGTACAACAATTTTTTTACGTAGGTACTACTTATTTGGTGGCTCCTTTACAAGAATATATTTTAGGAAACAATATTACTATATTTTTGGTATTATTACGTATGTCTGTAATTTTTTTCAATTCATTAAATTCAATATTATTTTCTTACGTAAATATTTCAAATTATGTAGGTATCTTGCTTTATTGATACATCAAAAATTCTTTTTGTCAACTAATAATGATAAATTAAATTGAAATTTACCTTGAAGACATACCACTTGCTTGTGTTGAGATTTATACTAGACACATTTTCAGCATCCGTTAGATTATCAAGTTTATAAACAACAGGTGGTATTTCAAATACATCACTTGAATTAAAAACATCTTGATAAGTGTTGATTGTTGTAACATTTTCTGTTGCACTGATTTTTGCATCATTGGAATGATCTGAAGTCATTGCCACTATAGATACTCCTAAGTGTGACCTTGCTATGAACAAAGTGCTTAGAGAAAGAAAAAATATAAAACATTGTATATGCCTAATTCCATATCCATAACTAGAAGGTACACCTTGTTTTTCTGTAATAATAAAACAATACAATTATTCACCATTTTCCTTAAATTTTTATCGTAAAAATGTCACTGGTTTAGAATTTTGTAATTTACCATCAATCAACTCTTTCGTAGGCACTTTTTCATATTTCGTAGGTTTTTCACTTTCAGACATTTTAGCATTATATTCTTATGAACTTATGAATAGAAATATCTAATTCAATATGAGTGTAATTATATTTAAAGTCTATGATAATAAAGAATATCTAATGTGTGAGAATTTGTAGAAATGACAAATCTTTAAAGGTCGCATGAGTTCTATCTAAATGGAAATTATTTTTGCTAGGTTTTATAAAATTCAATAATAATATTTCAACGTGAATGTGATAAGTTGGTAGTATCCATGTTCGCACTCCTAGTACACGGATGTAAGGACTTGATAAATTTCGAAATGCAGATTTACAAACCTTTTCACTTCCGTCGAAATCCAGACGTGAATTAAATACGAAGACCAGTCGAGCCTTGTAGGAAGCTTACCTAAGCTATCTCTACAATAAATATAATGTTTTCTGGCTTTGCTTTGATGGAGGATGATGTCTACCGGAACTACTACTTGGCTAGGCAACTTTAGCTTTTTTTTTTTTTTTCGAACTGAATACAGAAGCGCAGTTGGCCAGCTAATGGGCCTTCACTGCAAAACCGGACGGGTGGCGAGACTCCTGAAAGGAGTCTTTAGCTTATGATTTTTGTCAGCTCAGTCGTACTACGATTATAGAATCTGTAAAGGTTTTAAAACGTTAGTCAATAAAATAAAATACGCAAGTTAATCCGTTTATAGTTCTTTCATTCCAATGTACATAACCGCGAAGTCATTGGAAATGATTCAACTAGTATGTAGCTTATAAAAAAAAAATGTATTATCTCGTTTCTTCTATACTAATATTATGAAGCTGAAGAGTTTGTTTGTTTGTTTGTTTGAACGCGCTAATCTCAGGAACCACTGGTTCGAATTCAAAAATTCTTTTTTTGTTGGATAGACCATTTATCGAGGAAGGCTTTAGGCTATATAACATCACGCTGCGACCAATATGAGGGAAGAAACAGTGGAAAATGTGTAAAAAACGGGGAAAATATGAAGCCTTATGAAGAAGTGACAGAAGACTTTGACAGATCTTTGACGAAACAATCGGACGGGCAGGACGACGTCTGCCGGGGCCGCTAGTCAATTAATAAAATTAATAAGTACCCAAAAATGTAATATTAATTACTGTCTGATTTAGTAATTGTATCTACTCTACATTGAACTGCAATCTTAATTAAATTCCACTATCATGCTTGAACAGCTCCTAGTTCAAACATGTTATAATTTTAAAAGGCTACCTGGATTAAGATAACGTCAATATTTTGTGTAAGTAATTGTAATATTTTATTACTTTATTTGCGGTGTAATGATTTCATCTACTGCAAAACAGTTGTTACACCACAGTAATGATGAATCTTAATAATACCGTGTATCAGATTAAAAGCTTGAGAAAATAAAGTTCTTGTTATTTGGATGGCCAAATAGGTATTTCTTCATTTAGAAAAGTAGTTAATTTTAATAATATGATAGGTTTAAATTTGATTTTAAACATATTTTCTACTGTATGTACGTACATAAATCTATTTTTCATTTCAAATATTTAATTGTGATCTGTATGTTGATGATGTTGCTTAAAATGTAGGTATGTATGTTTAATTTCACAGATATTCATTTCTTCTTTTGTCTATTTCATTATTTTCTTTTATATTATTATTTTCATAGAGTTTATTCGCCAATTAAGTTTCAGTTACAAATAGAAAACTAAATAGCGTAAACAGAAATAAATCATCTGTGGAAATTTCTACTGGCTATCATGGTTCATGAGATATGACCTAGTGACAGACGGACAAACGGCCATAATGCGGGTTTCGCTTTACAAGTCCATTACATAATATATTAGTAAATAAATTATTGGAATGAAAAACTATAAATGGATGTCACTCGCGTATTTTATTTAATGAGGGCCACCGCGTGTCAGAAATCCGCTAGATGCGCTAGTGTAGAATGAGGTCCAGCTGTCATGTGCCACCAATGAGAGGCAAGCTACTGGCCTGTGATTGGTGGTACATGACAGCTGGACCTCATTCTACACTAGCGCATCTAGCGGATTTCTGACACGCGGTGGCCCTCATTGGTTGACGTTTCAAACTTTAGTTTCCATAATCGTAGCACGACTGAGCTGACGATAGTTTAACGCTAAAGTGATTTATATAATACCTACTGAAAACTACCTATTCCCCAATAGGTAGTTTGTAGTACTATTCAATCCAAACAAACAAACCTTTCCTCTTTATTATATTAGTATAAATTAAAGGTTTGTATCCTCCAAAGAGTTCGTTAATCGTTATCTTTAGTAGGAGACAAGTTAACCAATTTAAGTTAACCCGAGTTCAACTAGATAGTGCTAACTAACTTCGCAACCGGTATCAGTTATTTGAAAGTCGTTTAAGAAACTAGGAGAAACAGAGAATGCAAGGAATTAAGACCGACTTCATTAGACTTTTGAAATAGGTAATAAATTAAGATTATTGGAATAAAACACTAATAACGTTTTTCGCGTATTTTTTTAATTTTCTGACGTTTTGAAAACTTTACAGTTCTCATATTCGAAGCACGACTGAGCAGTAGTCTAACGCGCTTTAGCATAGCGTATAATAATGTAGGAACTGCAAAGTCTGCGAAACGTCAGGAAAGAAAACAAAATACGCTAGTTAGATCCGTTATAGTGTTCAATTCTAATGTGTAATAATTGTGATTAAGATTATTTGTAGATTAAGTTGTATTTAAATTGACACGGAGACACTATACATCTCTCGGTAAATGTGCCCGTATAATATCATAATTATCTGTAGCAACTATATATTTTGTATTCAGTCACACTTTTCGAATCGCTGGTAGACTCAGACATGTAAAAGTGCATTTATGTGCCTACTTGCAGAATAAAGATTTTGAATTTTGAATTTGAATTTTGTGAAGACATCAGAAATTATTAAATTAAGATTATGTTTTGTTAACGGTCACTTAAGTACCTACCTAATAGATTTTCGTCAGTCAAAGCTCGAATATAGGAACTGTAAAATTTTCGAAATGTCAGCATAAATAAAATAAAATACTTACACAAATTTATTCATTTTAATGTTTTATTCCAACACTAGCGGCCCCGGCAGACGTCGTCCTGCCCGTCCGATTGTTTCGTCAAAGATCTGTCAAAGTCTTCTGTCACATCTTTATAAGGCTTCATATTTTTCCCGTTTTTTACACATTTTCCACTGTTTCTTCGCTCCTATTAGTCGCAGCGTGATGTTATATAGCCTAAAGCCTTCCTCGATAAATGGTCTATCAAACAAAAAAAGAATTTTTAAATTCGAACCAGTAGTTCCTGAGATTAGCGCGTTCAAACAAACAAACAAACAAACAAACTCTTCAGCTTTATAATATTAGTATAGATAAATACAAACATATAAATGTCTTTTTTCCGTTATCACCGAAGTTTCTTGCACTCGCGATTTCCCTCAGTAATAAGTAACGAATCTTTGTTTTTGCCTTTAGTTATTCATCTCTAGTAGATCCCGCTGCTTCGCTCGAGTTTCCCGTTTCATGTTAATGAGTTTTAAATTTTCATGACTCGTTGTTTTCTTTCAACTCTGCTGAGTGCAGTTGGTTTTAACCATGAATAAATATAAGACTGTCTGTCTTTAGTCACAGACACGTGAAAATTCAATTTACTTAAATATTTACTTAGATGTAGGTATTAATTTAAATTTTATAGATATCTATAATTTCATTTAAATGATAATGATATTAAAATTTACTGTCCTCCGGCCAAAAAGCGCCAACTTTGTGGCCGCTGCGCTAAATGAAATTGCCGCTTTCTGGCTTCGTCGAACAGAAAAATAGTATACTGTCCTCGGCCTAGGTGCGTAATGTACTATTGTGCTAAGAGAAGAGTAGAAAAAAATATGACATCAACGCGAGGTGTTGCATGAAATAATAATGTAATTATTACACTATGGGCGTCTCTGATTGACTTTTAATTTTCTACTCTGTGTTTGTACTTTTTTGTATACAAGCGAAATGTAGCTTATATTATTACTAGCTTCTGCCCGCGACTTCGTCTGCGCACGATGAGTACTTCACACAATATCATTATAAAATATAGCCTATATGTTATTCTGATGTATAAGCTATATTGTGGAAAAGTTTCATTCAAATCCATTCAGTAGTTTTTACGTGAAAGAGTAACAAACATCCATACATCCATACTTACAAACTTTCGCCTTTATAATAGTAGTAGGATCGTCTGAAGTCCTTTGATCCTTTACAAAATACCTAGTTATCAATAAAGATTTTAATTTTTAATAATAACTACTAATTTGTAGTTATTAATAAATTGCACAAAAGTTGAGGCCTTGTATTTAGAAACTCATTTGCTAAACATTTTAAAACACAACATAAACTAAATTATTAACGTATCGCTTATCTTTGGGTATATGAAAACAAAAATAACATTTTATAAAATTTAATTTAGCTATCATTACAAAATATTTGTTCAGGTACGAAAATAATCAGAGCTCTAGTGTCAGGGGCTGCTCGTTTTGTTTTCTTTTTCGGGTGTACTCATTTCTGCAAATGAAAATACAAAATTAGGTTAGCTTTTACAACTTCTATTAAAAATATGAAACTTTGTGCAGGTTTAGTCTCACTAAGCTATTTGTTGTGAGAATTTTTCGCTTTAAAATACCTTTAATCATTTTTCATAACATTTTTTAATAAAACAAATATAACGGATTTAAGTCTCGAGGATGTTTTGAAAACTTTACAGTTCCTATATTAGTAGCAAACTAAGTTAAACAAGGTCTACATAACAAAATAATGATAATGATCCGCATAAATCAATTAGATTATGTTATGTTATAATCCTGAATTTTTAGTAACTAGCGGCCCGCCCTGGCTTCGCACGGATCCACTCGGGAATAGTGTAGCTCTCCAACAGTGAATAAATTTTTAAAATCGGTCCGGTCGTTTAGGAGCCTATTCAATCCAAACAAACGAACGAACCAACTTTTCCTCCTTATTATATTAGTATAGATTCCTTTGTTTTTCTCACCAATATCGTTTTGTTTGGGTTCGTTCCAGAGTTGTCGCTCAGAAGTCGCGAACATTAAGAAGAAGAGGTTCGTGAAGAAGTAAACTCCCGAGGCGAGGAAGAACACGATGCGCCACGAGGCGGGGTCCGTCTGAAACGAAACATATTAATATATGACTTCTTGTTAACATAATATACAATCATTTATATAACAATTATGTACAATCGATTATGGAATCTGTAAAGACTCCGAAACGTCAGCCAATAAAAATAAAATACGCGAGTTAAATCCGTTAAAGTTGTTTCATTCCAATGTATAATAACCACGAAGGCATCATAAATTATTATAATATACAAGGTCAACCAACCAACCAAATATATTTAAATCCGTTGTTTTCATAGTCGCAAAAAATATAAATAATGTAAAACAATCACCCAAATTAGCCTTATATCTAAAGCAGTTATTTAACTATTATGTATTATTTTTGAATGCGAACCAGTAGTTCCTGAGATTAGCGCGTTCAAACAAACAAACAAACTCTTCAGCTTTATAATATTAGTAAAGATTATTATATTATTAACCATAGTATTACGTTAATAATTCTGGTACATTCTAAGTACACTGGTAAATACAATTCAAAATTTTGGTACAGTAACAGAATATAGGTTTCTTTTCAGAATACTGGTACATTCTCAGAATTCGTAGAACGCTGTCTTATCCTCAGAATAATCAGAATATTGATTCATCATGAGAATTCTGGCACATGTCCAAAATTCTGACAATTTATAAGTTTTCGCAGAATACTGGTTCACTCTCAGAATACTTGGTATATTCCCATAATATTGGTCAGAATACTTAGCACTGGGACACTTCAGAATAATTCAATATTCATCAACCATTACATACAGTTCCTCTGCCCAAAGTCCTTCCCCTGTTCAAGTTAGATACCGGGCAATGATCGATCATTTACCTCCTTATCCTTGGTGATGATCCCGCAGACGAGCGGCGCGATGATGGAGATGATGTTGGCGAGGCAGTTGGTGATGCCCATCATGTACGCACTGAAGTTGGGCGCCAAGTCGATGTGGACTAACTGCAAAGCAAAGTATCAGTGATAAAAACAGGAATAGGGTATTTGAAATGTTTTTTAAATCCATTTTATATTATGTAGTAGAGTCTAAGGAACCCAGCAAAAGTTGTTTTTTTTAAATCTGGTATGTATTAGCTGAAAAACATCGAATTAAAAATTCAATATTTAAATAGTGTGCCAAAACGCTACTTTGACAATATGGCGCCGCAATGAGGTCGGTGACGTCACATGCCTGTTTGAGATAATCTACCACAACTAGGCGCAACACAACTAGGTAAACAAAGTTTACGGGCATGTGACGTCACGAAAAACTCGGCCCAGCAGGAGCGTTTTGTGTCACGTGACAAACGTTTAAAAAATGTATTTTTTAAGGATTTTTAAATAAATCAAACATTATTTTCAACTTACGTTAATGAATAATCATTTTTTAACTCTTAATTTATACTGTTAACAGTAATTTACACTTTATTTTTCGCATTGTCAAAAAGCCTATTGTATTTAAATTATGGGTAATTTCACGATTCAACCGCCGTTAGTCCCAAGTTCTGAATATTGAGGAAATGAGCTTGAGCTATATCAAGAATTTCGTTACGATGCGAGGGGTGAATCGCTGGTGGAATCACCCTTGTAAGTACATCTAGTTTTAAATGTGATTACGACGTCTTAAAAATAATCAAACTTATTACCTAACTAGCTTCTGCCCGCGACTTCGTCTGCGCACGATGAGTACTTCACACAATATCGTTATAAAATATAGCCTATATGTTATTCTGATGTATAAGCTATATTGTGGTAAAGTTTCATTCAAATCCATTCAGTAGTTTTTACGTGAAAGAGTAACAAACATCCATACATCCATACTTACAAACTTTCGCCTTTATGATAGTAGTAGGATTTTAAAATTTCTGAGTAAAAAAGTTGTAGTGTTAGTACCAAACTATATTTAATTATGCTATTTGTAAACTATTTAGAATCGAAGGGATATTTTTATCTGTTAGTAAACTGGCAAATGCTTAACTTGGACATTGTGAAACTTCAGCGTAGCTAGTGGAGAAAATATTTCAGTAGGCAACTTTGTTCTTACCTGTTGTTATTATATTACTAGCGGTCCCGGCAGACGTCATCCTGCCCGTTCGAAATTCAAATTAGGTAACTTTAGTTAGACAACGTTTGTATGGGAAAAGAAAAGGGCTGTTTTTAGGGTTTTCCCGGCAATTATTCGATTTTTTCTCACCGTAAGAACCATCCTTGGACTTCAACGAACATTTCAAAAACAAAATTGACCAAATTGGTCCAGGCGTTGTCGAGTTATGCGCTTACCAACACATTTTGCGATTCATTTTTATATATAAAAGATTAACATTAAGTAAAACCAACCATATATCCAGTGTACTGTCCGGCGTTGACTCCCACGGCTAGAGTGAGCATCACCACCGCCACGACCATGTTGCCAGCGGGGGAGTACGACAACCCGATCAGCGCTATTGCAGGACCCCATAAACCTGGCAATAACAATAACATTAAGAATACATATATACTAAGACTAGCTTCTGCCCGCGACTTCGTCCGCATGGAACTCCTCCTTTTTTGCAGTCGGTTAAAAAGTAGCCTATGTCCTTTCTCAGGCTCCAGACTTTCTTTGTACCAAATTTCATTAAAATCGGTCCAGTAGTTTTAGCGTGAAAGCGTAACAGACGGACAGACAGACAGAGTTACTATCGCATTTATAATATTAGTAGGGATGTATCAATTGAAATTCGAGCAGTAATTGTAGCTTCAGCGCCATCGTATTTTCTGTATATAGGTGATTTCATAGAGAGTCTTCTTAGCTCTGTTTGATCTCATTCGCGAAACGTTAGACTATAAACCGCGTGCTTGAATTCTCTCAACTACAATAGATTAGTTTAGATTGTTAGTTCCTTTTCACAGTTGTTGCCTATTCTTATTACTTCTCAAGATTGCTAGGAAACTAACAGTAACTCACAAGTTTATCCCACCGTATGAAAAGTTCCCTATAGTGTAATTGGAAGTACGGTGACTCGTATTAAGTCCCGCTAGGGTCTCGATTTTTTCCCATCTTGTCTTGGTACAAATCGCTGCTTTTCTAGAATAGTGTCACAACTCGAAATAATTTGTTATTCCATTTAAGACTGTGTACCATCCTAACTAATATTATAAATGCGAAAGTAACTCTGTCTATCTGTCTGTCTGTCTGTTACGCTTTCACGCTAAAACTACTGGACCGATTTAAATAAAATTTGGTACAAAGAAAGTCTGGAGCCTGAGAAAGAACATAGGCTACTTTTTAACCGACTACAGATAAGGAAGATTTCCACGCGGACGAAGTCGCGGGCAGAAGCTAGTCACATATAAATTTCAATTCAAAATGGTGGCATTTCGATTTGTGACACTATTCTAGAAAAACAGCGAAATATCATTATCACTAAGAATACAATTATTACGTAACCATGTTACAATGATGGTATACACAGGACAGTTGATTTACAACGGCAACCATATTCTCTGAGTCACTTAAAGATAAAGAATTGAAACCATTTTTAAGGTTTACCTACTCGTACTAACATTTTATGTATTTTGCCATTAATATCAAGTTACTGAATACTATAAACCTTATTTTGAAGACACATTTACCTACTAATATTTACAAGCACCACAAACCCACTAATTAAAATTGAAACGTGTCTATTTAAATTTACAAGCGAAAATCAAATGCATGTCCACTATTCTAGAGGTGCATTTGGTTTGACCGCGGGCGAGGTGCATCTGTATGCACTAAAATGGCGTCGGAATATGTTCTTTTGACAAATGTTGTCACGTACATTATTAAATCTATTTTACGTAAAACGAATTCTTAAAGCTTTGAGAGGTCTTCTGGGAACTGTTCCACAGTTTCGAGGAACAATTTCATTTATTTAGCAGCTAAAATGCTGTGTGCAGTAAATTTTGTTTGAATAATAGCAGACACTTGCAGCGATGTGTTTGTCGGTTTTACATATATTTTGTTTTGTTTTGTATTTAAAATTGTTTATAAACTACAACATTTACACAATAAAATCGGTGTATATAGGGTACAAGTTATTCTAAATGATGTTTTTGTTGTAGATGATACTAGTTGTCCGTCCTGGCTTTGCATGGGTGCCATTATTGGGATAGCATATTATTATAAACTTTCTCCGTAAAAAATACATTCATCGATGTTGTATATACAATCATCCTTTTATATATAGGTACTTCTATATCTATACAAATATTAAAAAGAGGAAAGATTTGTATTTTTGTATGTAACGAATAAACTCAAGAAGTACTGGACCAATTTTAATAATTCTTTCACTGTTGGGAAGCTACGTTCACCTTAAGTAACATAGCCGATATAATATTTTGAAAAAAATTAGGGATCTGTACGAAGCAAGGGGGACCGCTATAATTATATAAAATAGTACCTTACCTATGGTATTGAATAGTTTCCTAGTGTTAGTGACACTCAGCCAGTTCTTCCTGACGATGACATCCGTCATGGCGCCCATGGGGAAGCTCAGCAGGTACATCGCCAGGTAAGGCAGAGAAGATAACACACCATTCTGGAAATAATTTCAATAATATTCTAAAGAAAGTTCTGATAAACAAGTCAAAAATTGCCACTGGGAAGTCAAATTATTAAACACTAGCGCCCCGCCCCGGCTTCACTAGGTGCTATAAACCTTCCACTTGAATCACTCTATGTATTAAAAAAACCGCATCAAAATCCGTTGCGTAGTTTTAAAGATTTAAACGTACATAGGGATATAGGGATAGAAAAAGCGACTTTGAGTATTTACACAATATCGTTATAAAATATAGCGTACTAGCTTCTGCCCGCGACGTCGTCCGCGTGGAAATCCTCCTTTTTTGCAGTCGGTTAAAAAGTAGCCTATGTCCTTTCTTAGGCTTTAGACTTTCTTTGTACCAAATTTCATCTAAATCGGTCCAGTAGTTTTAGCGTGAAAGCGTAACAGACAGACAGACAGACAGACACAGTTACTTTCGCATTTATAATATTAGTAGGGATAATAATATGTTATTCTGATGTGTAAGGTATATTATTGCAAAGTTTTATCATAATTCATTTATTCGTTTTTGAGCGAAAGAGAAATACATCCAGACATCCATGCATTCTTACTAACTTTCGCGTTAATAATATTATTACGACAAGACAAGGTGCCAACGTTCAACGTTAACCTTGAACGACAGTACCAAAATGTATGGGATTTGACATCCGCAAACGACTGTCACGTACGTGGGCACTTGTCTAGCCCCCAAGGTGCCAACGTTCAACGTTAACGTTAAACGTTAGCACCAAAATGTATGGGATTTGACATCCGCGAACGTTTGCGACGTACGTGACAGTGGGCACTTGTCTAGGGCCCCTTGTCTACGCCCCTAGGACTTAAACTCACATTTTTCAAGTTGACGTTTAATATGTCAGCCATGTATGTTGGCATCTCGGTCATCAGCGTGAAGAAGCCCCAGTTCTGTCCGCAGTGAGCCACGATCACAGCCCAAAAGGGGAGAGAGGTCATGATCTTCAACCACGGCGCCGAGTATTTCTGGAATCCAAACACAAATGGAAAGCAATGGTTATGAATATTTTGGGTGAAATTTATTATAGTGTTTAAGTCATTGGAAAACTTGGGTGTAGGACGTTAAACGAATCGACCTAAATTCGTTATCGTCAAATCTCATACATTTTGGTGGCAACGCGGCAACGTTAACGTTGAACATTGACACCTTGGGGCTTAGACAAGGTGCCAACGTTCAACCTAGGCCCCATTTTCTTTGGGCCCTTGTTTCTTTAAATATGATGTACTTAATAGAAAAAAACACATGATCACTATCATCTTATGTCATATTTTTTTTTGCATTGCATATTATAATGATGTACCGTTACGTAAGTTCAAATTGTATATCTAAATTGAATAAAAGACTTTTTGCTAAGTTTAATGCGAAATTGATTTGATTATACAAATATAAAATACAATTTTAGTTTATAGGACAACGATTGTTGTTAATATGGAAATGTACTATTAATACCTACTTCTTCATAACTCTCATGAACAGAATATACCTTACCTTTTGCTTCCCTTCTCTGCCTAATGAGGTCTGGATGTAGATCAGTTCAGCTTCCGATATGACCTTAGAGTGTTCCGGAGAAGCTGATCCCAGCAACAGATACAATACTGTCCAGACAGCGCCCAGAGTGCCATTCACGTAAAATATGGATTCCCAACCGAAATATGTCGCTAAGTAGCCCCCGGCGATCAATTGAATCGCTATACCGAGTTGTCCACCTGAAATAATAGTACATTACGCACCGAGGCCAGTAAAATAAAAAATGTCTCAGATCACATGTAATTGTCGTCCGAGGCGAAGACAGAATGCGGCAACTTCATTTAGCGCAGCGGCCCGAAAGTTGGCGCTTTCTGGCCGGAGAACAGAAATAGTACATTACGCACCTAGGTCAGTAAAATAAAAAATGTCTCAGATCACATGTAATTGTCGTCCGAGGCGAAGCCGAGGTTGACAAAAATGTGATCTGAGGCTTTTTATTTTACTGGCCGAGGTCAGTATACTATTTTTCTGTTCGACGAAGCCAGAAAGCGGCAATTTCATTTAGCGCAGCGGCCACAAAGTTGGCGCTTTCTGGCCGGAGAACAGAAAAATATTTTTCTTAATAAGAAACTACATAGGTAAAAAAATAGTCCGTAACACAGTTCGTCTTACCGAATGAAAAATTTGTGACGGATCTAACTCAAGTAGGTATTTTACTTTATTTCCTGAGGTTTCGAAAATTTTACAGTTCCGAAATTCGTAGCAAGACAAAGGTCAGCCTACGAATGGATACTACGTTAATATTTTCGTAAAATTTACTTAAATTTTCTTATTTTCTGCGTTACAGTATTTTTGATGTTCTCTTACATAAGAAGTTAAATAATTCCAGTCGTTCTAGCCTGATTACGGGGCTAACGGCAATATAAATTCATTTTTAGATTGTATTATTTTCCAGAAGAAACTATGGTCAAGTGTAATCAATGAGAACCACTTCTTCATAAATGGACTATAGTTATTTAAAAACAACAATCAAATTTTACAACATTTTCACACTTTTTTTCAAACTGTCTAATTTTAAAACATAACTATAAACGGGCAGTATCAAATCTATACTAATATTATAAAGCTGAAGAGTTTGTTTGTTTGTTTGTTTGAACGCGCTAATCTCAGGAACTAGTGGTTCGAATACAAAAACTATTTTTTTGTTGGATAGACCATTTATCGAGGAAGGCTTTAGGCTATATAACATCACGCTGCGACCAATAGGAGCGAAGAAACAGCGGAAAATGTGTAAAAAACGGGGAAAATATGAAGCCTTATGAAGAAGTGACAGAAGACTTTGACAGATCTTTGACGAAACAATCGGACGGGCCGGACGACGTCTGCCGGGGCCGCTAGTATAAACATAAAATTTAAAAGTTCCTACGGTAACAGCCAGTTCTTACCAGCGTAAATAATAGTTGTCAAAAGGCCCTTCTCTCCCAGCGGTATCCACTGGCTGACGAGGTGGTGCATGGATGGGTACACGAAGGCTTGCGTCAGGCCTTGCAGCACTCGGCACGCGCAGACTAACTTGTACCCACCCTGGAATAGGACAATCGTAACTATCACTACATAGTATAAAACAAAGTAATCTGTCCCTATATGCTTAAACCTTCAAAACTACGCAACGGATTTTGAAGCGATTTCTTTTTATATATCTATACTAATATTATTAAGAGGAAAGGTTTGTTTGTTTGGATTGAATAGGCTCCAAAACGGACCAGCCGATTTGAATAATTCTTTCACTGTCGAAAAACTATACTATTCCCGCGTGACATGGGCTATAAAAAAAGGGATCCGGGCGAAGCCGGGGCGGGCCGCTAGTCCCTACTTCCCTACTAATATTATAAATGCGAAAGTAACTCTGTCTGTCTGTTACGCTTTCACACTAAAACTACTGGACCGATTGAAATGAAATTTGGTACAAAGAAAGTCTGGAGCCTGAGAAAGGACATAGGCTATTTTGTAACCGACTGCAAAAAAGGAGGAAATCCACGCGGACGAAGTCCCGGGCAGAAACTAGTTACTTATAAATGCAATACTCACAATGGCAGCTGCAGTTGGTATCACCATGGACAGCAGGGAGTTGACAGCCACGGCGATGGTGATGAGCACTTTCCCCCCGAACCTGGTGGCCAGCCCCCCGGCCGGCACCTGCAGCACCACGTACCCCCAGAAAAAGGAGGAAAGCACCACCGTCCGGATGAACTGGTCCCACGCGAAGTACTGTAAATATTTTTTTACATTATAAAATTTGAAATGAAACAATTATAACAGACTAGCTTCTGTCCGTGACTTTGTCTGCTGGATGATTTTGCAAAATAAGAAATAAATACAATGTATGTGAATTTTAGTTTACATTTGTCAACCGAATAAATAGGATTTTAGCCAGGAATAGGCCTTATCGTCACTACATAGTGTAAACCAATGTCGCTGTCTGTCCGTCCCTATGAAAGCTTAAATCTTTAAAATTACTCAACGGATTGTGAAGCGGTTTTTTAATTGAGAGAGTGAAGAGGGAGGCTTATAGAACCCGCGTGAAACCGGGGCGGGTCGCTAGTAGAGAATATAACATAAGTACCAACATAATAATTTAATAATAATCAATCTTAAGACATTTACCAGACTAGAACGTCAGATATAGTTACTAATATTACATAAAGAAATGATAAATTAGTTGATAAAAACAAACAATAAGTTCTAACACAATCTGAGAAGTTATCTTTGAGGAGCGGTCCCAGCGGAGTCCCGAGGACCTCAGACTACAACTTATCAATCTAGTTACACCTGGTGTCATTAGTTAGACTAAAATCTAGGTTACATTAGGTAACTTACTAATTACTTGGCTAGTCTGTCTTTTGACGATGCCTTGTAAATTTAAGTACGTATTGAAAATGTAATTTAAGATAATATAATAATATCTAATGCCTTCGCGTTTATTACACATTGGAATGAAACTACTATTAACGGAATTTACTCGCGTATTTTTATTTTATTTTATTTGATGACTGCTATATAATTATATAATTACGTTATGAATATTATGACGCGATCACCGAAAAACCAGTAGGTACACTTATTATTTAAAAAAAATTGGCTCCGTTTGCTGAGAACGTGAAAAGTTTTTACAATAGATTTCGTTCTATTGAATGTTCACAAAGGCTAATTATTCAGTAAGTCCTCTTACGTAAGTTGAGAACTTTGCACAAACGGAGAGTCCTTCATCGAGATCGTTGGAATTTACTAAGCTTATATAAGAGAACGTTTAGAGTATAAACACCTATCTTTCTTCTTTATTTTATATATAAAAATGAATTGCAAAATGTGTTGGTAAGCGCATAACTCGACAACGCCTGGACCAATTTGGCCAATTTTTTTTTAAATGTTCGTTGAAGTCCAAGGATGGTTCTTACGGCGAGAAAAATCGAATAATTGCCGGGAAAACCCTAAAAACAGCCCTTTTCTTTTCCCATACAAACGTTGTCTAACTAAAGTTACCTATTTGAATTTCGAACGGGCAGAATGACGTCTGCCGGGACCGCTAGTAATAATATATTATTATTTACTAAACCTGTTTACTTACTTTTAATTGAGTATATAAAAGTATTTATCCATATAAAGAAAAGCTATAATGATTAGATAATCTTTTATAACATAGGGAACCACTAAGAAAGGATTTTTGAAAAGGGGAAATCTGGGGTGCTTATCGTATGCAAACGGAATAGGCCGAAGCTTACATTTGTATACATTTTCAATAGGTAGGTACGAGTATAAATTCAACGATAATGACAATTCAACAAAAAATAAATTCAAGTAAGTCTCGACTAACCTATTTGCAAAGTAGTTTCTAACCCTTATAGTTTAGGCCCTACGTTGATATGTTAATCATTAAGTCCGCTTCTCCTTTTATATATCCATACTAATATTATAAATGCGAAAGTAACTCTGTCTGTCTGTCTGTTACGCTTTTACGCTAAAACTAATGGACCGATTTAAATGATATTTAGTAAGAAGAAAGTGTGGAGCCCGAGAAAGAACATGGGCTACTTTTTAACCGACTTCAAAAAAGGAGGAGTTCCACGCGGACGAAGTCGCGGGCAGAAGCTAGTATAATATAAAGATAGATGTTTATGAATGGAATATTTCTCAAGATATAATATGTTACAACAATTCGAAGCTAATTAAGAAAATCAGTCGTTATTCATTTACTATCGCACTCAATTAATATTGTTTTGATATACAGTATTAATGTTTGTAATTACGTAACAACGATTTATAAATAAAGTATAGGTAACCTTTTTTATCAATTTAACATAATTATCGAGATAAAACAAAAAAATGATAGAAAGGTAATTAAAAAATACGAGTTAATACATTATTCGGTTTGTGTCTTTAAGATGTTATTTATTAATTACTTTAAGATGCCTATTGCTATTGCGATGCTATTTGATATATTTTTTTAATATTTATATCCTTTATTACATACTAGCTTCTGCCTGCGACTTCGTCCGCGTGGAACTCCTCCTTTTTTGCAGTCGGTTAAAAAGTAGCCTATGTCCTTTCTCAGGCTCCAGACTATCTTTGTACCAAATTTCATTTAAATCGGTTCAGTAGTTTTAGCGTGAAAGCGTAACAGACAGACAGACAGAGTTACTTTCGCATTTATAATATTAGTAGGGATATTGCAATGAAGCAACTTAAAACGGATTTAACTCGCGTATTTTAATTAATTTTATGCCGCAAAGGAATCAGATTTTTTTTTTACCACATATGTTCTTGTCTGTTTGAATGTTATTGACAATTTCTAGGATAACATTTCAATTATTTTGAATGTAGTGCCAGTAGATTAACAAGCCACTATAATATAATATAATATTTTAGAAAATGACGTCACTATATATTACATAATATAATAATATGATCTGGAAAATTACAACTTTTAGCTATAAATAAATTCTTAGGAACCGCTGACAGAGATCATTGTAAATATGACATGCGCAATTATATTACGTCGATATATTATTATCATATTTCCAATGATTGTTATATTATATTTGTTATATATTATTATATTTGTCTCACACGAGACGATCCCGCCCATCCCGATAAGGACGTATCTCACGTGTTTCTAATATCATTGAGGTCAACAATTAATTTCTTATATGACACGTAACTTTTCCACGGCTTTGTTCTAGTTTTAATTAATTTTAATAACTATAATATATAAATTAGTTATAAGAAATAATAAAACGACTTAAAAACAAAATGTTTCTTATAAGGTCGGAATATTTCAATTTGATCGGGACATTATTAATAGCAAGCTAAAGTGGCAGTGGGCTGGCCATATTAGCCGAAGAACCGATAACCGTTGGAGTAAACGTGTTCTAGAGTGGAGACCTCGTCTCGGCAAGCGTAGTGTAGGACGTCCTCAGGCAAGGTGGAGTGACGATTTGCGTAAGATTGCTGGCAGGAGCTGGATGCAAGCAGCCCAAGATAGAGCAAAGTGGCGTGAAATGGGAGAGGCCTATGTCCAGCAGTGGACTGCGACGGGCTGATGATGATGATGATGATGATTATTAATATAAAGATCGTGTAAAGATCAACTATAAAATCTGAATGAAACAAGAATAATGGATTTAACTCGCCTATTTTTAGCTTTAAGCTATCGTCAGCTCAATCGTACTACGAATATGGTAACTGTAAAACGTACGAAATCCATTATAGTTGTTTATTTTCAAAATGTTCAACAGCTACACTATCATCTAGCCCTAGTATGATTCGAACCCGCTACCTTCAGTTTCGTAGTTTAACCAATAAACCAACAGGCTGTCAAATTTACAGACTTACCGTCTCCTTCGTTGAGTCCGTCATGGCGACGATGGCCACGCTCATGTTGACCCTCATGGTGAAGGCCAGCAGCATCGCCAGGAACAGCAGCACTGTCTGCAGGTGCCGGGCGCCGAGCCCCTCTGCAAGAGAACACGGTTATTGATAAATCTGATGCCTTCGCGGTTATTACACATTGGAATGAAGCAACTATAACGGTCTTGCTAAAGTAAATTGTCTGCTCAGTCGTGCTATGATTATGGAATCTGTAAAGGCTCCGAAACGTCTGCAAATAACTATAACGGATTTAACTCGCGTATTTTTCATTTTATTTTATTTGCTAACGTTTCGGATTCTTTACAGTTTCCATAATCGTAGCACAACTGAGCATAAATAGTCTAACGCTATAAATAGTTTAAATACGTTAATAGTTGCTTCATTCCAAATAGGCGAACTAAAATGAGTCAACGACACGAGATTTAAGAATGATTTTCTCGATTAGTCTCGTGTGATTAGAAAATCATCAAGATGGGGTACTTAATCTATACTAATATTATAAAGCTGAAGAGTTTGTTTGTTTGTTTGTTTGTTTGAACGCGCTAATCTCAGGAACTACTGTTTCGAATTCAAAAATTATTTTTTGTTGGATAGACCATTTATCGAGGAAGGCTTTAGGCTATATAACATCACGCTGCGACCAATAGGAGCGAAGAAACAGTGGAAAATGTGTAAAAAACGGGGAAAATATGAAGCCTTATGAAGAAGTGACAGAAGACTTTGACAGATCTTTGACGAAACAATCGGACGGGCAGGACGACGTCTGCCGGGGCAGCTAGTTATTAATATACCAAATTACAGTTCATAAACAACGACTTTTTAGTCATTGAAACATATAAATTTGATACATACAGATAAATACATCTGCTTTTGCCCGCAACTTCGTCTGCGCATGATAAGCACTCCTGTTTTACCCCATTCGGGGGTAAATTTTCAGAATTCCTCTCTTAATGCTCCCCCATAATAATATTATAAAAGGAACGCCTGTGCAAAATTTCAAGTTTCTTACCGCTATAGTTCAGGCTATGCGCTGATACATCAGTCATTAAGTCAGCTTATCTATACTAATATTATAAAGCTGAAGAGTTTGTTTGTTTGTTTGTTTGTTTGAACGCGCTTATCTCAGGAACTAATGGTTCGAATTAAAAAAAAAACTTTTTTTGTTGGATAGACCATTTATCGAGGAAGGCTTTATGCTATATAACATCACGCTGCGACCAATAGGAGAGAAGAAACAGTGGAAAATGTGTAAAAAACGGGGAAAATATGAAGCCTTATGAAGAATTACCAATCATTAAGTGACAGTTAGAAGATATTGACAGATCTTTGACGAAACATTTTTTATATATAGATAGCCTAAACGTTTGTCACACACGTACTTAATTTTAAATTTAATTTTTGTGTCATACAATTACTTACATTTATTATATCATTAATTAAAATGCTATTTCGCAAGAGATAGTATTCCGTTTATTTCCTATCCGTAACACAAGGTTAATTCAAGTTGCACTTATTTCCTGCATCGCAATGCGGTTCATTTGCTTATCATTCAAATGACAAGGAAATTCAACACGCTAGGAGTTCATTGATAATCTTAATCGAGTCATTTCATTATCATCTTATAGAACTTTAATACCTAACTATAATCATCATTGGAATGAAACCATTATAACGAATTTAACTCGCGTATTTTATTTGACGGCCTATTGGTCTAGTGGTCGGAGAGACTACGACACCGGGCACTGCGGATTCGAATCCTGCTGGTGTCAATGTGATGAGCACTGGCATCTGTGTGTACCTGATTTTTTGATGTCTTATATGTATTTATGTAGGTATTTATGTATGTTTAGCCGTTGTCTTAGTAACCATAGTACAAGCTTTGCTTAATTTGGGACTAGATAAATTCGTGTGATTTGTCCAAAGGTATTTATTTATTTGTTACGCTAAAGTCAAATTGAAGTGAGGAAGTCATTATTTTATTAATCGTACGACGTCCAGTACTGGATGAAATCATTCTTAAATGAATTGTCGATAAACTAACTACCAATCAAGTCGACAACGTAAGCGATATTTGACAGATCACCGCGACAATAAACTAATATTGACATGACAAAATGTCATCTCGACAATCATCATAGACTTGCTGATTATGCAACAAACATGTATAAATGCAACTGGTAGTATGCTTTAAAATGATAAAACAATCACTATTACATTTTACATGGCCTCGATTGTCTTAAGACCGGTTCAATTGACTTATTTAGAAGACTATCTAATAATAATAATAATAATAAAGCCTTTATTCTAACTAAGACACAACAATATATACAATTTTTCTTTAGTATAGTAGGTTTCTAAATTAGAGTATGTCTCTTATTATAGAGTGCCTGTTGGCATAGGCCTCCTGCAACTCCTTCCATTGTCGTCTATCTAGTGCTACCCTAGTCCATTTAGACCCTAGAGTTAAGCTGAAATCATTCTCCCAACGCCTTGCTGGGCGACCTCTTTTTCTTTTCCCATCCCTTGGGTACCAGTGTGTTACTTGCTTACTCCATTTCTCAATTTTCTCGCGAAGCATGTGTCCTGTCCATCTCCACTTCTGTTGGTCAATTCGTTTATTTATATCTGCAACCTTCGTTATAGATTTTTTCCTTTAGTCGTAATCCAAGCATACTCCTTTCCATAGCTCTTTGGTATTAGCCAGCTTGTCTCTGTGTTGAGCAGTTAGTGACCAGGTCTCGCACCCATATGTCAAGCATGGAAGAATGCATGTGTTGAATGTCTTTCTCTTTATGTATAAATATACACATAAAGAAGACTATCTAGGGTTTATTTAATGTGAAAGTGTCGCAAATTAGGTAAGTCTTTTGAAAGAATTAACTTGGATTAGGTTTCAAACCAATTCGGTTACAAAAGAGCAGGTTTACTCCAAAAACCATCATGTTAGAAATTCTAAAGCTTTAAATGACTAGCGATCGAATTTCAACTGCTTTTTCGGTTATAATACTTTTAGACAAGTCTTTCTTTTCTTTACTGCCGACTTCTCCGTGGAATTAATTGTCCGGGTAGCCATAGTTAGTTTTAAGGGTTCCGTACTCATAGGATAAATTGGGGCCCTATTACTGAGACTCTGCTATCCGATCGTCCTTCGATAAGTCCGTCCGTCTGTCACCAGGCTATAATTTATTATCTTATACCGTGGTAATTAGACAGATTAAATTTTCACAAATTATATAATACTAGCGGCCCGTCCCGGCTTCGCACGGGGGGACTTAAGATTTTTTTAAGGCCTCAGAAACGATACTTTTCCCCCGTTTTTGAAACATTTTCGGTTACTGCTCCGCAACTATAAGACCTAGCGTGATATTATATAGCCTATGTTACTCGGGGATAATGTAGCTTTCCAAAGGTGAAAGAATTTTTGAAATCGGTCCAGTAGTTTCGGAGCCTATTCATTACAAACATACAAAAATACAAAAATACAAATCTTTCCTCTTTATAATATTAGTATAGATTTCTGTTTCCGTTGTAGCAACAAATAGGTAATACAAAATAGAATAAAATATACGTTTAAGGGAATTCGCTTAAAAAACTACAAGACAGAATAAAATAAATATTTAAGGGGACTCCCATACAAAAGATGTGATATTTTGCCGTTTTTGTAGACAATGGTACGGAACGTACTAACGTGCGCGAGTTGGACTCGCACTTAGCTGTTTTTACGGAGAAAGGATTAAAATCACCAATCTTCAAAGTCAAGAGATTTGACAACTGTCAGCTGTCTTAATAACAAATTCATAATATATAAACCTGTCATGCTATGTTAGATATTAACAACTATCATTTAGCCTTGACGAAATGAGAGTTCAAAATAATGATCTACGCAACGTATTGTGTTGACAAATGCGTATTATAATTAGGTATCAATAAATGATTGCAGGCTTCTAACAGAGGTCGAGTGGAGTGCAAATATAAATATTGACGTCAAATACGGTATTGAGGGGCGCGGCATTGATCGTGTAAAATTTATGAAATCATAACAATACTATAAGAATGCATGATGATTGTTTTTTGTCCTTAAAATATTATAAGTGATTTCTGATGCCTTCGTTGTTATTATACACTAGCGGTCCGCCCCGCTTCGCACGGATGCCTATTTTTTCAATATTTTATATAGCCTATGTCACTCACAAATAGTGTAGCTTCCTAACAGAGAAAGATTTTTTTAAATCGGTCCAGTTGTTTAGGAGCCTATTCAATTCAGACAAACAAACCTTCCCTCTTTATTATATTAGTAGGTATAGATTGGAATAAAACAACTATAGACGGATTTAAATCGCGTATTTTATTTTATTGGCTGACGTTTCGGAACCTTTGCAGATTCCATAATCGTAGCACAACTGAGCTGACAATAGTCTTATGCTAAAGCAATAAAATACGTTGTTTCATTCTAAAATATTATAAAGTTAAGTAGATACTTTTTCTTTTCTTAATCAAACAAAAAATTACAAAGAAAGCGCAACAAAAGTTTAGAAATGGAGGCTTGTGAAGTCCGAAATTGTGTAGAGACGTGACGTCAGGATCCGAACTTTTGAAGTGCTTATCTTTAGCTTGGATTAAAAATACTTACGTGTTTATTACTTTTGAATAATCTAACTTAAGATCTATATTAATAATTTTCGGTTTTTTTACCCAATGATCACCCTATTATTAACTATTTTTTGATATTTTTGTTATTGCAAAATTTATAATAATATTTTATCATTAATTAAGACGGCTTGATTTGATTTAAAAATTGTATTTTTCTTTGTTTAACTAAGTTATGTAGAAAAATATTAAGTTTTTAATGTGTACCTAAATAAAATAATAAGTTTTGTTTTGTTAATTTTGTTCCATAACATACTTTTTTATAACTCGTCGTAAATATTCAAAATAAATAAATAAGTATTTAACAAAAGTTTTTCACATTAAAACAAACCATTTTTTTTTAATAAAAAAAAAACACTTTTATAAATAAAAAACTTACCAGGTCTACTTCCATGTTCCTTTAAGTATACTTCCTTATTAGCGACCACAGCCATGTTTGACTAAGATTGTATTTAACTATTATGCATAAGAGTGATAATCGCATGGCACTGCGTGACACTGCGAGACACTGCGAGACACTGCGAGACACTGCGGGACACTGCAGCGGCGGCGCGCACGTTGCGATCGACAGACTGAGACTAGCGCGCCGCGACTTATTGCCCTATTTGCTTATAATATTTAGGATTCCGTGCTTACTTACTTATTAATATTAAATTAACCGGTTTCTGGAATGAGACAACTATCAATGGATTTTTCGGATTCTTTACAGTTTCCATAATCGTAGCATGACTTAGCTGACAATACACTTTACCGTTAGACTATTGTCAGCTCAGTCGTGCTACGATTGTGGAAATTGTAAAATACCTTGATAGATTAGATTAGATTCATTTATTTCTTAGTAATCACACATTATAATTACTTAAATTGTTATATCAAATCACATGCACTTATACTGAAATCGTCAATTAACAGAAATAACTGCTTTACTGAGTTTGATTCTGTTTTAACTAATTCTAGGCCCATTATATTCATCCCTACTAATATTATAAATGCGAAAGTAACTCTGTCTGTCTGTCTGTCTGTTACGCTTTCATGCTAAAACTACTGGACCGATTTAAATGAAATTTGGTACAAAGAAAGTCTGGAGCCTGTGAAAGGACTACTTTTTAACCGACTGCAAAAAGGGAGTTCCACGCGGACGAAGTCGCGGGCAGAAGCTAGTTAAGTATAAAAAAAAAATATGGTAAGTATATTAAGTATGATTTAAAAATAGCGTCAGCTGCATAGACGATTCTAAATTAATTTAAACACTATATTTAAAACTGGGTACGGAACCCTTATTGTTAATGGTTTCTTATGATGTTTAATATTTTTTGCTACCAATGTTACGGTATATTACTTCAATTTATATAATACTAGCTTCTGCCCGCGACTTCGTCCGCGCGGAACTCCTCCTTTTTTACAGTCGGTTAAAAAGTAGCCTATGTCTTTTCTCAGGCTCCAGACTTTCTTTGTACCAAATTTCATTTAAATCGGTCCAGTAGTTTTAGCGTGAAAGCGTAACAGACAGACAGACAGACAGAGTTACTTTCGCATTTATTATAATAATATTAGTAGGGATTTAAAGGCCTTGTTTCGTTGCGTAGGTATATAAAAAAAGACTGAATTGTTTAATGATAAAAATATTTTCCGGAAATTTCGAACTAATAATTATTATGTATATTGTATTATATTATATAAAGGTATTTACTAAAATTATTAATTTAAAACGTGCTATAAGAAAACACGTGAATACTTCTGCATAATTATTCTGTAGGTAGGTAAGTACATTGTTTGTATTGGCAGCTGTTGATTCAGTAATACCTATATATTAAGTATATATCAATATATCATAATATATCATTACTCTGCATTGTTTCGTTTCGTAATATAAAAAAAATAAGTCATTACTTTTAGACCAATTTTTCCAGATACATTTACCTACTTACTTGTTTTTTAATAGTTTCACCCAATTTATCAATGTACTATTAACCACTTTATTTAACAAAAATGATATTATGACGATGTTCCTAGGTTTTGGTAAAATCTAATATGATATTAAAAAAAGTTGTCATCAAAGTTAATTAATGATTTGTACAATTTTCTTTAGTAAAATTATTATAATGATAAACTGTCCGTGGGTACCAAGGGTTATCACAATCGACGCATATCTTTATTTCTCAAGCAATTACAATTAAAATAAATACAAGCTTCTATTGAAAATGATCTTTATTCCCAATAACTTAAAATTGTTTTTGAAATAAACATAATCATCTCCAAATGTAAACTTTAGCAGTTATGCCATTGACATTGTTATTTTTGGAACAAATTGTTGTTACCTACCTAAAACTTATCATGAAATACATACAGCCGGCCACGATAAGATTTTACAACTTATTGCTCATCGCTTACCGCTCACCGCTTACCGCTCACCGCTTACCACTCATCGCTCATCACTCACCGTTCATCGCTCACCGCTTACCACTCACCGCTTACCGCTTACCACTGCCGCTGCTCGCGCGTACCGTGGCCGACGGATCCATACAGCAGCCTTGTACTTGCTTATAATCATCATCAGCCCGTCGCAGTCCACTGCTGGACATAGGCCTCTCCAATTGCACGCCACTTTGCTCTATCTTCGGCTGCTCGCATCCAGCTCCTGCCAGCCATCCTACGCAAATCGTCACTCCACCTTGCCTGAGGACGTCCTACACTACGCTTGCCGAGACGCGGTCTCCACTCTAGAACACGTTTACTCCAACGGTTATCGGTTCTTCGGCTAATATGGCCAGCCCACTGCCACTTTAGCTTGCTAATCCGGTGGGCTATGTCGATGACTCTGGTTCTCTGCCGAATCACCTCATTTTTGATTCGATCCCGCAGAGAAACGCCGAGCATAGCCCTTTCCATAGCCCGCTGAGCGACTTTAAATTTGTGAACCAGCCGTACCGTCAGTGTCCACGTTTCGGCTCCGTATGTCATGACGGGTAGGACGCGCTGATTGTAGACTTTCGTCTTCAGGCACTGTGGGAGTGACGATATGAAGACTTGACGTAGCTTCCCAAACGCTGCCCAACCTAACTGAATTCTTCTATCCACCTCATCCTCGAAGTTGTTTCTACCTAACTGTAATGTCTGTCCAAGGTAGACATATTTTTGAACAACTTCGAGAACGGCGCCGTGTACCGCAATTGGTTCCGGTAGTACATGTTCATTGAACATGACCTTGGTTTTGTCCAAGTTCATCCGTAGGCCAATGCGTACAGAAGAGTCAGCCAGATCATTCAGCATCTGTTGTAGGTCCTGCAGCGTTTCTGCCACGATAACGATATCATCAGCAAATCGCAAGTGAGAGATGTACTCGCCATTTACTTTGATGCCACGTCCTTGCCAGTTCAGCGTTTTGAACATATCCTCCATTGCATTTGTGAACAATTTCGGGGAGATAACGTCCCCTTGTCTCACACCGCGATGCAATGGTATAGGCATTGTTTGCTGATTCTGGACTTGGACGGACATGGTAGCGGCTTCGTATAAACATCTCATCACTTGGATGTATCGCCAATCGACTTGGCATCGTTGCAGGGACTCCAGAACAGACCAGATCTCGATCGAGTCAAAGGCCTTCTCATAGTCCACAAATGCTAAACACAGGGGCTGATTATACTCTTCGGTCTTCTGTATAATCTGCCGCACTGTGTGGATGTGGTCTATGGTGCCGTATCCGCTCCGAAACCCAGCCTGCTCCGGTGGTTGGAATTCGTCAAATCTTCGCGCAAGACGGTTCGTGATTACTCTTGAGAACAGCTTATAGACGTGGCTTAGAAGGGAAATGGGTCGATAGTTCTTCAACAGGGTTTTATCTCCCTTTTTGAAGAACAAGACGACCACACCTCTACTCCACATCTCTGGAGTTCTCCCTTCAAACAAGACGGCGTTAAAGAGTTTTTGGAGCTCCCTAAGTATAGGTTTACCTCCTGCTTTTAATAACTCTGTTGTAACGCCATCTTCTCCAGGGGCTTTTCCGTTTTTGAGCTGTCCAAGAGCGATCTCGATTTCGCCAATACTGACTTCTGGCAGGTCTTCGCTGTAGTGGCGTGTTAAAGTGGCTTGCGCCACTTGCTTATAATATTAATTTTAAATATTTTTCAGACAGCAAAACGTGAAAATCAGTAAGGCTTGCAATTTTTTTATTTTGAGGTACGGAACCCGTAAATGGAAGTATTAAATAATATTTTATTTGAAAGCGCTTAAATTATTTCAGAAAATAATATTGTTGAAAAGTTCTTTTGATTATTTTACCACGAAATTAACAAGCTTTCGGTATATTATAAATAAAATATTTATTATTCAATAATTTGATTTTTAACTTATATTTTAATTGGAATGAATGGCATCAGAAATTATTATATTTTAATATTTTATATTCAGGTACAAAATTAATGGAACTCGTACATATTAGGCCTTTTCAGTATTATTTTCAACATTTCCCGAGTCCGTTATATCTGTAAACAAAATATAACAACTAAATAACAAAATAATAATTAAAACATTTTATATTTTATAGTAGGTAACACAGTAAAGGCTCCGAAACGTCAGCCAATAAAATAAAATCCATTAAAAATTATTTCATTCAATGTATTATAATCGCCAAGGCATGAAAAATTCACACGACTTTCTTTTACATATTACTAGCTGTCCGCCCCGGCTTCGCACGGATCATCTTTTTTTATAGCCTGCTAGCGGCCCCGGCAGACGTCGTCCCGCCCGTCCGATTGTTTCGTCAAAGATCTGTCAAAGTCTTCTGTCACTTACCGTCAATCACTTTGTATATAGGAGTATAGAAAAATGTTGATTTTACACTTTTTCAAGGTGTTTTTTTCAATTTTCTCTACTTACAAACCTTCCCTGGACTTCCACGAATAATTCAAGACCAAAATTAGCCAAATCGGTTCGTGCGTTCTGGAGTTATAGCGTCAGGAAGGAAAACCCAACTTATTTTTATATAATAAAAAAAAGATGTCACTCAGGAATAGTGTAGCTTCCCAACAGTGAAAGAATTTTTCAAATCGGTCCAGTCGTTCTGAAGCCTATTCAATGCAAACTAACAAACCTTTCCTCCTTATAATATTAGTATAGAGTATAGATTATATAGATATTATGAATCGATCGTCTGTTTCTTGTCTAAGGGCCAAGGTGTATTTACTGGGCTGTTTCGACCGTGACTAGTCGACTATAAGGGCTCGTTCACTGAAGGTTGTATTGACCCTGTTTATATGCTATTCATCTCGTAGTTTAGTGTCGTATCGACCTGGTGACGTCATAGCTGGTCAATAACTACAGTACAGTCAAGCAGGGAATTCTTGTTGAGAGCTCAACATTAAGTAATTTTTAGTTTCTATTTTAAATATCCCCTAAAGAGTTTATTAAATCAGGGAGTGTAAATAATAAATAAATAAATAAATATCTTTGGACAATTCACACCAATTATCTAGTCCCATTTTAAGCAAAGCTTGTGTTATGGGTACTAGACAACGGATAAATATACATAAATACATATAAGACATCCAAGAATCAGGTACAGATGCCAGTGCTCATCACATTGACATCTGCCCCTAGCGGGATTCGAACCCGCAACCTCCGGTTTCGTAGTCAGGGCCTCTGACCACTAGACCAACAGGCCGTTTTATGTGGCAACACTGTTAAAATCACCATCAATGAGTATTAAAGTGCAAGTGTCGATAAAAAAAAGAAAAACAATCCAATTCTGCCCTTTTACAATTGTCATGTTGATATCGTCTTATTTTCGCGGCGATCTGTCATCGGTATCGTTGTCGAAATCTTGTCGATGTCGCTTTTTATTTCTTTACTAGCTTCTGCCCGCAACTTCGTCCGCGTGGAACTCCTCCTTTTTTGCAGTCGGTTAAAAAGTAGCCTATGTCCTTTCACATTCATTTAAATCGGTCCAGTAGTTTTAGCGTGAAAGCGTAACAGACAGACAGACAGAGTTACTTTCACATTTATAATATTAGTAGGGATGTTTACAATGAAACAATATCGACACGACAAACTTTCTCCTTGTGACAACTGAATGTTCTGTCAAAAAGTATAGGTGGGTACCTACATCAGGGGAGGAGTGCAAATATGGCGCCAGGGTAGGCACTGCATACATTAATGACACTGTGCCTATATGGAATGCGCGCCCTTGTACATTATTATAATATGTGTCTTATAGTGGATATTTTACCTATATCTTTTTTTTCCGGTTCATTCCACGGCTGTCGTTCAGAAGTCGCGAATAATATAAAGAACAGGTTCGAGAGGAAGTAAACGCCCGACGCCACGAAGAACACTTTGCGCCATTCCAGTGGATCTGTCTGTAAATAGAAAAGCTGAATAAATTTAAGGTTAGTACATCATCAATAGAAATATTGTTCATTGAAATTTTGTTTCGTATTAACCTTTAAGCAAAGGTCTTATATCAATTGAACAAAGATTCAAAGTTTAATTCATTTTTATTGTGATAAAAAAGCTAAAGAAATAGCAATGAAACATCCATATTTGCTAAAATAAATAGGTATTTGACGGCCTGTTGGTCTAGTGGTTAGAGGCCCTGACTACGAAACCGGAGGTTGCGGGTTCGAATCCCGCTAGGGGCAGATGTCAATGTGATGAGCACTGGCATCTGTACCTGAGTCTTGGATGTCTTATATGTATTTATGTATATTTATCCGTTGTCTAGTACTTACCCATAACACAAGCAAAACAGCTTTGCTTAAAATGGGACTAGATAATTGGTGTGAATTGTCCAAAGACATTTATTAAAGATATTAGTTATTCAAAGATTATATAAACAAACCAATAAGCTAAAGTGGTGGCACACTTATTCATTTGTTTATATAAGTCAGGGTAGGCACTCCATACATTTATACCATTGTGCCTACATGGAATGCACGCCCTCGCTTATTAGAAGAGACCAAGGTTCTAGATTACCTCGTCCTGGATGATGTACCCGCAGACGAGAGGTGCGATGATGGAGACGATGTTTGCCAAGAAGTTGGTGAAACCCATCAAAATACCACTGAAATTGGGAGCCATGTCAATGTGGACTAGCTGGAAAAACAGAATCAAAATCGGTTCATGCGTTAGGGAGCTATGATGCCACAGACACACACACAGACACGTCAATCTTATAACACCCCGTCGTTTTTGCATCGGGGGTTAAAAAAACATAAACATAACACATTGGACTATTAAGAGGATTGTGAACCTGTTAATTTTCATACAAAAGGTGATAACGTTTTACACCCAGTAAATATAGTTAGATTTTTATAATTTTTGGATATGTTGTAGATATAATGAGAAACTACGTCTGTACGTTTTGATTTTTAAGAAATATTGCTTACGCTAAAATTTATTAGCATCTAAAAATCTATATATAGATCTAAAAATCTATATTTAGATCTAGCGTAAGCAATATTTCTTAAAAATCAAAACGTACAGACGTAGTTTCTCATTATATCTACAACATATCCAAAAATTATAAAAATCTAACTATATTTACTGGGTGTAAAACGTTATCACCTTTTGTATGAAAATTAACAGGTTCACAATCCTCTTAACGGATTTAACTCATGTATTTTAATTTTATTTGCTTACGTTTCGGATTCTTTACAGTTCCATAATAGTAGCACGATTGAGCTGACAATAGTCTAACGCTAAAGACTATTACTTTTCGCAACTCATTATTCATTCAATAACCGCGAAGGCATCAGAAATTATTAGACTTTATTAATATTACCGTATAGCCAGTAAATTCTCCAGCATTCACTCCTACAGCAAGAGTAAGGATTACCACCGCTACAACCATGTTTCCTGCAGGAGAGTAGGATAAACCGATTAACGCTATTGCGGGACCCCAAAATCCTGAAAATAATAATAATAATGAAGTTGTAAATTTGGCATGTACCAAGAAAAACTGATGTACATAACGGATTTTAATACATATTGGTATACGAAACGTCGTCAGTGCCACTTATTAGCAAACTAGCGACCCGACCCGGCTTCGCACGGGTGCTTATTACAATACCTTCGTATTGTAATAAAACAATTATCCCACTAAAAACATTCTGTAAAAAACTAGCCAAGCCTCAATGAAGCTGCTTGTTTATCTCTAAAAAGTAATGAAATCTAGACAAAGTCGTGCCAAGTCTAAGGTTCCTTACTGCGATTTCTTTATTATTATAGTTAATGTTGTGTGACTTGGCCGTTGACCTAAAGTGAGACACTAGCGTCCAATTACCATGGGCATCTCCCTTAACATAGTTTGTGTTTGACTTGTACCCACTAAGGTATGAAAAATGTTCAACATTGGCGGGGGCACTTCCGTGCCCTCAGATAACGGATTTAACTCATGTCTAATTTTATTTGATGACGTTTCGATGACTACTGAGCTGATGATAGTCTGGCAAGTATACATACGGCGGAAAAAGACTTGGTTTTATTCCTCAGTAACAGATTGCCTATGATACCTATGATAATAATATATTTTTCTGTCTTCCGGCCAGAAAGAGCCAACTTTCTAGCCGCTGCGCTAAATGAAATTGCCGTTTTCTGGCTTCGTCGAACAGAAAAATAGTATAATAACCGCGAAGGCATCAGTAAAGATTATGTTAGCCTCAGATCACATTTTTCAGTACCTCAGTTCGCCTACGACAATTACATGTGATTTATTTTAATACATTATATTATTTGCTCGATCTTCGGATGCTAGCATGATTATTAGCCGTCATGATTATTTACATACACAAAGTAACTTAACCTACCTATAGTATTGGAGAGTTTTCTAGTGTTAGTGACACTGAGCCAGTTCTTCCTGACGATGACGTCACTCATCCAACCCATGGGGAAGCTCAGGATGTACATCGCCAGGTAAGGCAAGGAAGACAGCACCCCGTTCTGGAAAAAAAAATACCTTAGAATGAAAGAACTATTAACGGATTTAACTTGTATTTTTAACGCTAAAGTAACGCTTCAGCGTTAGACTATTGTCAGTTCAGTTGTGCTACGATTATGGAAACTGTAAAGAATCCGAAACGTTAGCTAATAAAAAAAAAATACGCGAGTTAAATCCGTTAATAGTTGTTTTATATAAAAATATTGAACAGACAAAAACTTTTATTTTGTATATTTGCGTGCTTCACATTTCTAAGTACCTAATTAATAAATTTGTTGGGGATCGTAGCGATAGAGACGATTTAAGACACAGCTTCCTTGAAAACTCGTTTAATGACAGCAAAAACTAACACTAAGACTAGCAAAGGACGAAAAGGCATAAAAATATCTTTAAAAAGTATAATTATAAATGTCGTGTTCCTGTCGTCAACATCTATACTAATATCATGAAGAGGAAAGGTTTGTTTGTTTGATGGTTTGCATTGAATAGGCTCCAGAACAGCTGGACCGATTTCAAAAATTCATCCACTGTTGGGAAGCTACACTATTCCCGAGTGACATAGGCTATAAAAAAAGATGATCCGTGCGAAGCCGGGGCAGAAAGCTAGTCATTCATATTTCAATAACAAGAACACCAATTCCAAACCAATAATCTGAAACTGTGAATTCGAAACATTCGTCTAGTGCGGTGGGACCTATACAATTTCACTGACATTAAAATTTCACTGAAGCTACACTCGGAAATACGTCATCGTTGCTGCGTATTGAATGGTGCCTTTTGACACAGATCCATTCATCGGAAGTTGGTGCCATGAATGGCATTGCATTACGAAAGAGAGTTTCGGATTGGCCATTTTGTTCGAGCTAGAGCAACATTTCGGTTCGTTCAGATTAAGCTATTTGGAATTGGTCCTATAACAAACACAGTGTTAATTCCGAGTGGGATTAATAATTGGTAGGTAAACTAAATATTTATTACAATGTATCAATATTAACTACGATCTATCAATACAAATTCGATTTCTATTCTTGGTTCAATACCATTAGTTTTTTAATTTTAATGATATTTTTGTACAAAGACAAGAGTAGAAAATTTTTGTTTGTTTTGTGATCCCCATAGGTGTTAAGGTTTAGCACGCTGCCGCTGGTAAAAGGAAAAGGCGTGGGTTCGAATCCCACAGGGGGGTCTTAAATATTTCTACAATGTATCAATCAAAATTGAGATATCTATGTGATATATCAAATTTTAATTTCTATGGTTTAGTACCATCAATTTCAAGAGTAGAAAAAATTGAGATCGTGTGTGGTAAGTGCTACAAAGCATTACACACAGATGGCGCTGAAGCGACATTTTTGCTAAACAAGAAAGTACCAAGACAATATTGTATCAAATTTTTTCCACACCAACTGGGACTTCCATAGTGTAAATGGAATCTAGCACGGTGCCGCGCGTAGAGGCATAGGTTCAAGTCCCATTGTTGTCTCATTTCTTTTTATTTTTGAATTGGTAAACTACTACTTAACTATTAATTTAAAGCACGGCTATCACACCCTATTTTGATCCGATAGTAAGATTATAAGTTGTGTAACTTTTTAACAAAATTTGTGTCATAGAAACATACATACCTACCCATAATAAGTTATGGTTGAAATTAGATGTTCCCAATGTCAATATCATTTTCTTGTTTACAATAAATTTACTTACGCTCTTCAAATCCACATGTAGTACTTTTGCCATGTATGTTGGCATCTCGGTCATCAGAGTGAAGAAACCCCAGTTTTGGCCGCAGTGAGCCACTATCAAAGCCCAGAACGGAAGAGACGTCAAGAATTTTGACCAGGGTGTTGGCAATTTCTGTAAATTTATGTTTTTTTGTTCATTACTCAACGAAGGAATGCTAGCGACTGGGGCTAGCTATAATTGTGATTATTTGAAATTAGAATTTATTTTTTCAACAAATAGATTGCTTTGAACTTATAAGAGGATAACACAATTTTTAAATATTACCTTTTGCTTTCCAGTTCTACCCAATGACCGTTCTATGTACTTCAACTCAGCTTCAGAAATGATCTTAGATTGATCCGGTGAAGCCGATCCCATGAAAATATATACAACAGTCCACAAAGCACCAAGTGTCCCGTTTATATAGAATATTGACTGCCAGCCCCAATACGTTGCTAAGAAGCCTGAAGCTATGAGTTGTAAAGCTATACCTAGCTGACCACCTGAAGATCAATTCCAAAAGACTGTGTTAAAAAAATAAATGTGGATAAAACCAGAGACCATTGGTCCAGAGAACTTAGGCTTATTGGGGAAGATACATAAAAGAAGATCCCTAAGAATTGAGATATTTCAAAGAGAGATCTATTTAAAGTTGGTTTATAACATACTGGAGTCAAGCAAAGGTGGTTTCAAAGTCTCCTACTCTGATATAGCCGTAATCTTTTAAAAAATGAGTAGTTGAATAAGAGAGTGTATCATACCAGCGTAAACAATTGTAGCCAAAAGACCTTTTTCTTCTAAAGGGCTCCACTGACTTATGAGATGATGTGTAGAGGGGTAAATGAACCCTTGGGTTAGACCTTGAAGAAAACGACAAGCACACACCAATTTCCAACCCCCCTGTAAATAAGGTTGATAAAGTATATAAGCTTTTTATTTCAACAGTATGTAATGAAAGTAGAGCTTTTATTAATCAGAGTAAACATGACCACAGAATCGGAGAATGTGAATCGAATCCTGCTGAGGGCAAATCTTAGTATGATGACCACGTGATTTGTACTTAACATTTTATACGTATTCGTACTGTCAATTATTTAGTATCCATAGTTTTGGTCTCAGTCAATTCGTGTGAATTGTCCCCACTTATTTAAAATATTAGAGATTTAAAAAAAAACATTGTTCATTTCAAAGGTTGACTGGTAGAGAATGCCGTATGGCATTAAGTTCGCCTTATGTGTATGATTTAGTTTTTTGTGCAATAAAGAATAAATAAATAAATAAAAATAATGGAACTTTGTAATCTTAGAATACTTACTACAGCAGCTCCGTAAGGAATAATCAGGGATAGTAGAGCGTTGACAGAAATGGAAATGGTGATGAGGACCTTGCCTCCGAACCTGGAGGCGAGCTCTCCAGCCGGGACCTGCAGGATGATGTAGCCCCAGAAGAAGGAGGACAGGATCACAGACTGCACCGAGTGACTCCAGTCGAAGTGCTAAAAATATGAAACAGATTTTGCTTAAAAAGTACTCAACTCTCAAAGAAGACTCAACTTTAAAAGGTATTTACTTATACGAGTATATAAGGGTCTAAAAAGACGAAATTGTTAAATTCCAATCATTAATAAACTTTAAAGAATAAGATATTTTAATTCACATAATATTGATACTATCCATTACATTCTTAAATTTTTAAAATCTGTCAGTGGAATAAATTTTGAAGACTTTAGAGTTGCCAAAGGTATTTGTTGTAGACAGTGCTGCTTTTCAATATTTTTTATCTATCCTAATATTATAAAGCTGAAGAGTTTGTTTGTTTGTTTGAACGCACTAATCTCAGGAACTACTGGTTCGAATTCAAAAAATCTTTTTTGTTGGATAGACCATTTATCGAGGAAAGCTTTAATAGTAGTAGTAGGCTATATAACATCACGCTGCGACCAATAGGAGCGAAGAAATAGTGGAAAATGTGTAAAAAACGGGGAAAATATGAAGCCTTATGAAGAATTACTATTCCACGGGGACGAAGTCGCGGGCACAGCTAGTTTTCTATAAGAGTACCTATAAATAACACGACTGGGATATTTTAAACCCACTCCTAAACTTATAAATTGTGTCTAAGATCTATATTTACAGTTATAATATCACAATTTACTTATTGATTAAGTTATTTGGAACTGACTTGCTCTCTGGTGGTGTCGGTCATGTCGACGATGGCCATGCTCATGTTGACCCTCATGGTGAAGGCCAGAAGCATCGCCAGGAACAGCAGCGCAATTTGAGCATGACGGACTCCGAGACCTTCTGAAACCATCATCAACAGTGGCTATTTCATCATGCTAGAATACAGTCCTTTGTTCCAAAATTCTCCAAAACCACTGGATCAATTTAAAAATTCTTTCACTGTAGGAAAGCTATTCCCGAGTGACATAGGCTACAAAAAAGGGATCCGGGTGAAGCCGGGGCGGGCCGCTATCCCTACTAATATTATAAATGCGAAAGTAACTCTGTCTGTCTGTTACGCTTTCACGCTTAAACTACTGGACCAATTTAAATGAAATTTGGTACAAAGAAAGTCTGGAGCCTGAGGAAGTACATAGGCTACTTTTTACCGACTGCAAAAAAGGAGGAGTACCACGCGCACGAAGTCGTGGGCAGAAGCTAGTAAAATATAATTATGTTTAATGATATTTATTTTGTAGCAAGGTAAAACATAATCGAGACCCCAGTGGGACTTAAACCCACATCGACCCCCTTATTACATCAATCGTATTACGGGCAACCTTGTTTTATTTTATTTTAGTTTGATAAACATTAAACAAAGGCATCCTAAAAAAAAGTAATAAAACTTTGGCAAACTGGCTTCACGTTAGTGTAATGATAAGTATCATAAAGTTTAATTAGTAAGGATTAGGCAATACAATTGTCATGTTAGGTAGTGGAAAATATTAAATGAAAATTTGAATAACATTCAAATTAATTACAACTTAGAAGTATTTGCAAATATCTTAATATATATCTTTAATATCTTTTTGGACAATTCACACCAATTGATATAGTCCCAAACTAAGCAAAGTTTGTACTATGGGTGCTAGACAACGGATAAACATACATAAATACATATAAGACATCCAAGACTCAGGTACAGATGCCAGTGCTCATCACATTGACATCTGCCCCTAGCAGGATTCGAACCCGCAACCTTCGGTTTCGTAGTCAGGGGCTCTTACTCAGTTAATCTAAATCAGTTAAACAAATGAAAATAAAATACGCGAGTTAAATCCGTTAGTTTCATTCTGAGAAATCCGAAGGTATTGCTGCTCAATAAATACACATGCGGCTAATTTTCAGTTTATTGCCGGAATGACGGTTTCTAATGTAACAACCGTTACCATGCATACATTACACATTCCAATGTGTAATAACCGCGAAGGCATCAGAAAATTGTATCTTAATTAAAAGAAAAAACATTACTTACTGGCCAAGCGCGAGTCCGACTCAGTTACGAAATATTTCGTAGTATTATCGATGAAAACAGCCAAAAAATTGGGTTTTTTGTATGGGACCGCCCTTATATACTTAATTTAATTCCGTTTTTTAATATTTTTGTTGTTAACAGTGCAACTATATAGCGTGATCATTGATCATTTAGTTAATTTGATTAAACTACTGATACCGATTTAAATTGGATTGTTGTATTAATTAAGATATTATTATATTGTGTTCTATTAAAAAACAATTAGTGATATTTATATAGTAATCAAACTTTAAATCGAAATCCGTTTCCCACTAAGTGTTACAAGTAGTTATATTTATCCTATTTTGATTAAAAAATAACTTAAATTCCTTTGCGACAAACGCAAACGTTAACCGACCACGTGACCTTTCGTTCGCTTAATCCACTTCCAAATGATTCTGCATTCGTTTCGATTGGTTGTTATTTTATCGATTGACACTTACCTAGGCGCCTATACCTATAATTATGACACAATGACAGATGTAAAATGACAATATTAAATAGTCCTAAGAAATACTTACTGGGTCTTACATTATCAGTCTCGTCGGCACACATTATTATCTAAATAAAAATGAAAAAATTAAAATCAACATTGAGACACTAACTTTCAATCGCGTATTTTTAATTTATATTTTGTTTGCTCAGTCGATATCGCCAGTTCAATCGTGCTACGAATATGGGAATAAGTTTTAAGTATAAGTTTTAAGTTAATGGGTGAATATTTGAGTTCGTACATATTGGGCATTTGAAAAAAAAATCTAAATATCGTTTCAAATTGCGAATTTTATATTTTTAACCTAAGGTTTAATATATAAATATGAAAAAAAAATTAAAGGGACGTAAATATAACCAATAAATAAATACATATATTATTTCAGTTTTTATTTTTTTTTAACGAGCTGTAATGAGTACTCATTACCGTATCAGGAATGGTAATCAGAATGTATGAAATATGCGAACGGTAAAGAGAAATAATACTTATGGTAGTGAGATTTGTATGGAAATGGTAATGTGACCGTAAATGGTAATGATAATAAAATATTTTTTATATGACAATATAATTATGATTTAAAGAAAATGAGTCTCTAAATATTAGTTTTTAATACCTACCTAATTATAATTATCAAAGTTTTAAAAGAAAAAAATAAAATACTCTATTAATACACATTACCATTTGAAATATCTCACTACCGTTTGTAAAATAAAACGGAAATAAACGGTAATTTCAAAAACGGGAATGAGATTTTTACGAATTTTGACCATTGTGCATTATTAAATAGACTTAAAATTATATTTGACATATTAATATAAACACATACCATAGACACGTCTTTTGGTACATTCGGCTTTAATAAGGCATTAACTTGCCAATTAATCTTCAAATGGTGAGGAGATAAAAATGTTGACAAACCGTATAACAGTACGAAGAGATCGTTATATTTTGGCGGGAAATCGTTTCACACGCGTGCGACTAGTTTGGCTCGCTAGCGACAACTAAGATCGATAGTTTGACGAATAATATGGCGCGAATATTTGATTATGGCTTAGTTCATTCTCACCAATGGTAATGAATGGTACCTGCATGGACATTTTTCAAAGCGATGACAAACTATTTTAAAGTGATCTTTAAGTTGTATAATTTTTATGATATCTAAACAAAGTTCTATTCTATAGAAATAACTACTTAAAAATACAATCTTCGACATATAATTGAATCATTTTGATCATTCATTGATCAAAATTGGGATTTGGGACATGACGGGTAATGAGATTTGGCTAATATTTTAATTTATAAAAAATATTTCTATTAAAAAAATAAATATGTCATAAACTTCTAAACATAGAACTAGCTCTATTTGATATATAAAAAATAATCTTACTCAGATTTCTCCACGTCTCAATAGTTATTTAGTGTTTGCCGCGTAATATGTACGAACTCAAATATTCACCCTAATAGTAAGTCAGCAAATGAAATAAAATACGTAATTATTAAACGGCGAAGGCATCAGAAATTATAACATTATTGTTATTAAATGCACTGTCGAGGCTCCGTAGTCGCACGTCACTACGCACCGACACTAGCGGCGCTCTCTTCGAGATCGACAGTGAGACACTGTCTCTATTTAAGAAAATTCGTTCATTCCTTATCTATTTAAGAAAACTGTGCTAAAATACTACCATATCAATGACATCTACTGTCGATTACTGTCTACTCGACTGATTAATACAGCGCTGCTTTGCCGGGCGGGACGACGTCTGCCGGGACCATTTTAGTTATTAGTCCCGTTTTAGTAGTTAGTAGTTATATATATTACTAGCTTCTGCCCGCGACTTCGTCCGCATAGAACTCCTCCTTTTTTGCAGTCGGTTAAACAGTAGCCTATGTCCTTTCTCAGGTTCCAGACTTTCTTTGTACCAAATTTCATTTAAATCGGTACAGTAGTTTTAGAGTGAAATCGTAACAGACAGACAGACAGACAGACAGAGTTACTTTCGCATTTATAATATTAGTAGGGATTTAATGACCGCGATACAAATTTCCAACACACGAACTACTTAGTTTTTTTATACATATATATTTTGAAACAGTGTGAATATCTCCAAATACTAATCCTGTTATCACATTGTATGTTTATCCAGCGGCGTTTGTCAACAGCATGCCTGACGCTTTATCTAAATTCAACTTACTTATTTTTATCTGGCGCGTACATAATCTTTATTTGAAAAAATATAATAATAATAAAATATATACCGCCCCCGCACCTGTACTCAGCTAACAAAATATTACTATTATGCAATACGTAGGTACTTAACTAAACAAACAAACAGATAAATGAGATTAATTGATCTAGTCGTGACTTGACAAAATACGTCATGTCGACAACGCAATAATATCGATACGATAAACCTCATTGTCGACAACGTTCTCAATATTATGATGTCGACAAAATATCGACTCGAGAATTCATCAGGCTTCAGGCACAGAATAGACAACTTTAGCGTTAGACTATTGTCAGCCCAGTCGTGCTACGATTATGGAAACTGTAAAGAATCCGAAACGTCAGCAAATAAAATAAAATAAAAATACGCGAGTTAAATCCGTTAATAGTTGTTTCATTCCAATGTGTAATAACCGCGAAGGCATCAGAAATTATTATAGACAACTAGCGTCTGCCCGCGACTTCGTCCGCGTGGAACTCCTCCTTTTTTGCAGTCGGTTAAAAAGTAGCCTATGTCCTTTCTGAGGCTCCAGACTTTCTTTGTAGCAAATTTCATTTAAATCGGTCCAGTAGTTTTAGCGTGAAAGCGTAACAGACAGACATACAGAGTTACTTTTGCATTTATAATATTAGTTGGGAATAGTAGGGATAGTACTTCAGGCAAGTGTTGTCCCCACTAGTAAGTACATGCAGCCGTCGATGGCGCTTAGACAGGACAAACGCGTGATGGCTGGTTGACGAGACGTCGGAGGCAAAAGCCCGAACTGTATGCAAAATATATACGCAGTTCGGGACATATAATTTAAGGTTGTTTCTTATGATAAAAATCCTACTAATATTATAAATGCGAAAGTAACTCTGTCTGTCTGTCTGTCTGTCTGTCTGTTACGCTTTCCCGCTAAAACTACTGGACCGATTTAAATGAAATTTGGTACAAAGACAGTCTGGAGCCTGAGAAAGGACATAGGCTACTTTTTAACCGACTGCAAAAAGGAGGAGTTCCACGCGGACGAAGTCGCGGGCAGAAGCTAGTAGTGCATATTTATGCAAGTTTTAATCGGTTTACACGATCGCTAGAGATTGTAAGCTATTTTAAGCGATGCAGTAACTATACTCGCTGCCTACTAGTTTATATTATAACGATTGTCTTAATGATATTTTGTACTGAGACAAGAGTAGAAAAATTTAGACTCTCAATGGGACACGAACCCACGCCTTGCCTTTACTAGCGACAGCGTGCTGACCTTTACACCATGAGAAACCACTAATGAGTCTTCGAATTTCTCAACTTTCTTTGTTTACTTGCGAATTTTTCGCTTCAGCGCCATCTGTGTGAAATGTTTTGCAGCATTTAGAACACGCGATTGGGTGACTTTGCAGTGAACCTACCATATAAATTGATTAGCCTATTATACATTTTTTTACAGTTGACTTCTTATTTATCATAGTCTCGACATCCCTCGCACGAAAGTTACATATTTTAGATTGTAAGTATATTTTAGTGTAAGATGCACAATAATTTTTGATATTATTAGATACTAGCTTCTGCCCGCGACTTCGTCCGCGTGGAACTCATCCTTTTTTGCAGTCGGTTAAAAAGTAGCCTATGTCTTTTCTCACGCTCCAGACTTTCTTTGTACCTACTAAATTACATTTAAATCCGTCCAGTAGTTTTGGCGTGAAAGCGTAACAGACAGACAGAGTTACTTTCGCATTTATAATATTAGTAGGTAAGGATAGTTTAATTCTATAAAATATAATAAAGGTAGAATTCTACATAATTTATTCTAGGTCTAGATCCAACACTTAGTCTTACCTAGTGGTTAGTAGTTACTCGATTTTCGATTGATAGGGGTTGTTATAAAAAAATAAAACCCGTAAGATGTTGTGAATATAGTTTAATTGACTCTCTATTTATAATAATAATTAAAATAGTGGTAATTGAAGTGGTTATAGTAAAATCACATGGTGCATTATAACTATAATATTATTATAAGATGTGAACAATAATACGATAATAAGTTAATGTTACTCAAAAAGTAATTATTATTTAGAACTCGTCCGTTTTGGTTTCGGCCTTCACAAAAAAAAACGTTTTAAATAAACCTTTGTAAAAAACTAAACTGCGTCTGCGTCATTGTAATGACATGTGTATTTAATTATATTTTGCTTAGTACCAAATTTTATTTTACAGCTTCTTTGGAGTCCAATCAGTTTTATAAAACTAGCCATAATGTACAAAAAATAATACCGATTCCCTTGGTCACGGCATCACGGTAGAACAGCTGGACCTATTTTATATATTTTTTTTTTGCTGCGTTTATTATGATCAGGAAAAATTATAAAAGTAGAACAGAAACCTTACAAAAACATAACTAAAATATGAATGTAACGTAGTATACATCTCAATATTAATAACTATCAAATCGATTGATTATTGTAGTGCTGCTTTGCCGCGCGGGACCACGTCTGCCGGGACCACGTCTGCCGGGACCACGTCTGCCGGGTCCACGTTTACCGGGACCGCGTCTGCCGGGACCACGTCTGCCGGGACCACCTCTGCCAGGACCACTATTTTAATATAAGATTATTATTAGTGGCACAGGATGTTCCAACAATCCTTTTTTATGGTTTTTGCAAGAAACAGAAGTATTTGTGTAACTTACCGATGTGTTTTGTCCCGGGTTCATTCCACGGCTGCCGCTCGGCGCTCGCAAATATTACAAAGAACAGATTGGAGAAAAAGAAAATGCCCGAACTGAGCAATGTGAGAAAATATATCTGCAAAAAAAAGTAACCAAAAATATATTTTTCCTTAATTTAAATATTCCCGCGCTTTATATTACTTGATCAAGACAGCGGGGGGTAGCTTAGAAGCTACCCCCCGAATTTTCAGCCGAATTGGTTCAGCCGTTCTTAAGTTACATAGAGCACTTATAGACTAGAGCACGAGACTGGGATCTCATTTCATGGCGCGTTTTCGACCGGAGGCACCGGTTGACTGAAGTGAATGAAATCGAAAACGGTTCACCGTATAAAAAAAAAATATACAAAATTTGTAGAGAATTTTATATTCCACAATATTAATAAAAATAAATACAAAAATCAAAAACCCATTTTTGTAACCTTTAACCTTGAAATTTAATAGTTGCTCACACGGCACACCATACCCAAAGAGGTTTTGAGACAACTTTAAGGGTGTCAATATACAAGTATTTACTTCTGTAAATACTTGTATATTGACACTTGTATAATATTACAGCTGGGTATCTCGAATTCCGAGATTCTTATCTAATATTTACTTAAATGACCGGATTAATAGTGTTTGTTGATATTATGTAGTTTGGCAAGCACAATAATAATATGATAATGGCTACCTCGCCTGGCACAAAGAAGTCGGTATTCTCATCTATGGCTAAAGTGGCGAAGTTTTCAAAAAGCCTCGTAATTGCAATTAGGTTTGCACTGTAGTTGGGTGACAAATCGGTATACACCATCTGGAAATAAAGGAGATGACTTATTATTACATTCACTTATTTTTGCAAATAAATATGACTTATTACATAATCAAATAATAGTACATTACGCACCAAGGCCAGTAAAATAAAAAATGGCTCAGATCACATGTAGTTGTCGTCCGAGGCGAAGCCGAGGTTGACAAAAATGTGATCTGAGGCTCTTTTATTTTACTGTCCGAGGTCAGTATACTATTTTTCTGTTCGATGAAACCAGAAAGCGGCAATTTCATTTAGCGCAGCGGCCACAAAGTTGGCGCTTTCCGGCCGGAGGACAGAAAATATAATTATATCTATATATTTTCACAAACTTTCGCTTTAATAATATTATTGAGGATATATTTTTCCAGTTTCTTTGTGTACCTAGTAACTGTAACTCACCAAATATCCTGTGTAATGGCAGGCGGTGATACCAAAAGCTGCGACACACAAGAAGATAACTACCATTTCATTTAAAGAGGAAAACGCCAAAAATAGTAGTATCATTGCCGGAACCCATAAACCTATAAAAATTGAAATTCGGCACCTAATTTACAACGATTACAGATAAGTATTTTAGCTGTTCATTAAGGGACTTAAACTGTTGTTACTAAACAGTTCAGACATTTTTTTCTTAAAACAAATAAAAGAATAAAAGTCTGAACCCCTTTTTTCATTCTGTTTATAATATATTTATGAAATTGTGACCAAAATTGTACTCACCTATAGAATTGAACAGTTTTCTTGTTTTGGTGACACTGAGCCAGTTATTTCTGGTAATTAGGTCACTCATCAATGCCACGGGGATGCTCAAAAAGAACGTCGCCAGGTTGGGTAAATATGATAATACACGGTACTATAAAAAGAAAGAGATCATTAAGAAAAAACATCTCTTTGTTTTTCTTTTGACAATAAAACACAACAAAACGTTTAACCAACTTTTAGCCATGTACCAAATTTAACTAAAACTTAGTTTTAAGTTCAACAAATTGCAACTAATCAATAGGTTCTGACTTACCCCCCTTAAAGTACTTATGTATAAAATTATCATAATATTAAAACCGCAGACATGGCCACAATTTGCCACAATCGCAGCCCAAACAGGAAGTGACGTCATTATTTTCCAATAAGGGGTTCTCTAAAAACATAGATAAATAAGAATTACAACTTTTCAGATGAAATAAATTAAATAATGGAACCCTAAAAAGCACCTAAGTAGTAAGAGAGTGTGGCAACTCTGATTTTAAGCGAACCCCCAATAACAAGAGTGCATAATATACATATAAGCGCATGTTAAATTCTTTCAATACAAATACCAGATATTTGATTTTAAAATAAAATATATAACATGTCAGGCTCTAAAGCTCGCCTACAGTCCGGTTTAGTAGACTTAGTGAAGCCCCACTAGCAGAGCAATTTGAAAAATAAAACACAACCAGACTCTGGTGGTAAAACATATATGGGTGTGTGTGTTTAGTGTGTACGAGAGAGTGCAAATTGCATCAACACAGTCATGATGACTTATAAAGAGCTTTTAAGTGATTAAATGTCTTTTTCAACACACATCAAACATTATAAGCAAAGAAATTGGCAATAATAACCTGATGCACTCCAACCCTACGCAAAGACCTCTGAATGTAACTCAATTCAATTTTCGAAATGAATTTAGAATCTTCTGGAGAAGCCGATCCAAGAAATATATATGCCACAATCCATGCAGAACCTAGCACTCCGTTCATGTAGAAAATACAATTCCATCCCGATAGAGGTTCCAAATGAATTACCATTATATCTGCCAGAACTACACCTAGCACGTTACCTAAAATATCAAAGATTTATTACTTGTTACATCTTAAACTTTGTGTCCAAGAAAATTCCGCGTAAAGTATTTATTTGCTAAGTATCAATCACATAAAATGTACATGGTTTTGTAACTGCGTATATGTTTTTTATATGATAGGTAATGATAATTATGTTTTCTGTCCTTCGGCCAGAAAGCGCCAACTTTGTGACCGCTGCGCTAAATGAAATTTCCGCTTTCTGGCTTCGTCGAACAGAAAAATAGTATACTGACGTCGGCCAGTAAAATAAAAAGCCTCAGATCACATTTTTGTCAACCTCGACTTCGCCTCGGACGACAATTACATGTCATCTGAGATATTTTTTATTTTACTGGCCTCGGTGCGTAATGTACCTACTATCATTTTTTATCAAACATGGTAAATTTTATATTATTATTACTTGGGACTCACTAAAGGACTTTACCTGAATATATAATTGTAGTAAGAAGACCTTTTTCTTCCAACGGTATCCATTGGCCAATCAGATTTTGCATGGAAGGGTCCACTAAACTTTTAGAGACACCGTGTAAACCGAAGCAAAGACAATGTAGATACCATCCAAGATTTTCAAATCCAAACTAAAAAAGATCTTAAAATTCTGACTGAACGTCTAAACTGGTTTGACTGAAAACTGGTGTGGAGAGAATTCAAGTGAAGTGTTTAATAATATGTTGGAAATGGTATAACGAAACGCTTCAATGGCAATAACTGTCAAATCCGCCGAGCGGGACCACATCTACCGGGACCACTAGTTATTTATAGATTACAAGTCTTAGTGGTCCCGGCAGACGTCGTCCCGCCCTGTAAAGCAGCATAAAAAATACGTTTATAAATCCGTAAAACGATTTTTTATTTTTTTGGGTTTCCGTGCATTGTTTTGTTTTATTTCTTACATGAAAACTTATATCTGATCACAACAAATACAACAAAAAAAGAGTTATATACCATTTTGGTATAATGCCGAGGAAGTTGGGATTCATTTTATTATGTACATATTAATTTCAAAACAAAATATTCTATACTTACAATATCTGGTATTAACGGTAAGGCCAAAGATATTAGAACATTGAGTAAGAGGGATATTGTGAGTAGGAGCTTGCCTCCGAACCTGGTCGCCAGCTCTCCAGCCGGGATCAGGGCGATCAGGGAACTCCAAAAAAAGCAGGAATAGAAACTAATATTATCATTCGGAGGGCGATAGTGGTTCTGCAATAAATAAATATATATTATTTATAAATATGAAGCTTGTTGATAATTTAATATTATTTCAACTGACCTTTTCTGAAGAAACCTACGTCTAGATTTATTTTTTGTAGCGGATTGTGTGGCAATTATTAATGTGCTTATATTAAATTACAGCATAATATATAGGTATTTTGAAATCCTCAAAAGTTTTTAATGTATTCATATCCAAATATAATATCACATTATGTATAGATGTATATATTTATTTATTTTATGATTATTTGAATAAATAAGATCACAAAAACAGAACTGTAAAACAACCCAAGTCTCGCTACTCAGTTCTTCTATTGTAAAAAGTTGTGAGATCCGTGTAATACCAAGTCATTAAAATTTAAATACCTACCTAGATTGACTTGGCCAACCGAAACGTCAGCAAATAAAACAAAAATATGAAAGTTAAATCCTTTAATAAATGTTTCATTCCAATGTGTAATAACCGCGAAGGCATCAGAAATAATAATAAAATGTAGAAAAAGTCATGCCAAGTCTAAGGTTCCTTATTGCGATTTCTTTATTACCTAACTGTGTCTAGATTTCATTACTTTTTAGAGATAAACAGCTTCATCGAGACTTGGCTAGTTTTTTACATAAGATTTTTGGTGGGATATCATTTCTTTTTGTAGAAACGTGGGCATAATTATTATTGATTTATTTTATTAGATTTTTATTTTTGACATCAAATGAAGAGGTCCACCAAGTTAAACTTTTTTTCTCAACGAGTATTCAAATGTTTTTTTTTCTATTTTCCTAGTTTTAAAGTTTTTCCATTAAACCCTAACTGTACCAAATCTCAGCTCTCTGAGTTTATGGGAAGTAGGGTTATCGTAGTAATAGTTCTATTTTGATGATCAAGAGTGAGTGAGTGTCATAAATGCGAAACATTGATTTCGCTTAATTTCGGAACTAAATTACCTCCAGACTTGAAATTTGGATTTTAAGTATGTGATTATAGCTTACTGGATGAAAAAAAATTCAGAGTTCTGGTCTTATACAGAGGTTCTCAAGTGGGGGCCTAAAATTGGTTCCAGTAGATGATGGTACGGCAGTGCTTGCTTTGCGCTGACCTTGGCGGGGGCACTGCCGTGCCCTCCGATAATATCTCCAAACCAATAACGTTTGCCTTAATTAAAAAGCATCATTACAATTTGGATTAACTAGGTTAATTAACGGAAAAGTTAATCAATAATTAAAAAGCCGAATTAAAAACATACAGACATTTTTGTTGTGAATATTTGTTGCGATAATGGGTTCAGATAATATTGTATAATAAGTTTATCATGAATACTTACGAGCTGGCTAGTTTCATTTAACCGTGTTATACCGATAGCATATTATTTAGGTGATTTCAGTTTTACTAGCTGCCTTTCCAACTGTAATAAAAATATCTAAATCACTTATTTAGGTACATATAAATATTATTACTTTTTGATGCCTTCGCGGTTTCAACTCACGTATTTTATTTTATTTGCTGACTTTTCTAAAACTTTACAATTTTTTTTCGCAATGGCCTCAGAAGTGATTTTATCAATTTTATTATGTTCAATTTGACATTTACCTGCTTATACCACATAATAGTAATATGGTACACGAAATTTATGGTGGTCGTGTTCGCGATGCCTTGCAGCACCATTGCAGCTGCCAGCAGCGCAGTCTGCAAGTGACGGACGCCCAGACAGCCTGGAATATTTATATAAGATACTAGCTGTTCGCCCCGGCTTCGCACGGATCATCTTTTATATGCCTATGTCACTCGGGAATAGCGTAGTTTATCAACAGTGAAAGAATTTTTGGACTCGGTTCAGCCGTTCTGGAACCTTTTCAATCCAAACAAACAAACAAAACTTTCCTGTTTATAATATGTCATGCTACCTTCGTATAATATAATATAAGTATGATGTGTAATAACCGCGAAGGCAGCATTTGGTACAGGCTACTGCACCATGAGACTAGATTAAATCAAATTAAACCATAATATAGGTATTAGTAAATAAGACACAAAGAAGTACTTAAACGCGTCACGTGAGTCTAGGTACTAACGCTTCGGAAAAAAAAAAGATAATATTTTTTTATAAGACATTTTTTAAGTAAACCTTAAAAATCATTTAGATATAATTTTAATTGTTAAAAAGTTCGTATTTTTTGTAATAATTTAATAGTTATCGAAAGGGAGCTTTCTCCATTTTCAGCAAATGTAAAATTTGAATAAATCGAAAACATAAAAAAAATATTTACTGCAAAATTTATAATAATTGAACATAAAATTGAATAAGCAACAATAAAAAACTTACGAGGTCTAACATTTTCTTCAGTACTTTCAATGGTCATTTTGTAAAAACTCCAATCGATGGAATGAATGTCAGTCCGTCAGTCGCAAGAGAGCGCTCGTCGCAGACTGTAGCCTGTACAGGGAGTCTCACTACAGCGCTAGCGTCACCCAAATACCTACTCAGTAATCAGTCCATTTCTGTAATTCGCTCCCAGGCAGGCACATGTTATGCCTTGACCTTTCTCCGACCTATTCTTGTGTATCAATATAGCTTAATATGTTCCTGTTTTATATCAATACTAAGCTTTTGCCCGCGACTCCGTCCGCGTAGAATTTAGTAAATTACAAAGTCTCGACATCCCTCGCACGTGGACTAGGGGTCTAGACGCAACACTTGGTCTTACCTAGTGAAATAAAATGAAATGAAATCACTTTATTCACTTGAAATGTGGTCACATAAAGGTCTTATAAGTAAATTACATATTACAACACATCTCGCCAACAATACTGGCATGCAAATATTTAATGTCAATGTAATAATTATAAATTTAAATTTATATGTTATGTCCAAAGATATATTGTTAATAAATAATGTCCCTTACAAATAATTAATAATATTATAGTTACAAAATGTACCTACATAAATATTTATATCCACTTTATTTATGTCAATAATACATTATAATTATGATCATAGTGGTTAGTAGTTACTCGATTTTGGATCGATAAGGGTTGGTATAGAAAATTAAAACCCGCTATATAGGTACTGTGAATATAGTTTTAAATTTTTTTATATTACAATTACAATTAAATTAGCGCTAATTGCGCTGATTACATATTGTGATCTGAGACATTTTTTATTTTACTGGCCTTGGTGCGTAATGTACTATTACAGCTTCTTTGGAGACCAAACACTTTTATTAAAGTATCCATAATATACGAAAAATAATACCAATTCCCTTGATCACGGCATCATGTTTATTATGATCAGGAAATATTAGAAAAGAAGAACAGAATCCTTACAAAAACATAACTAAAATATTCATGTAATGTAGCATACATCTTAATGATAATAACTATCAAATCGATTGATTATTGTAGCGCTGCTTTGCCGCGCGGGACCATGTCTGCCGCATCCATGTCTGCCGGGGCCACGTCTGCCGGGACCACGTCTGTCGGGACCACGTCTGCCGGGCCCACGTCTGCCGGGCCCAGGTCTGCCGGGCCCACGTCTGCCGGGACCACCTCTGCCAGGACCACTATTTTAATATAAGATTATTATTAGTGGCACAGGATGTTCCAACAATCCTTTTTTATGGTTTTTGCCAGAAACAGAAGTATTTGTGTAACTTACCGATGTGTTTTGTCCCGGATTCATTCCACGGCTGCCGCTCGGCGCTCGCAAATATTACAAAGAACAGATTGGAGAAAAAGAAAATGCCCGAACTGAGCAATGTGAGAAAATATATCTGCAAAAAAAAGTAACCAAAAATATATTTTTCCTTAATTTAAATATTCCCGCGCTTTATATTACTTGATCAAGACAGCGGGGGGTAGCTTACAAGCTACCCCCCGAATTTTCAGCCGAATTGGTTCAGCCGTTCTTGAGTTACATAGAGCACTTATAGACTAGAGCACGAGACTGGGATCTCATTTCATGGCGCGTTTTCGACCGGAGGCACCGGTTGACTGAAGTGAATGAAATCGAAAACGGTTCACCGTATAAAAAAAAATATACAAAATTTGTAGAGAATTTTTTATTCCACAATATTAATAAAAATAAATACAAAAATCAAAAACCCATTTTTGTAATCTTTAACCTTGAAATTTAATAGTTGCTCACACGGCACACCTTACCCAAAGAGGTTTTGAGACAACTTTAAGGGTGTCAATATACAAGTATTTACTTCTGTAAATACTTGTATATTGACACTTGTATAATATTACAGCTGGGTATCTCGAATTCCGAGATTCTTATCTAATATTTACTTAAATGACCGGATTAATAGTGTTTGTTGAAAATGTGGTTCGGATTCTCAGGGAAGAAGGTACGAGATTCTGTAAAATGCAACGTAATGGCAGGAAGTCGAAGCTTTCGGAAGAGACTTTAGGGCTAATGAAGAAACGACGTGAAAACCCACCCGTCACTTCGTCAGAGAAACGGATTCTAAACCGAGAGATTAGTAAGCGCGTACGACACGATCTTCGGTCCTTCAATACTCTTTCGATCGAAAGAGCGATCGAGCAAAACCGGGGAGCAAAAGTGTTTGTACAATCTCTTGGAAGAAGCCACCTGACGAAGTTGACCACAGAAATTGGAGAAGTCGTTGCTTCGAAGCCGGCAGTCCTAACCGAAGTGGAAAACTTCTATGGCCGGTTGTACGCTTCGCATGCATCTCGACCTGATCCCGGAAATGAGGATTCTAGAGCCACTTTAACACGCCACTACAGCGAAGACCTGCCAGAAGTCAGTATTGGCGAAATCGAGATCGCTCTTGGACAGCTCAAAAACGGAAAAGCCCCTGGAGAAGATGGCGTTACAACAGAGTTATTAAAAGCAGGAGGTAAACCTATACTTAGGGAGCTCCAAAAACTCTTTAACGCCGTCTTGTTTGAAGGGAGAACTCCAGAGATGTGGAGTAGAGGTGTGGTCGTCTTGTTCTTCAAAAAGGGAGATAAAACCCTGTTGAAGAACTATCGACCCATTTCCCTTCTAAGCCACGTCTATAAGCTGTTCTCAAGAGTAATCACGAACCGTCTTGCGCGAAGATTTGACGAATTCCAACCACCGGAGCAGGCTGGGTTTCGGAGCGGATACGGCACCATAGACCACATCCACACAGTGCGGCAGATTATACAGAAGACCGAAGAGTATAATCAGCCCCTGTGTTTAGCATTTGTGGACTATGAGAAGGCCTTTGACTCGATCGAGATCTGGTCTGTTCTGGAGTCCCTGCAACGATGCCAAGTCGATTGGCGATACATCCAAGTGATGAGATGTTTATACGAAGCCGCTACCATGTCCGTCCAAGTCCAGAATCAGCAAACAATGCCTATACCATTGCATCGCGGTGTGAGACAAGGGGACGTTATCTCCCCGAAATTGTTCACAAATGCAATGGAGGATATGTTCAAAACGCTGAACTGGCAAGGACGTGGCATCAAAGTAAATGGCGAGTACATCTCTCACTTGCGATTTGCTGATGATATCGTCATCGTGGCAGAAACGCTGCAGGACCTACAACAGATGCTGAATGATCTGGCTGACTCTTCTGTACGCATTGGCCTACGGATGAACTTGGACAAAACCAAGGTCATGTTCAATGAACATGTACTACCGGAACCAATTGCGGTACACGGCGCCGTTCTCGAAGTTGTTCAAAAATATGTCTACCTTGGACAGATATTACAGTTAGGTAGAAACAACTTCGAGGATGAGGTGGATAGAAGAATTCAGTTAGGTTGGGCAGCGTTTGGGAAGCTACGTCAAGTCTTCATATCGTCACTCCCACAGTGCCTGAAGACGAAAGTCTACAATCAGTGCGTCCTACCCGTCATGACATACGGAGCCGAAACGTGGACACTGACGGTACGGCTGGTTCACAAATTTAAAGTCGCTCAGCGGGCTATGGAAAGGGCTATGCTCGGCGTTTCTCTGCGGGATCGAATCAAAAATGAGGTGATTCGGCAGAGAACCAGAGTCATCGACATAGCCCACCGGATTAGCAAGCTAAAGTGGCAGTGGGCTGGCCATATTAGCCGAAGAACCGATAACCGTTGGAGTAAACGTGTTCTAGAGTGGAGACCGCGTCTCGGCAAGCGTAGTGTAGGACGTCCTCAGGCAAGGTGGAGTGACGATTTGCGTAGGATGGCTGGCAGGAGCTGGATGCGAGAAGCCGAAGATAGAGCAAAGTGGCGTGCAATTGGAGAGGCCTATGTCCAGCAGTGGACTGCGACGGGCTGATGATGATGTTGATATTATGTAGTTTGGCAAGCACAATAATAATATGATAATGGCTACCTCGCCTGGCACAAAGAGGTCGGTATTCTCATCTATGGCTAAAGTGGCGAAGTTTTCAAAAAGCCTCGTAATTGCAATTAGGTTTGCACTGTAGTTGGGTGACAAATCGGTATACACCATCTAGAAATAAAGGAGATGACTTATTATGTGTTCCGTTATATGTCCGAAGTCTTATAGGAGTCACGTCACCTCGTTCGGCCGCAAGGCCCTAGATGTCGCTAGTTCCGTGTCGTTTCCCGCGCATATTTCCCACCTATTTCTCAAACCTGCTTCCGTTAGGAGCTGTCGTCGAACAAGCCGCCATATTATTTAGCCTTTATTGCGTCGCTCTCTGAGCTGTGCGCAAGGTTCGTAAGTCGCTAAAAATTTCAACATGAAATTTTTATAAGTAATTTAAATTTAAATTATTTAAATTCTGGTAAGTAGAATTTATCGCTGAACGTTGTGTTCTTAACTTTAATAACGTTTTAAAGCACCGTACTTAGAATCTTTTCTGAAAAGATTTCTCTTTAAGTACCTTCAATAGTTTAATAAAAAATATTGTATTTTTTTTTTCCGATCTTTCGAGATGGTAAGTAGAAAGTTGGTTTTTTGTTTAAAGTGTTCCGTGTGGTTATTTGTTTTTTCATGAATAACACGTGTTTTCCCGCGCCGGCGGAGGTAGTGCGACTACGGGGGACTTGCGCAGAGCGCGCAGTCTCTCCTTCAGTTTCTCTGACGAGGAACGCTCTCACAACCGGTGTTGGCGCCGCCGCCGCCGCCGCTCCCGCTCTCGCAGCCGGAGCCGCGGCGGGCGGCGTCAGGCGCACCGCGTCTTCGGCGCCGCCGCCGCGTGGCGGCCGTGTGGAATGCGCCACGAGCCACGTGGCGGCCGCGTAAATTGCGCCACAAACCACGTGGCAGATGCGGCGTGGGCTGCGCGGATTGCGCCACGAGCGGCGTGGTGGCCGCGTAGATTGCGCCACGAGCCACGTGGCTGCCGTGGCGTCAACCGCACCGGTCGCACCGCCTCGCACCGCTTCGGGTCCACGAGCAACATCGAGCAGAGGTTTGAGTTTCACCAACGGCAGCTGGTAAGTCGGCTATACAATATTTTGAGTGTCGGCATACCGGGCGCGTTTCGCGCGACTCCGCCGCGTCGGCCGCGCGCACCACCGCAAAGCCGCTGGCGCCGGCGAGAGCCACGTGTCGACGCGGTTATGTGTCCGTGTCTGGACCGCGTGCGCCGTCCGACCCGCGTGTCGTTATGGCTGTGTCCGCGTGTCGTCGTGGCTATGCGCCCGCGTGTTGTAGTGGTTATGTGCCCGCGTGTTGTCGAGGCTATGTGCCCGCGTGCCGTTGTGGCTTTGTGCCCGCGTTCCCTTGTCCGTGCGTCGTGTCGGTGTCGAACCACGTCTGGTCGCGTATATGTGCCCTTCAGGCCGCGTTCGTGTCCGCACCACGAGTCGTCCCCACTATGAACGCTTGCGGTTAGCCTGTCCGTGTCGCGTGTTGACGTCGATCCACGTTGGTCGCGACTATGTGCCCGAGGGCTGTCGCGTGTCGACGTCATCGCCACGCGTTCTTCAAGTTGTTTGCCCGATTTCGTACCACGTGTCCCCGTTAATGATATGTGAGCGGGACGATATCGCTGCCCCTGTAGTCTCAGTCCAATTCTATTCATTTATTGCATTCTATATAACATGTTATCGACGAAATAGTTTCTTTGAAGGTTACTGCCATATTTCAGTTTCGTAACCTAATGCGTTACTAAAATTAGTATCTATCAACCCCTTAAATGAAATGATAAATAAATGGAACCGTCCGGGTTGGTTTCTGAAAAGAATGCGTTTCCGGCCTATTATCGCATTGAACGTATTGTTTCTTTGTGTATTGCCTTCTTGCCCTAAAGCTATCTTATTATCTATCTATAAGCTATCTTATAATCTTATTATCTTATATAGGCATTAAAATTGGATCGGTAAAACTGATGTTGATCTTTCGCGTCTTCTTTGTGTAACCAATTAATGATAAAGTATTCGGAAGATATAGAAGTTCTATAGTCTGCAGAATATTTATTCAACCCGTCGGGTTTGTCCGTTTCTTTACAAAAAGTCTTTTTTGCACCGGTCGAAAATCGACCACGAAAGGATGTCGTGGTCGATTTTTGACGCCCAACAAATCAAAACAACCTTATTCTTTTTTGTTGATACATCAGTCTAAATTAATGTTGGCTTAGCACGTAGGTAGTTTGCATCGAAGCTCTTAATCGATCTCGAGTGGAACATAGACTTCTACCTTGGGGATCACATGGGACATACGGTGCAAAACCAAGTTTATTTGAAACGTAAGCCGATTCGATTGTGGCTTCGAAATTCTCCCAGGTCATCTTTGTTTGCGTGAGACTGGATCGAAAGGCACATAGCATATTTAGTTTTAAGTATTAACTCTAGTTTTAAGCTTTATTTCAGGTTTGCACTGTGCGTCATTAGTATCATAATTTTGCTTCTTTCACCGTTCCTCGAAATAGACTGTAGAGATAGCACAGCAGAGGTACTGCAAACTGTTCTAGTCGAGCGAGCGATCCCGATGTACCTCGAGGTAAAAGAGCCAACCCACATCGTGACCGATGCCTCCGATCAGAGCTTATCGAAAATTTTAAATATTTTTTTTTTCTGGTGCTTCGCCGGCCGCTACCGCGGCACGCTCGCTTCGCTCGCTCGGCTCGCACGTTGTAGGGTCGCGGTTCTAACCTAACCTAACATCCCTCTCTTCGCTCGCCGTCATACCTAATGGGTTACCCGGTCGACAGACAGAAATCCGAGCTCCATAAAAGATTGACCTCTATTTTTTCTAAGTGTCTGCATCCCCTTTGCTACACCCGCTTGCCTCCTGCTTTTTGCTGCCTGTCGCTTGTCGTCTGCTGTCTGCCACCTGCCGCATGCCGCCTGCCGATTGCAGCTACCTGTTTCGGCACTGGGGCTCTTCTGCGATTGACCTGTACGTCTAGCAGACCGCTTACGTTGTGCCGGAGTATGTCTCATGAGATTCGCTAGTCCCGAACGCCATCTCAAGATGCGTTCGGCAATCGCTGACTGTAGGGCCTAGTTCCGGCGTTTTCACCCCCGGGTCTCATACCGTGTCTCCTTCGGCACCTGAACACTGCCTCCGGCCTGTTCATCATCGTTGTGCCGGAGTGGGAGCGACCCCGCTGGCAGCCGGACCTGAGAGCCCGAGCATTGACGCGCCCCCCCTCGGAACCTTCGGTCTGTATCTATAGGTGAACATCGCGACGGGCCCGCAGACTAAGCTGGTGGACACCGGAATAGGCCTGCGGACCTCGCTGGCGGAGTGACCGCGACATTCTTGCGGACCTCGCTGACGGAGTTGCCGGGACCTCGCTGACATGGTCGCCGCGACGGTCCTACGGACCTCGCTGGCGGAGTCACCACGACGGTCTTGTGGACCTCGCTGACATGGTCGCCGCGACGGTCCTACGGACCTCGCTGACGGAGTTGCCGCGACGGTCCTGCGGGCCTCGCTGGCATGGTCGCCGCGACGGTCCTACGGACCTCGCTGGCGGAGTCACCACGACGGTCCTGCGGACCTCGCTGACATGGTCGCCGCGACGGTCCTACGGACCTTGCTGGCGGAGTCACCACGACGGTCCTGTGGACCTCGCTGACATGGTCGCCGCGACGGTCCTATGGACCTCGCTGGCGGAGTCACCACGACGGTCTTGTGGACCTCGCTGACATGGTCGCCGCGACGGTCCTACGGACCTCGCTGACGGAGTTGCCGCGACGGTCCTGCGGGCCTCGCTGGCATGGTCGCCGCGACGGTCCTACGGACCTCGCTGGCGGAGTCACCACGACGGTCCTGCGGACCTCGCTGACATGGTCGCCGCGACGGTCCTACGGACCTTGCTGGCGGAGTCACCACGACGGTCCTGTGGACCTCGCTGACATGGTCGCCGCGACGGTCCTACGGACCTTGCTGGCGGAGTCACCACGACGGTCCTGTGGACCTCGCTGACATGGTCGCCGCGACGGTCCTACGGACCTCGCTGACGGAGTCGCCGCTACGGTCTTGCGGACCTCGCTGGCGGAGTCACCGCGACGGGCCTGAGGACCTCGCTGACGGGGACGCCGCGACGGCCCGCATTTCTTGATGGTAAACAACGGGCTACTGCCGCTGCAACGAGTTCAGGACCTGAAGGTAAGGGCTTATCTCATGTCGGGAGAGACTCTGACGAGCGATTGCTCTCCAAATAAGAAGGCCCTCCTAGAGCTCTGGTGGCGACCTTCTACAATAATTGTCTACCCATTTGATCAGGTTAGTGCTCTCAGAACGATATTTCTTAGCAAATACCTAACCCTGAACAGGCCACGATGATACCTACGCAATTTGCAGGTGCGGTAATAAGTTAGCTTTTAGAATAGGTCTTGTTCACAAAACGATTATCGCTTCAATTTGTGAGCTCTTCTCAAATGTACAAAGTTTATCTAACGGTACAGCCAGACATGTTATGTTACAACGGTAGCGATACCTTTACCTCCAAAACAGCAAGTTTTATATGCGAGAATGCTGATTAAATTCTGAAAAGAAACCTTTGTTGGCAGTACCTTGTACGATATTTCCAGAAGGACAGCGGATCTTCTTTTGCTGTCATCGAAACGTGAGTCCACAGCTCTGTTAAACTCTATCTCGATTGGTTCGTTGACAACGATCATTCTATAGGTAACCTTGTATCCGGAATTCGGCTCTATAACTGACTCTGGTACGTACCTGCCGTTAATCGAGTTAGTAGCTCTAGATCGCAGCTCTAGTTTATTGACTTCGGAGATTAGCCCACATTCCTAAAGAAATTAAGGGCTCTACTACTAATCTATTTTTATGTCCTAGAATGCCTTCGCAGTCTGCCAATTCGACCATGATCGAAGGCTGGATGAAACTGCTTCTCGCCGAGGCTGGTGTTCGTGCTGTCTCAGGTAGCTTCCGGTTGGCCGTTAAGTTTTTAAACTGGTATGGAAGATATTTATTAATCAATTTATTAATGATATTTTGAGAACACCGATTGGCATTACGAGTCTACCTATCGCAAGTACCGGTAAGATCAAATCCTTATTGCGCTTATATTTCAGAGCCAATGATAGGTACTGTTTACTCGTAACCGTTTTCTACAGGTCTGTTATTTATATTACTCCCACCGCTCTGGGGTCTGTCTATATTGTTTATGATTTTATTGCGGTATATCATATCCTCTAATTCTGCTCATGCTGATAATACTAACGATTCAACATAATACGTCATGTAATCCGTTAACGCTAGTTAGCTTTTTGGTAGGTACCGCATTTTACCTCTATTGTAAAGCGGCTCATATTGTTACTAAATACAATATGTAATTAAGAAATTAATGCAGCTATATATTATGTTTAGAATATGTTTTTTCTCTCTCGCGTATTAAAGCTTATGTTGATAGACCTATAGTATGCCGATTCAAAGCTGGTTATCTAATAAATACACATCTCTGAGAACTGAGCACTGCCTTCAGTTCATCTTATGTACTTTTTACAAGTAGGTAACATACTTGCTCTGCTGTCCAATTTATGAAAATCTTATGTTTTCAGTACTTTACCGTTTTTCTTTCTTTGAATAACAACATTATTGCGTCCTTACATCGATCAAGCCACCAGGAGATAATAAACAAGTCTCCTATAAGACTTCGGACATATAACGGAACACATAATATAAAATTTTACCTTCCAATAAAATTGTTATTATGTTTCCAATATGTCCGAAGTCTCGGCAAGGCCTTCCTGGTGATACAATTCGCACCTTGCTTGCAATAATGGCTAAATAATATGGCGGCTTGTTCGACGACAGCTCCTAACGGAAGCAGGTTTGAGAAATAGGTGGGAAATATGCGCGGGAAACGACACGGAACTAGCGACATCTAGGGCCTTGCGGCCGAACGAGGTGACGTGACTCCTATAAGACTTCGGACATATTGGAAACATAATAACAATTTTATTGGAAGGTAAAATTTTATATTATTACATTCACTTATTTTTGCAAATAAATATGACTTATTACATAATCAAATAATAGTACATTACGCACCAAGGCCAGTAAAATAAAAAATGGCTCAGATCACATGTAGTTGTCGTCCGAGGCGAAGCCGAGGTTGACAAAAATGTGATCTGAGGCTCTTTTATTTTACTGGCCGAGGTCAGTATACTATTTTTCTGTTCGATGAAACCAGAAAGCGGCAATTTTATTTAGCGCAGCGGCCACAAAGTTGGCGCTTTCCGGCCGGAGGACAGAAAATATAATTATATCTATATATTTTCACAAACTTTCGCTTTAATAATATTATTGAGGATATATTTTTCCAGTTTCTTTGTGTACCTAGTAACTGTAACTCACCAAATATCCTGTGTAATGGCAGGCGGTGATGCCAAAAGCTGCGACACACAAGAAGATAACTGCCATTTCATTTAAAGAGGAAAACGCCAAAAATAGTAGTATCATTGCCGGAACCCATAAACCTATAAAAATTGAAATTCGGCACCTAATTTAAAACGATTACAGATAAGTACTTTAGCTGTTCATTAAGTGACTTAAACTGTTGTTACTAAACAGTTCAGACATTTTTTTCTTAAAACAAATAAAAGAATAAAAGTCTGAACCCCTTTTTTCATTCTGTTTATAATATACTTATAAAATTGTGACCAAAATTGTACTCACCTATAGAATTGAACAGTTTTCTTGTTTTGGTGACACTGAGCCAGTTATTTCTGGTAATTAGGTCACTCATCAATGCCACGGGGATGCTCAAAAAGAACATCGCCAGGTAGGGTAAATATGATAATACACTGTACTATAAAAAGAAAGAGATCATTAAGAAAAAACAACTCTTTGTTTTTCTTTTGACGATAAAACACAACAAAACGTTTAACCAACTTTTAGCCATGTACCAAATTTAACTAAAACTTAGTTTTAAGTTTTTTCTGGCAACTAATCAATAGGTTCTGACTTACCCCCCTTAAAGTACTTGTGTATAAAATTATCAGAATAGTAAAACCGCAGACATGGCCACAATTTGCCACAATCACAGCCCAAACAGGAAGTGACGTCATTATTTTCCAATAAGGTGTTCTCTAAAAACATAGATAAATAAGAATTACAACTTTTCAGATGAAATAAATTAAATTATGGAACCCTAAAAAGCACCTAAGTAGTAAGAGAGTGTGGCAACTCTGATTTTAAGCGAACCCCCAATAACAAGAGTGCATAATATACATACAAGCGCATGTTAAATTCTTTCAATACAAATACCAGATATTTGATTTTAAAATAAAATATATAACATGTCAAGCTCTAAAGCTCGCCTACAGTCCGGTTTAGTAGTGAAGCCCCACTAGCAGAGCAATTTGAAAAATAAAACACAACCAGACTCTGGTGGTATATACATATAATATGGGTGCGTGTGTTGAGTGTGTACGAGAGAGTGTAAATTGCATCAACACAGTCATGATGACTTATGAAGAGTCTTTAATTGATTAAATGTCTTTTTTTGTTTATTTTTAAAACACATCAAACATTATTAGCAAAGAAATTGGCAATAATAACCTGATGCACTCCAACCCTACGCAAAGACCTCTGTATGTAACTCAATTCAATTTTCGTAATGAATTTAGAATTTTCTGGAGAAGCCGATCCAAGAAATATATATGCCACAGTCCATGCAGAACCCAGCACTCCGTTCACGTATAAAATAGACTTCGATCCCAATAGTGGTTCCAAATGAAATATCATTATTTTTGCCAGAACTACACCAAGCACGTTACCTAAAATATCAAAGATTTATTACTTGTTACATCTTAAACTTTGTGTCCAAGAAAATTCCGCGTAAAGTATTTATTTGCTAAGTATCAATCACATAAAATGTACATGGTTTTGTAACTGCGTATATGTTTTGTATATGATAGGTAATGATAATTATGTTTTCTGTCCTCCGGCCAGAAAGCGCCAACTTTGTGGCCGCTGCGCTAAATGAAATTTCCGCTTTCTGGCTTCGTCGAACAGAAAAATAGTATACTGACCTCGGCCAGTAAAATAAAAAGCCTCAGATCACATTTTTGTCAACCTCGGCTTCGCCTCGGATGACCTTGGTGCGTAATGTACTATTTTTTTTTAACAAACATGTTAAATTTTATATTATTATTACTTGGGACTCACTAAAGGACTTTACCTGAATATATAATTGTAGTAAGAAGACCTTTTTCTTCCAACGGTATCCATTGGCCAATCAGATTTTGTATGGATGGGTCCACTAAACTTTTAGAGACACCAAGTAAACCGAAGCAAAGACAATGTAGATACCGTCCAAGATTTTCAAATCCAAACTAAAAAAGATCTTAAAATACTGACTGAACGTCTAAACTGATTTGACTGAAAACTGGTGTGGAGAGAATTCAAGTGAAGTGTTTAATAATAATTATGTTGGAAACGGTATAACGAACCGCTTCAATGGCAATAACTGTCAAATCCGCCGAGCGGGACCACATCTACCGGGACCACTAGTTATTTATAGATTACAAGTCTTAGTGGTCCCGGCAGACGTCGTCCCGCCCTGTAAAGCAGCATAAAAAATACATTTACAAATCCGTAAAACGATTTTTTATTTTTTTAGGTTTCCGTGCATTGTTTTGTTTTATTTCTTACATGAAAACTTATATCTGATCACAACAAATACAACAAAAAAAGAGTTATATACCATTTTGGTATAATGCCGAGGAAGTTGGGATTCATTTTATTATGTACATATTAATTTCAAAACAAAATATTCTATACTTACAATATCTGGTATTAACGGTAAGGCCAAAGATATTAGAACATTGAGTAAGAGGGATATTGTGAGTAGGAGCTTGCCTCCGAACCTGGTTGCCAGCTCTCCAGCCGGGATCAGGGCGATCAGGGAACTCCAAAAAAAGCAGGAATAGAAACTAATATTATCATTCGGAGGGCGATAGTGGTTCTGCAATAAATAAATATATATTATTTATAAATATGAAGCTTGTTGATAATTTAATATTATTTCAACTGACCTTTTCTGAAGAAACCTACGTCTAGATTTATTTTTTGTAGCTGATTGTGTGGCAATTATTAATGTGCTTATATTAAATTACAGCATAATATATATTTTGAAATCCTCAAAAGTTTTTAATGTATTCATATCCAAATATAATATCACATTATGGATAGATGTATATATTTATTTATTTTATGATTATTTGAATAAATAAGATCACAAAAACAAAACACGAAAAAAAACCCAAGTCTCGCTACTCAGTTCTTCTATTGTAAAAAGTTGTGAGATCCGTGTAATACCAAGTCATTAAAATTTAAATACCTACCTAGATTGACTTGGCCAACCGAAACGTCAACAAATAAAACAAAAATATGAATGTTAAATCCTTTAATAAATGTTTCATTCCAATGTGTAATAACCGCGAAGGCATCAGAAATAATAATAAAATGTAGAAAAAGCCGTGCCAAGTCTTAGGTTCCTTATTGCGATTTCTTTATTACCTAACTGTGTCTAGATTTCATTACTTTTTAGAGATAAACAAACAGCTTCATCGAGACTTGGCTAGTTTCTTACATAAGATTTTTGGTGGGATATCATTTCTTTTTGTAGAAACGTGGGCATAATTATTATTGATTTACTTTATTAGATTTTTATTTTTGACATCAAATGAAGAGGTCCACCAAGTTAAACTTTTTTTCTCAACGAGTATTTGACTGTTTTTTTTTCTATTTTCCTAGTTTTTAAAGTTTTTCCATTAAACCCTAACTGTACCAAATCTCAGCTCTCTGAGTTTATGGGAAGTAGGGTTAGCGTAGTACTAGTTCTATTTTGATGATCAAGAGTGAGTGTCATAAATGCGAAACATTGATTTCGCTTAATTTCGGAACTAAATTACCTCCAGACTTGAAATTTGGATATTAAGTATGTGATTATAGCTTACTGGATGAAAAAAAATTCAGAGTTCTGGTCTTATACAGAGGGTCTCAAATGGGGGCCTAAAATTGGTTCCAGTAGATGATGGTACGGCAGTGCTTGCTTTGCGCTGACCTTGGCGGGGGCACTGCCGTGCCCTCCGATAATATCTCCAAACCAATAACGTTTGCCTTAATTAAAAAGCATCATTACAATTTGAATTAACTAGGTTAATTAACGGAAAAGTTAATCAATAATTAAAAAGCCGAATTAAAAACATACAGACATTGAATATTTGGTGCGATAATGGGTTCAGATAATATTGTATAATAAGTTTATCATGAATACTTACGGGCTGGCTAGTTTCATTTAACCGTGTTATACCGATAGCATATTATTTAGGTGATTTCAGTTTTACTAGCTGCCTTTCCAACTGTAATAAAAATATCTAAATCACTTATTTAGGTACATATAAATATTATTACTTTTTGATGCCTTCGCGGTTTCAACTCACGTATTTTATTTTATTTGCTGACTTTTCTAAAACTTTACAAATTTTTTTCGCAATGGCCTCATAAGAGATTATATCAATTAATATGTTCAATTTGACATTTACCTGCTCATACCTCCACATAATATAGAACACGAAATTTATGGTGGTCGTGTTCGCGATGCCTTGCAGCACCATTGCAGCTGCCAGCAGCGCAGTCTGCAAGTGACGGACGCCCAGACAGCCTGGAATATTTATATAAGATACTAGCTGTTCGCCCCGGCTTCGCACGGATCATCTTTTATATGCCTATGTCACTCGGGAATAGCGTAGTTTATCAACAGTGAAAGAATTTTTGGACTCGGTTCAGCCGTTCTGGAACCTTTTCAATCCAAACAAACAAACAAAACTTTCCTGTTTATAATATGTCATGCTACCTTCGTATAATATAATATAAGTATGATGTGTAATAACCGCGAAGGCAGCATTTGGTACAGGCTACTGCACCATGAGACTAGATTGAATCAAATTAAACCATATATTAGTAAATAAGACACAAAGAAGTACTTAAACGCGTCACGTGAGTCTAGGTACTAACGCTTCGGAAAAAACAAAATATAATATTTTTTTATAAGACATATTTTTTAAGTAAACCTTAAAAATCATTTAGATATAATTTTAATTGTTAAAAAGTTCGTATTTTTTGTAATAATTTAATAGTTATCGAAAAGGAGCTTTTTCCATTTTCAGCAAATGTAAAATTTGAATAAATCGAAATCATAAAAAAGTATTTATTGCAAAATTTATAATAATTGAACATAAAATTGAATAAGCAACAATAAAAAAACTTACTTGGTCTAACATTTTCTTCAATCCTAACAATGGTCATTTTATAAAAACTCTAATCTATGGAATGAATGTTAGTCCGTCAGTCGCAAGAGAGCGCTCGTCACTGACTGTAGACTGTACAGGGAGTCTCGCTGCAGCGCTGGCGTCACCCAAATACCTACTCAGTAATCAGTCCATTTCTGTAATTCTCTCCCAGGCAGGCACATGTTATGCCTTGACCTTTCTCCTACCATTATCCGACCTATTTTTGTGTATCAATATAGCTTAATATGTTCCTGTTTTATATCAATACTAAGCTTTTGCCCGCGACTCCGTCCGCGTAGAATTAATAAATTACCAAGTCTCGACATCCCTCGCACGTGGACTAGGGGTCTAGACGCAACACTTGGTCTTACCCAGTGAAATGAAATGAAATGAAATCACTTTATTTATGTGACCACATTGGTCACATAAAGGTCTTATAAGTATATTACATAGTACAACACATCTCGCCAACAATACTGGCAACCAAATATTTAATGTCAATGTAATAATTATAAATTTAAGTTGATATGTTATGTCCAAAGATATATTGTTAATAAATAAAGTCCCTTACAAATAATTAATAATATTACAGTTACAAAATGTACTCACATAAATATTTATATCCACTTTATTTATGTCAATAATACATTATAATTATGATCATAGTGGTTAGTAGTTACTCGATTTTGGAACGATAAGGGTTGGTATAGAAAATTAAAACCCGCTATATAGGTACTGTGAATATAGTTTTTAATTTTTTTATATTACCTACAATAACAATTAAAATAGCGCTAATTAGGCTGGTTACAGTAAAATCACACGATGAGTTAATGTTCGATGGTCTGAATACCTATACAATAATACGTTAATAAAAAAATGTTACTCAAAAAGTAATTATTATTTAAAGCTCGTCCGTTTTGGTCTCTGCCTTCTCAGTGTCTTCTGCAAAAAAAATCGTGATTAGTTAGGCTTTGGCAAAAAATAAACTGTGTCGCATTAAAAAGTTGCACAGAAAATTTAAGATACATTTTGAAAAAATATTAACGTAGGTAGTAACTATCAATGATAACAATTGTTAAATCAATCGATCAATATAGCGCCGCTTTGCCGCGCCACGTCTGCCGGGACCACGTCTGCCGGGACCACTGGTATTTTAATATACTTAAAGTAGATTGCAGGCACAAGATGAAGGATGTTGGTCCAACAATCCTTTTTTCCAGATTTTGCTAGGAACAGAAGTATTTGTGTAACTTACCGATGTGTTTTGTCCCGGGTTCATTCCACGGCTGCCGCTCGGCGCTCGCAAATATTACAAAGAACAGATTGGAGAAAAAGAAAACGCCCGCACCCGAGAGCAACATGCCAAAAAATGGCTGCAAAAAAAAATGAAAACGAAGAATGTATTATTCTTTAATTTAAGTATTCCCGAGCATCAAGTCATGTGTCAGTAGCGACATACTCCTTTGGTTATTTAAATTATCTATGGTGAGTTAAAAACCTTAAACAACTGTCATGAGAAATCAATTTATTGATTATGAAATCAAATTTGGTTGGCATATGGTTTAATTTTGTTAATATACTTTTTTACAGATAAAGTTTTGTTCCTTAGTGGACCGAGATCCCAGTCACCCCAGGCTTATATGAGTTGCAAATAGTGTAACTAAAACCACTTAGGTACTTTATATATCTATAAAATAATGTAACTCAAAAATGGCTGAAACAATATGACAAAAAATTCGGGTGGTAGTTAGAACCAGTACACGCACATAGAACAAACATTCTCCTTGTCAACAATGTTCTCAGTGCTATGTCGACAAAATGTCGACTCGACATCATGCTATTTTTCCCTCACGGGAACAAAGATATGTGCTAGTATCATATGTTTATCTACTGGTTCTAAGCTACCCCCCTAATTTTTAGCAAAATTGGTTTAGTCAGTCTTAAGTTACATGGAAATAACTGGGTACCTGTCCCGGTTCCAACTTAGCGAGTATACATTACTTCCTAAGTTTAATTTATAGTTCCAATCCAAAAAAAATAATCTTACCTAAGTTTGGGCTGACTGGGATCTCACTCTATAGTGTTTGTTAAAATTTGGTAGTTTGCCAAGCATAATAATATTATGATAATGGTTACCTCGCCTGGTACTATGAAGTCGATATTGTTCCATACTGCTAAAGTGGCGAAGTTTTCAAAAAGCCTCGTGATAGCAATTAGGTTTGCACTAAAGTTGGGTGACATATCAGTATACACCATCTAGAAGAAAAGAAGATGACTCTTACATTTATTATTACAAATAAATAAATATAATTATAATTATATCACAAACTTTCGCGTTTAAAATATTATTAAGGATATATTTTTCCAGGAGCTTTGTGTAGTGTTGTTTAACTCACCAAAAATCCTGTGTAATGTCCGGCAGTGATACCTATAGCTGTGGCGTATAAGAACATAACGGCCATTTCATCTAAAGAGGAAAACGCCAAAAATAGCAGTATCATTGTCGGAACCCATAAACCTATAAAAATTAAAAATTTCTATTTAGCACTTAGTTTACAACGATAACAATAAAAAAAAGAAAGCTTAGAATTAGGTAGTTTAGCTGCCAATTATATGACTAAAAATGTTTTTACATAACTTCATTTATCTATACCAAGTGAATTGTTTCTATAATTGACTTTTTTGTTTTATTACAATGACTTCACTCTACCACGGACTATGTCAAATTAGGTTGAGACATTTGTTTCTTAAAACAAATAAAAGAATAAAAGTCCGAACCTTTTTTCATTCTACTTCATAATATGTTATACTCATGTAATTGTGACGAAAATTGTACTCACCTATAGAATTGAACAGTTTTCTTGTTTTAGTGACACTAAGCCTGTTATTTCTAACTATCAGGTCGCTCATCCATGCCAAGGGGATGCTCAAAATGTACATCACTTCCAAAGGTAAATATGGATGTGTAACCATCTATAAAAAGAAAGAGATCAATAAAAAAAATACGACTCTTTGTTTTTCTTTTGACAGTAAAACACAACAAAACTTTAAACCTACTTTTAGCTACATGTACCTAATCTAGCTAAAAGTTAGTTAAAATTTTTTTCTAGCTATATATAGGTTTTGACTTACCCCACGTGAAGAACTCATGTATAAAATTATCAGAATAATAAAACCGCAGACATGGCCACAATTCGCCACAATCACAGCCCAAAAAGGAAGTGACGTCATTATTTTCCAATAAGGTGTTCTGTATTTCTAAAAATATAGATAGATAAAGAGTTACAACTTTGCAGACGAAATAAAATAAACAAAAACGTAGGTACCTTATTAAATTGAATATTAGGAGGTACGCGAGAGCACAAAAAGAAATTGTCAATAATTACCTGCTGCTTTCCAACCCTACGCAAAGACCTCTGTATGTAACTCAATTCAGTTTTCGAAATGATTTTAGAATGTTCTGGAGACGCCGATCCCAAAAATATATATGCCACAGTCCAAACAGCACCCAGCACTCCATACACATAGTAAATATACTGCCATCTCAACCATAATTCTAAATAATTTGTCAATATTTGTGGCAGAACTACACTTAGCACGTTACCTAAAATATCAAGGATTTATTACATTTTGCTTCTTGGACAGTTTCAATCAGATAAAATGGTTTTATAACTGCGAATATTTTCTGTATCCACATGGGCGCGACTAAACAAATTGAACCAAGAATTAATATGTATAAGTAAGACACAATATTATTATCTTCTCTTTGCCTTACTAATAATTAATGGTTAATTACTTAATGGTTAAACTTTACATTATATTCACTTAAAACTTTACCTGAATAGATAATGGTAGTAAGAAGACCTTTTTCTTCCAACGGTATCCATTGGCCAATCAGATTTTGCATGGAAGGGTCCACTAAACTCTTAGAGACACCAAGTAAACCGAAACAAAGACAAAGTAGATACCATCCAAGATTCTCATATTTTAACTAAAAAAAAACTTAAATACTGACTGGCTGAACGGCTAAGCTGATTTGGCTGAAAATTGGTGTGGCGGGAATTCAAGTCAAATCGTTCCTATGTTGGAAATGGTAAGACAAAACGCCTCAATGACAATTACTGACAAATCAATTGATTTGTAGCGCTGCCTAGCTGAGCCACATCGGACAGCGGGACCACTAGTTATTTATAGATAACTAGTAGTCCCGGTAGGCGTCGTCCCACTCTGCAAAGCAGCGCAAAGTGAACTAATCAATTGATTTGACAGGTATTATCATTGAGATGGTACTACGTTTTTTAATTATAATGATATTTTTGTACAAAGACAAGAGTAGATTTTTTTTTTTTTTTAGACCCTCAGTGGGATTCGAACCCACGCCTATGTCTTTACTAGCGGCAGCGTGCTGAAGCATTACACTATAAGGACCACTGGTACTACGTTTATATCTAAGAAGTTTTTTTTTAAATTTTCTTGCATCGTTATTAAACCATCATCAACCAACAACAAACATCATCCATTTTATTGTGAAGCCGAGGAAGTTTGATTTAATTTTAATATGTAGATAGGTATAAATTTCGAAAAAAAAATAGCAATCATCGTAGCAAATTAATTCAACACTTACAATATTCGGTATTAACGGCATGGCCAAAGATATTAGAACATTGACTAAGAAGGATATTGTGAGTAGGAGCTTGCCTCCGAACCTGGTCGCCAGCTCTCCAGCCGGGATCAGGGCGACCACGAGACTCCAAAAATAGCAGGCATGGAATCTATCATACCCATAATACAATAAGCCATTGTGCTGAAATAAATAAATATTACAGTAAATCATATTAATATAGATGAAGACATTAATATATAATGCAACGGAAGATCAAGTGGTCAGTAATGATATGAATATAGATATATTTGAATCAAAACAAGAGGAAAAAGATATAATGAAGTAGTAACTACGGCACTTATCAGTCGAAAATATAACATGAATAACCTATAATAATATTATGACCTGCTAAGATTTATATAACTAGGAAAAATCAGAGCAAGTAAACATACTCTAAAAATCGTTTCAAAACATTGGAATAAAGTATAATTATAAATGCGAAGGAATCAAAAAATATCGTTGGAATGAAACAATGAATGAAATTATCGTTTTGTAAAGTGTGAAATGCTGTTGTTCGGAACATTATTTGAAGTGGAAGGTAGATCTATAAATAGGTACCCAGTAACATCTCCAAGCAAATAACTTTTGCAATAATTAAAAAGGACCATTATAATGGGGATTAATTCGATTAATTATTGAAAACGTTATTCAATAATTAAAAAGCCGAACTTAAAACATACTAACATCATTAAAACATTAGTTACGATAATGGGTTTAGATAATATTGTATACCTAATTCGTTATTTTATGAATACCTACTTACGAAATCGGTAGTCTCATTTAACCGTGTAGCTATACCGATAGCATATTGTTTAGGTAATTTTAGTTTTAATAGCTGCCTTTCCAACAATAATAAAAGTATCTAAACCACTTATTTATACATAGGTAGGTATATATTAAGTTCCGATGCCTTCGCGGTTATTACACATTGGAATGAAACAACTATTAGCGAGACTACTGTCAGCTCAGTCGTGCTACGATTATGGAAACTGTAAAAAATCCGTAACATCAGCAAATAAAATAAAATAAAATACGCGAGTTAAATTCGCTTAATAGTTATTTAATTCCAATGTACACATATTTTTTGGAGATACATAATCAAAAGTCAGATTTTCACAGTATTTTGAATCAAGAAATTCCAACCATTTCGTGCCGATGCCTGACTGTCATTTTACTTTAAAAAAATATATTTTTATGTTTTTTCTTAAGGACCTAATTTGTTTTATGGTTATTAGCACTGACCGACCCTAGGCCCCCCCAGAGCGGGAGTCGCACTCAAGGGCGTGCGTTCCATACAGTGCAGTGTTAGTAATGTATGGCGATGTACCCTGGCGCCATACTTACGCTCCCCTTACATATACACTGATTGAGTTAAATCCGATATACGTTTTTCAGCGAAGGCATCAGGAGTAATTATATCAGTTGTAATAATTTCTGATGCCTTCGCGGTTATTATATATTGGAATGAAACAACTTTAAACGGATTTAACTCGCATATTTTATTTTATTGGCTGACGTTTCGGCCTTTACAGATTCCATAACCGTAGCACGACAGAGCTGACAATACTCTTATGCCAAAGCTAATAAAACTCGACAGTTACCTGATCATCCCTAGACATATAGTAATAGATGACTCTCAGCGTGTTCGTGTGCGTGAATACTTGCAGCACCATTGCAGCTGCCAGCAGCGCAGTCTGCAAGTGACGGACGCCCAGACAGTCTAGAATATTTATATAAGATATCAAACAGGTGTAACGGATTTGATTCGCGTATAATATAAGTATGATGTGTAATAACCGCGAAGGCAGCATGACATTTCGCACCTTCGGTGGGACAAGGGCACAATTGTCAAAAAAAACAAAAATGAGCCAAATATACAGAAATGTTCCAAAAAAAATTTGGAACATTTCTGTATACTTAACTCAATTTTTGATTTTTTGACAATTGTGCCCTTGTGCCACCGAAGGTGCGATTTGATACAGGCTACCGCATGAGACTAGATTACTTCAAATAAAACTATTGGAATAAAACAACAATTAACGGATTTAACTCGCGTATTTATAATAGTTATTAAATTCCAGTGTGTAGGTAATCAATAAAAACTATTTGATCGCGTCCGTGGGACTACAACTACAGTACCAGATATTAGATTTGACTCTACACTCACCTTCCTTGATGCTAAAAATATGAATTGCGTGCACGTTAAGTCAAAAAAAAATAACATCCAATAAAGTGTACGTGTGTGGATTACTTTTGCATATTAATTAGTAATAAAATATGTATTTTTCTAATTTAATACTTATCGAAAAGGAGCTTTCTCCATTTTCAGCAAATGTAAAATTTGAATAAATCGAAAACATAAAAAAAAAATACTGCAAAATTTATAATAATTGAACATAAAATTTAATAAGCAACAATAAAAAACTTACGAGGTCTAACATTTTCCTTGATCCTTTCAACGGCCATTTTATAAAATTTCTAATCGATGTAATGAATGTTATTCCGTCAGTCGCAAGAGAGCGCTCGTCGCAGACTGTAGACTGTACAGTGAGTCTCACTACAGCGCTAGCGTCACCCAAATACCTACTCAGTAATCAGTCCATTTCTGTAATTCTCTCCCAGGCAGGCACATGTTATGTCTTGACCTTTCTCTTACCATTATCCGACCTATTCTTGTGTATATAATAAATATAGCTATATAGCTTAATATATTCCTATTTTATATCAATACTAGCTTTTGCCCGCGACTCCGTCCGCGTAGAATTAGTAAATTACTAAGACTATTTAGACATGTCTCGACATCCCTCGCACGTAGACTAGGGATCTAGACCCAACACTTAGTCTTACCTAGTGGTAGGTAGTTACTCGATTTTCGATCGACAGGAGTTGGTATACAAAATTAAAACCCGCATATACTGTGAATATAGCTTTTACTTTCTTGATATTACAATAACAATTAAAATAGCGCTAATTAGGCTGGTTACCGTAAAATCAGATTATAGGTTAATGTCCGATGGTCTGAATACCTATACAATAATACGTAAATAAATAAATGTTACTCAAAAAGTAATTATTATTTAAAGCTCGTCTGTTTTGGTTTCTGCCTTCTCAGTGTCTTCTGCAAAAAAAAACGTGATAAGTTAGGCTTTGACAAAAACTAATCTGAGTCGTGTATGTAGATAATAAAACAGAAAATTTAAAGATTTGGAATAGTACATTACGCACCGAGGCCAGTAAAATAAAAAATGTCTCATATCACAATACATGTAATTGTCGTCCGAGGCGAAGCCGAGGTTGACAAAAATGTGATCTGAGGCTTTTTTATTTTACTGGCCGAGGTCAGTATACTATTTTTCTGTTCGACGAAGCCAGAAAGCGGCAATTTCATTTAGCGCAGCGGCCACAAAGTTGGCGCTTTCTGGCCGGAGGACAGAGAAATATATTAACGTAACATAGTATACATCTCAGTGATAACAACTGTCAAATCAATAGATAGATGTAGCGGTGCTTTGCCGCGCGGGACCACGTCTACCGGGACTACTATTTTAATATAAGATTAACATTAGAGGTACAGGAGGGTCCAACAATCCTTTTTTCCGGATATTGCCAGAAACAGAAATATTTGTGTAACTTACCGATGTGTTTTGTCCCGGTTTCATTCCACGGCTGCCGCTCGGCGCTCGCAAATATTACAAAGAACAGATTGGAGAAAAAGAAAACGCCAGCACCCGTGAGCAATGTGGCAAAATGGAACTGAAAAAAATATACCAAAAAATATATTTTTCTTTAATTTAAATATTCCCGCGCATCAAGACAAGTGTCAGGTAGCGACATACTGAGTTGGTTATTTATATTATATATGGTGAATTAGAACGTAAAAGAACTGTCATGAGAAACCAATTTATTTTAATAATTTGGTTTGATTTTGTTAATAAATACTTTTTATACAGATAAAGTTTTGTTCCTTAGTGGACCGAGATCCCAGTCACCACAGGCTTATATGAGTTACAAATGGTGTTACTAGAACCACTTACTTCATATATCCATACTAATATTATAAATGCGAAAGTAACTCTGTCTGTCTGTCTGTCTGTTACGCTTTCACGCTTAAACTACTGGACCGATTTAAATGAAATTTGGTACAAAGAAAGTCTGGAGCCTGAGAAAGGACATAGGCTACTTTTCAACCGACTGCAAAAAAGGAGGAGTTCCACGCAGACGAAGTCGCGGGCAGAAGCTAGTTATGTATATAATAATGAAACTCAAAAATGGCTGAACCAATATGGCTACAAATTTGGGTGGTAGCTTAGAACCAGTAGACGCACATATGACAAACATTCTCCTTGTCTACAATGTTCTCAATGCTATGTCGACAAAATGTCTCGACTCGGCATCATGCCATTCTCCCCCCACGGAAATAAAGATGTGTGTAGTATCCTATGTTCGTCTACTGGTTCTAAGCTACCCCCCGAATTTTTAGCCGAATTGGTTCAGCCGTTCTTGAGTTATATGGAGTAGGTACCTGTAAAGTGGTCCCTGTTTCAACATAGCGAGCATCCATTCCTTCCAAAGTTCAATTTATACTCAATATTAACTACGATCTATCAATAGAAATTCGATTGATTATTTGGTTCAATACCATTAGTTTTTATGATGAACTGTCAGTGGACTCCTATGGTGTAATGGTTCAGCACGCTGCCGCTAGTAAAGGCATAGGCGTGGGTTCAAATCCCACTAAAATTTTTCTACTCTTCTCTTTGTACAAGAATATCATTATAATTCAATTTATACTACCAATTCCAAAAAAATAATCTTTCCTGAAATCACGTAAGTTTGGGCTGACTGGGATCTCACTCTATAGAGTTTGTTGATATTGAGTAGTTTAGCAAGGATATGCTAATGGCTACCTGGTTTGACCGTAGGTGATCGATATTCTCCCGTACTGCGAAATCGGTGACGTGTCCAAAAAGACTCGTGATTGCGATTAGGTTTGCACTGTAGTTGGGTGACAAGTCAGTATACACCATCTAGAAGAAAAGGAGATGACTCATTATTACATTCACTTATTTTTCAAAATAAATACAACTTATTACATAAACAAATAAATATAATTATATCTATATATTTTCACAAATTTTCGCGTTAATAATATTATTGAGGATATATTTCGGCTGATTTTCCTCGGAAAGATCTTTAACTCACCAAATATCCTGTGTAATGGCCGGCAGTGATACCAATAGCTGCGACATACAAGAAGATAACTGCAATATCATTTAAAGAGAAAAACGCCAAAAATAGCAGTATCATTGCCGGAACCCAGAAACCTATAAAAATGAAAAGTTTCTATTTAGCAACTAATTTACAACGATTATAAGCAAAAAAGAACGCTTATTAATAGATTTTAGCTGCTAATTAAGTGACTTAAAACGTTCTTACTTAACTTTATTTCTCAATTGTGAGAATTGTTCCGAAATCTGTTTTCGTACAATAAACTCTATTACTATATCAAAAAAGGGTTCAAACATTTATTTCATAAAACAAATTAAAGTCCGAACCTCGTTTTTATTCTGCTTCATAATATGGGATGTGTATATTATAAGATGAAATTGTCACGAAAATTTAACTCACCTATAGAATTGAACAGTTTTCTTGTTTTAGTGACACTAAGCAAGTTGCACATGACAAGTAGGTCGCTTATCAATGCCATGACGATGCTCAAATAGTAGATCTTTAGGAAAGGTAAATAATATTGAAATTTACCGAACTATAAAAAGAAAGAGATCATTAAGAATTTATTTTGACAATAAAAATTTTAGCTAAGTACATGTAATCTAGCTAAAAGTTAGTTAAAAGCTTTTTCTGGCAACGAATCAATAGGTCTTGACTTACCAAACGTGGATTAGTCAAGTTTAAAATCCTCAGAAAACCAAAACCGCAGACTTGGCCACAATGCGCCACAATCACAGCCCAAACAGGAAGTGACGTCATTATTTTCCAATAAGGTGTTCTGTGTTTCTAAAAATATAGACAGATGCAAAGATAGAATATTTCAGTAAAAATAAAGTCAAATACGGAACAAACGAGCCAAACACTCAACTGGTGGTAAATACATAATATATGGGTGTGTGTTTAATGTAAAAATATAGATAGATAAAGAATTATAACTTTGCACACGAAATAAAGTAAACAAAAATGTATGTATGTATGTAAACTCTTTATTGTACAACAACAAAACAAAATAATACATAAACGAAAACACAATAAATGTACAAAGGCGAACTTATCCCTTTAGTGGATCTCTTCCAGTTAACCTTTGGGCGATTGAGAGATTAGGAAAAGTATATCGTAGGTAAGACAAAAATATGTGTACAACTTAAAAGGTAGAGAATGTAATAAAATAATTTGTAATAAATAAAAAAACGTAGGTACCTAATTAAATTGAATATTAGGAAGTATTATAAGCGAATGCACAAAAATAAATAGTAAGTAATTACCTGCTGCACTCCGACCCTTCGCAAAGACTTCTGTATATAACTCAATTCAGATTTCGAAATGAATTTAAAATGTTCTGGAGAAGCCGATCCAAGAAATATATATAGTACAGTCCATACAGCACCCACCACTCCATACGCATAGCAAATATACTGCCATCCAAACCTTAAATAATTTGAGGATATTTCTTCCAGAACTACAAATAGCACGTCACCTAAAATATCAAGGATTTATTACTTGTTGCTTCTTAAATTTTATGTTCAAGAAAATACCGCGTAAAGTATTTATTTGCTACGTATCAATCACATAAAATATACATGGTTTTATAACTGGATGGGCGCGATTAACCCAATGTAACCAATACTACAGAATTAATAGAATGGAGGAACTACCCATATTAAGTAAGACACAGGATCTTCTGTTCACCTTACTTATAATTAATGATAATAATAAATATGTTTTTTTTCTTATCAAACATGTTAAACTTTATATTATTATTACTTCTGCAAAAGGACTTACAAATTTACCTGAATAGATAATTGTAGCAAGAAAACCTTTTTCTTCCAACGGTATCCATTGGCCAATCAGATTTTGTATGGAAGGCTCCACTAAACTTCTAGAGACACCAAGTAAAACGAAGCAAATGCAAAGTAGAAACCATCTCAGATTTTCAAATCCAATCTAAAAAAAACTTAAAATACAGACTGACTGAACGGCTAAACTGAGTTAGCTGAAAATTGATTTGAAAGGGTTTCAAGTGAAGTCGTTCATATTATGTTGAAAATGGTATGACGAAACGCCTCAATGACAATAACTGTCAAATCCGGCGAGCGGGACCACATCTACCGGGACCACTTGTTATTTATAGATTACTAGTGGTCCCGGCAGACGTCGTCCCGCCCTGCAAAGCAGCGCAACAAATCAATTGATTTGACATTTATTGACATTGAAATGCTACTGCATTTAAGTATATCTTTGAAAGTATTTTTTTAATTGTCTAGTTTTCCGTACATCGTTTTGTTATAGGTATATCTTACATAAGAACTGATCACAAGAAATACAATTAAAAAATGAGGTATTAAAATCGGTTCAACCGTTTTAGTGTGAAGCCGAGGAAGTTGGGATTCATTTTTATATGTATTAATTTCGAAAAAAAAATAACAATAATCGTAGTAGTAAATTAATTCGATACTTACAATATTATCTGATATTAACGGTATGACCAGTAATATTGGAACATTGACTAAGAAGGATATTGTGAGGAGGTGCTTGCCTCCGAACCTGGTCGCCAGCTCTCCAGCCGGGATCTGGGCGACCACGAGACTCCAAAAATAGCAGGAATGTAATGTATAATAACCGCTCTGGAATAAATAAATATAATAGTAAATATTAACTACGATCTATCAATCGATAATTCGATTGATATTTTTGGTTCAATACCATTAGTTTTTAATTATAATGATATTTTTGTACAAAGACAAGAGTAGAAAAATTTTAGACCCTCAGTGGGATTCGAACCCACGCCTATGCCTTTACTAGCACAAAGTAAAGTCACCCAGTCGTGTGTGCTAAATGTTGCAAAGCATTTCACAAAGATGGCGCTGAAGCGAAAATTCGCATGTAAACAATAAAGTACACAGACCGCATTGAAAGGAGTAGATAAATTCGATGACCTGTCAGTGGTCCTTATGGTGTAATGGTTCAGCACGCTGCCGCTAGTAAAGGCATAGGCGTGGGTTCGAATCCCACTGAGGGTTTAAATTTTTTCTACTCTTGTCTTTGTACAAAAATATCATTATAATATAATAGTAAATGATATTAATATGGATAAAGGTTGACTCTAATCAAATATTGTCTCAATAGACCTTGTTTGATGAAGTCTACTTCTAGATTTATTTTTGTAGTTTAATAATAATATTTTAATCCGGTGACAATAAATGTACCTATATAAAAAACAGCATAATATTTATAATTCGAAATGCTCAAAGGTTTTCAATTTATACATAATTATTTATTATCCATTGAATCAAAATGTTATATTAACCTAAGAATAGATGTACCTATGTATTTATTTATTTGTATGATTAGTAGGTAATTGAATAAATAATAGGTAACACCACTAAAACAGTCCTGTAAAAAATCCAATTCTGGCTACTCAGTTCTTCTATCGTAAAAAGTTGTGAGATCCATGTAATACTAAGTCGGTCAAATTTACATAAGTACCTACATAGTTTGACTTGGCCATTCGAAACGTCTGCAAATAAAATATAATAGAAATACGCGTTTAAATCCAGTAATAGTTGTTTCATTACAATGTGTAATAACCGTCAAGGTATCAGAAATTGTAATGTACCTAATTTAAAAAAAGTTGTGCCAAGTCTAAGGTTCCTTACTGCGATTTCTTTATTATTATAGTAGATGTTGCGTGACTTGGCCGTAGAACATTATTTATACGTTAGTGGGTACAAGCCACACACAACAAGATACTGATCTTGGTAGTTGGACACTAGTTAAGTGTCTCATTTTAGGCCATCGGCCAAGTCACACGACATTAACTATAATATTATTATTATAATATAATATTATTATTATAGTTAATGTCGTGTGAATTGGCCGATCGATTTCTTTATAGAAATCGCAGCAAGGAACCTTAGACTTGGCACGACTTTGTCTAGATTTCATTACTTTTAGAGATAAACAAACAGCTTCATCGAGCCTTGCCTAGTTTTTTACAAAATGTGTATTTGCGATGTGTTGTTGCGATAATGGGTTTAGATAATATTGTATAATTAGTTTTTTTATTAAAACATACGAAATTGATAGTATCATTTTACCGTGTAGCTATACCGATAGCATATTGTTTAAGTAATTTCAGTTTTACTAGCTGCCTTTCTAAATATAATAAAAATATATAAACCACTTATTTAGTATAGATATTAATTTCTGATGCTTTCGCGGTTATTACATATTGGGATGAATCAACTATTAACATTAGACTATAGTCGTGCTACGATTATGGAAACTAAGGAATCCTTCACTAAATAAAATACGCGAGTTAATACACATATATTTTTTTCATTGCAATGTGCATTGACCGCGAAGGCATCAGAAATGATTACCTATATAGATTGTGTTCAACTTGACATTTACCTGCTTATACCTGTCCGTGTAGTAGGAGGCGTCTCTGGTGATAATGTGCGCGAAGACTTGCAGCACCATTGCAGCTGCCAGCAGCGCAGTCTGCAGATGACGGACGCCCAGACAGTCTGGAATGTTTATATAAGATATGAAACAACTATGATCTATACTAATATTATAAAGCTGAAGAGTTTGTTTGTTTGTTTGTTTGTTTGAACGCGCTAATCTCAGGAACTACTGGTTCGAATTCAAAAAATATTTTTTTGTTGGATAGACCATTTATCGAGGAAGGCTTTAGGCTATATAACATCACGCTGGGACCAATAGGAGCGAAGAAACAGTGGAAAATGTGTAAAAAAACAGGGAAAATATGAAGCCTTATGAAGAAGTGACAGAAGACTTTGACAGATCTTTGAAGAAACAATCGGACGGGCAGGACAAAGTCTGCCGGGGCCGCTAGTGTATAATAACCGCGAAGACAGTTACATGACATTTGGTACATAAACAGGCTACTGCATCATGAGACTAGATTAAGTCAAATTAAACTGATGAAACAACTATTAACGAATTCAGCTCTCGTATTTTTATTTTATTTGCTGACGTTAATAGTTGTTTCATTCCAATGTGTAATAACCGCAAAAGCATCAGAAATTATCAAATTAAACTACTTAGTGGTAAATAAGACACAAAAAGTAAACAAATGCGTTTCATGAATCTAGGTGCTAGAGCTTCGGAAAAAACAAAAAATGATATATACTTTATAAGATATAGTTTATAAAGTAATCTATAAAAACCATTTCATCTCCTTTTTTCGAGATCGCGGCCGTGGGACTAGAACTGAAGCACTACATAATATTCTAGATTTAACTCTACTTCCTTGATGCTAAAAATACGAATTGCGTGCAAACGCACGTTTAGCTAAAAAAACATTCCATAGAGTGTACACGTGTGGATTCTTTTGTATCTATATTATTTTGATCTGTCTGTATTAATATTATAAAGAAGAAAGGTTTGTTCGTTTGTTTGCATTGAATAGGCTCAAGAACGGCTGGACCGATTTCAAAAATTCTTTCACTGTTTTATTTTTGAGTGACATAGGTTATAAAAAAAAGATGATCCGAAGCCGAGGCGGACAGCTAGTTATTAATAAAATACATATATTTCTAATTTAATAGTAAACGGAAAAAGCTTTCTCCATTTTCAGCAAATGTAACATTTTAATAAATCGAACACAAAAATGTATTTAAGTACTGCAAAATGTATAATAATTGGACAATAAAATTTAATAAGCAACAATAAAAAACTTACTAGGTCTAATATTTTCTTCAATCCTAACAATGGTCATTTTATAAAAACTCTGATCGTTATAATTTATATTAGTCCGTCAGTCACAAGAGAGCGCTCGTCCCCGACTGTAGACTGTACAGGGAGTCTAGTCACTGCAGTGCTAGCGTCACCCAAATACCTACTCAGTAATCAGTCCATTTCTGTAATTCTCTCCCAGGCAGGCGAGTAAACTAGCTGTCTAGAGTGTGTTACAATTACCTTGACCTTTCTCCTACCATTATCCGATCTATTTTGGTGTATCTATAAAGCTTAATGTGTTCCTGTTTTATATTAATGCTAGCTTTTGCCCGCGACTCCGTCCGCGTAGAATTAGTAAATTACCAAGTCTCGACATCCCTCGCACGTAGACTAGAGGTCTGGACGCAACACTTGGTCTTACCTAGTGGTTAGTAGTTACTCAATTTTCGATCGATAGGGATTGGTATAGAAAATTAAAACCAATGACATACTGAAAATATAGTTTTTACTTTCTTGATATAACAATAACAATTAAAATAGCGCTAATTGCGCTGGTTACAGTAAAATCACACGATGAGTTAATGTCTGAATACACAATACGTTTACAATAATACGTTTATAAATAAATGTTACTCAAAAAGTAATTATTATTTAAATCTCGTCCGTTTGGGTTTCGGCCTTCTCAGTGTCTTCTGCAAAAAAAAATGTGATAAGTTAGTCTTTGACAAAATCTAAACTGCGTCGTATATGTAGATAATAAAAAAATGCAAAGAAAATTCAAGAAAGGTTTAAAATAAATATTAACGTAGGTAGGAACTATTATCTCAATGATAACAACTATCAAATCAATCGATGAATATATCACTGCTTTGCCGCGCGGGACCACTGCGCGGGTCCACGTCTACCGGGACCACTACTGCCGGGTCTACGTTTGCCGGGTCTACGTCTGCCGGGGCCACGTCTGCCGGGTCCACGTCTACCGGGACCACTACTGCCGGGTCTACGTTTGCCGGGTCTACGTCTGCCGGGGCCACGTCTGCCGGGTCCACGTCTACCGGGACCACTACTGCCGGGTCTACGTTTGCCGGGTCTACGTCTGCCGGGGCCACGTCTGCCGGGGCCACGTCTACCGGGACCACTACTGCCGGGTCTACGTTTGCCGGGTCTACGTCTGCCGGGGCCACGTCTGCCGGGGCCACGTCTACCGGGACCACTACTGCCGGGTCTACGTTTGCCGGGTCTACGTTTGCCGGGTCTACGTCTGCCGGGGCCACGTCTGCCGGGGCCACGTCTGCCGGGTCCACGTCTGCCGGGACCACGTCTGCCGGGACCACGTCTGCCAGGACCACGTCTGCCGGGTCCACGTCTGCCGGGTCCATGTCTTTCGGGTCCATGTCTGCCGGGTCCACGTCTGCCGGGTCCATGTCTTTCGGGTCCATGTCTGCCGGGACCACGTCTGCCGGGACCACGTCTGCCGGGTCCACGTCTGCCGGGTCCACGTCTGCCGGGACCACGTCTGCCAAGTCCACATCTGCCGGGACCACTGGTATTTTAAGGTACTTGAGGTAGATTGAACACAAGAACACAATGAAAGATGTAGCTCCAATAATCCTTTTTTCCGGATATTGCCAGAAACAGAAGTATTTGTGTAACTTACCGATGTGTTTTGTCCCGGGTTCATTCCACGGCTGCCGTTCGGCGCTCGCATTTAATACAAAGAACAGATTGGAGAAAAAGAAAACGCCTGCAACCGTAAGCAATGTGGCGTAATATGGCTAAAAAATGTAAAGGAAATTATATTTTTCTTAAAGTTTATTTTAAAATTTTGTAGTAGTTTAACTAAGACGACTTTTTTTTTCTAGACCAGGTAGTTATCTATAAATTAGTCACAACTGAACCAATTTGGCTAAAAATTGGTTGGAAAGTAGCTTAAAACCAGGATATCAGGATACGGACATAGGATAATATTCATCTTGTTTCCATGGAGGAAAAAATAGCATGATTTTTTTTCCACCTTTGACACATGTTACCTTCCATTCAGCTTAGCGAGTACCGATTGCTTCCAAAGTTTATTTTCTACTATCAATCCTAAAAATTACATTTTTCATTACATTTTTAGGATTGAAAGTAATAATTTTCCTAAAAATCTAAGTCAAGACTGGGGTTCACTTCATATAGTTTTTTGATATTAGTAGTTTGGCAAGGATATGATAATGGTTACCAAGCTGTGCAATATGTATTCGTTGTTCTCCCGTACTGCTAAAGCGGCGAAGTTTCCAAAAAAGGTCGTGATAGAAATTAAGTTTGCACTAAAGTTGGGTGACAAATCAGTATACACCATCTAGAAGAAAAGGAGTTGAGTCAATATTACATTCTTGTTTTTACAAACATATATTATTATATAATAAATAAAAAGTATCAATCATATTATATTTTATACAAGATTTTGTGTTAGTAATATTATTGAGGATATATTTTTCCAGTTACTTTAAGTGTTCTTTAACTCACCAAAAGTACTGTGTAATGGCCGGCAGTAATACCAAAAGCTGCGACGTACCAGAAGATAACTGCCATTTCATTTAAAGAGGAAAACGCCAAAAATAGCAGTATCATTGCCGGGATCCATAAACCTAACAAAACAAAGAAGACTTTTTACTATTACTACATGAAAGAAAGAAATTAAAGTTTACTAATACTTTAGCTGCTAATTAAGTGATAAATAAAATTAAAATGTTAACTTTATTTCTCCAAATCAAGTGAAATAAGGTCCCGAAATTTATTTCTTAAAACAAATAAAAGAATAAACTTCCGAACTCTTTTCCATTCAACTTCATAAACATATTATTATGAAATTGGGATGAAAATTGTGTTTAGGTTAATTATTATTATTGCACTCACCTATAGAATTGAACAGCTTTCTTGTTTTAGTAACACTAAGACAGTTATTTCTGGTAATAAAGTCACTCATCAATGCCACGGGGATGCTCAAAAAGAACGTCGCTAGGTAAGGTAAATATGGAAATACACCGAACTATAAAAATAAAGAGATCATTAAGAAAAAACAACTCTTAGTTGTTTTTGACACAAAAAACTTTTAGTTAGAATAGATATATCAAGCAACAAATCATTATGTTTTGACTTACTTTTCTTGAAATCCTATCGTATAAAGTCTTCAGTATTAAAAAACCGCAGACATGGCCACAATGCGCCACAATCACAGCCCAAACAGGGAGTGACGTCATTATTTTCCAATAAGGTGTTCTGTGTTTCTAAAAATATAGATAGATGAAGAGTTACAACTTGCAGACGAAATAAAATAAACAAAAGTACGTACCTAATTAAATCCCTACTCCCTACTAATATTATAAATGCGACAGTAACTATGTCTGTCTGTCTGTCTGTTACGCTTTCACGCTAAAACTACTGGACCGATTTAAATGAAATTTGGTACAAAGAAAGTCTGGAGCCTGAGAAAGGACATAGGCTACTTTTTAACCGACTGCAAAGAAGGAGGATTTCCACGCGGACGAAGTCGCGGGCAGAAGCTAGTTTAATATAAGGATGTAAAAGCAAATGCACAAAAATAAATTGGCAATAATTACCTGCTGCACTCCAACCCTACGCAAAGACTTCTGTATGTAACTCAATTCAGTTATCAAAATGAATTTAGAATGTTCTGGAGAATCCGATCCCAAATAAACATATGCCATAATCCATACAGCACCCTGCACTCCAAACGCATAGTAAATATACTGCCATCCAAACCATAATTGGAAATGATTTGTCAATAAAATTTGTGGCAGAACTACACTTAGCACGTTACCTAAAATATCAAGGATTTATTACTTTTTGCTTCTTCAACTTTGTGTCCAAGAAAATACCGCGTAAAGTATTCACTGCTTATCAATCACATAAAATATAACTACGAATATTTTCTGTATATACATGGGCGTGATTAGGCTCAATGTAATCAAGAATTAATAGAAAGAGGAACTACCCATATTAAGTAAGACACAGTATCTTTTCTTTGCTTTAGTTATAATTAAAGGTTTATCTTTACATTACTTCTGCAAAAGGGCTTAAGTACAACTTTACCTGAATAGATAATGGTAGTAAGAAGACCTTTTTCTTCCAACGGTATCCATTGGCCAATCAGATTTTGCATGGATGGGTCCACTAAACTTTTAGAGACACCAAGTAAACCGAAGCAAATGCAAAGTAGATACCATCCAAGATTTTCAAATCCAAACTAAAAAATATATTAGATTTTTACACTATTTGATTTTTTGATTATTTAACTGAACGGCTAAACTGATTTGGCTAAAAACTGGTATGGAGTATTCAAGTCAAGTCGTTCATATGTTGGAAATGGTAAAACAAAACGTCTCAATGACAATAACTGTCAAATCCGCCGAGCGGGACCACATCTACCGGGACCACTAGTTATTTATAGATTACAAGTCTTAGTGGTCCCGGCAGACGTCGTCCCATCCTGCAAAGCAGCGCAACAAATCAATTGATTTCACAGTTATTTTTTTTGAGATGGTACTCTGTTTATATCTCCGAAGTCTTTTTGTAATATTATAATTTTCAGTGCATCGTTTTATTTTTTCTCTTTCATAAGAACTTTTACCTGATCACAACAAATACAATAACAAAATAGTTAGTAAATCATCAACAAACATTCACCATATTTAAGTTTGAAGCCGAGGAAGTTGGCATTAATTTTCATTCATTAATTTGTTGATAATTTCGAAAAAATAATAGCAATAACCGTAGCATATTAATTCAATACTTACAATATCTACTATTAACGGTATGAGCAAAGTTGTTAGAATATTGACTAAGAGAGATATTGTGAGTAGGAGCTTGCCTCCGAACCTGGTCGCCAGCTCTCCAGCCGGGATCAGGGCGACCACGAGACTCCAAAAAAAGTAGGGAAATAATTGAATGTTCGTAGTGGCGCGTTTGTCGTGGTACTGGAATAAATAAATGTAATAGTTAGTAGGTATATTGATATAGACGAAGCTTAATTTAATTTTGTATTGACATATTGGAATGAAACAACTATTAACGGACTTAACTCGCGTATTTTTATTTTATTTTCGGACGTTTCTGATTCTGTACAGTTTCTGTTGACAATTATTGTCTAACGCTGAAGTGATTTATAAGTAAAGTTAATAGTTGTTTAATTCCAATGTGTAATAACCGCGAAGGCATCAGAATTTATTATTGCATTGACATGTTTTTTTTTGCTTTGGGACGACTCGACACATCGGAGACATCTTAGTGTCTTATGTAGGTAAGTACGTCGTACCTTTTTTAGTTTCGGATGTCTTATATGTATTTATGTATGTTTATCCGTTGTCTAGACCCATAGTACACTATGCTTAGTTTGGGACTAGATCTATTGATGTAAATTGTCCAAAAGATATTATAATTAATATTATTACAGACTTCGACATGATCTGACTTGGCGGCACTTATCAGTAAAAAATATAAGACGAATAACCTATTGTATGACCTGCTAAGATATATATAACGAAAAAAAACATAATATACACGGAATATTGTTTTAAAATCAAGATTGTATGTTTTTTCCTGTTTTTGGAGTGGAGTTTAAATTGTAAGTTTATTATAATCATTTCTGATGCCTTCGCGGTTATTACACATTGGAATGAAACAAGTATTAAAAGATTTAACTCAGGTATTTTTATTTTATTTTATTGGCTGACGTTTCGGATTCTTTAGTTTCCATAATCGTAGCACGACTGAGCTGACAATAGTCTAATGCTCTAATTTCTTATGTCTAACTTATATCTTTATTTCAAAACTAGCTGTGCCCGCGACTTCGTCCGCGTGGAATAGTTATTTTCCCTGTATTTTACACATTCTCCACTGTTACCTCGCTCCTATTGGTCGCAGCTTGTTATATAGCCTTCCTCGATAAATGGTCTATCCAACAAAAATATTTTTTCAATTGGAATAAGTAGTTCCTGAGATTAGCGCTTTCAAACAAACAAACAAACTCTTCAGCTTTATAATATTAATATAGAATATAGATAACTAGCTTCTGCCCGCGACTTCGTCCGCGTGGAACTCGTCCTTTTTTGCAGCCGGTTTAAAAGTAGCCTATGTCCTTTCTGAAGCTCCAGACTTTCTTTGTACCAAATTTCATTTAAATCGGTCCAGTAGTTTTAGCGTGAAAGCGTAACACAGACAGACAGACAGAATTACTTTCGCATTTATAATATATAGAGCAATAGAGCAAAAGTCCCAACCAAAATGACTAAAAATCACTATCTCAATTTAGTTATCTGCTTACTGCCTAACCCCTAAGAACGATGGCGTGATTATTTATAGCCTATGTCCATTTCTAGGTTATCATCTATTACCATACCAAATTTCATCAAAATCCGTTCAGCCGTTTAGGCGTGAAAGAGCAACAGACAGACAGAGTTACTAACGCATTTATAATATTAGTAGGGAAAGTAGGGATATAGATGAATTGTGTATAACTTGACATTTACCAAGTCACCGCTCCTCATGTAGTCGAGGGTTGTCATCGTGGTCGCGGTCGAGATGACTTGCAGCATCATTGCAAATGCCAGCAGCACTGTCTGCAAGTGACGGACGCCCAGACAGTCTGAAATATTTAATAGAAATTATTATAATATATTATGAAACAAATGTAACGAAATTGATTAGCGTATAATATAAGTTTGATGTGTAATAACCGCGAAGGCAGCATGACATTTGGTACAGGCTACTGCATGAGACTTGATTAATTCATAATAATTTATAATGCCTTCGCGGTTTTTCATTGGAATAAAACAACTTTAAAACGGATTTAACTCGCGTATTTTATTGGATTGTGAAGATTCCATAATCCTATCCACGACTGAGCTGACAATAGTCTTTTGCTATGAAATACGCGAGTTAAATCCATTTTAAGGTTATTTCATTCCAAATTAAACTATTTATTAGGAAATAAGACACAAGAAAGTACTTACACGTGTCACATGAATCTAGGTACTAGCACTTCGGATTTTTTTTTTATTTTTATAATATTACCTACGTAGTTTGTACTGTTACCCATTTGCATCTACATAATTGTAATTATTAATAACTTAACTTATCGAAAAGGAGCTTTCTTCATTTTCAATGCAGCATAAAAATGTATTTACCGCAAAATTTATAATAGGTAATTAAATGTTATGTTTTAATAAGCAACAATAAAAACTTACTAGGTTTAATATTTTCTTCAGTACTTTCACTGGCCATATTATAAAAATTCTGATCGATATAATGAATGTTATTCCGTCAGTCGCAAGAGAGCGCTCGTCACTGACTGTAGCCTGTACAGTGTCTCTCACTGCAGCGCTGGCGTCACCCAAATACCTCATAAACATTGTTATCAATAAAATATAATATTATAATAATATTTGCCGGCCTGTTGGTCTAGTGGTCAGAGGCCCTGACTACGAAACCGGAGGTTGCGCGTTCGAATCCTGTTAGGGACAGATGTCAATGTGATGGGCACTGGTATCTGTACCTGAGTCTTGGATGTCGTATTTATTTATGTATATATATCCGTTGTCTAGTACCCATAATACAAGCTTTGCTTAAAATGGGGCTAGATAACTGGTGTGAATTGTCCAAAAGATATTTATTTTATTTATTTTTAATATATAAACATATTATCCATTTCTGTAATTCTCTCCTAAGCAGGCACCGAGCAAACCAGCGTGCCAGCATATGTTATGCAAGCACTGTACTAATCAACTGTCATTTTAGTTATTTATGTATTTTTGTGTATCTTCGTAGCTTAATTTGTGTTCCTGTTTTTAACCCCCGACGTAAAAACGACGGGGTGTTATAAATTTGACGTGTTTGTCTGTGTATGTGTGTGTGTGTGTGTGTGTGTGTTGTGTGTGTGTGTGTGTGTGTGTGTGTGTGTGTGTGTGTGTGTGTGTGTGTGTGTGTGTGTGTGTGTGTGGCATCGTAGCTCCCTAACGCATGAACCGATTTTGATTGTTTTTTTTTATATTAATACTAGCTTTTGCACGCGACTCCGCGTAGAATTAGTGAATATAAGGGTAGACTAATTTTTATGATCTGCAAACTTTCATCCTCTAATTTTATTTTACACTTTTAAAAGGTATTTTTTATACAAATTTTGTCATAATATTTAATTTTGTTAAAATCTAATCTACTACCTAAAAATACGTTTTAAGCTTCTAGCTTAAAAATGACGACACTTTCATACAACGTCATTTCGTCCCTTCTTTTTTTATTAGTAATATCTAGTCTTAATGAATATTAAGTACTTAAATTGGTAAATATTATAGTAGATAACTAAGGATAATTCACAAACATAGATAATACAAAAAATATTTTTTTTAATCTTGAGTTTGTATTTTAAACGCCTATTCGGTAATTATGAGCAAAACTTATGGAATGTATTTTTCAATAACAATGTAAAGACCAAAAAAAATGAAACAAACAGATTTTTCAGATTTTTTTTTATTCAGCAGGTACCTACATATATTTAGTACTTGTTCGTTTTGTTGTCGACCTTTTCGCAGATTTCTGTAAAAAAAACACATGATAAATAAGATTTCATAGAAACAGTCTAACCTTACTTCGTGTTATAAAATAAACTAGCGTTCCACCCCAGCTTTGCACGGATCCCTAATTTAAAAAAAAAAAAAAATATTATAGCCTATGGCACTCGGGAATAGCTTCTAGTGTAGCTTCCCAGCAATTAGAAAATTTTTCAAATCGTCCCAGTCATTTTCGAGCCTATTCAATCCAAACAAACAAACAAACCTTCCCTCTTTATTACATTAGTAAAGATAAACCGCTTTGGGAAATTCTTGTCAGTTGATTTAGTCCAAAACTATATAAAAAATATATATTTAAAAATGATTTGTAATAATAATAATTATGTCAAAATTACCTATATCTTTTTTTTCCGGTTCATTCCACGGCTGTCGTTCAGAAGTCGCGAATAATATAAAGAACAGGTTCGAGAGGAAGTAAACACCCGACGCCACGAAGAACACTTTGCGCCATTCAAAAGGATCAGTCTGCCAATGAGAAATAATTGAATTAGGTACAATTATATACACCTATATCTTAATCGCGTATATAAATATTAGCTATTAGCTGTCCGCCCCGGCTTCGCCTGGATCCCTTTTTTATAGCCTATGTCACTCGGGAATAGTGTAGCTTTCCAACAGTGAAAGAGTTTTTCAAATCGGTCCAGTTGTTTAGGAGCTTTTTTAATCCAAACAAAAAAACCTTTCCTCTTTATAATATTAGTGTAGATTCAATAAAAAGTAAGTAACAGTTTTAGTAAACTGTAATGAAACAACTATAGACGGATTTAACTGTCGTATTATATTTTATTGGCTGACTTTAGCAAAAGACTATTGTCAGCTCAGTCGTGCTACCATAATGGAATCTGTTAAGGTTCCGAAATGTCAGCCAATAAAATAAAATACGCGAGTTAACTGTCTACAGTTGTTTCATTCCAATGTATAATAACCGCGAATGTATTATGACGGCCTGTTGGTCTAGTGGTTAGAGGCCCTGACTACGAAACCGGCGGTTGCGGGTTCGAATCCCGCTAGGGGCAGATGTCAATGTGATGAGCACTGGCATCTGTACCTGAGTCTTGGATGTCTTATATGTATTTATGTATATTTATCCGTTGTCTAGTACCCATAACACAAGCTTTGCTTAAAATGGGACTAGATAATTGGTGTGAATTGTCCAAAGATATTTTTTTTTTTTATTTTATCAGAAATTATTGAAATCAATAATGATTACCTCATCCTGGATGATGTACCCGCAGACGAGAGGTGCGATGATGGAGATGATGTTTGCCAAGAAGTTGGTTATGCCCATCAGGTTTGCGCTGAAATTGGGCGCCAAGTCAGTATGCACCAACTAGAGAATAAACAATAATGAAACTTTCGTCTGGCGGCCGCCATCTTGCATAATATTTCTGATTATCAGGTAAATCACTACATAGTATAAAACACAGTTGCTTTTTCTGCCCCTTTATCCCTATGTACGCTTAAATCTTTGAAACTACGCAACGGATTTTGATGCAGTTTTTCTTAATAGATAGACTGATTCAAGAGCAAGGTTTATAGCACCCGTGTGAAGCCGGGGCGGGTCGCTAGTAATACATAATTAGTAAAAACAACTGTATTTGGCAATCTCAAAGCAATATTTAGGACAGAACCAAACTCCCACTAAAATCCCTACTTCACTACTAATATTATAAATGCGAAAGTAACTCTGTCTGTTTGTCTGTCTGTTACGCTTTCACGCTAAAACTACTGGACCGATTTAAATGAAATTTGGTACAAAGAAAGTCTGGAGCCTGAGAAAGGACATAGGCTACTTTTTAACCGACTGCAAAAAAGGAGGAGTAACACGCGGACAAAGTCGCGGGCAGAAGCTAGTTTTCAATATGTGCAAAATGGAAGTCGCCGTAAGTAGGAAACTCACCGAAGTGTTTCATAGTATAGGGGAAGGAGGCCTAAAGAGGGCATATTATGTGACCTTATGACTGAGGGATAGCCCCAACAGCGTTCTGGCCGTGATTGCAGACAGATATGACTGTCCTATATTAGTGTATTGGGTTAGGCAGATATAGCGTCTTACCCAATTTAGCAAATAAGTATATAAATAGTTATGTAATACTAACATTAGTAATAAGACTTACTAACATTATATGGATCTGGTCTGAAATAAAGACTTTATTATTATTATTATATTATTTACTCACTACATAACCCGTGTAATGTCCAGCATTGATTCCAACAGCGACGGTGAGCATGACAGCAGCCACAATCATATTACCGGCAGGAGAGTATGATAACCCTATCAATGCTATAGCTGGACCCCATAAACCTAAAAAAACATTTTGGAATGAAACAACTATTAACTTTACACTTTAGCGTTAGACTATTTAATTGTCAGGTCAGTAGTGCTGTTATTATTGAAACTGTAAAGAATTCGAAACGTCAAAAATAAAATTAAAATACGCGAATTCAATCCGTTAATAGTTGTTTCATTCCAATGCAGTGTTTAATAATAATAATAAAAAATACTAAAAAAACTTTTCATAATACAGGCATTTATCGTTTCTTATCCTTATTGACTATTTGATATCATTATTTGGAGACCAGAATTCAGAGTTACAAGATTGAATTTTACTTACCAATGGAATTAAATAGTTTTCTAGTTTTAGTAAGACTGAGCCATTTTTTTCTGATTATGAGATCAGTCATTGACCCCACGGGGAAGCTCAGAAGGTACATGTAGTGTATGCATGGTAACGGTTGTTACACTAGCAACCGTCATTCCGGCAATAAACTGTTAACAATCAGCATGTGTATTAATTCGGCAGTAATTCCTTCGGATTTCTCAGTGGCGACGAGGATGGGATTTGTCAACGTGGAAGGATGGTTTGGGAGTGCCTGACATACACTACACAGGAATAATGAGATTTGTCACGTGGAAGGATGGATTGGAACCTATTAAGCCGGGAAGAATACCGTGTGCGATGAAGGCAGCGGACGCGACGGCGTCGGAGCAAGCTCGGCCGAGCTGCTCCGGGAGGACGCCGTACACGTCCTGAGAACCGGGTGCGGGGACGCCGTTTCGCTGAATCATGCTGTTAGCGACTGCGATGAAGGCGGCGGACGGGAGGTCACGGTGTCGGAGCTAGCTCGGCTGAGCTGCTCCGGGAGGGCGCCGGGCAAGTACGCTGTTTCGCAGGTGCTAATGTGTGCGATGCTAATGGTGCCAGTGTGTGCGATGAATGCGGCGGATGAGACGCGACGGTGCCGGAGCCAGCTCGGCTGAGCTGCTCCGAGCTGTTTCGCAAGATCGGATTTACGGGGGAAATAGGTATAGGACGGTGGTGTTGTGGTACAAGGAACCTTAAAGCGCGAGGCAAATGGTAGTGCAAATGTACATAATATAGTTTTGTAACATATTACCTGAAATTCCATGACTCATCAGTGGTCCCTATGGTGTAAAGGTTCAGCACGCTGCCACTAGTAAAGGCATAGGCGTGGGTTCGAACCCCACTGGAGGTCTAAAGATTTTCTACTCTTGTGTTTGTACAAAAATATCATAATAAATGATACAATACTCAATCATTTATTTGCATTTTATAAAAGTACACATAGTAGGTACCTACCTATCACCTTTGGGCACAATAAATAAATACCTAAACCTTAATAAACGAACCGTTTAACCACTTTTCAGCTATATAATATAAAACAACAAATCGCATGACTTATAAAAAAAATACCCACACTTTTCAAATTCACACCAAGTACTTGTGCCATGTATGTTGGCATCTCAGTCATCAGCGTGAAGAAACCCCAGTTCTGGCCGCAGTGAGCCACGATCACCGCCCAAAAGGGGAGAGAGGTCATGATCTTCAACCATGGAGTTCGGTATTTCTAAAATAAGGATAGTCATATACTTGGACAATTCACTAAAGATAAACATATAATATAATATATAGCGGTCCGTCCCGGCTTTGCATGGATCCCAATTTTTTTCGAAAATGTTATTATAGCATATGGACATAGGCTATAATAATATAACATTTCAAGTTGGGAATAGTGTAGCTTCCATAGCTTAGATTTGAACCTACAACCTCCGGTTTCGTAGTAAGAGCCTCTGACCAATAAGTAAAGTTATTACATGAAGAAAATTCTAATAGATAATTTGAAAATTTTACGAACCAAAGAATACCTTGGGGCGTAGACAAGGTGCCGACGTTCAACGTTAACGTTAAACGAAACGACCAAAATGTATGACATCCGCGAACGACTGTCACGTACGTCACAAACGTTCGCGGATGTCAAATCCCTAACATGTTGGTCGTTTCGTTTATCGTTAACGTTGAACTTTGGCACCTTGCCTATGCCCCCTTACCTGTTGCTTTCCAACTCTACCCAAAGATCTCTGAATATACTTCAATTCAGTTTCAGAAATGGTTCTACAATTTTCAGGAGAAGCCGATCCCAAAAATACATATGCCACAGTCCATATAGCACCCAGCACTCCGTTCACATAGAAGATGGACTGCCAACCCCAATATGATGCTAAGAAACCTGCTGCAATCAATTGCAGTGCTATACCCAGCTGAGCCCCTGAAAGAAAAAGGATTAATAATAATTATGATTTCTTTGGACAACTCACACCATTGGATTAAATCATAAGTTAGAAGCGAAAATTCTACTAAAATTGATAAAAAGAAGAAGGTAGAAGCGATTAAGTCCAATCACAAATTTGTCAGCCATTCTGAAACTTATGACTACAAATTCTTGTTTAAAATATAACAACTCTTGCAGTTAAAGCCGCGATATTTAGAAGTAAAACTTGATTATTCCATAAAATAATAAAAAAATTCATTCAAAAGAATATTTCGCTTTTCTCTGTTATCACTCATGTTGTACCTTTAATCTTATTTATATTTTAAAGACGCTCTAAACTTTGATTCATTTTTGATTTAGAATTTGCAAGTTAGGTAAGTAATCTTACTTTATTACAAAAACTAGCGGTCCGCCCCACTTTGCCCGGATCCCTTTATTTTAAAAGTAGCTTTTAGTAGTAGCTTAGTAGCTTTTCAACAGTTAAAGATTTTTTCAAATCCAGCCGTTTAGGAGCCTATTCAATCCAAACAAACAAACTTTTCCTCTTTATTACATTATTACTAGCTAGCCGTATCACTTGGAAATAGTGTAACTTACCAACAGTGAAAGAATTTTTCAAATCGGTCCGGTCGTTTAGGAGCCTATTCAAACCAAACAAAGAAACCTTTTCTCTTTATTATATTAGTATAAATATAAATAAGTATAGACTAAATTTAAGGTAAGGTTTTACACGGGTGGGTAAAGGAAAAGGAAAGAGAGGTTATAATTTACCTGCATAAATAATAGTAGCTAAGAAACCCTTTTCTTCTAATGGGATCCACTGGCTCACCAGGTGATGCATGGAAGGGTACACGAAGGCTTGAGTGAGACCTTGAAGAACTCGACAAAAACAGACTAACTTCCATCCACCCTGAAGTCAATCCAATAAGGAATTCAATTTTGAAATGAAGAACTCAATTTTGATAAAAGTTTGTCATAAAGTTGTAGTCGTGTAGGTCAAATTGAAGTACTGGAATAAAGTAAACTCGCACATATTTTTTGTGACGTTTCGAAAACTGTACAGTTCCCACACACACACACATATACATATATGTATACTATATATAGCACTGAGCTGTCTTATGCTATAGTCAGTTCAGTCGTGCTACGATTATGGAATTTGTAAAGACTCCGAAACGTCATCCAATTAAAAATGCGAGTTAAATCCATTTAAAGTTGTTTCATTCCAATGTATAATAACCGCGAAGACATCAGAAATTATTAACATTGTTAGACTATTTAACATTCCTTATAGTATTTTTTCTGCTTTATAAAAGATCTAAATAAGTAACTCTACTTACAATATAAGCTCCGTATGGTATAAACAGGGATAACAAAGCGTTGACGGAGACAGATATGGTGATGAGGAGTTTCCCTCCAAACCTGGAGGCGAGCTCTCCGGCCGGGACCTGCAGGATCACGTAGCCCCAGAAGAAGGAAGAGAGGATCACAGACTGCACCGAGAGGCTCCAGTCAAAGTGCTGCAAATAAAAGTCAATGAACATCTTGCGATATGTGTTTGCTCTATAGCGTATAGTAATATAGGTAGTAGTAACGTATAGGTATATAACGTACTAGCGGCACGCCCTGGCTTCGCCCGGATCCCTTTTTTATTTTTATAGCCCATGTCACTCGGGAATAGTGTAGCTTTTCAACAGTGAAATATTTTGTAAAATCGGAGAAGTCGTTTTGCCTTTCCTCTTTATAATATTAAAAGCTTTTTTAGTATAGTTTTAGTGCTATACATACAACATAACAGGTACATCTTTTATAATCAAAAGGGTGACCAGCTCAATATAATTTTACGACTTATGATAACAGCGCTGCTATATCGTCGCCGTCAGTGCAGGACCTTCTAAATGCAAAAAAATAAATTTTCCAGTAGACAATAAAAACTGTCCTAAAAGCAATACGAACTAATTAATGTATAAAAACAAACATATATAAAAACTTGTAGTTAGAAGGTCCTGCACTGACGCCGACGATATGGAAATCGGCTAATTTTGATATTCATCTTGCAATACTATATTTTTTAGTTAAAAACAAAATAAAAATAGGCATAAAAGGGGGTAATGGGGGATATGTCACCGGGACAGTGTGCGGCTCTGCCTGTTAAGATTAATAAGTAGGAACTAGTAGCCTAAGATCCCACCGCAAAATTGTGCAGGTATCTGTTTTTTTAATGAAACTTCGTTAAATGAAAGATGAGTAGATATGTAATGCATTAGTTTCGGGTTGCCTGTAAAAAATTAGCCGCAATCATTTTTGATAAATTTTTTTGTAATTAATATTTTTGTAGGAATTGCAGCTATATGTTTTTTAAATAAAATATACGTCACTTTGAAGGAAAAGATGTGAAGAATGTAAAAAACAATGGTTGCCAACTCCCAGTCAGCCGCAACTTCAGGGTTGCCAGGTGTAAACAGGTACATTATTGTTGATTATGTGCTGACATCTGTTTTTTAGATAAATATTATTTAAAATTAATATATGGTATTTATTGTTCATGATAATCCATGGTTGCCAGTAAAAAAAAAGCCGCAAGCAGTGGTTGCCGTGATTTAAACTTATTATTTTCGCTTCAGATGAAAGTGAGTGAGAGGGAAAGAATGCACAGACCGTTTATTGTTATAGACAAGGATGTAACGTAGTATAGATAAAGTAATCATGTTTTTTAATTCTTATCTAGGGTTCCGTATCTTAAAAGAAAAATTAACCCTCACAGGATTACTTTGTTGTCTGTGTGATCCTTTACCTCAGTAACGCGTGGAGGTAGGTATCAAACTAAAATTCATAGTAATATCAAATACTCAGGACTACTGTCTCTTGAAATTGTAACAAAATCACAAAAAAATCGCCAACGCAATCAAAAGAACCGCCGTTTATGCAGCGAATTGACAAAAGTTTTCAACACTCGCTAGGGAATCAATACCTACAGGGTACTCCTCGTGAACTCAGGATCTTGAATTAATATAGTAGGTACGAAATAACGTCATAAAGCACAGATAAAGAAAAAAATACGAAAACCATACATTTTTAATGACATCATTAAAAAGTATATATACCTACAGGTTATTTATAGTACGGAACCCTTGGTGCGCGAGTCTAACTACAAAAATATGAATTACAAAAAAATTTATCAAAAATGATTGCGGCTAATTTTTTACAGGCAACCCGAAACTAATGCATTACATATCTACTCATCTTTCATTTAACGAAGTTTCATTAAAAAAACAGATACCTGCACAATTTTGCGGTGGGATCTCGGGCTATAGACAAAAAATACTATGTATCAATCGAAATTCGATCGATATTCTTTTTCATCAGTGATGTAAATGGTAATGGTCAGCACGCTGTCGCTAGTAAAGGCACGTGGGTTCGAATTCCATTGGGGGTCTCGATTTTCTCTACTCTTGACTTGATTCATATTAAAAAACTTTTCATCGAGTGAGAAGACTAAGTCTTTGCTGTACCCTGGAACGTGTGAGTTGGTATGTATGTGTTAACACTCACTTGCTCTCTCGTTGAGTCTGTCATGTCGACGATAGCCATGCTCATGTTGACCCTCATGGTGAAGAGCAGCAGCATCGCCAGGAACAGCAGGCCAGTCTGCAGGTGACGGGCGCCGAGTCCTTCTGAAATGTAATAATACCAGTGGTTCGTCCCGGCTTCGCACGGATCCCTATTTTGTTTTTCAGACTTTCTATAGCCAATGTTACTCAGGATGAACGTGAAAGAATTTTTCCAACCGTTTTGGAGCCTATTCAATTCAAACAAACAAACAAAGCTTTTCTCTTTATTATATTATTATAAATAATATATTATTACTTATTGAATTTGCTTATATCTTAATTTTAAAAGATAAACAGAGGTGCTTATCTTTAAAAAATAAGAAGAAAAATGTACAAAAGTTGATAATGTAAAAAAAAACGACTTTCCCTTCATATATTCGGTAAAAACTATTACCTATCAAGATATATTTTTAATTTCACTAACTAAAAATCAAAATACCTAACTAGCATTTTATTAAGTTTTTTTGTTTTTCTTATACGTAAGGAAACAATAAAGTGTTGAGAAACATTACCTACACCAAAATACTAAATAAAAAATTAATTTACTTACCTTAGCATTTCTAAAGTAGGAAGAGTTGTTTTTATATAATAACAAATAATTCTCTTTTAGGTAGGTATTTCCTTAAACCGTAGACATCAGATCGTATTTTTTGTAAGGTATAATAATAATATAATACAAAAAAATACACAAATAAAATACCTGACCACAAAACATCACAAAATTAATCACATACAAATAAACTTACTAGGTCTAACATTTTCTTCAGTATTGACACCCATTTTATTAAATATGTTTATCGATCTAAGGCCGTTGATCGCATGCCACTGCGCACTCTGGCTGCGCGCGCGTCGAGATCGACAGCCAGAGACTAGCGCGACAGCGGAGCCTTTAATGATTTTAATTTTTATTATTTTTTGCATCAATGTGATTTTATAGCCTTTGGGATTCAAATAATATTGTGTAATATATTCTTCCGTCCTCCGGCCAGAAAGCGCCAACTTTGTGGCCGCTTCGCTAAATGAAATTTCCGCTTTCTGGCTTCGTCAAACAGAAAAATAGTATACTGACCTCGGCCAGTAAAATATAAAAGCCTCAGGTCACATTTTTGTCAGCCTCGGCTTCGCCTCAGACGACAATTACATGTGATCTGAGACATTTTTTATTTTACTGGCCTTGGTGCGTAATGTACTAATAATTATGAGTTTGGAACTACCTACTGAATGTTTGGAAAGATTTTTTCAATTCTATCTAGTAGAATCATTACACTAGAAATTATTATTATTAAATTAAATTGTATACACATATTATAATTTGAACTATAGTCCTAAAAAACAATATACTTATTTTACTGCACTAGTCATAAAGAACACTTACTTGTTTTCAATAATTCTAAGTCAAAAGATATAAATAAAATGTATATTTTTTATAAAAGATAAAAAGCTCGTAGTCAACAAAGAAAATAGTTTATCCACACTTCGATATTAAGTAAGTAGTACATAAATTTTACTGTCATAATGCTCTTGAAGTACTTTAAGAAATATAAGGAAAAACTTTTTATTAGGTCGTTACTTACGAGGTTATTAAAATATACGAAGTATTAGTAGTAGCTAATCAGACAACACAAAATTAGTTATTAGGTTATTCTAATATTACAAATTACTTATATCTAAAACGAACGGCAAAATATACACACTTTTACACTACATACCTACATACGATAGTATAAGTACCTACCAGATTTTCAACCTTAAACCGAACCCAAAGGAATATTAAAAAAAAACTAGGGTTAATTAAGGTACTTATTATTCAAAAAGCCTGAGCCAGTCTTTAACTAAGCAAGGCTTAGGCACCCTATTACAAAACACACATTAATAAATAAAAAACCTAACTCATTACAAATGCTTTCATCTCTCTAACATTACATTTTGATCCTTACATGCACCCGTAATCTGTTTTAGAGGTAATAAAAAAAACGCTAATTTGCATTTTAGATGCATCTGTTGACATTAGTGTTGCAATGCGCAATGGGAATGTTGGTACTGACAATTAATTGCATGTTTGACCATGCAATTGTACAGGATGCGACATCTGCAATATTAATGATAAGCCTTCTGTAGACACAGCTTGTGTTATCTATACTACTATTATAAAGAGGAACGGTTTGTTGGTTTGGATTGAATAGGCTCCAGAATGGCTGGATCGATTTGAAAAATTCTTTCAATGTTGGGAAGCTACACTATTCCCGAGTGACATAGGCTATGAAAAAAGGGATCCGTGCGAAGCCGGGGCGGACAGCTAGTAATTTGTAAGGAGATTATCGTAATTGGGCTTACGCTAAAACTTAGCGTAAGACTATTGTCAGCTCAGTCGTGCTACGATTATGGAATCTGTAAAACCTCCAAAACGTCAGCCAATAAAATAAAACACGCGAGTTCGATCCGTTTATAGTTGTTTCATTCCAAATAATGTTATTATTTTAATTTGTGAGGTTGGAATAAAACTATGACCGGATTTAACTCGCGTATTTATTTTTGTTGACATTTCGAATTCTTTACAGTTTCCATAATCGTAGCACGATTGTGCTCACAATAGTCTAACGGTAAAGCTAGTTTCATTCCAATGTGTAATAACCGCGAAGGCATCAGAAATTATCAATTTATGATGCTTATTTGCTAGGTACCTAATATCTTCTTAAAGAGATTGTAATTTTGTAAATGTATAAGTATTTTCTAAAATTTTTAAAAATCATCGAAATAGCAAACAGCGGTTGACAGTTTTCGAATGATTATGACTGACTGATTTCGACTGATAATTCACAATTTTGTTTTACTTTAAAAAACGTCGTTCCTATTCCGTCACTTCTAAGAATCGTGAGTTGGTTTGTCCTTCCATTATTATTGGTACAAAAAGGGTTATGTTACGACTCTTAACTCGTCATGCTTCGCTGATCTGCCTGCCCAATAAATGACGGCCAGTTTGCTTTTTATTAACAAAAAAAGTTATTGCTGCACCGATGATTCGATTGCATACGAGAAAAAAAACGTTTGTGTTAGATGCGTATTAAAATTTATATTTGCCTGGTTTTATACTATATTATATTATAACTAGCTTCTGCCCGCGACTTCGTCCGCGTGGAACTCCTCTTTTTTTGCAGTCGGTTAAAAAGTAGCCTATGTCCGTTCTCAGGCTCCAGACTTTCTTTGTACCAAAGATAATTTAAATCAGTCCAGTAGTTTTAGCGTGAAAGCGTAACAGACGAACAGACAGAGTTACTTTCGCATTTATAATATTAGTATCCTTACTAATAACACATTGTTTCATTAAGTCTCACTCAGTTTCCTCATTCAAATATAATTATTAGGAATTTTGTTAGGACTTAAACTTTATCAAAACACTTAAGGATTGGAAATGCAAATTAGCTTTTGCAAACCAGTATCAATTTTACTTGTCTTTTCCTTATTCAAATCCAGTTTTACATCTATACTAATATTATAAAGCTGAAGAGTTTGTTTGTACGTTAGTTTGTTTGTTTGTTTCAACGCACTAGTCTCAGGAACTACTGAGGTTCGAATTCAAAAAATATTTTTTTGTATGATAGACCATTCATCGAGGAAGGCTTTAGGCTATATTATTATAACATCACGCTGCGACCAATAGGAGCGAAGAAACAGTGGAAAATGTGTAAAAAAACGGGGAAAATATAAAGCCTTATGAAGAATTACTATTCCACGGGGACGAAGTCGCGGGCACAGCTATGTTTAGATAAAATCATTTATATACCTACTGAGTAAAAACATCATCATCATATCAACCTTAGACGTCCACTGTTGGGCGGCGGTCTCCGAGGACCTTCACAGCACCAGGTCCCGCGCCGCCCCCGTCCACATCCTTCGACCTGCGAGCAAGGGCGTGCATTCCATGCAGGCACAGATGTATGGAGTGCCTACCCTGGCCCCATAGTTACGCTCACCCCACTGCACGCGCCTGCTGCGAGCCCATGATGAGCTGTCGAGTCGACTTGTCATTTCGGTATTATTTCATCTCGCGGTGATCTGTCACAATATCAAGAACGTTATCGACAAGGAGAAGGTTTGTCATGTCGATAATGTTTTTTGTCTTCTCCATGTCGCCATGAAATGATATCGATATGACAAAATGTCAATTTGACAGTTCATCATAAGCTCACTGAGATAAGTTCATGAGTTCCATCTCCCTTTTGAGGTAAATAAGTAAAAATATTGAAATGAAAAAAATAAAATCACCTCTATAGTTTTCTATATTCAATTATTATGTAACATAGATAAAATTAATATCTGCAATACAGATTATCACCACCAACGCGTATTTATCTCATTTCTCAAGTACCGTATCAAGTTGGCAATATTTTTTGAAAATCACCTCTATTTCTTTAGCCATAAGAGTTTATGCGTGAAAGAAGAAAGTTGTCAGCTGTCAAAAGTTGACATTGTTTTTAAAGATAAAATGGATTAGAAATTTGAAACCTTATCACTATTACATGTGGACCAAAATCCTAGTCATCCCAGACTTACGTCATTTTAGGAAAGATATTTTTTTTGGATTTGTAGTCTATCTGATATTATAAAGATGAAAAGTTTGTTTGGATTGAATAGGCTCCTAAACGACCGGACCGATTTGAAAAATTCTTTCACTGTTGGAAGCTACACTATTCCCGAGTGACGTAGGCTATAAAAAAAGGGATCCGGGCGAAGCCGGGGCGGGCCGCTAGTATAAAATATACTTAGAAAGGAATGGAAACTTGCTAAGTTAAAACACATTTCAACGTATTTTTTTTTATTTAAATAAATATAAATCATTTTCTATGATATTTGAGCGGAAATATTTTCCTGTATTTTTCTAGCGGAAAATAAATTATTTTCTATGATATTTGAGCGGAAATATTTTCCTGTATTTTTTTGTAGCGGAAAATAGTTTTGCATTTAATATAGTCAACAGGAAAACTGACTAGGATAAGAGTAAATTTGTAAACCTGGGGGTATACAAATGCATAAATAAAATTTAAATCTTTATAAAATCAGTTTTATTGACAAACAATTAGGTCAAAGTCATACCTACCACTAGATACATAACATAATACTTCAATAATTTAATAATAACTAATTAGAATTAAGTCAATACTTAAATAGCTTTTTCAGTTTTGTTGTCCGCCTCATGAACTGAAAAAAAAATAAGAAAAATAATAAGATAAGCAAATATTTCTCGTACCGATTCAAATGGGTACCGAAAATATGAAATAGGTAGCCATATATATGCAAATTTGTAAAATTCGCAGCACAAAAACGCGCGAACTAGGAAACTGTGATAATCTGACACCAAGGGCGTGCATTACATAATGTCCTAAATGAGTGCCTACCCTGACGCCACGTACGCTACTGTGACATTGATTAAAACGCTATCAAGGGCGGTACACCTTCCATGTAAGGGCTAGACACAATGATAACCATTTAGACTAATGGGTTTCACTCGCGCCGTGTACACACACCTTTATTAAATGAGCCGTTATTTCGGAGGAATTTCGCGTTCTGCAGGTTACTTGAATAGAAAATTAATTTAGACCTTCCATTCATATTACACTCGAGGCAAACTTTATTTACAGTTTTCCTTGAATGTAATTTGAATATTGTAATCTTTGTAAACAGCCGTGTTAACTAACTAGGGAAATATGTCTAATTGCGGTGTGATGAGAGCTGCTAATTCGAAATAAATAATGTATAATTATATATTAACAAAAAGTTTCTTTAGGTGTAATTATCTTAATTAAATGAATGAGACTGGAAAATTTTGCTAAACCCTTTGTAATCAATCCCAGCTACTGAGCAATTGGATGACGCGTATTTCCTAGCTCGAAAAAACGCCAATATATTATTATATTGCGCAATTGAAATTATAAGAGTTTGTAATAAAAAAGGTAGGTATAAGTCCTTTATACACCGCAGTGTAAAGCGGCATATAAAGGACTTGTACGTGCGCCCTAGGTGTTAGACTATTGTCAGCTGGAAACTGTAAAGAATCCGAAACGTCAGCAAAGAAAATCAAAAATAGTTAAATCCGTTAGTAGTTGTTTCATTCCAATGTGTAATAACCGCGAAGGCATCAGAAATTATTAAAAGTTGTTAGTATAACATATGTCGAGGCTTTATCGCATCATTGCGATGCGATCGCCACAGTTACGCAAGGGCGTGCATTCCATATAGGCAAAATGGTATAAATGTATTGAGTGCCTACCCTGACGTGGTACATGCACGCGCCTGCAGTCACGTCTGCGAGATAGGCATTAGATCTAAGAACGACTAGAGCTGTCTGACAGACGTGAGTGTGGCGATCGGAGTAATACGATAAGGCCACCACAATATAGATAAGCTAAATACCTGCATCTTCACAGCTGCGTTCCTCTTCCGGCTCATTCCAGGCTTGCTTGATGCTGGTCCCGAATAACAGGTATATCGTATTCCCGATTATATAAATGAAAGACGACAGGTAAAACACTTTACGCCATTCCGCCGCATCCGTCTGCGAACAAAAAGTACTTGGTAATACTCAAGGGCGTGCATTTCATACAAGCACAGTGTCACTAATGTATGGAGTGCCTACCCTGGCGACATACTAACGCTCCTCTCACTGCACGCGCCTGATAATACTCGTACTGCTGGGGCAAATGTGCACCAACGATAAAATATTATGCAATAAGAACATTTATGTATATGAAACTCATATTATTATGTACTAGCGGACCGCCCCGACATCGTCCGGGTCCCTTTTTTTATATCCTAAGTCACTCGGGAATAGTGTAGCTTTCCAACAATAAAAGAATTATTAAAATCGGTCCAGTACTTTTTGAGTTTATTCGTTACATACAAAAATACAAATCTTTCCTCTTTATAATAATTATTAGTATGATTAGTATGATTTACTGCGTTTATTGTTAGGGCAAAATGTGATTATAATCGACCATAGCAATTGTACCTGATTTTTGCCTTAGTACTTCACTATATTTGTGAGTATATAATGATAACGGTGTAAATAAATAAATAAATAAATATCTTTGGACAATTCACACCAATTATCTGGTCCCATTTTAAGCAAAGCTTGTGTTATGGGTACTAGACAACGGATAAATATACATAAATACATATAAAACATCCAAGACTCAGGTACAGATGCCAGTGCTCATCACATTGACATCTGCCCCTAGCGGGATTCGAGCCCGCAACCTCCGGTTTCGTAGTCAGGGCCTCTAACCACTAGACCAACAGGCCGTCAAAAGGTGTAATATTATAGTTCTTTGTTTTGACAAAATCTGTACAAGTTCATGTAATTTCACATAGTAATTAATTAAAACAGTAGCGGGTGTGCTGTTTTGTATTTAGATATTATCATCAAAGAAAATGCATTTTGTAAAGGTTTTGCATAAAATGGACTTGAAGAAATGTATCTTCGTTCATTTTAATAACAAAGACTGTCTTGAATTTTTAAATTCCTCACTCTTTATGATCTTCTCGAGGCACTCAACAGGGTTTTTGATTTAAAAATGTATGGAAAACCTTAAAAAATCCACACTAAAGTATAAAAGCATTGCCTTATTAAAAATTTCATGCAAAAAGGACGAACACTCTTGGAAAAGGTTAAAATTTTAAGGCGTTGATATTTCTTTTGGGTTCAAAGTTTTCATCATTTCACGTTTTGAATACTAGCTTCTGCCCGCGACTTCGTATCCACGTAGTAAGCACCCCCATTTTACTCCCTTAAGAGGTGATTTTTGAAAATCCTTTCTTAATGTTCTCCTACGTTATAAAACTTGAAATTTCGGACCAAGGTCCCTGTGCAAAATTTTGGTGCCCTTCTTTGATATGTCATTTCATCAGCTTATCTATAGGTACTAATATAATAAAGAGGAAAAGTTTGTTTGTTTGGATTAAATAGGCTCCAAAACGACTGGACCGATTTGAACAATTACTAATCCCGAGTGACATACGCTATAGAAAATTTAGAAAAAAAATAGGGGTGCGTGCGAAGCCGGGTTGAACCACTAGTCTTTTTACATAGGCAAAGTGACAGGCAGAAGCTATCCCTACTAATATTATTAATGCGAAGGTAACTCTGTCTGTCTGTTTGTCTGTTACGCTTTCACGCTAAAACTACTGGACCAATTTAAATGTAATTTAGTACAAAGAAAGTCTGGAGCCTGAGAAAAGACATAGGCTACTTTTTAACCGACTGCAAAAAAGGAGGAGTTCCACGCGGGTAAAAGCTTGTTGAAGATAAAGTGGTTAAGCACCTCGTCTTTGATGATGGCTCCAGCAGCGAGGGGAGCGACGATGGAGATCAGATTGGCGCAGCCGTTGGTGATCCCGATCATGATGCCGGCGAAGTTAGGAGACATGTCCAGGTGAACCAACTGGAATATGAATTTGGAGTTTTGAATTGAAGACCACACGGGAAAAACAAAGAATGTCAAAGTACAATTAAGAGAAAAATAGTTTATAGAATGTTTCCCTAAAAAGCTAACAGATGGCTTTAAAACGTCATTTTCACAAAAAAGGAGATGCATTGTTTTTCCCGTGTGGTTTTCGATTATGAAACTAGATCAGAGATTAAAATATTTTTTTTTAAACAAATGTGTATCTAGTAAGGTCGAAAATGTCTAACAGTTGATAATGGAGAATGAAGAACAAAGCAGAATATTTTTTCATTTTTCCGTTTTGAATTATGAAACTTATTTAAAACGTGTTTTGAATTATGAAACTTATTTAAAACGAGTTTTGAATTATGAAACTTATTTTAAACGAGTTTTGAATTTTGAAACTTATTTAAAACTACCTACATAGAGCTTAAAATATTTTTCTTGAAACTAATGTTTAGGTTAGGTCGAAAATGTTTTGTAACATTTGATAATGGAATAAGAAGAAAGGACAACAACCATAAAAAGTTTTCACCGAAATTAACCCTAGATAAATTCCTACAGTATCGTCGATGCAGCTTCCAAAAAGCTAGATAGCTTTTTATATTCTATCTTTTCCTTTATTCCTTTAGGTCTTACCATGAAGCCAGTATAATGTCCAGCATTCAGCCCCACCACAACAGTTAGGAGAGCGACTGCCAGAGTGATGTTCCCAGCTGGTACATAGGACAACCCTATCAGGGATATTGCGGGGCCGTAGTGTCCTGGAAAGGAAGTGGTTATATACATATTATAAACATTGCAAATACGGATGCTTATCGTAAACTGATCAACGTATATTATAATGACTAGCGGTCTGTCCGGGCTTCGCGCGGATTCATATTTTTTTTCCAAAATGTTATATAGCCTATGCCACTCAGGATGAACTTAGCTTCCTAACAGTGAAATATTTTTTTCAATTCGGTCCAGCCGTTTTGGAGCCTATTCAATCCAAACAAACAACAAATATTTCTTCTTCATAATATTAGTATAGATACTCATAAATTTATAACAGTAAGCGATAAGCGAAAACTTTGTCAAAAATGTCAATCTACTAAAGAAGGCTTTATGATTCAGAAATATGTAGTTCTAAGTTAACATTGATTTAATGACGATGCTATTTTCTCAATGAAAATAATAACAAATTATTAAATAAGTAAATAATTTACCAATACTATTGCAGATCTTTCTGGCGGCAGTAGTGCTGAGCCAGTTCTTGGCCAAAACATAGTCTGACAAGAAGCCGAATGGAAAACTGAGCAGATACATAGCTAAGTAGGGAAGGGCTGACATTACTCCGTTCTGAAATAATATTTTTTAGATAAATATAACACAAACATACAATACGAACTAACTAGTAGTACCAGCAGACGTCAGTCAAGCAGCAATACATTTACAATAAATTTGACAATTAAATTTTAGACAGTATTAATATTTATGTTAAGTTTTCTTAATTTTTCTATTTTTCGATTCTAACATAAGCTACATAAGGAACTTTCTCCTGATTATACTGAACAAAAACGAGGAACAATCAGTAAAATCAACCACCAAGAGACCAAGGGAAATAGGTATTAATTTTTATAAATATATTTGTCAAGTATTTCAAAAACCATTCTGCGTTGTTGCATGTTTTTTAATAACGCTTTTAATACTTGGTGTCCTGGAAAGGCCACAGATTTAATACAGGACATGTCTCACCGCTTTGATGTCAACTCCGAGGACTTGGCTCATGTATGAGGGCATCTCCGTCATGAGAGTCCAGAAGCCCCAGTTCTGGCCCATGTGGACGACGACGAGACTGAGGAACGGCAGCGACGTGAACAACGACTTCCACGGAGTCTTGTAGTTCTGGAAATATAATTTATATTTTAACATACAGCAACAAAATACGTGAAGATTCATTATATTTCCAATATTTTCCTTTTGGAATTCTAAGTCATATTTATATTTGAATTCATGTTATGACACATTTTTGAATTGTCACACTTTTCTAGTAAAAGTGCGATATGTTAATTAGATACAATTTTCAATGTGTTCTATCCTGTTCGCGAATATAGAATGTTACTTAATTTCTGATGCCTTCGTGGTTATTATACATTAGAATAAAACAAATTTAAACGGATTTAACTCGCGTATTTTATTTTTATTGGCTAACGTTTCGGAGCCTTTACGGATTCTATAATCGTGACAATAGTCTTATGCTAAATTTATTGTCAGCTCACTCATGCTATGATTATGGAATCTGTTTCCGAATCTATGGAATCCGTTTAAAGTTGTTTCATTCCAATATAGAATGTCACTTGTCTAGAAAGTCTTATAGTACCTTATGTCCGCCAACATGTCCTAAAGAGCTCTGAATGTAAAATTTCTCTTCAGCGCTGATCATCTTGGAATTCTGCGGGGAGTCGGCTCCGATGAAGATGTAGATGACGGTCCAGACGGCGCCGAGGATGCCGCAGGCGTAGAAGATGGAAGGCCAGCCGAAGGAGTCGGCGAGGAAACCAGCTGCCATCAGCTCGAGAGCCGTTCCGAATTGTGCACCTGAAACAAACAAATTGAGAATTTAATGAAATGTCAGTGGTCTCCTATGGTGTAATGGTTCAGCACGCTGCCGCTAGTAAAGGCATAGGCGTGGGTTCGAATCCCACTGGGGTTCTAAATTTTTTCTACTCTTGTCTGTGAACAAAAATATCATTATATTTAAAAACTAATGGTATTGAACCAAAAATATCAATCGAATTTCGATTGATAGATCGTAGTTAATATTTAATGAAATGATCAGATGTATTGGAATGAAACAACTATGAATGGATTTAACTAGCGTATTTTATTTGCTTATGTTTTGGATTCTTTACAGTTTCCATAATCGTAGCACGACTGATCTGACAATAATCTAACGCTAAAGAGTTAAATACATTAATAGTTGTTTCATTCCAATGTGTAATAGCCGCGAAGGCTTCAGAAATCATTATGAAATATGAATAGATGTAATTATTCATAATATTAGTACCTATAGATGGCGTGCTACTGCAGCATACCCACTGGGGTATGTATGAAAACCGATATTGTCAAGTCAACTTTTGTTAGGTACACTTTTGATCTTATTAAACAATTGATTGAAGCCCTGTTCTTGTTGTCATTTTCCAACGAAATCTTTGTACAGATACTTATCTCTTTTGACTCTCAACAACAGCAGTAAAAGTTCATCACATAAATATAATATCAGCACATTTACCACATGCAGTAATAAGGATTGTAACGACTTTGTTTACAACAGACATAAACCTTTTACGAGCATCCTTCATTCTAATCACTTATCTTGGTACTTCACTTCATGGTTTTGTTTTAAATTAGCTGAAATATAAGTCTGTCCTAGAATGGGGAATTAGTAAATTGTTTTTTTGTCTTCACTTCTACGAATACGAACGTACCTATCTTGATGTTTTCTTTTTTTGCCATGATGTACTAACTGTTTGTGTGCCATGTAATTTTTTGTTGTTGTAAAATAAAGATCTTTATCTATCTATCTTTTTACGCCATAATAAAAAAATCTTCATCTATTTTTATAGAAGAACTAACAGCTGAAAACATCCGAATAATTTTATATAATAATATTATCTTTTCATAGCGATAGGCTTATACATCCTTTGTTCTAAATGACTGACTGACGATACACGCAAAGCCTTAAATACGGATCTTAGAGACCCGAAACTTGGAGGGTGTGTTTTTTATACAATACTTGCGGCCCGTCCCGGCTTCGCACGGGGGAACTTAAGATTTTTTTTAAAGATAATGTTAAGATGAACAATTCACCCATAAAGCATTTTTGTATAACTTTAACTATATGCTCAGCGCACGCCACGGAAGGCCTCAGAAACGATACTTTTCCCCCGTTTTTGAAACGTTTTCGGTTACTGCTCCGCAACTATAAGACCTAGCGTGATATTATATAGCCTATGTTACTCGGGGATAATGTAGCTTTCCAAAGGTGAAAGAGTTTTTGAAATCGGTCCAGTAGTTTCGGAGCCTATTCATTTCAAACATACAAAAATACAAATCTTTCCTCTTTATAATATTAGTATAGATAGGCACCCCTTAAGAAAGGAGTTTTTGATTTACTAAAACTGTTAATGAGATACAGCATATTAACAGGCGGACGGACAGCGGACACTGTATTATAACACATTTTGGGCGCGGAACCCTAAAATGCACAGTAAAATTTTCAAGATCAACACTAGGGTTAGAAGTGCAGTCGCGTGCAGTAGAGCGTAAGTATGGCGCCAGGGTAGACACTTCATACATTAGTGATTCGGTGCCTGTATGGAATGCACGCCCTTGGAGCTGTGACGTCACATGCTAACCTCCTCTACCGAAAAGGAACGATGTCTCTCAAGAAGGACATATCCGTAAACAGCTGTTTAATGATATTCTGCTTAATGGTTTAACATCTAAATCACCCTCTTTAGTTTTATCCACGGATGCCGTAAAGAAGACCTAAGGAAGACATAAAACGGATGAAGTCAACTAGCCATCAAGTAAATGTATTTTTTGCGTAAAATGAAACATAAATACCTATTTCATATTTTAAAACGGTATAGTCAAATTTTGTAATTTACAAAAAAGGTAGTTTGCGTGATCTATACTAATATTATAGAGAGGAAATATTCGTTATTTTCGTGCTATAATTGTATTTTCGAAACGAATAGGCTCAATAAACTACTGGACGCGATTTTGATAATTCTTTCACTGTTAAATCCACGTACTTATTTGATGTTATTATTTATGACAATTATATTAAAACAGTTGAAAATCATTCACTGAATGGTGAAATAAGAGGAAATTGATTTTTGTGATCATATAATAAGCTATGTTGGAAGACTAACCCCCTCCATGTACCAGCGCATGCAGTGGAGAGAGCAGAAGAAGTATGGCGCGATTTTGTAATCATACCGTATATTATAAGCTGTATAAGAAGACTGTCCCTTTAATATATAATACTATATATACATAATATGTATACCACCAGCTTACTTAATTTAGTACCCCTTCCATTTTCCAACCCGAAGGAAGAAAATGTTCCAGAAATAATATGTCGTACCTGCGTATACAATGGTTCCCAACCGGCTCTTTTCTTCCAGCGGGACCCACTTCCCGATGAGGCTGTGCATGCAGGGATAGATGAAGCCCTGCGTCAGACCCTGGATCACGCGACAAGCACACACCATCTTCCACCCGCCCTGGAAAAAAAATAAAATTGTATCTATTTCTGATATCTTCGCGGTTATTATACATTGGAATGAAACAACTATTAACGGATTTAACTCGCGTATTTTTATTTTATTTGCTGATGTTTCGGATTCTTTACAGTTTCCATAATCGTAGCACGACTGAGCTGACAATAGTCTAACGCTAAAATGATTTATACAGTTATGGAAACCTTATATTTAAATTACAAATTTTGAAAAAACAACCCTATTCTGAATTATGAAATACTAATGTTACATTTTACGCAAAGAAAATCTATTATACAGTACAATTAAAACCTAATAGGGGGCGTTACTAGCGCTTCGGAAAGACCATTATTACTGAGAAGAAACGCCGCAAGAAACTCAGTAGAAAGTCGCTTTTTTAGGACACTTGTATATTTACAATGAAAAAATATTGTGACAATTATTACAAAAAATAAGTAAGGGAAATAAATGTACAATTTTTATGTCTGCAAAAAAAGTTTGTATATTGGATGATCCTACTGAACGAAATGTTTGAATTGCCACCGCGTATTGAAACATGTAAGGTAAGTAGGTAGTTTTCTTATTATATTGAAAGACTAGTTCTTGACAGTGACTTCGTCCGCGTACTTCGTACCCCATTAGGAGGTGATTTTTTATAAAAAACGCCTTCCATCAATTCTGTTAAAGAATGTTTAAATGTAAAATTTGATATGGGTCGGACCAATGAATCACTTTTTCACATACGAATTTTACCCGTTTTTTGTAACAGTCAGCTATAAGTTAATTGTTTATTACATTAAGCTGTTCTTTTTATCAAGAATTTATTTATTTGTTAGTCCGATTATTAAAAAAAGATAAGTAGGTACCTATTTTGCAATATCTAATTTAACATGCAGATGTGATATCCCTTCTTAGTATGAATATATACTTAGGTACATGCTAGGTTAACATCGCTTCATAAGAACCTTCTTGGGTTGATCACCTGATCAGCTCAGCACAGGCGCGTGCAGTGAGAGTCGCGCTTGTACTGCGTCAGGGTAGGCACTCCATTCGTTTATACCATTGTGCCTATATGGAATGCACGCCCTTGGCTCAGCAAGTGCTATAGTCAGAAGCCTTGTCACTAATGAATATAAACCTTGGAATGAAACAACTATTAACGGATTTAACTCGCGTATTTTTATTTTATTTTATTTGCTGACGTTTCGGATTCTTTACAGTTTCCATAATCGTAGCACGACTGACCTGACAATAGTCTAACGCTAAAGTGATAAAATATTTAAAATGTCAGCAAATAAAATAAATAAAAAATACGCGAGTTAAATCCGTTAATAGTTGTTTCATTCCAATGCTTAATAACCGCGAAGGCATCAGAAATTATAATGTAAACCTTGTTTACTTTCTTCTTTCTCCTGATGATAATAAAGAAGTTTATCCTTCATCAAATACTTACGTAAGTAGCAGCAGTAGGCAGCAGGAGTGAGACAGCAGAGTTGACAGCGATGCTGACGATGAGCAGAACGCTCCCCCCGACCCTGGCAGCCATCACCCCCCCGGGGACTTGCAGGATCACGTACCCCCAGAAGAAGGAGGAGAGGATCACGCTCTGAATTTGCATGTTCCAGTCGAACGACTAGAAAGGAAGTGTAAATATTTACTATGATTTATCATTCGAAGCTTATTTTAGTGTTATACTGACGTTAGCTTAGTCTATAATAGATCCCTACTAATATTATAAATGCGAAAGTAACTCTGTCTGTCTGTCTGTCTGTCTGTCTGTTACGCTTTCATGCTAAAACTACTGAACCGATTTAAATGAAATTTGGTATAAAGCAAGTCTGGAGCCAGAGAAAGAACATAGGCTACTTTTTAACCGGCTTCAAAAAAGGAGTTCCACGCGGACGAAGTCGCGGGCAGAAGCTAGTAGGTTATAAATATGGGAGCTGTCAAATTATCGAAACGCACACAAATAAAATAAAATACATCATCATCAGCCTATAGCAGTCCACTGCTGGATAAAGGCCTCTCCATTTGCACGCCACTGTGCTCGATCTTCGGCTTCGCAAATCGCCACTCCACCTTGCCTGAGGACGTCCTACTAAAATACTTACGCGAGGTAAAAGCGCATCAAAAATTTATCAAATTACCTATTTTTGAAAAAAAAAGGAATAATTAAAATTGAATTACTCTGTAAGAAGTTAAATGCGTGGTCCTTTTTTCTAGTCGGTTAATTACAAAATTTAACAACTACCTACCCTATTTTTAAAATATTTATGTTTAATTCATTTGATAACTCGTAATATGATTTATTTGTATTTGTAAAATAGTTAATAAAAAAATATTCAATAACTAGCTGACCCAGCGAACTTCGTACCGCGTTTACCATTTTTTTTTCTTTTTTTTTTCCAAGTTTTCTCACCTTTTAAACCTTCCCTGGAGTTCCACAAACATTTCAAAACTAAAATCAGCCAAATCGGTTCAGCCGTTCTCGAGTTTTAGCCAGACTAACGAACAACAATTCATTTTTATTTATATAGATATTATTTTCTAATCTTTAACATTATTTAATAAAAAAAATGTGCATGATTTCAAAATCATTTATCTCTTGAAATTGACAGAGTATTTAGATAATGATCAATAGACATCGCAAGTGACGGCCCATTAGGAGATAACACTCTCGGTAGCATTGAGCCTACTACTTCACTTTTAATCAATTTTTAGGGGCCCGTCGCGAAAGTGACAACGGAACCCTTGTAAATTTGCACTAACACAGAAATAAGAAACATATAAAATAATTTCTAATGATTTCGCGGCGCGATTACTAAGTACCTACAAATTAAAATACAGTAATTATAATATATTTATTAATAAATATACTTTTGCGTCCTCCGGCCAGAAAGCGCCTACTTTGTGGCCGCTGCGCTAAATGAAATTTCCGCTTTCTGGCTTCGTCGAACAGAAAAATACTATACTGACCTCGGCCAGTAAAATAAAAAGCCTCAGATCACATTTTTGTCAACCTCGGCTTCGCCTCGGACGACAATTACATGTGATCTAAGACATTATTTGTTTTACTGGCCTTGGTGCGTAATGTACTATTTCCTCAAACATGCAATGAAATATCGTCCTTACGTGCATCATAAGCGGCCGGAAAATATGTCATTGCAGGCCGGGAAGTAATTTCTTTTTAATTTGATTATCAACATGGCCTCAGTTGGCCTCAAAAACAGTTTTTCTTAATAGGTTCGAACCTTATTGTACCAAAAACATTCACGTTAATGCCTATTATACACGATCTGAAAATAACAAAAAATGTCTATACACACTCAACCTACAACCCCCTGTTTCCCGGCGGCGGCAATAATGTAAGTACTATTTCTGTCCTCTGACCAGAAAGCGCCAACTTTGTGGCCGCTGCGCTAAATGAAATTGCCGCTTTCTGGCTTCATCGAACAGAAAAATAGTATACTGACCTTGGCCAGTAAAATAAAAAAAGCCTCAGATCACATTTTTGTCAACCTCGGCTTCGCCTCGGACGACAATTACATGTGATCTGAGACATTTTTTATTTTATTGGCCTTGGTGCGTAATGTACTACCTATTGATTCTGATTATGATTTTGACAAAAGTATTTAAAAAAAATATTTTCATGGAACTAAAGAACCGATTTACATCCAAAGGGTCGCATGTTGCCGTCATGGAGACGGTATAAGTATCCAGTATCAGGGGGGTTTCACTCCGCCGCCGCGCCGTTCCGCCGCCGAGCTACGGGCCTCCCCAAGGCTTGGGGCGAATCGTCAGTGGTTGCCGCGCAGTGGCCCGTGACGCACGCGCGCGCTTCTTACGCAGCTACAGCGAGCAGTACTCACGTTGTCATTGGAGGAGTCAGTCATGGCGATGATGGCCATGCTCATGTTGACCCTCATGCTGAAGGCCAGCAGCAGCGCCAGGAACAGCATCACCGCCTGCACATGACGGATGCCGAATGCTGCCTCTGAGGAATATGATTATTTATACTAATATCTTGGGCTGCTTGCATCCAGCTCCTGCCAGCCATCTTACGCAAATCGTCACTCCACCTTGCCTGAGGACGTCCTACACTAGCCTAAGATAGAGCAAAGTGGCGTGCAATTGGAGAGGCCTATGTCCAGCAGTGGACTGCGATGGGCTGATGATGATGATAATGATGATGATACTAATATTATAAAACCTTTCCTGTTTGTTTGTTTGTTTGGATTGAATAGGCGAGAGTGACAAAAAATAGGGAGGGCGGACCGCTAATTATTAAATAACTAGCTGTCCGCCCCGGCTTCGCACGGATCCCTTTATTTATAGCCTATGTCACTCGGGAATAGTGTAGCTTCCCAACAGTGAAAGAATTTTCCAAATCGGTTTAGTCGTTTTGGAGCTTATTCATATTCAATCCAAACCAACAAACATTTTCTCTTTACTATATTAGTATAGATTTCTGATGCCTTCGCGGTTATTACACATTAGAATGAAAGAATTATTAACTTTAGCGTTACACTATTGTCAGCTCAGTCGTTAACCGACTATGGAAACTGTAAAGAATAGTTGTTTAATTCCAATGTATAATAACCGCGAAGGCATCAGAAATTACGATAAAACTAGTTGTGTTTATAGTTAAAGCTGTAGGTAATATAATATCGGTTTTCTCGACGGGAAATCCCCAGTAGTAAGCAATTTAATATACGCAGTCGTGCCTTACAATGCAGTATCAGACCCTTGGCTATCAGACTCTACACTTATTTACATTTTAATAAATAATATATATTTGTGTAGGTACAAAATAATATCCCTACTAATATTATAAATGCGAAAGTAACTCTGTCTGTCTGTCTGTCTGTCTGTTACGCTTTCACGCTAAAACTACTGGACCGATTTAAATGAAATTTGGTACAAAGAAAGTCTAGAGCCTGAGAAAGGACATAGGCTACTTTTTAACCGACTGCAAAAAAGGAGGAGTTCCACGCGGACGAAGTCGCGGGCAGAAGCTAGTTAATATATAATTAAGATCCATATACATGCAATATCATTATATATACCTACATTATAGGTTCCTAATAGATAAATTCGTTTTATTTAAATAAAAAAGGAATTGACACAAGCTAACGATATTCGTCACTTTTTTACCTAAGAATTTAAAAATTACCTATTAAAAGTGTGTATAAGTGATATGTGTACCACTAAAGTATTTCAATATAAATTTAGAAGACTAGTTCGCAATTTTTTTACGTCGCTGTTATAATTTTGACAATGACGTCATGTGTGCTAGGGTAAATGCTGTCTCTCACGACAAAACCTTTCATGCTAGTCCGACTGGCGGGTTTGCAATCTAGTATTTGCTATTTGTACTGGTAAATAGAAGTTATTGCATCTCGGATATTTTTCACACTTTTCCTCATATATATAAATGAACGGACATTGAATATCCAAGGCTACCTTTAAACAATGGGTATTTTATATAAATTAAAGATTGATTTATTAGTTGAATAGCTCGATTCATAACGTACAAGCAAGTATTTAATAATAGAAGAAAACAATTACAATGCATTTAACTAGAGTATAGGTAATATTGCAATTTTTTAATAATTTTTATTTTAATTAGAAAGTGAGTGTACAGAGAAAATTTTCTTATTTTTTACTTCTTTGGACGTTCTCAAACTCACGAGACTTTGCTATAATATTATAATTATTCAAATTATTTTTTTCTTACAAAGAAAAATACATACCTATGAAACATCTTTTTTTACCCATATGGGTACGAATGGGAGAATTTTGCAAAAAAATATAGTTATAATAAAAATAACATCACTCATTAAAAGTACTATCACGTTATAATTTCTGATGCCTTTGCGGTTATTACACATTGGAATAAAACAACTATGAACGGATTTCAATCGGACTTTAGCGTTAGACTATTGCTATTTGAGCTATCTCAGTCATGCTGTGATTATGGATAAATGTCAGCAAATTAAATAAAATAAAATACGCAACCTAAATCTGTCAACAGTTGTTTCATTCCACTATCATATTACTTGAACAAAAAAATACTTACTCGGCTTTTCAACGATCCCATCTGGAGTCTTCATAATGTCAGTTAAAACGTACTTCCTATAGTAATGACTAGAAAATACTAAATCTTTACAGCCACGACTTAGTAGCAAAATATATAAAAATAAATATATATTTTTATGATTATATTTCGTAACACTATATGCGCAGTGGCCGGCACATCGTGACGCGAACTATGAATTCTACATTTTACCTCTTTGTAACTTGTTGATCGTTAAAGTAAGATAAAATATACTTGAGATTAAAAACATACGCACATCTTACGTAAGTAGAAAAAAAGTAACAGATGTTAGGTGCACTGATTTTATCGGCTTAAAAATCTTTTTCTAATCTAGGTACTAATATTTAATGTAAAAGTGTCTTTGTCCTTCTGTCTGTCTTTTTACCGCACGCTACTATCGAACGATTTTAATAAAGGCCACCGCGTGTCAGAAATACGTTAAATGCGCTAGTGTAGAATGAGGTCTAGCTGTCATGTTCCACCAATGAGAGGCAAGCTACTGGCCTGTGATTGGTGGTACATGACAGCTGGACCTCATTCTACACTAGCGCATCTAGCGGATTTCTGACACGCGGTGGCCCTCATTGGATTTGTCATGGAGACAGTTTAGTTCCGAGGTAAATATTACAGTTTTTCTCAGGGTTGAAAAGGAGGTGTAATTAACTATGGGAGTAATGTAAAGAATTAATAAAAAATATGTTCTAATTAAATGTTTGGATCTAGTACCTATGCAGATTGATAAATAACCGGCCAAGTGCGAGTCTGACTCGTGAACGAACGTTTCCGTACTATTGTCAGCTCAGTCGTGCTACGATTATGGAAACTGTAAAGAATCCGAAACGTCATTAAATAAAATAAAATAAAAATACGCGCGTTAAATCCGTTTAAACTAGTTTCATTCCAATATATAATGACGGCGAAGGCATCAGAAATTATTATCTACTTAATATTATTTCTAACGAGCTTCTGCCCGCGACTTCGTCTGCGTGGAACTCCTCCTTTTTTGCAGTCGGTTAAAAAATAGCCTATGTCCTTTCTCAGGCTCCATACTTTCTTTGTAACAAATTTCATTCAAATCGGTCCAGTAGTTTTAGCGTGAAAGCGTAACAGACAGACAGACAGACAGAGTTACTTTCGCATTTATAATATTAGTTAGGATTAGGATAATTATAGATGTAGCGAAGAAGATTTTTCTACTAGACCTACCAATACTAATTCTATGCAGACAAAGTAGCTTGCACTTAGTATGTAGTAACCGCAAAGCATCTAAAACACTTACGTAAGTAAAAACTATAATCATGCAACTATACTGACAAGCACATTTTGATGATTTTGATAACGTTATCAGTGAACAGATTTCAACGTAAACTTATCGTCTAGTGATCAGATTCGGTTCGACATTCAAGGTCTGGAAAATGGTTCGTTTGGACGTTAGTATCTAGTCATAAGTAGTGACTAGAATTTTATTCATAGCAAATATTTTATTTAGAATAAAATAGAAAAAGAACGACTTGTAGGATATCCTACTTCCTACTAATATTATAAATGCGAAAGTAACTCTTTCTGTCTGTCTGTTACGCTTTCACGCTAAAACTACTGGACCGATTTAAATGAAATTTGGTACAAAGAAAGTCTGGACCCTGAGAAAGGACATAGGCTACTTTTTAACCGACTGCAAAAAAGGAGGAGTTCCACGCGGACGAAGTCGCGGGCAGTAGCTAGTACTTAATAAATAAGGCCAGCTCTGTTTTCTTATAGTTTTTCTAATTTTCCGTGCATTTTTTTTATTATAAAAATTTGTTCAGCAATTTTAGCGTAATGTCGCGATTAAGGGAATTGGAATTCATTTTAATAATAATTATTATGTTCATAAATAGATATTTAAAATAAAGTTACATAATAATTTCTGATGCCTTCGCGGTTATTACACATTGGAATGAAACAACTATTAACGGATTTTCTCTTTAGCGTTAGACTATTGTCAGCTCAGTCGTGCTACGATTATGGAAACTGTAAAGAATCCGAAACGTCAGCAAATAAAATAAAATAAAAATACGCGAGTTAAATCCGTAAATAGTTGTTTCATTCCAATGTAAAGTTACATAGTTAATCAATATATAGTAAAGACTAGGTAGGTGTATAGACTTCAAATATAATTAATTTCCATTTTACATGAGTAATATTATTTTGAGATTTAGTGTAGGTAGTATTGTATATAAAGAAAAACGTTTAAGGAAAACTGTCATATTTCTTTCATATCAGATTTATAGGTAACACTTATATACCTATTCGAGATAATAATGGTTAAGGAAAACATATAATCTTTACTTCTATACTAATATTTGTACCTATTTTTATATGTTTGTAATGAATAGGCTCAAAAACTACTGGACCGATTTTAATAATTCTTTTACTGTTGGGAAGCTACGTTCACCCTGAGTAACATAGGCTATATAACATTTATAACATTATGAAAAAATTAGGGATCCGTGCGAAGCTAGGGCGAACCGCTAGTAGGTATTGTATAATTTGACTTACATAATAATATACGAGTACCTATAGTAATATAATTATATCATAGATATTATTAAAAATACATTATTATTACTTGTTCAAGTATAGAAATTGCATCTTATACAATACAAGCAGGTACCAAAACTTAAAAAAAATTTAAAGACTACACATTCTACATGTTTTGATCAAGTATTTTTTTTAAATCATAAAGAAAACGTCAACGTTCGTGAGGACGTGAGGTCACTCCGCGATGTAAAGCGGATTAAAACTTCGTTTTTTCTTTTTAACAAATTAAGAAACTACAATCATGTTCAACATTTTTCAAATCTAGACATCAATAAATTTCAGCACAGCCCATCAAACTAAGATAAATCAATCTATACTAATATTATAAAGCTCAAGAGTTTGTTTGTTTGTTTGAGCGCGCTAATCTCAGGAACTACTGATTCGAATTAAAAATATATTTTTTTGTTGGATAGACCATTTATCAAGGAAGGTTTTAGGCTATATAACATCACGCTGCGACCAATAGAAGCGAAGAAACAATGGAAAATGTGTAAAAAACGGGGAAAATATGAAGCCTTATGAAGAATTACTATTCCACGAGGACGAAGTCGCGGGCACAGCTAGTGTTCAATATTTTTCAAATCTAGACATCAATAAATTTCAGCACAGCCTACCAAACTAAGCTAAATCAATCATTCATAAAACAAATCGTTTAAAGCCATTTTCCGGACCCATAACAAACTAGGGTTCTGTAATTACTGTAACGGGAACCCAAGTGGGTCCATGTAAATTAGACAAACGAGCGGCCGCGATGTCACGGAACCCTAAACGGTTCTAATACCCCCACTTTGTACTAACACCCCCCATTTGTCCGACCAAGGACGGGCTAATAATAGTTTACACTTGGTGACTTGGATTGGGCTAGATTCTGATTTGTTTTAAATTGGTACTGAAATTGCTACCTGGAGCTATGGTCGCAAACAAATTAATACATAATAATATGTGACGGAAAGGCTGCGTAATTTTTTGAAAAAATATTTTAATTTTCAAAATTAAATTAATATTTTCTATATGTTAAAGGCCCTGGAGGACGTTGCGTCGTCCTGCAATAGGTAAATCAGTTAAACCGTTACAGTTCTGTATTGTATTCCATTGTAGAACAGCCACAAAACAAGAAGTTATAATTATAAGTAACTAGTGGTCCCGGCAGACTTCGTCCCGCCCGGCAATGTCGATTTGACAGTTGTCATTGTTGCGTTTTGCTATACTATTTTTAACAAATCAGCTTAATATTTTTTTCTTTTTTTTTACTGGAACGTGATAAAAAGTATCCTATGTCTTTTTCCTGGCTCCGAGCTACCTCCCCGCCAATTTTCAGCCAAATCAGTTCAGCCGTTCTTGAGTTATAAACGGAGTAACTAACACAACTTTCTTTTATATATCGCACACCTAGATCTAAAGGGAGCTAACTCAAAAATCTGAAGAGTTTAATTAAACACACGCTAAAAAAAAGGGTCCGATTCCTTACAACAATTTCGCCTCTCCCGAAAAAGTTACTTTTTTTGAGTTAGCTCCCTTTAGATCTAGGGGTGCGATATATAGATGTATATATAAGTAGGTACGTACATATAGTTACGGGTTAAAGTAGGATTAAAATTTCTTTCCTAATTAAGCAGTGAATCGAATAAGATAATACGCGTTTATTAGAAGGCAATTACTTATACCCAGATTCCGTAAACAAATCAAGTCTTTTGTAAAATACCTGTCATTGTAAGTCACGGAACCAATATCTAAGTATTGTATTCTTTATTCTTCTTTGTAACATTAAAGGTAAGGACCTCAAAGGGTTTAAGGTTATTGTGAGTCAATCACATTTGCTTTGATGTGTTCGTTCACGTATTTTGTTTGAAATCTTTATTGTATAAGTTGTTAAAAGTACCAGGACTTTTGGACGAAAGGTCAAAGGTTTTCTATATTATTATAATAGAAATATAATTAATTGAAGTAAATGCTCTGCACAAAAGGAAGTCGGTTGTTCTCGAAATCGATGTACATCATTATCATCATCATCATCTTAATCGCAAGACTTCCACTATTGGGCAGCGGTGTCCCCCAAGGACCTGACCACTCCTGGGGTCGTAGACAAGGTGCCAACTTTCAACGTTAAGCCCCGCCGCATTGGCTGCCATGAGTTGTGTGCCAGTGGCAGTATTTAAAACCTATGGAGCAGTAGCAAATTCCGCATTTGCTCTCACGTCCATAACACGTGCTGCTACTGACACAGGGCTCGTGACAGCCAATGCGAGTGTGGGCATATGCAGTGCTAACGCTGAACGTTGGCACCTTGTTTACGCCCCCTGAACACTACTGAACAGTCTAAGAACCTCCATAGTGATCAGACCCGTCAGCATCCAGTGTATTCCAGCGATCTTCACCAAGTCTTCAATGAACATTAATTCAATGAAGGTGAAAGTGGCAAAATAGATCAGATAGAGAGATAGTGCGAGAGAGATCAGTGACGAAGCAACGGATTTCGATGCGTTTTTTTTAATAAATAGAGTGATTCAAGAGGAAGGTTTATAGCACCCGTGTGAATTTACAATATTTAATGGTGTAACATACATATTTAGATGTGTCATTATTCTATTAAAATAGCAGGAAATTCTTACCCATGGAAAAAAGTAGTGGTTCTGTCTTGTCACTGGAAACCTGGCAATGCTGTATATATATATTTTATATCTTCTTGGTAGAGAGCTGAGCTCAACAGTGGCGATCTATCTACTGACATGACGACAATGACCGCTAAATTAGTTTTTTCTCTGAGATGAATATAATAAAATAAATTGCATATAAAGTAAAGAAATTCCTCGAGTCATGCTGGTAACCTTATCATCAACTATACCTACTTGTTTTAAATTAATTGCTAATAATTACGTAAATAATCCAAACATCCATTATCAAGAAAACCCAAATTAAAAAGAGCTCCCAATGAGAGACGCTACATGTAGTAGCAAGACCTGTGTTAATTGGTCGAATTATATTAAAACTGTCCATATTTTATAGTTATTGTAGAGAGAACTTATTTACGATTGTTAATTTAATATGAACTCTATTTGTGATATGTGAAGTTTTAGTTTTGAAAAACTATAAACATCAAGTATGCAACAAGTAGTTGTTGAATGAAATGTAAAAAAAGTAATTGATTAAAAAAGTTTCACATCTCATAGCAATGTGTGGAATAGTATGGATGTATATTTGTTCTACTTTCACGCCAAAACTACTGAATGGATTTTGATGAAACTTTACAATTATAGTTTATACATCAAAATAACATAATAATATAGGCTATACTTTACATATCGTGTAAAATACTCATCGTGCGTAAACGAAGTCGCGAGCAGAAGCTAGTTCGCAAAAAAAATCGCTTAGACAGTAGTTTATAGCTCACCGTGGGGTTAAGTCAAAAACAGGGTATTTTTAATTACGTCATGTACGTGGGTGGATCAAAAAGTACCCGCGTTAAGACAGAAAAAACTTCTTTTTTAAAGATTTTTTTTTTATTTTTTAACATAATTTCCTTCGAGGTCTTTACACATAATCCCACTTTTTGGCCACTTTTTTAACCCCTCGAAAAATATGTTTTTTCAAACCCTTTAAAATACGCTTCTGATTCAGCAATCACCTCTTCGTTTGAGCTGATTTTTTTATCCCCGAGCCAAGTTTTCATGTTGAGGCACCAAAAGACGTCGTAGGACGTCAGATCAATTGAATATGGTGGGTGCAGCAACAATTCGTAGCGAAATTCCACTAATTTTACAGCGACAAACCTGGATGAATGTGCTGGTGCATTATCGGGGCCATACAGCATTTTTTCCTAGCCAAATGGGGCCGTGTATTCTTAAGTTTTTTATCAAATCGGTCCAATAATTCACTATAATATTGCCCTGTGATTGTTCTTCCTTTCTGTAAGATGTTAATAAGGAGTATTCCCTTCGAATCCCAAAAAAATCGTGGCCATGACTTTTCCGGCAGATGGGACCGTTTTCGCCTTCTTTGGAGGAGATTCATATGGGAAAATCTATTGTTTGGACTCGCTTGGTCTCTAGAGTATAATAATAGACTCAGGTTTCGTTAACAGCCATAACTCGAGACAAAAACTCCATCGGGTTTCTCTTAAACAGATCCAAACATTGCTTTGACATTGACATTGAATCCGATTATTTTCATCTGTGAGTAAACGCGGCAGCCAAAGGGCGGACATCATTTTCTTGTGCAATTTATTACATAATATACTGAAAAATGTTCTATACGATACGCCTACAATGTCAGCTAATTCGCAAACTTTAGTTCGTCGATCTGCGATAATCATGTCATGAACTTTTTTAATGACCTCTTCGGAAACCACGTCTGGAGGGCGACCTGGCCGGTCTTCATTAAAAACAGTTGTGTGCCACGTTTAAATTCATGGAACCAATATCTGACGGTTGTTACAGAAGGCGAAAGGCCCCCATAGACAGCATGCAACTTTACTTTTATTTCATCGCATGTTTTTCCTTCTAAAAATAAAAACCGAATTACGAAACGATATTGATCTTTTTCCAAGTCACCGCGAAATACAACACTCTTGTGATAAAACTGGCCACTAAATAAAAGGTAATGTATTGTTTTTAAAAATATATATATTTTTTAATTTCTAAATACCTTAAGTACACGATGATAATAACAACATAGCTCAACGACATCATCTGTTTCCGAACGCGGGTACTTTTTGATCCACCCATGTATTTTAAATAGAGTGAATTATTCTATAGATTAAAGACAGACATCTTTGATAAAAAAACCTAGTTAATTTACTTAATAGAAGTTGATTCATAGCAACTTCTTACTAATTCCTTTATCATTAATAATCGAATCCGCTAATACCTTATCTGTCTAAGTGATAATATTGGAAAAATCGGAAATTATTTGATTGCACTATTGCCCTTTGATTAATAAACACGCCTAATTATGGGAGTGTTTAAAGTTAATTTTAATTTATTTTTAATTATAGTTACATTAAATTGTGTAAATAGTTTTAATTCAGAAGATAAAGATGTTAAAATAGAAAGAAGTGTGTTTGATGAAGATTTATATGAACGGGTGTTGGACTCTGATCTGTGTGAACAACAGTTGGTTTTTCTCTCAAATAACTCGCTTAGGTTCCAATGTAAGAAAAATATATTAATATTACTTATAGATATACTAGCTTCTGCCCGCGACTTCGTCCGCGTGGAACTTCTCCTTTTTTGCAGTCGGTAAAAAAAAGCTTATGTCTTTTCTCAGGCTCCAGACTTTCTTTGTACCAAATTTCATTTAAATCGGTAGTTTTTTAGCGTGAAAGCGTAACAGACAGACAGACAGAGTTACTTTCGCATTTATAATATTAGTAGGGATTATATTAATGATAGGTACTAATCATTGATAGTTTAGAAATTGTATTTAGACAGCTGATGAGTGTAATTTTCAATTTAAACTTAAACCTTTTGAGGACTACCTTGTTGCAGACACCGCTATTAATACAAGTGTTATTAAACTTAATAATAATGTTTTTATGACCTATGATCAATATTATAGTCTTACTCGTTAACAAATTCAAATAACTGATGTGATAAAAAATAACACAAATACAAATCTTTTTATGGATATACAATTGTGTAAACATGGTAAACAGCCTCTGGCAAAAAACAGAATATTTTGCTCTGTATTATGATTTAACATAATATTTGCCTTAAATATTTCAGTATTCCCGAAAAGGCTATTCCTTTGTAGCCAGAGGCAACGTTACCAAATTTTAGGTATATTGTTTTTATTAAAAATAATAAGGTGCTCTATAACTCAGTCGACATAATTATGTTATGAACTGTCTATGTAATAAATCCCAACCGAAGATGTATATTCATCTACATTTTAAAGGCTTGAAAGCCTCCTCCCTGGAAGCTCGCCACCGGTTCTGCAGTAAAGGCCCATTAGTTGGCCAACTGCGCTTCAGTATTCAGTTCGGAAAAAAAGTCTACATTTTCACTAACCTTCAGGCTTATCCTGTTCCTACCCTAAACAATAATAATATGTTATTTTTGGTAAACGCCAAATCTGAACCCTCCGTACGCGAGTTCAACTCTCACTTAGCCGTATTTTAAGTTAATGGTCGACAGCAGGTTAAAATATTCGTAGAAGAATAATTCTTTTCTTTCCAACAGTTTTTGATGCAAGTGGAAAATTACCTAGCGGCGTTCAAACTGGTAACCTAAATGATTTAGGTGACTACTACCAATGCCTGAATATTAACCATCAAGTCAATGATCTAGATATTGAAGGAAAATACTGTATGATAGCAATACCAGCCGGACAAGAGATACAAATCCCAGGATTGCCTGATCTGCCGGAATTACCTGAAATCCCATGGCCTAATATAACGTTCCCTGAATTTGGTGATGATGATGATATCGAGCAAATGTTGATGAAATCTGCTATGTTACAGCAGTGGGCGCGCATATTGGCTGGAATCGATGATACTGGAGATTCAAGGTCTGTTGATTTAACTTCAGAAACTGTAGAGTTTGATAGAAATGGTTTGAAACTACTCAAAAGAATTGAATTTATAAATTGCAATATAAATCAGAACCAACCTATTTATTGTTGATCAGTACCTATTTATGATTATAAACTAGATCACCTAAAATGATCAGTTGCTTAAATTTTAATACAATTCCTTTTCATTTCATGTATTGTGTTAACCAATACTACATTCTTTAATGTGTTTTTTATTTTTTGAATTCCACTTGTTATGTTCCAGGATGTCTCCGGTGACTATTACCAATAATTTGAGTACTAGATTTGCCGTCTGTATACCTAAAGTGTGCAGCACCGAGCAAGCCCTAGGTTTTTCCCAGGATAGAATTCCACTTCTTAATCTGACTTATAACGAGATGTTTTGTCGACTTCCAAATGATAAACCTTATGCAACAGCCGATTATGTTGCTTTGTAAGTATTTTTTATTTAGCTTTTTTTCATAAGAAGAAAGACTTTTGAAATATTTCATGTGCTTCGGCGTTGTAAACATTTTCTATTCTCAGTCAGTCTCATGTTACGAAAATGTTTAAGATAGTCTGAAATACATAATATAATTTTGAAAAAGATTGTTTTTGTTTCAAAATTACTTAAGTTTATTTTCTTTCAGCGCAATATTTGGAACCATATTGGGAATAACTATTTTAAGTACAGTATATGATCTGTACTACCATTTTGCATTAATACGAAGTAAGTTTTTTTACGTAAATATCAAATTACAATATTCATTAGAAATTTCTCTGAATAAGTCCTTCAACCGAAAACAATATTGCTATTATAAGTACCTATTGCTGCTTAAAGTAACATTGTTTCTGGAACATTGTTCTTAAATATATTATTTCACCTTATTTTTATTCATAATTTTTCAGGAGGCAATCCAATTTACACATGTTTCTCCGTCTACACCAACACCCGTAGGTTCCTTACTTTCAACACTTCGCCAGGTGCCCTGGAGTGCGTGGACGGCATCAGAGCCATCTCCATGATGTGGGTGATCGTTGGTCACACCTACCTATTCTCTTTGCTTGGATATGTTCATAATATAGCTGAGGTTTTTATTGTAAGTCCACATTAAACCTTACTTTAAAAATTTTGTTAGGATTTTTGGGCAGATCTTTGAGCGGTTGTCGCTATATTATTGTCGTCTTACCTTGAAAATGTTGTTAGGGTACCTATTTGAGCAGATCTTTAAACGTTTGTCGCTATATTGTCGTCTCTAGCTATGTCTATAACTACTCATATATTGACACCGTCATTGTCATCTCTATGTATGTTTATAATGGTTGCAAATAATATTAAGTATTAATTGAAATAGTATTTGTACCAGTACAAGGAGATCATTTTACTTATTGCTTCTGTTCTGAAATATAGTATCAGACGACAATGATGGCATTTTAAGCTCTCGTTGGTCCATCCTATTATAATTGTTGATGTTACATCTGATTTCAAAATGTTCTTTCAGTGGCTCAGAAAATTTTCAAGCACTTGGGTTAATTCGGCTCCAATTACAGTGGATACTTTCTTTCTACTCAGCGGCATATTATGTGTCTACACTACAATCGGGAAAATCAGTAGAGGTGATTACATTTTGATTTCTGACGCATTGTTAATCATTCATTTCCCTAATATTACTTGTAATTTTATCTATATCACAAATTCTTTTAAATGTGTTCTAATTATTATTTGTTTGCGTCTTATTCGGTAATAATTTTTTCAAGTTATGACTAGTATGAAGCGTATACGATATTATGCGTCACGAAATATATACGTGATAATTGCATGACGTGAAATACCTATTATTAATAATCATCAATCAATTTAATTGGGGTATCAATGTCACTTATCTTTATAATATAATTACTAATATATAAGGCTGAAGAATTTGTTTGTTGGCTTGAGCGCGATTATCTCAGGAACTAGACAACCGATTTGAAAAAATATTTCAATGTTAGATACCCTATGTACCTAGGAATGCTACTACAAGCAGTAACTATTTCAAGCAAACGGAATCGCGGGCAGAAAGTACTCTGCAATACAGGTCTTAGTAAAGGTATTTTATATTTTTTTTTCAGGGCGCTTTGTAAGAAGTGTCTATCTTTTCTATTTCAATCGTCTTCTGAGGATGTTCCCACTGCTGGCAGCTGTGGTCCTTCTTCAGGCTTCGATCTTCAACCATGTTTCTGATGGACCTAATTGGCAAATTGTTGGCTCGGCCGTCCAGAATTGTAGGAACTACTGGTGGTCTGCTCTGCTGCATGTACAGAACTATGTTAACCCGTTGGAATTTGTGAGTTTTTTTATTTGATGGTTTAAGATATATGTTTGGAGGCTGATAGAAAATTTGTTAATGATATTTGCACTAAAATAAAAGTAGAAATCGTTCTTTTTGTTGATTGGCTTAAAAGTTTAGGTTAAATGAACTTTAAGAGTTATTTACCTACGCCCTATCTTAGTTCTCAAATTTTGTTCTACAGGCAAAGCTAAAGGGTTTTTTAAAAATAATAACAAGATAGGTGCTTTGTGTTTACAGAAACCATTAAATTCTTTTCATATTTTACTATGCGTAGTCTCATAATAATATTTCTGTACTAGTTTTGCATTATACAAAACTTAATTAATATTTCCGTTTCCTGATCATATAATCTTTGGACTTTAACTTTTACGTTCATCAATCAAAGATACCTGATAAGTCTGAAGCTCTAGCAAAGAAAATATTTTGAATCAAATAATATAATTGCACCTGTTGTTTTTATGGTGTCGTCAAAAACGTGATGCATATCTCAAATCTAGATTTTTATCGAATGATAAATTGGTTTGCATAACTGATAATTTACTTCATAAACATTTTGGTGTCTAAATACTCGTAATGTTATCCTATCTTTCCTATTTTGAATAATATTTGTTATAAGTCGTTTAAGACCTAAAAAATGACCTCTTACATCCCGCTTTCTTGTTTCTTTGTTCAAGAGTTTTTAACAGCAAATTGAATTGACAATATTAATTTTGATAATGATATTTGTAGCATGACAAGAGTAGAAAAAGTCAACGGCAGATAATAAAGTACAAGACCAAATATAGTAGTGGAAAATTTATTTATATATTTATTTATTTTATTATAAGTCCCACTGCAGCACTGGGGTTCTTGTTTTTTTCTACTCTTGTCTTAGAAATATATCATTATCATTAAAACTAAGGGTATTTAACCATGAATATCTTTTGTCTTTATTTTATTTCTTTTTTTATTGTTTAGTTTGTGAGTAATTAAGTACCTTGTTTTTAAAAATGATACCTCATTGAGTTTCTTGCCGATTCTTCTCAAGTGAAGTTTTTTCGGAAACGGCATCTTCTTCTTCTGACCTTCGTAAGAGCTTGTAAAAGCTTAAATTGAAAAAGCATATTTTTTATTTTGATTTTGATTTTGTCGGCAGTGTCTCAGTCAGACCTGGTACCTGTCAGTGGACGTTCAGCTTTACTTTGCCTGTCCCTTCATCCTGATATGGCTGTTTGGTTCCAAGAGCATCGCCTGGATCAGTCTCACAGTCATCATCCTACTGTCATTGGTTTCATCATCATTGTACAGTTTCTTCTATAATTTTTCTGCTGCTTTAATTCATCCAAAGTAAGTTTTATCTATATCTATACTAATAAGAGGAAATGTTTGTTTGTCTGTTTGGATTGAATAAGCTCCGAAACGACTGTACCGATTCGACAAATTTTTTCACTGTTGAGAAGCTTCACTATTCCCGGCTAACATAGGCTATAAAAAAAAGGAATCCGTGCGAAGCCGAGGTGGACAGCTAGTTACTATTATAAGCGTAATGTTTACTTGTTTTATTTCTCTTATTTTCACTACGGCTAATGAAATTATTACCAGGCTTAGTATTTTTATCATTTTTTTCCAGTCGCATAGGCGATTTGCGGGATTACATGACTATTTACTATATAAACACGCTTGCGCGTGCGCCACCCTTCTTCATTGGAATGGCCTATGGGTACCTGCTGTATCTCTGGAAAGAGAGAAAAGTCACCATTCCTAAGGTAAGGTCATAATAAAAAGGAAAATAAATATGTAGTCAGCTAGTATAACCAGCATGTTATATTTTTTTATCGTTATGATCATTGCTTGTTTGTGTAGGTAAAAAACACTTTTCTTTTCTGCTAATATCTTAAGAAATCCACCTTATTTAATTTTATTTAAATTTTCGCACAAAACGCGATCAACTGGTCGTGTGACTCTACACTGTCAGTAAACAAACTAAGTCTTACAAAGTGTCATCTGTCATTTTAATTAAGTTAGAAAACCCAGTACCTAGTATTAACGGAAAAAAAAATAACAGCAACTATTTATAGTGGTGTGACGTCATTAGCAACATGGCATACTTTAGATCATTTTTTGAGCCACAGATAAAAAAAATCTTAAACTTATATACTATAACTACTATTTAGGTTCTAGAAATTATAAATTGCACTAAACAATACGTCATCTATACTAATATAGCAAAGAGGAAGAAACAGGTTTGTTTGTTTGTTTTGAATAGGCTCCAAAACGACTGGACCGATTTGGAAAATTCTTTCACTGTTGGCAAGCTACACTATTCCCGAGTGAAATAGGCTATAGAATATTTTGAAAATAATTAGGGATCCGTGCGAAGCCGGGGTGGACAAATATACCAAACCAAATATAAATAGGTAGTACCAAATATAAAATTAACGACATGCGTTAAATACTTTTATCTTTATGACAATGTAGACTTTAAAACTTTTGCCTTTCCATTTCTCCAGTTCCACGTCATCTTTCTCTGGATCCTCTCCTTCGCCATGATGGCGTTCTGCATCTTCTCCATCTACCCGGTGATGCAGCTGGATCACGATGCACAACTCCTGGACAACTTCTTGAATGCATACATGAGGGCCGTGTGGGGCTTGGCGCTGGGCTGGCTGATCGTGGCTTGTGTTAAGGGTTATGGTGGTATGTTATTTAAATAATAATCTATACTAATATAATAATGAGGAAAGATTTGTTTATTGTTGCTGGATTGAATAGGCTTTAAAACTACTGGACTATTTCAAAAATTCTTTCACTGTTGGGAAGCTACACTATTCCCGAGTGACATAGTCTATGAAAGATGATCCGTGCGAAGCCGGGGCGAACTGCTAGTAATATAATATAGAGGAGAGGTTTCTTTGTTTGGATTGAATAGGCTTTAAAACTACTGGACCGAGTTCAAAAATTCTTTCACTGTTGGGAAGCTACACTATTCCCGAGTGACATAGTCTATGAAAGATGATCCGTGCGAAGCCGGGGCGGACGGCTTGTTTATACTAATATAGTAAAGAGGAAAGGATTGTTTGTTTGGGGGTAAAACGGGAGTGCAAGTTAGTACGAAACTTTGCGGTTTTTATATGATCAAATAGGAGTGAAGCAACTAGTCCACGCAAGAAGTCGCAAACTGAAGATAATAATATTTAAAAATACACCTTCTAATTAATGTTATTATTAGGATTATTTATACTTGCTACTATAATATATACATACTTAAAAGATGATAACGATCCTAATAATTATGATAATGATATTATTGTTGAAATCTCAGATTTCGTTGTTATTTGCTCAACAATGTTATTGACTTTTTTATATATAAACTAAACAAAGCTTGTGCTATGGATATCGATGGATAAACAGATAATGGACCAAATATAACGAATTTGACTCGCGTATTATATTATCTGGCGTTTCGAAAACATTACTTATCCCATATTCGTAGCCGACTGAGCTGACGATAGTCCAACAATAAAGACTCCGAATATAGGAACTTTAAACTTATCTAAACGTCAGCAAATAGCATAAAGCTTACAGTTGTTTCATTCCAATGTATAATAACCGCAAAAGTAACAGAAATTATTAAATATGTAGTTACCAAAGTATTGAGAGGATACCATTTTCAGGTCCCATCAACTGGTTCCTGTGCTTGAGGATGTGGAAGCTGCCAGCTCGGATGTCGTTCGCCATGTATTTAGTCCACTTCTCCATCATCATGGTCTCCAATGGAAGCTGGATGAAGACGTATTACTTCACTAATGGGAACACTGTGAGTTATTGCTTATTTTATTTGTATAATAAAACAACTGTAGCGGATTCAACTCGCGTATTTGACTTTATTTATAAATTAACATAGATTATTGGAATGAAACAACTATTAACGGATTCAACTCGCGTATATTTATTGCGTGAAATGTAACTTTAATATTTCATAATTCAGAATAGGGTAGTTTTTCAAAATTTGTAATTTAAATATACTTAAGGTAGTTTGCATAACTGTATACTTAAATCACTTTAACGTCAGACTATTGTCAGCTCAGTGGTGTTACGATTATGGAAACTGTAAAGAATCCGAAACATGAGCAAATAAAATAAAAATACGCGAGTTAAATCCGTTAATAGTTGTTTCATTCCAATGTGTAATAACCGCGAAGGCATCAGAAATTTTTACATAGATTAGATAGTTAGTTTAAAGGTCTAAACTTTAGAGTAACAGTCTAACTCTAAAGTCACTGTCAGCTGTCGTGCTACGAATATGGGAACTGTGAAGTTTTCGAAAATAAAACATACGGGTGATAAAAAATTTAAACCGTTTTAGCTGTTTTATCTCAAAGTGTAATAACCGCGGAGGCATCTATACCTAATTATCAATTTATTTCTGTATTGGACTGAATAAACATTTTCCAATGTAGGTATGTAAAAATAATAAAAAGATATTTATTTATTTATTTATTCTTTATTGCACAAAAAACTAATTAATGTACAAAAGGCGAACTTAATGCCATACGGCATTCTCTACCAGTCAACCTTTGAGATGAACAGATATATTATTATACAAACGAGTACTGCGAGCCTATGATGAACTGTCGAGTCGACATCTTGTCGACATAATATTAAGAACGTTGTCGACAAGGAGAAGGTTTGTCGCGTCGAAATTGTTTCGTTGTCGACATAAGAGACGACACCGACATGACAAGATTTCTCGTTGCGACAACGTTACAGATTTTAGACAGATCACAGCGAGAATAAGACGATATCGACATGACAAGATGTCGACTCGACAATTCATCATAAGCTCGCTGGAATTTATTAAAATTCTGTAGTGCACCTGGAGTACAGGGTGTATTTTTTTAAATTAAAAGCTTTCATTTAACTTGCAATGTAAGTATGCAAGGAACAACATACATAAATACATACTTGCAATGTAGGTATATGTTTAAGTAAGGTACGGGTGAAATTTTGCAACTCAATTTTGAAGCACATAACTTTGACCAATTGAGCTGAAACTTTGTACACATGGGGCGTAGACAACGTTCAAAGTTGAACGTTGGCACCTTGTCTACCGTACGCCCCTTGTTCAGTTTGGATGACAATGCATGGTTAACTATGTGTCATTCTAAAACCCAATTGGGTACAAACGGGGATGGAAAGTGAAAAGCAAAGCAAATCAAATGAAAGTGAATGACATTGTAGTATTTGTAAAAAGGTTTTGCTTTTAATCTTATTATACCTACTGGTAGTATATAAAAATAAGTTATTTTTGTTCTCTTAATTCCAGTATTTTGTACATAACATACTATTTTTTCACAGCTATCCCGGTTTGCCTCGGACCTGCTGTTCACCTTCATCGGATCGTTCATCCTGTCCATTCTTATAGACGCCCCCTTCTCCACTATACAGAAATTGATCAACGGTGGTAAGAATATGGAATACGGTTGTAAAGATAAAGATAAAGATAAAGATAAAGATAAAGATAAAGATAAAGATAAAGATAAAGATAAAGATAAAGATAAAGATAAAGATAAAGATAAAGATAAAGATAAAGATAAAGATAAAGATAAAGATAAAGATAAAGATAAAGATAAAGATAAAGATAAAGATAAAGATAAAGATAAAGATAAAGATAAAGATAAAGATAAAGATAAAGATAAAGATAAAGATAAAGATAAAGATAAAGATAAAGATAAAGATAAAGATAAAGATAAAGATAAAGATAAAGATAAAGATAAAGATAAAGATAAAGATAAAGATAAAGATAAAGATATCTATACTTACTAATATAATATTTTATAATTGTAAAGTGGTAATGGTAAACTTTTTTAATCTATAATAAAATATGTTCGTATGTGGAAAATATTTAAAGCTTAGAGTAGTTGGTCAGTTAAATTATTCGTAGTCAGTGTTTTTCTTTTATGAGTTTACCAAAATATATTATTTTTTTTACAGGAGGTAAGAAAAGGCCACCAAAGATGGAATCTCAAGAGAATATAGAAAATGGCAGACACAGTATGAAAACAAGATTATGATTTTTAATTTAGATATATAATTTTGTATAATTTGTAAATAGCACATTGTAAAACATGTCCTTAATCAATTTAAGTTAACTACCTGTAAGTGAACTAGTAAAATAAATACATTTAATCAAAAAGATACGACTACACGCTTACCAATTTTATATCCCATAAAGGCAAAGTAGACCAACCGTGAAAAGGCAATTTCCAAAAAAAGCCACCTGCCCTAAATAAACAAAAGTCAATTAAAACATTAACTGAGGCACCATTGCTTCTGTTCCGGGCCATTAACCGTTCCAGATTAACTTTCACTGGCCTTTTATTACACACACGTATTGTGACAGAACAATACGACAATCTCCTAGCTGATAGTCTAGGATCCCACCCTACATCGATCTTCACCGAGCTGATAATAAAATTAAACATATTAACTACGATTTATTGATCAAAATTCGATGAATAATCTTGGCTCAATACCATTAGTTTTAAATAATTCGTTTTTAAAATTTTAGACCCCCAGGATCTTAATTTTTTCTACTCTTGTCTTTATACAAAAATATCATTAGAATGAAACATACTTTACTATATAAAGTGCTTACCTACATGTTATATTAAAAATGGGTTTGCTAAAAAAATCCTCGACAGACATTTATTTTTTAAAGATCTTGTTTTATATTACAGAAAAACATAAGTACGAAAATATAATTTAGGAAAAATGGTTAAGTAATTAATAATTTCTATTCAATATCTGATTTATCCGATGTATTTATAAGTGTGTAGGTACTCTCGAATTTATCTAATTCATTATTTTTTTTCTCATTTTTATTATAATTAATATTTTATTTATCTTATATAATTAAATTTATGGATTATTTCGTTAAAAATCATTTTCAAATCATCAAAAAAAAATAGTCCGTCCAGGATTTTTTAAGCAGACTCATTTTTATACTGTAACTTATAATATACAAAATGTATCGGTAAAGTATGATCCATTCTATTATCAGCTCGGTGAAGGTCGGTGTAGGGTTGGACCTTCTACTATAAGACGTTTACACTAGATATCCTCACATAGAGATATAAGTGAAGTTTTTTCAGCACACTGCTCGTAAAGAGGATTTTATGACACTCATAATACAATATTTACAGCACAAGTGCTTTTTACCATCACATATCAAACGATGTAATGATCTTAATCAACGTATCTAAGTTAGTCAAACTATTACTACCTAATAGAAGTATCTCTAGAATGTTGAACATTGAACATCGTATAAATCGTTTTTTTTTTTTTTCGAACTGAATACTGAAGCGCAGTTGGCCAGCTAATGGGCCTTCACTGCAAAACCGGACGGGTGGCGAGACTCCTGAAAGGAGGCTCTTAAGCCTTTAGGTTGGGTTTAGGGTTTTTAGCCCTGACCGACCCGAGGGCCCCCCAAGGTGGGGGTCGCACCTCGGCTCGGGCCGTCAGGAGGTGTGTTGACACGACTAACGTATAAAGCACGTGTGGATTGATAATTACATTCGCTTCTAACCGCTTCTGCGACTTGCGCTTATGACACCACTATTATTATTATTTAATTATCGACTTACTATAATTGCATCGCCATGTGATATAAAGCAATTTTTTTCGAAAAGACTATCATTACAAACACGCCACAAGAAACTCAGGTAAAAATATTTTCTTACATTACAGCACATAATAAAAATAAACTTATATTACTTATAACTAGCGGTTCTCCGCGGCTTTGCACGGATTCTAATTTTTTTCAAAATACTTTATAGCCTATGTTACTTAGGGCGAACGTAGCTTCCCAACAGTGAATGAATTTTCCAAATGGTCCATCCGTTTTGGAGCTTATTCGATGCAAAGAAACAAACAAACCTTTGCCCTTTATTATATTAGTATAGAGTATAGATATAGATACAGCTGTGATGTAAAGATTAAATGTTGCAGTAAATAAGTAAATACAAACACTGGTCGTTTGTTCCACGAATGAACAAACTGACAGCAAATTTACGCAGCGACACGTTTTTTACATTGCAGTTAAACGGTCGTTACTTTTTATTCCGCTGACACAGTGACATATTGGAATGTCATCGAATCGACAAGGCTTTAACAATTTAATTGTTGACATGTGACAACCATTTATTACACGTGGAGAACTTAACGATTTATGGCACCCAGATGTTTGGCTACTTCATAAAGTTTAATACCCTTACTTCACTCACTTACTTACTTTCCTACCTAGTCACTTACTTGCTTACTTATCTACCTACTCACTTAGCTATCTAGTCACTTACTCCCTTATTTAGCTATCTAGTCACTTACTTACTTAGCTGTCTAGTCACTTACTTAGCTATTTGGTCACTTACTCACTTACTTAGCTATCCAGTAACTTGCTTACTTACTTAGCTTTCTAGTCAATTATTCACTTACTTAGCTATCTAGTCACTTACTCACTTATTAAGCTATCTAGTCACTTACTCACTTACTGAGCTAACAAGTTACTTACTCACTTACTTAGCTATCTAGTCACGTACTCACTTATTTAGCTATCTAGTCACTTACTCACTTACTTAGCTATCTAGTCACTTACTCACTTACTTATCTATCTAGTCACTTACTCACTAACTTAGCTACGTAGTCACTTACTTAGCTACCTCCTCACTTACTTACCTACCTCCTCACTTACTTACCTACCTCCTCACTTACTTACCTACCTCCTCACTTACTTACCTACCTCCTTACTCACTTACTTACCTCCTTACATACTTACCTAAGAAGAAGGCGGAACGCAATTCACATAGTGTGGCGACCGGAAGCCGCAGTGCAGTGTATATAAGCCTTCCTAATTGTAAAGTTGCATTATGAAAACAACTGCAGTAATAAGTACTTAATTAAAATGCAAAAACAAGTATTCTTTTTGCCGTCTTTAACGATAATGAACAGTGTTTCAAGATTTTCAGTCACGTTACGTAACGAAATAAAAAAACTACACGAATATGCTTAGAAATTGTAAACCTTAGATACTAATAATGTTAATGTGAAAGTCTGTCTGTTACCATGCTATTTCGCTCAATTTACTTTATTAGATGAACTTTGGTATGAAGATAGTTTTAAGTGTGAAAAAGGATATTATTATTATAAGTGTTTATATTATAGGTACCTATAACTAGCGACCCGCCCCGGCTTCGCCCGGATTTTTTTATAACCTTTGTCACTCGGGAATGGTATAGCCCAGCCGTTCTGGAGTACAACAAATAGGTAAACAAACAAACCTTTCCTCTTTATAATATTAGACAGAAGACAGCACTTATCACTCCTAGATCTACTTAATGTCTTTGGAAGTCCTACCTACATAAATAATGAAAAAGATTTAAAAATTAACATTAGGTATTTAACTTATGAACGTTATACTTAATAATAATATTCCAAAATGTTTTTAATAAAAATAAAAAACTAATTTAATATAAAGTTTGCGGCACAAACTAAGCAAGACGCTCAAAGCCGGTTGCAAAATGCAAAGGATGGGAGTTTTATGCAGTTGAATGCACCGCGCGGGACAAAGGATGCAACTTAAAAATAATAATTATAAAGATTTATCATCCCACTAAAAATCTACGTACATAAGACGGGATAAATCACTCGTCTAAAGGACGGTCGCGGAGCACAGCGAAAAACGGACGTTGCCCTTTTTCTATTTGTCTCTGTCGCATGCGCGTAGTAATAGTTAGCTAACGAGTGCAATTAGATTTTTTTTTTAAAACTCGTCGCTTATGAATTTGTAAGGCGTGAATTTTTTTTAATTACCTACTTCCTTTTTTTATTTCCTTTTTTTATTTTTCCAGTAACATAAAAAGTTTTTAAAAGTACTAACTACCCATTCCCACACCCATGTAACAAAACGAACGTAAAATAAAAATATCTTACTTATGCCACTTTCCATAGGTAAAAGTAATATTTTCCCATGTAATAAACTACCCTCGGTAAAGGTAGTTAAGGTCCATAATTCATTTTGAGACTCACTTATATATTCTAGATTGCTTAATGACCTGAAATTAATGGTAGAAGCTTTATAGTTTAGTAATTCTTTTTTTAATAATACTAACGCACTGATAACACATCAGCAAAATAAACACTTCTTATTTATTTTACTTAGGTACCTACCTAAATTACAAACTGAATCCCTACTAATATTATAAATGCGAAAGTAACTCTGTCTGTCTGTCTGTCTGTTACGCTTTCACGCTGAAACTACTGAACCGATTTAAATGAAGTTTGGTACAAAGATAGTCTGGAGCCTGAGAAAGGACATAGGCTACTTTTTAACCGACTGCAAAAAAGGAGGAGTTCCACGCGGACGAAGTCGCGGGCAGAAGCTAGTTATTTAATAATTTCTGATGCCTTCGCGGTTATTACACATTGGAATGAAACAACCATTAACGGATTTAAATCACATTAGCGTTAGACTATTGTCAGATCAGTCGTGCAACGATTATGGAGACTGTATAGAATCCGAAACGCCAGCAAATAAAATAAAATAAATTATTTAGTCATTGGAATGAAACTATTAACGGATTTAACTCGCGTATTTTTATTTTATTTTATTAGCTGACGTTTCGGATTCTTTGCAGTTTCCATAATCGTAGCAATTAAAAGTTAATAGTTGTTTCATTCCAATGTGTAATAACCGCGAAGGCATTAGAATTTATTAAATTATTTAGTTTTCTATTTCAATCAAATTTATTTAAAACAGATGGCGGTTTCATCTGCGGAAAATAAATACGTTTTATTTTACTGGAAACATATTTTAATATAAAACAAAGAAAAGGGTAACGAAATGTAAATCGGTATAGAAAATTAATAACAGAAGTAGGCAATTTCAACTTTCCCCAAATAGATACCAAAAACAAAACAACTTGGTGACGATTTCAAAAGGGACATTTTAACTCGAAATTTGTATTTCCAATGTGCTTAAAACCGGTGTTTCCACGAACTCGAGAAAGTTCTGAAACTCGTTAATGTTCGTAACTTCATAAATAAATGACTCTTTCAGAATTTACTAATAAAGACATTCGATTAAATTGTCTCTAAATATTTCGGCCGCCTCTAAATGTACCATCATTCATCATGAACAAACTGTACAATTACAGTTTGTTTATTTTACTAACAAGTAAACATATTTAAAATGCCTCTGTTATAAGTTTATAAAAAACACCTCATAAAGATTAATATACTTAAGTAAAAAGATAAGCGAGTTACATTCGGATTAAGAACTATAATATTATGTAAACAAATTTGCACTCTTTCTTTATTACTTTTATATACATACTAGCGGTCCCGGCAGACGTCATCCTGCCCGTTCGAAATTCAAATTAGGTAACTTTAGTTAGACAACGTTTGTATGGGAAAAGAAAAGGGCTGTTTTTAGGGTTTTTCCGGCAATTATTCGATTTTTTCTCGCCGTAAGAACCATCCTTAGATTTCAACGAACATTTAAAAAAAAAATTGGCCAAATCGGTCCAGGCGTTGTCGAGTTATGCGCTTACCAACACATTTTGCGATTCATTTTTATATATAGAGATATAATTACGAGTATGTAGGTACGTACAAATATATAAGTTAGAACATTTGTAACAAAATGATTTCAAACCAAAAATCTATTTAATAGCAAACATAATAATATTTCGTAAAGTTATAACATACGGTGTAATGTGAACGAAAGAATAAACAATTAAGTTTACAATATATAAATCATTTACGTAACCCAATTTTATACAAGCACTTTTAGGTAAAAATCCGTAACAACTCATAGATCTAAAGGGAGCTAACTCAAAAAAGTAACTTTTTCGGGAGAGGCGAAATTGTTGTAAGGAATCGGAATCTTTTTTTAGCGTGTGTTTAATTTAAATCTTCAGATTTTTGAATTAAATCCCTTTAGATCTAGGTGTGCGATATATCTAGGTGAGCTACTGGAAGATTTGAGTTATGCACACCATCGGATTCCAGCAAAAACCACCTACACTAAAACACATTTCAGCTAATATAACTCTGCTAGCTTTATTATAAAAAGTATACATTTATACAGAAAACTCATGCGTGCATATAGACATATTAATCAGTTTCTCGCCTCTCCTGAAAAAGTACCTTTTTTGAGTTAGCTCTCTTTTGATCTAGGTGTGCGATATGTGAACTCGTGACGTATTGTAACTGGCATTGCCGTGTCCCAAAAACCTATTTTTTATTGGAGGGTAAAGTTTATTGTACAAAATACTTAACGATACCTAGTAATTCGTTACATAATGAAACAAAGGTACTTAAATTACGCCAGATTTTGCACGTCGTAAAAAAAGATGAACAATCTGTTTTAGGGTACCTCACAGTTAAAAGTTATTTAAGTATAAGCATAATTTTTCGGCATATTATTAATATAGGTAAGTACCTACATAAAAGGAAACAGGTGCGTGCAGTGAAGGCCGTGCATGTACTACGTCAGAGTAGGCACTCCATATAGTTATACCATTGTGTCTATATGGAATGCACGCCCTTGGAAGGAAAAGGTGACTTAATGACTGACATAATTCAACGCAAAGCCTAAACTATAGGGGTTAGAAACTTTAAATTTTGCACAGGGGTTTAAGAACGTGGGGGAATTTAGCAAATTCACCCCCTGAAGGGGTAAAACCGACCCAAGTTTTTTAACAATGTGTCGCGAATTTTAGGTAACGGTCGTACTTGACTGGTTTCGTCACAAACTCATTTTAGCAATCCAGGATATAAAATCGTGCACTCATTTAGGAATCTGATTATCTGTAATACCCAGCACATCCTTCTAATAAAAGACCTAATTTTGTATGTAAAATTTGACAAGCAATTTAAAGCCTTAGTTTGAGTTAAATACGGTACAATTTTACAGGAATCTAAAAGGCTTTCCATCCATTTTATTGGCCTGGCTTTGTTTTTTTGTTGTTCTGAAGGGTTGTGATGTACGGGTGTTTGGAATGAACAACATTTGTCATACGAAGTGTAATTTGAAGTTTGAATGAAACTCGTACTATCTGAATTGAAATCTATACTAATATTATAAAGCTGAAGAGTTTGTTTGTTTGTTTGTTTGAACGCGCTAATCTCAGGAACTACTGGTTCGAATTGGAAAATTCTTTTTTTAATAATTTCTGATGCCTTCGCGGTTATTACACATTGGAATGAAACAACTATTAACGGATTTAACTCGCGTATTTTTTATTTTATTAGCTGACGTTTCGGATTCTTTACAGTTTCCATAATCGTAGCACGACTGAGCTGACAGAGCGTTAGACTATTGTCAGCTCAGTGGTGCTACGATTATGGAAACTGTAAAGAATCCGAAACGTCAGCTAATAAAATAAAAAATACGCGAGTTAAATCCGTTAATAGTTGTTTCATTCCAATTATTTTTTTGTTGGATAGACCATTTATCGAGGAAGGCTTTAGGCTATATAACATCACGCTGCGACCAATAGGAGCGAAGAAACAGTATAAAATATGTAAAAAACGGGGAAATAACTATTCCATGCGGACGAAGTCGCAGGCAGAAGCTAGTCTTGACATAAAACATTTATTGACGTCCCTAAGTAAACAGTTTTAGCGAAGAGTGTGAGTAAATAAACGATTTATTCAAATGTATTTTTATTTAAATCTCAATGGGAATCACTTGTAAATATACATTGTAGAAATAAAAAAAATGTGTTATATTTGTAGTTTTTTAAAAAGCTTTATTCTGTCCGCGACTTTTTCTGCGCATGATTAACAATTTTACCCCCTTAGGGATTGAAATATCAAAAATTTCAAGTTTCTAACCGTACTTTTTGAGTTTTATCTTTACGTAATACTTACTAATCTTTCTTATTTATAATTTAAATACAGTTTTTGTATAGGTTATACAGAACTTATTCACTACTAGCTTCTGCCCGCGACTTCGTCCGCGTGGAACTCCTCCTTTTTGCAGTCGGTTAAAAAGTAGCCTATGTCCTTTCTCAGGCTCCATACTATCTTTGTACCAAATTTCATTTAAATCGGTCCAGTAGTTTTAGCGTTAAAGCGTAACAGACAGACAGACAGACAGACAGAGTTACTTTCGCATTTATAATATTAGTAGGGATAAGGATGGATAGCTATTCTCCGAGTCTGTGTGAAACCCAATCCAAAGAAGCCTAGTCGTAAAGAGGTTTTAATGAGTGCCACTCGCTTCCCGAAGCCCTTCGAGATAGTTCCTGTGTCCTGGAGCTGGAAGATTTCACTCAAGATAGGACATCTACTGAACTAGCTCTTAGGTTTAGAAACTTTATGGTCACCTTACGGTATTACATAAATGTATTACTCCATCACGTTCCATATAAATAAAATAATAAATAAATATCTTTAGACAATTCACATATAAACATACACATACATAAATACATATAAGTCATCCAAGACTCAGGTACAGATGCCAGTGCTCATCACATTGACATCTGGCCCTAGCAAGATTCCAACTCGTAACCTCCGGTTTCGTAGTCAGGGCCTCTGACCACTAGACCAACATATATAATGCAAATATGCATACAATGCTGTGTACAGTAACTCAATATTAACAAACAAAAAAACAAAGAATGTAGTATAAGATACTATGTTGTGTTAAGACAGATTTTTATGAGTGCGAGTAAGATTTCAACTTTGTGAAATTATCTTTAGGGTCTTATAAAATGTGCAGCAATAGTAGAAGACACAAGTTCCATAGTAATTGTTCCTAAAATCATGTTTTAGCTGAATTTATAGCTTCTTCTCGAAGTTTGATAAGGCTATTATAAGTTCAGAAAGGTCGATAAATTTTATTCGGAAAATTGAAAACTTTAAAGACGACGTTTCGAAAACTACCGTTAGGACTTCCCAACACGCCACGTTCCGTTTGTCCCCAGATTTGACAAATAAAACTATCGCCATTTGAAATTTTTTCAATGTTTCCGATTCCTTTTCAAATAAATATTTTTCTGGATACTTCGACGGATGTATAAAATTATATAAAAAAACAGAAAGCAATTTTTTAGATCTCAAATACAATTGTGCTAAATCTACTGTACGTGACTAAACAACCATTTCTAGGATGCGAAAAAAGATACAAAGAATTGTGTTTTATTCGAACAATTGCTTATAGATGGATAAAAATATATTTTTTGCTTCTTATATAGTCGACGAAGTTAAATAATTCGAAGCTACAGATCCAAATCACTTATTAAATGAAAAAGTTCTTTCTTACGTAGGTACCAACTTGTAAATGTATTTTATTCATTTGTTAGCAACTTGTAATTTAGATTTTTGATAAAATCAAAAGTGCTTGTTTCTCGTGCAAAGAACTATCTGTCACTGTCATTTTTCCACTCGTTTTAACAAGTTTATTTGAAAATGACAGACGTTAACACGCGAGACAAGAAACCTACGATCTTATTGACTGACATATATCTTTTTTAATCCCGATCAAATTCCGTATTGCTTTTTTGTAAGTCTCAAACCATTTAATATTTTCCGTGAAATCAGTCCTAGTTAAACAATCTTGTTTACCCTGAAAACATGTTGCTATATTATTCTCGACCATGTTGTTTAGTGTAGCAACTCTCATTTGCATACAGATACTATCAATACAGTTGAATATTTATAACTTGCCCTCATTGTCACTAGAAATAGATTTAAATGGATTAACTCCTCTAGCTGCATTTTGTAGATTATGTCGCTAGGGTCCATAAATTATACTCGTGCTATTTGCTGGCATGTAATATTTTGTATTTCAATTGTTTCATTATTTTTAGTTCTACCAAGAATTGTGAATCTGTTATTCCTATAATATGTGAAACACAGATACTCCCACGTGTATATTGTAATATATAACATGAATGTCAGAGGATTCAATCTTAAGAAGTACACAACGAATCAGAACCAAACAGAGAGAATTGGTACGAAATTATTCTTCAGTAGACAAATCGTGTCAAATTTTAATGCAAACGGTGTGTTTATTTTCTGAATTATTTAAGTTGCACTTATTAAAATGAAACAATTATGAACGGATTAAACTCGCCATCATATTTTACTTACCAATGTGTAATAACCGCGAAGGTATCAGAAATTATTTAGTTGCACGTAACTTACTAAAGCCTTCTGAATAATAATAAAGAAACGTTTATTTAGTGCTATAAAACAAACATAGACAAGTACATCTATCAATACATACAAAGAAAAGACGTAGATACTGTAGACATTGTAAGAGATGTGAATAGGACAGCACCAAAAGGGCGACCAGCTCAGCATAATGCTGCAACTTATAGTCACAGCGCTGTTTTTCAACTGGACCCGAAATGATCTCTGAAATGGTTCTAATCCTTTATTTGCAGTTACTTTCAGGTCAATGCTTGTTTACGCTTCCTAATCATTGTTCAGCCGAAATATATTTCCAATTACAAAGATGGATTCCCGACTGCGAGCGACTGGTCACGCTGATTGTGATTGATCGTTGTGCAATAATTTACGATGACTTGTTGTTTGGGTGATTTGGTATTGATTACATTAATGGGATTGAACGTGGGATTTTGATTGCTGTTTACGACTGTTGTGATTGGGTTAGGATTAAAAGTCTTTCTTATAGAGTGGTACCCGAAACTTCACAATGGTAGTGAAATTTACAAGTGAATAAAATATTACTGATAACTGGGCCATTATTTTATTATAAGCCTAACTTTTTACAACTGCGGTACCCATTTATTTCTATTTTCTCGCAAATATACACAAGAAAACTCGGTACCACGCTATGCCTTTTCCCATATCCTTGATCTTTTATCCGTAAATAATTAAAAACAAAACCTTACCCCATACAAAAACCTCCACTGCGTTACTTTTTTTGGGAACAGAAAATTAAGCCAATAATGAAATAATGGCCCAACTGTTCTTATTAATATTAGATAAGCTAAATTGAGCTTGCTTATTTTTTTATGCTATAATGCCAAATCCTTTGATCCTATTTCGATAATTTTACAAATATGTTTAGAAGGGACATCGAAGAATTATAGCAAAGTAAACATATATTATAAGACAAAAAATGACAGAGATAATTCTAGCATAAAATAGGTAAGAGGCACGTTGATCGAAAGACCTATAATAATATGACTAACGAACCAAATAAGATTAACGATGTAGACTGTACAACGCTTTGGGTTATTACCTATTTGTTATATTATTGGACTAAAACACTTTCTAATAAACCCACAGCATTCTTATACATTTTCTTTCCTGGGACAAAAAAATACTTCTTAATATCATCCTAATTAGTAGGTATTTTTACCAATATTACTTCAGGTAAATAAGTGTAAAAGAAATAAACTCATATTTGATTTATAAAAACTATAAGGACTCTCAGTTTAAGCCATTAGAAAACCTTTACGCATTCTAAAACCTTATTAAACATAGCTTCTGCCCGCGACTTCGTCCGCGTGGAACTCCTCCTTTTTTGCAGTCGGTTAAAAAGTAGCCTATGTCCTTTCTCGGGGTCAAAACTATCTCCATACCAACTTTCATCTACTTAAATCGTAGGTAAGAGACAGATCAATTTTTCAGTAAAAAAGTGTCCATTATAATTTCTGATGCCTTCGCGGTTATTACACATTGGAATGAAACAACTATTAATGAAGTAAAGAGTAAAATAGTGTAACGCTAAACGCTTTTTTACTATTGTCAGCTCAGTCGTGCTACGATTATGGAAACTGTAAAGAATCCGAAACGTCAGTAAATAAAATAAAATGAAAATATGTGAGTTTAATCCGTTAATAGTTGTTTTATTCCAAACTGTCCATTCTGCGATGAAGTCCTAATCTTTACACAAATGGAATAAGAGAAATTCGATTATCTGTAGCCGCCGGCTGCAGAATAACTCTAGCACAAGTCTATTGCGTTACGTGTGCTAGGGACAGCGGCAATTCATTATTTATTAACATTTAGTAATTAGAAACTAAAGTTGATCCTAGCTTTAGGTTTATCAATTAGTCAATTATCTACTAATTAATTAAGTATATTATTATCGATGGAATTAAAATTAATATCATTCTGTTTAAGAATGAATTTATTAAGGCTAAATATATTCTACGAGTAAGTTAATATACTTTATTTTTTTAATTTATATGCCTACTTGCATCTTATTTGTTATAAGTACCTACCTATTGTTGTTTCTGTTTTAAATATTGGAAATTATTATAATTCATTATACTTAATACGATTTTTTTGATGATAAGGAAATACACCTGAATCCACAGTCCAAACTCTTTTTTTTTTGAACTGAATACTGAAGCGCAGTTGGCCAGCTAATGGGCCTTCACTGCAAAACCGGACGGGTGGCGAGCCTCCTGAAAGGAGGCTTTTTAGCCTTAAGTCCATACCCTTTTTGCGCCTACTATTGAGTTAAAAAAAACCCTAAAGGGAAATACCTCTACTTTTTTCTTTTATTAATTTGCTATTTTTTTCTCTTATTAAATTGTATAGGTAGAAAAATCAATAAATTAGATAGTAACGATTTTGATCAAACTTGACAAGCACGCCCTTAAAACTATAAATTCAATTCCACGGGGACGAAGTTGCGGGCACAGCTAGTGTCAGATAGAATGTCATTGTGGATCTAATTTTAAACTTAAACAAAAACCTCACAAAAAGGTTCTGTAAACCTAAATCTAGTTTGATAGACATTAAAAATCACTCATAGAGGAACCACGGCCAAGTTGGCTCAGCGACGAGTAAGTATTTTATAACGGCTTGTGAACGACTCGCCAACTCCAAGTAGTTTGATAAGTGGAATTCTAATACAAAACTTTAAGAATGCAGTTTTTTGGCATCGGAACGAGGGTGTTTCATTCTATTTGCGTAACTGTGGACGTGTTTTTGAAGTTAGGCAGACGCTAGATTGTTTTATGTAAGGTTTTTTGTTTCGTATGAAAGTTCAAATTGTATAAAATTTACTTTGAAAGAAGACTTGCTGAGTTTATTACGGCATTTCTTCTCAGCGATGATGGTCTTTTCGTAACGATATAAGATTCTTGTGACATATGAGAGTTCTTTTTAAGGACTTTTTACTAATAGAAGAATAAAATTTGATTGAATACTACATATTTTCAACCCGAAATTTCGCTTACCTATGATTAGTTAGTACCTCAGGTCAGTTAGTACATCAGCTTACTAAATTACTAAATGATTAAAAAAGATCTAAAGCTATACCTACACGAAATTAACTAGAACATACGAGGAATTGAATAACAATTGAAGTAGGTTCTTATCCTGTATTTGGAACAATAAAAGCAAAAATAAAGAAAAAATATCCACAGAGCAATATTACTTTGATGTCACTTTGGTTTCAAGAAAGATTCTTGTTACTCTCTCTCACTGTCAAAATATCTCTTAGAATGATATTACTTAGACAATCCGGTACAACAAAAGATTTCACCTGTTTTTAGAACGGTAAAATAATACATCTTTTGCTTCCTTAATAAGACATTTTCCATGCCTAATGAGATCCAAAGTTGTACTTGAGTTAAATCCGTTACAGTTGTTTTGTTCTAATTTTGTAAATCGCGAAAGCTTCAGAAATTGTTGTAAAATCCTTTCTTTTCATTTAATATATTTTGTAATTGAATGATTTCCAGTTTTTATTAATTTCGTTCAATATGATGTCGGGGTCAGCAATAATTCACCTGTTTTATGCGTCACGTAGAAATATTTTTCGATAAACATAAACAAAAATCCTCCCCCGGTTTTAAAATGAAATTCCTGTGTCCGTAGAAATTAATTGTTTTCTATATTTTACGGACTTTTTCGAGGACTGATCATTTATCTTAACTCGCTTTAGAAAATTTCGGGGATAGGTACAGTAAACTTTTCTAATTTAACGTTTTAAGGATTGTCTTTCATTAAAATTTTTGATAAAATGTTTTCATTCAATTCTCTAGAAGTTGAGAAGCTTTCAGTGGAAATATTTAAATTCTGATTTATATCAAGTTATAAAGTTTCACAGGAAGGAAGTTATGAAGGATAGGGATATTAAATATTACTTTACACGTGTAGTGTTTTCTAAAGATCGATTACAGAGTGTACTTATAATACCAAGGCAGAATCTTGCAAAAGCAAAAGATTCAACTAAAACAAACTTTGTTGAACACTTTCATATCCTTCGGTTCTTGGTTGATATAACAGCATTTTCTTCCGCGTCCTTCCTTTTGAAGCTTGATTTCAGATCAGGTTGAAAAAAGTCCTGGCCATCCTATGTCTTTATTTCTTCTTGTTCTGAATTGTCTTTAGTTTCCTTCATTAGATGTTCCTCTTTGTTTTCATAGTCTTCGCTCGGTTCGTTCCATTCTGCTAACTCTGCAGTTCCAAGGAACAAGTATGCTATGTTGCTGAAGAAGTACATTCCGGCAGAAATCAGAAACACCTTTCTCCAGAGGAATTCGCTATGCTGTAAATAGAAATTATCAACTATGAAGACGATGTTTGGAAGGATACTTAAAGTCATTAGTTTACCATCGAACATTTTATGTGCATTAAGCTTAAATAAATAGAGATATATCGTCGACCGTAGGTTCAATTACGGTAAGGGACAAAATGCCGAAAATGAGTTAAGTATACAGTTTTGTTCAGAATTTTGCGCTCTTTCGAATGGTGTATTCGAAAAAATTCTAGCTCAAAAAAAATGTTCCTTACCATAGTGATTTTTAGTGGTCACAAGTCAAATTATCCCTCGGGCAATAATGTATCTGATATTTTTTGAACAATAGCATCTTGGAATAGTGTAATTACCGCTGTATACTCAAATTAAATAAGGTAATGGTCTTCGCATTCTATTAATTACATGTACATTGTTTTTCATAAAGAGAAAATAAAAAATGTCACCCATACCTTAAAAAAACTGCACAAGTTTTAAAATATTTGTCCCTTACCTTAATTTACATTAGCGTATCGAAGAAGATGTTACCGTTACACTAATTTTATCATAACAACTCGGGATGTGTCACCACATGAATTCAAATTTAAATAACTAAGACATAGAGTCTAAAGTGGAGTAACAAAATATTTCAAGATGACACACTTTTCTAACAAAGGTGCGATATAATTATCTTCATTTTACAAGTTTTTAACTTCATAATACAAGATACAGGCATGTGCTTATATAAGATATGCTGCAAAATGCAAGATTAGAGTAAAAAAAATAGCATTGAAAGAAAAATGAGTAATGTTTAGGATGCTTTAGGATATTTTTTTCCAGCTTTCTCAGTTTACTCTATTGATTATATTCATTCGAATTCATGCAAGTAATATTTATTAATACCATAAGTATTGTAATACATTAAAAATACGACTAGAATTATCAAAAACAACAGTAAAACCTACTGCTTTCGTTACAGGATTAGGGTTTGAATCTAATTTGAATCGTCTTAACTTATTTTCTATTGTCTCAAAGATTTCAAGACACCTTCACAAGACAATTCATCGTTATTGGAAACTGTCACTTTTCCGGTATTATCTTTTCTTAAGTCTTTCATCCAATCAATTCTTAATTATAATATATGTCCAAAAACATTAAAATCGACATACCGCTTATTGTTGTCTACTTTTGCATTAATATTTAGTGCTGTTTCTTCACAATCGTAATAAACAGCACTGAATATTCTTTGATTTTGAACAAAACGGTCTATTTGTGTGATGGCATCTAGTTTGTAAATCACTATTTGAATTACACTGGTTCGATTAATTCGATATATTTATTTTAATGGAGTTCTCCTGAGCCATAACTAGTAGATCTAACTGAGGAGTAAACCTCCAGGAAAAAAACTTGTGATTGAAGCATCTTCTACAAATAACCAATAACGGTCAAGTCTTGGACTGTTGTTATTAGGTACAGAATCTAGGTGCTTCTCAATGTCGCAGCTAAAATCTACAAGGCAGTACCTATATAAAATCCTATCCTGTGTTTATTTTACGCACTTTCATAATAGCTTTATACGTAAAATTGTTATGATTTAGTCAATTTTCCTTTCAGCAAAGAAATATTGGTATATTTTAATATTGCATAATAATATAAAAACACTCAGCATGCACTTTCTATACATTTTCATGTTCCTTAAATATTTTTTAAACCTGTTTGCGATTTAAAATTAGCCTTTCGATAAAATTTTCCATTAATTTCTTTTGCAACAACTGTCTTACAGTATTTTATCTTTAATTTTTATTTTTAACACGTATTTTACACTATTTGTAATAAATATTTTGATTTTAACTTAGAAGTCAATTTAATGTAAGGGGCGTGACTACGAAATACTTGCAATGTAAGGGACGTAATTTTCGAAAAACGCTAGTGTAAGGGACATCTATTTTCTAAAATAGATGGGATATTGAAATAAACGTTACAAGGACTGATAGAGCACTACAATATAAGGTTTTTTGTGAAATCAGATCCAAAAAAGGATAATTACAAAAAAAGTTACAAGCGATTGAGTCCGAAAAAAAACTTTGTCGGCCTCTCCTGAAAAACCGTATTTTGTCCCTTACCGTAATTGAACCTACGGTCGACGATATTTAAAATAAAAGGTGCATACTTCCATGTACAAGAACCGTATACCTAAGAAGATACTTTTTTTATGTATGACAACGCCAAGATATTATATAAAATACTCAACTCACCAGATCAGTAGATAGTATTGAGCCAGCGACTATGGGTGCTAAAGACCCTACACTGTTGGAGACAAAGTTGCTCATACTCATCAAGGTACCAGCGAAATTTGGAGCGATGTCGATGTGGTTAATCTAAGAAAGAAAAAAAAAAACATAAGATACCTACTGACCTTACTATAAAAGCGAATTTATGAATTAGAATCTCACTACTGCGGAAAGAAAGCGTAGTGACTTTGTTCAAATATTTTTTTTAAATTTTTAAATGATCGAAGTACTTATAATATTTAAGCACAGGTCTTTTTCAGTTTGTATACTAATATTATAAAGAGAAAAGGTTTGTTTGTTTGTTTGGATTGAATAGGCTCCAAAACGACTGGACTGATTTGAAAAATTCGTTCACTGTTGAGAAGCTACACTATTCCCAAGTGACGTAGGCTATAAAAAAAGGGATCCATGCGAAGCCGGGACGGACAGCTAGTTGTCTTATAAAATTGTTACTTATATTTTCAACAATGCTGGTCAAGTTGGTCTATGAATAAATTGAAATAGTATGATTTCTATTTATTTCAAACGTCCTTTCCAAAATCTACATAAGGATCGTATTTTCAACTCGAGATAACTCTAATCCTTATCAGTCTCCACACCCGGTTGCCTTAATTAGGGTACCGTGAAAACCTCGCTAATCCCCTATACAAAATGGTCGTATCCGGAGACTGATTCCTGTCGCAGACAGATTCACAAAACCGTCACTAACAGGGATTTCGATAAATATATTTAGAAGTTTAGTGACAAGACCATACCATAATATTTTAAGAAGACATTATAAAATAGTACCCTTGTTTTTTGTTAATGAATCAGTCTAAACACTGCCGCGTTTTGATTTGAAATGTTGTCTTATTGGAAGTCATTTTCCTGCAAATGAGATGATACTCGTATATCTGACTTCAAACATCCCCATATTGTAAATTATGTTGCAATCTTTACAGCTGTTTCCGGGAATTTACATACTTATATACAAATATTACTCATTTGATTGATAGTGCAAGATTAAATGATGTTGACTAGATAACAAGTCTAGATAACGGCTAAAAGAACGAAACGACTGCAAAATTATGTGGCATTAACATACGCTAATGAAATGCCATATAGTGAGCCTTCGGTTCTATCAGATAATATTTCAGTGGACAACAAAAGCAAACCTTGGCGATAAATATGTAATAGGTAAGAATGTGATAAAATAATTAGTCAATTTGAAAATACTTACATGAAATCCAAGATGCGCTGCTATTTTAAAGGCACAGGTTAGAACAAGTATAGTTTCTACCACGTAAATGTCTTTCTTTACAAACGCAAGGGCCACCAACCCGATGGCAGGAGCGAAGCATCCTTAAAAGAAATATTCATTACAGGAAAATAATTATTTATTACATCGCTAAAGTTGTAATGTTATATACCTATACTGTTTGCTAGTTTCCTGGTATTAGTTGGGCTGAGAATCTTCTTGACGATGAGAAAATCAGTGAACCAACTGAAGAAGAAGTTTGTGAACCACATCACGAAGAAAGGAAGCGCTGTCAGGAGTCCATTCTGAAAATACAATAAACAGGAACGATGTGTTATTTGAGAAATGACTTTGTGTTGAGTATTTAGTAGCGTTTAAATTCAGCAATGATCTTTCTGAAGCGGCAGTAGATTCATATGACGTGAAAGTATTTTTTGGGGTATTTCTAATAAATGTTTTTCTTTTTTTCGAATGGATGATGGTTGGCCTTGGGGCCGTTACTGCTCAACCGGACGAATGGGGAGCGCTCCGAGGTGCGCTCACCCTATATAATAAATGATTTGATTTTATTTGTATTAAAGGTGAGAAGCTTATAACATACAACACAAAAGAAATGGATAAAAAGGAAGCAAAGAGAAAGTGTCAGGATTTAAGTAATATCAAAGAAGAAGTAATCTATGAAATTAGTAAAACTTTTGAAAAACCTTACCGCCTTAATATTAACTCCCATGACATTATGCATAAAGGACGGGACCTCAGAGTAGAGAGTCAGTTGGCCCCAACTGTGCCCTATATGGGCTAACACGATGGCATACATTCCTTTGCATTTTAATATTTTCTTCCAAGGTACTGATAAGGGTTTCTGAAAAATAAAACATTAGATGAAAAATGATCTGAAATGAAAGAGAATGCAAATTTAACAGATCCTTAAAATGATATAAATATAAAGTATTTTTTTTTCAAAATATTCTATAGCCTATGTTACTCAGGATGAACGTAGCTTCCTAACAGTGAAAGAATTTCAAATTGGTCCAGCCGTTTCGGAGCCTATTCAATCCAAATAAACAAAGAAACCTTTCCTCTTTATTATATTAGTATAGATGTTTTGATTCAGGTACTTTATATTATAAAATAAAGGGTATTTGTAGGACATGCTCTGAGTCAATCACTATAATTCATGTATAGCCTAGGCTTCTATAGAAATATTTGGAGGATTGTACCAAATTAAACTTTTTAAAAAAAATCCTTGTAAATTGGTAACTGGCTCACCAATCATAAATATTTGTATTTACTACAATAAAAGGTATAAGCAATGGAATATATTATACAAATTGACTTGTTTTTAGCTACAACAACTACACTTTTTGAACTAGTTTTTAATACCTATTTAAATTAACGCATTTATCGGAAAAAAAATCAAATGAAAATCATCATTAGTAAGTACCAGTTTTAAATTATTACCGTGATTTTGCGATTATGTTGACCTAAAGCTTCTTCAATATACCGTCTTTCACTCAAGGATATTTTTTTATGCTGAGCTGGAGAGTCAGCTCCAAGGATCCAAACCATGGCTCCAGTGAGCGCTGCCAGGATCCCGTAGAACCTGAAGATACCAGGCCAACCCAGGGGGGAGGCTGCGATGAAACCAGTAATGGGCATCCCCAGGACAGTGCCTAATGCTTGACCTAGAAGAATGTGCACATTAAGAAATAATATATTGCTAATTAAAATTAGGTACTTAAGAGCTATGTAGTTTCTAACAATAAAGAATTAACAACCCAATAATCTATTCATATAAAGTAAGAAGCTAGCTTAATGACTGACATCTGAATACAGGTTCTTTAGGACCTGCATGACAGTCAGTGCAGTCATTATAAGGGTTTAAAATTTGAAACTTTGGAGTGCTAAGAAAGGATTTTTGAAAATTAAAAAATTGGGAATGCCCTAGAGGGGTGAAAGTTGAGTGCTTATATAATATACGTAGAAGAAGTTGCGGGCGGAAGCTCTATCTATATTATTTGAAAAGTATTTCTGTCCTCAAAAAATACAATTACCTCCATAAGCAAAAGCTGTCAGTCTTCCACGTTCTTCCAATGGAGTCCATTTTCCGAATGCCGTGTGCATACCCGGCACGACACATGCCTGGCTGAGACCTTGCACAATTCGACATATAACCGTGAATATCCATCCACCCTTGAAAATAGGAATTAACCTTGTCGATAAATTTAAATATGCAAGAAATTTAAAAATGGTAAATGTTTCTGAAAGTGGATTATAATGGACTATTTTAGAATGAAACAGCTTTAAACGGATTTAACTCGCGTATTTTATTTGATTGGCTGATGTTTCGGAGACTTTACAGATTCTCCGAAACGTCAGCCAATAAATAAATACACAAGCTAAATCCGATTAAAGTTGTTTTATTCCATTGTATAATAACCGCGAAGGCATCAGAAATTATAAAGGACTATATTTCTGTTCTACCATAAAAAAGTTCATTCTAGAGCTACAATCATTCTTATTTATCAACTGAAAACAAAAAAAAACAACTTACATAAGCAGCAGCCCACGGTGTACAGAATGAGACAAAACCATTGATCATAAGTGCCCCCGTGAGGAGGTATCTCGTGCCGAACCTGTGAGCCAGCTGGCCTGCTGGAATCTGCAGCGTCATGTAGCCCCACGTGAAAGCAGCTAGAATAGTGTCCTGAATACCTTTGCTCCATTCGAAGCGAGGGTACTGGAATAATCACCATTAGATTATAATAGAATAGAAAACGTTTATTTGGTGGAGAATTACAAGATAACATTATTTTATTTTAAACTATCAAGATCTACTTAAATACAACAAATCAAAAAGATGATGATTTAAAATAAAACCATAAACAAAAAAACACCAAAATGGTTGCCACTCAGCTTAGTGTCACGCTTTTGGGCGATGACGCTGGTTTTCAGGGCAACAGTCAGAGAGAAATGACGTATTAATAATATTTGTTCTTGAATTAAGCATTACACTTTCATCATTCTAATATTAATTGGAAGACGTTCATGAATAGTTTTCCACAAGTTTAGAAATTTCTAAAAGCAGTGAATTTAAGCATCTCTCTGGTTTAAAAGAATTCAAATCTGTAAACAATTTATAATCCCAACCATCTCCGAATCGTAACAAACACAGCAGAACATAATTAATGAAATTAATCCAGGCATTTTAATGACCAAGGGCAACATGGATTCCTTTTTATATATTACTAGTGACCCGCCCCGGCTTCACACAGGTGCTATTAACCTTCTTCTTGAATCACTCTATCTATTGAAAAAACTGCATCAAAATCCGTTGCGTAGTTTTAAAGATCTAAGCGTACATAGGGATATCGGGACAGAAAAAGCGATTTTGTTTTATTTTATGTAGTGATATGGATAAATGAACAACTTCCTAACAAAAAATCAAACATATACTTACTGGTGATTTGATAAGTAATGTTTGAAGAATCCCATGTTCTGATGAGTTGAGGTATTCTGTAGAATCAACCATGGCCACAAGCGAAACACCCATACAAGTCCTCATGCTGTAAGCCACCATCAAGCACAAAAACAACACAAAACACTGCTGATGTCTGTAACCCCATTCTGAAAATTTTAAATAATATTTTTACTCCATCTTTTGATTCTATATCATTACATAAGTGGAAAGTACACTTGAAGATCGCTTCGAATTGTATCTGGAGAAATGTCTTTCCTCAATGTCTTAAGACAGTTCGCTGCTTCTGTTGTCATTATAGTGTTTCTTTTTCCAACTAATTCAGTTTAATTATTATCATTCTTTTTTTCTTATTGTGTTTCATCAATATCTTTTTCTGGTTTCCTTTTTTTTAAAGGGACGTCATTTGGAAATATTTTAAAATCATTATTCACTTGTCTAAATTTATCTGATTTTATCTTACTTGTAGCTTCGTTGTTAATTATATTACGATCACTATTTATAGCATCATATTCTACATTGTCATTTTTTTTTCCATTCATTGCAAGGTTTGCAATATTTTGATACCTTAACAAAATGATGATAAAGTATTTTCTGTATTCTGTTAATAATATGATAGAGTAATATAAAGGGTTGCTTATCACAAAACAATTATAACTTGTATTTATTTTACACTTTATGTATATTTTGATAAAATTGAGTCTTGTAGATATACTTAACTAATGATAATAATGATTTATTAATGTCGTACCTAATTATAAAAAAAATGTTTAATTAGGAAATACTAAGTAATTATTATACATGAAACCATACCCTTTTGTGTTTTTTTAGTTTTACTTTGTTTACATTAACTCTTGCAAGAAGAGACACTTCGCACCTTGATAATCAAAACGTCACTATACGAAAAACGCACTTTTTAAACTAATAATGCCATCTAGTTGGGCTAACAGTAAACTACATAATACAGAGACACTGGTGGCTCTAACTCCACTTACAGCGCCTGGGGGCGCTAGTGTCGTTTTGTCATTTAGTGGGGATGAGACCTCGACTCATCGGAATAGTGGCGTTTTATCATTAGCAACGCGTGAATTGACAGTGATAGAGGTTTCTCGACGAAGAAGCTCGTCATTTTTGGTTTAATGTCGTTACGTCTTAAAATTATTATGAAAGTGTTGTCTTTTTTAACGGAATAATGATCCTATACGAAAAATGACACTTTTACATAACGTATTTTTTAAAATTTTGCAAATTAAAATTTAAAGTAATAACGTCACTTTAGTCTTAATGACAGTATTCTTTTTATAATTCGACTTAACTAAGACAGGGTTATTGTATTATTTTGTATAGTGTCACTTTAACCAGTTTTTGGCCATCACGGAAAATAAATTTTAATTAAAGGAGAGAGTCACTTCAGGTATAGTGACGGTAATCTATTTAGGGGATAATTAAATTAGGTACCTACTTAACTTGAAACGAAACTTTTTCTGTTCTAATAATGATACAATTTGTTTTTGTAGTTTTATTATAATGAAAGAATACTACTATTTACTTATCCTGCTCATCTAAAACTGTTGCCAAACCACGAAAACCAATAAAAATACTAGAAGCAAATTTCCTAATGCCAAAAACCTCCTAATCTGTCGAGCAGGTCTAGCATTTCTTTATCATCTAGCACTGTCAATTCTTCTACTAGCTTTTAGTAGTTAAAGAAAGTGTCAAAGTAATGTAATCATTAATTGTTATGTTATGTGTTATGTACCTATTGCCATGCACTTCAGGTTCTGTCACGGAAACTTGTAGTGTATGTTCTGCAACGCCTGCAAAAATGTCTGACTTTTACCAAATAACTGTTTGAATATTTGGTGATTGTTAACTGAAATTCGGTTTAACTCATTCTTTTGCTGCTCTGCATAATGCGGCGCTTATTTACCCTTCTCCATCTTCAGAGAATACAGAAACTATGAAATCTGAAAATGCCCGAAACGAATTACAGTTTTTCATCAGTTTTTTCACTGTTACTTCGAATGCAAGCGAATCTCTGAATGTAATTCTAAGATTTTACATTACGTAATTATTGGACAAAACGTTATAAGGATTTCAGAAAGCTGAAATGTGTGGAAAATTTTAAAAATTGAATTTGGTGATGGTTATATTTTAACAACTCTAAAAACATGCATGAAATAGGCTTTTTAAGTAGAAATTTCAATCATATAGACATATTAAACAATCTTAATTGAAAACCCCTTACTTATAAAGTTGTTTAAATACTTTTAAACTGTGTTTTAAATAAAATGCAAACATTTTAAAAGGTATGATGTCATTATTGCCCATAAAATATAAAAAATGTAGAAACAAAAATATGGAAAACTGACACTATGTAAAAATTTGTGGAATATTGACACTAAAAAATTACATAAACCTTAATAATGAAGCCGTTTATGAATAAAAAAAATATTTGGATACCTGAGATAATAATAGGTATCTTGTAGTTAGTAAAACCGTACTTAAACATACGAATTTATTAAAAAAGTATATGTTTGTCACATTTTTTCTGATTGTAAACTTCAAACCCTCGTAGCCAAAAATCGACTTTTTTGTATAATGACGTTTTGATTATCAAGGTGCGACTTAATTTACTGATTTTCCTTTTCAAAAATACTACATTGACGTCAAATTTTTAAATATTTTTCTCCATATTGCGCAATAAAAAATCACACTATTTAAGACATTATTGTGTGTGGCTCTGATCTTTTTCCTTTTTTGAGCGAAATTAGATTGCTTTATATAAATAAATGTTTTTGTCTTCTCCAAGGTTACTGTGCGAGCGTGAAAGCACTATTACTACGCGCGTGTGACAGAGACAAATAGAAAAAGGGCAACGTCGGTTTTCGCTGTGCTCGGCGACCGTCCTTTAAAAAGACTAGACTGATTTGATAAATTCTTTCAATAATGGGAAGCTACATTATTCCCGAGTGAGGCTATATTATATTTGAAAAAAAAAGGGAATCAGTACGAAGCCGGGGCAGACCGCTAGTATATTATAAAAAAAGAAAAAACTACTTGTAAATACCACTATGCAGTTAATTTCCGTTGCATTGCAAGGAAATTTCGCAGCGGTAGAACATTTTGTTAATGCAGCAAAATGCAAGCTGTATGCTTTCGCTATGCATTTTAATTAAGCCTTTCATACTCCACTTGTTTTACTTTGTAGGCTTTTTGGCTTACTGTAATTTTGTTTCCAGTCCTGGCATGAGTATTAGTATCTGCTGTAGTAATTGCTGTAGAAATTTAAGTTTATTTGAAGTATTTTTTTAAATAATACCTATCAAAAAACTACTCCATTAGGTACTAGTTCTTCAGGCTATTAAAATTATTGAATGTATGCAACAAAGTTACTTTTTATAAATAAATATCTTTGGACAATTCACACCAATTAATCTAGTCTCAAACTAAGTAAAGCTTGTACTATGGGTCTAGACAACGGATAAACATTCATAAATACATATAAGATATCCAAGACTCAGGTACAGACGCCATGGGTCATCACATTGACATCTCCCCTAGCAGGATTCGAACCCGCAATCTCCGCTTTCGTAGTCAAGGCTTCTGACCACTAAGAAGTTATTTTCAACAGGCCGTTGAAAATAACTTCTTAAGTATTTTTTCTTTATTCAATTGAGTAATAAATGACAAATATAAGCACATTAAACTTTTGGGAGGCTTGTTACATATTATGATACAAATTTATATCATAACGTGACGTCACGAGAAATAAAAAAAATATTTACACAAATAAATTTTAATTTTATTTAATACAATTTATTTTAAGCTTATTTATTATTTTTTTCTTTATCCAGGGTGTTTGGTTTTTCTGAGTCGTCTTCTTCTGAAAACAAAAACAACAAAAAAATAAGATTTCTCTCAAACGTAACATTAAGTGTATTTAATAAATAAGTCTTTATTAACAGCAAAATAGATCGAGAAAATAACGTTTTAGTACATGTGTTTGGTTTTTGTTTTAACGCTTACCTATATAGGGGGGCTTGACGAGGTGCCAACGTTCAACGCTAACGTTAACGTGGAATTTGATATCCGCGAATAACACAAACGTTCGCGGATGTCAATCCCATACATTTTGGTCGTTTCGTTTAACGTTAACGTTGAACTTATCTATTCTATCGCAACTTTTTCAAATTCAGACAGAGACTCATGAGAATATCCTATAACTACATAAAGTCTCAACTATTTTCCAGAGAAGAAGTCAGAGGCGATTTCTTTCACTTCTTTCCACTTGCTGTATAAAATAAGAAGTGTGTTATATTATATTATGTATTATTTTATGTATATGTATATTTACCTTCAATTTCATTCCAAGGCTGTGTGTCGGTGGTGGTGTAGAACACGTAGAAGGTGTTGCAGGCTATCATAGCGGCAGCCATGATTGCCAACAAGGTCCGCCATTGAGTGCGATTGCTCTGTATAAATAAGAAGAGTTTAAATAATAATAATATGCAAAGATCAAAAATTATATTATTATGTCCACTTGACAAGTCCCCCCTAGATAGGTGATACAAGAAGCCCCTCTAGATAAGTGACAATGGACTAATCATTCACAAACGCTTAGGATGGAAAGAAATAAGTATGGAATTGGCTAACAATTAGCGTCACTTTTTGTCTATATCTATACTAATATTATAAAGAGGAAAGATTTGTATTTTTGTGTGTGTGTATATTTGTAATGAATAGGCTCAAAAACTATTTTAATAATTCTTTCACTGTTGGGAAGCTACGTTCACCCTGAGTAACATAGGCTATAAAATATTTTGAAAAAAAATAGGGATCCGTGCGAAGCCGGGGCGAACCGCTAGTATTAAATATAATGAGACGCTTCTTCCCAACAATAGTTGACTTATGAATATTTTTAAGCCTTATATCAATACCAAATTTGATTGTAATTCTGTGACAATACATCATAATATATCTTAGTCATAGAAAAACGCTAAAAAGAAAATATTTGTGCTAAATAAAACACTATAATCATCAAACCCATGCTTCTAAACCTAGATTCCTAAAAACTTGTTCCTTACATTAGGGATCACAGCAATCACAAATCTTTTTAAGTTTTTCTGTTTTAAGCATAAATTTCAACAAACAATGCTCAAGTCTGTTGGCAATAGAATCAATTTACATTTAAAGTGTCTAGGGCATACTTTGAAAAACGACAGCATGAAAGCCGAGAAAACAAAGGACCCTGTTCACGAAGAACTCAGTGCTTTAGATGCAGAAGAATAATGTATTTTGCTTGCGGATTTATCTCAATTTGAGAAACAGTATCAAAAATCCAGTATTTACAACCGCCAAGACTTGAGAGACATTGGTCCCTAGACAAGGTGCCAACGTTCAACTTTAACGTCAAATTAAACGTCTCAAATCCCATACATTAATCATCATTTGACATCCGCGAACGATTGTTGAACGTTCGTAGATGTCAAATCCCATATATTTGAGTCGTTTCGTTTGACGTTAACGTTGAACGTTGGCACCTTGTCTAGCCCCCATTGTAGGAAATGAGTGTGTGACCTGGTTTGAACTATTTGTGATCATGAAGTCTCGACGTCAGAAGCATAAGGTCGTATTTGAATTTACGACGAAAATCACTTTTTAACACCGATGGTCTCAGCTCGTCTAGCTCTTTCTGTACAACTGTCAAACGTATTTCTATCTCTTTTGGATGCAGAGATAATAGTGTTGCATAATGTCGTATCTAGCTTTTTCCATTGATGTTTACAAGTATAAGGTCATATTTCGCTAACCGACCCTATTCCATTAAAATATATTGTAAAAAATAGATTACATCAACAAATACATCCTTATGCTTGTAGTAAATTTTAGTTCAATTGATTCGTATTTATAGTTAAGACCTTCAGCACATTCGTCACAAGAGGTCATAAGTTGCAATACGACATTTTGCCTCAAAAAAAACTGACTCCAAAAGCCCGTACAACTACATAAAGCCTTATGCTTCTTATGTAATATTAAGAAATCGTAGTTTTATCTGAAGAACCGACATTATGCTTCAAATAAAATGAACTTTATCCAGTCGTATCTGAGATATTTTTCACTTGATGTCGAAAGTAGTTATTTTTTACAAGCAGAAGGTCGGATCACCGGTTTTTTTTATATAAAATAATTTATTTTCTATTTTTTGTATAACAATGATAAAACATTTAATGTGTAAGTGTAGCCAGTTAAACGCTCTAAGGGATGAAACTCTTAGGTTTACTATATTCTTTACAGATTTTGTCAAACTTAACAGACAATTACCGCAAACTTTAAAACGCTCTCCTGAAAAGTTGCAAAATCACACATCCGACCTTATGCTTCTAACGTCGAGAAGTTACCATGGTGCTGTTTCCTCTAGAAGCTGTCTTTTCGGTGAAGTAATTTCATACTTTATGACAAATATCCATGATAAAATTACAGAAATTACAATTTTCTAGATTTATAGGAGCTGAACCATTAAGTGAGACGATTATAATGTTTTGTCAAGAGAGTCAAAAAAATCTTTCCGATATGTTGGTCACTAAACATTTTCAACTAAATTCCTCTTCTGCCAATTTTTATATCCTTATTGTGAACAAAACCGCCCCAGGGGAATATACTGCAGCGCTTCTCTTCCCAACAAATGCAAGTTTTCTAGCCATTCATCCTTAGAATGACGGCCGGCTTTGGTTACAGCACTACCTTATTGCAAGGGAATAAGAGCGAAAATTGCAGGGAAAATAAATGCAAGCTTTCTGGTAAACAATGGGTGGCTGATGAGTTATTTAAATGCACTTGATAAATTGAACGCTAGATTGTGGCGTCACAAATGATCATTTGTTGTGTTTTCGCTATTGTTACATATTGGAATAAGTTAAATCCGTTATGGATACATTTCGATAATAATAATCTACAAATAATGCAATACTAAGGAAAAACTTATGTGTTCAAATATAACAATACATATATACAATATAACACCTCTTAGTACCACAATATTTTGTTAATAACTTATATTATTAAACTATACTATGATTGTAACGTTGTGATTTTTTCTATTTAAATTTGCCGCGCAACAATTTAAAATTGTCGCGCGTGATTCTCACTGCGGGAGTTTCAAGGCCACTTATTGGCCGGCACTTATTTTACCTTTAATATTAAAATATAAATATTTCTCATATATCATATTAATCATGCCGTTTAAATACCGTTTTAACATGTTTTCCAATTTATAGTTTGAAACAAATCCCTTTCTTTCTGGCACTTAGCAACAGAAGCTAACTTCCAGGAATTATTTCAACCAAACAGCAAATTTCGTAGAATCCTCACAAAAATGCAATAAATTAAAATAGTGTTGCCAATTCATAACAATTCTTAACTCGTTGGGGAGTTTTTACTTTTATTCGTTCTGTCAAAGTTGACATTTCATATAGGTTTTTTGATTTCTTCCACAAATTATATTTTTCATAGTTACCAATTAAATAACAATTTATTTTTCCCATAGTTTTTACATTTTCTTTAATTATTTCTACATTCAATAACCATACACTCTGGGGTAGTTTTGTTGGAGCTAAAATTTATAGTAGTGGCAACACGGAGTTGTCACTTTCACTTTTCTGGCGAGACGTTGCGGGAGCGCACGCTCGAATTTCAAATTCTGTCATGAAGAAGTTCTTATAATGAGTATACATTATAACAACATTTTAAGGAGGACGGGAGTCCAGTTTAAATGATTATAAATATCATTTATAACATTTGCAAGGCTGGCGGGGAATTGATTTATGGAATTAAATTTTCATTTATGATATTTGATTTACGATTTACAATCGATGATGATTTTTATTTGGGAATTAATTTAAAGTTAATATTTTCTTTCTTTTAATTTAATTTTAGTGTACACTATATGAGTACACATGTATATTTAAGTTAGTATTTTTTAAGTGGTTTGAGTTTTATTAGTAAGTACCTATTCAGGTACAGTTAGGTAAACAACTTTTTATATTTTGTAAGTTTACCACCATTTTTAATTATTTTCTTTTTTAATGAATACTAGAAGCAAGAAGTTAGATACAATCATGGCAACTAAAGATAGTTTACCCGGTAGCAAAGATAGTCCAGTAGCATACAATAGTCCAGTCAATCAGGATATTAAAGATCCTCTTTTATTAAATAATGTTTTGCCATGTGATATTTCAAAATGGAAGGTTAAATTTAACGGTTCATCGGATCCTAGGTCGTTTTTAGAAAGTGTAGAGGAGCTGCGGTCCTCATCTGGGGTTTCCAATGAGAGTCTTTTTAATGCTGCAGCTCAGTTATTTGTTGACCAAGGGTTGATTTGGTTAAGAGGGGTGCGTTCTCAGGTTTCTTCTTGGCAGGAATTGAAGAATTTACTGCTTGAGGAGTTTGACCCAGTTGACTATGAATATAGGCTACTAGGGGAGATTAAGGCTCGCACTCAAGGTATTGATGAACCGGTGCACATTTATTTTGCTGTTATGTCTTGTTTGTTTGTTCGGTTGAGGAATTCTTTAGATGAAAAGGCGAAGTTGGAGATTCTGCTACACAACATAAGACCAGAATTTAGCCAGCAGTTAGCTTTGACCCCTATTGCTAGTGTAGCAGAGTTGAAGACTAAGTGCAGAATGTTAGAGGCAGCCCAACAGCGTTCACGTTTATTTACTGAACCTTCCAAATCTTTAAATTTGAGTCCGGAGTTTTCATATAAAGGCAAAAGTAAGCCTATTGCGGTGGTAGAGCAGAAGCCGAAGGACACGGTGCCTAACAAGCAACCAGTGGCCCCTAAGGTGGATGCATGTTGTAAAAAGTGTAAAAATGTAAATAAACGTCTTTGTTATAAATGTGGTAAACCAGACCATGATTTCAAGAGTTGTAAGGTAACACCTTCTTCTTTGAAATGTTTTAAGTGCGGTGAAGTAGGCTTTACTGTGAGAAACTGTCCCAAATGTACCACAGTACAGACAAAAAACCAGTAGGCCACCGAAGCAGTTCTCAGTCTTTTAAGAAGCATGTTTCAAATTCTGCTTCTAAATTTTATAATTTTAATTCAATTGCTTCGGTGTTATTTGCCCCTGATAAAAGTGACGTAAGACCGTATTTGAAATTTTTTGTAAATAATTTTGAAATTTTTGGACTTTTGGATTCTGGTGCTAGTGTTTCAATTTTAGGGAACAATGCACATCTGCAGTTTGTTAAATTTGGTTTTTCGCTTCAAGCGACTAATGATAGTCCTTGTAGTGTAGCAAACGGCGTAGAATTAGATACTATTGGGGTTATTTTTATTCCTTTGACTTTTGAGAACACTTCCAAGGTTATTAAATTTTATGTTATTCCCTCAATAGTGTCTGATGTTATTCTCGGTTGTGACTTTTGGAAGTGCTTTAATTTAGCACCTGGTATTTTTGATAAAATTGATTATAGGGTACGTCCTGATCCTTTTCTTTTTAATTGTAATTCTGTTTCCACTTCTGATCAAATTCCTAGTTTACAACCTTTTGACCATTTACCTTCCGAACAGAAAGAGTTAGCTGAATCTGTTATTAATAAATTTCATGACATTTCTTCTGAACGTAAGGGTTTAGGTAGAACTCATCTGACCGAGCACGTTATTGATACTGGAGACGCAGTTCCTATTCGTACTAGGCAGTATCCGTTGTCACCAGAGAAGAGGGAGGTTTTAAGTGCTGAGCTCGATAAAATGTTGGAGCTGGACGTAGTCGCTCCGAGCGAAGGCCCTTGGAATAATCCCGCTTTACTGGTGAAGAAGTCGAACGGTGACTGGAGGTTTTGTCTCGACTGTCGTAAACTTAACGCTGTGACGAAAGGTGATGCTTATGCCATTCCTTACATTCCTCAGATTTTAGATAGCTTAAAGGAGGCCCGTTATTTATCTTCAGTTGATTTAAGTTCTAGTTTTTGGCAGGTACCTTTGCACGTTGACTCCCAGGAGAAGACCAGTTTTACTGTTCCGGGTCGTGGCTTATTTAAATTTAAAGTCATGCCGTTTGGACTTTGTGGTGCTCCTGCGAGGCAGCAAAGGTTGATGGATCAGCTGTTTGGTCATAATTTTTGTAGCGATGTCGAAAACGGTATGGTTTTCTCCTATGTTGACGACATCGTGATAGCTAGTTCTGATTTTAATACCCATTTATTGCTTTTGAACAGGGTTTTTTCCCACTCCAAGCTCTGCTAAAGATGTTAAAGTTTTTCTTGGTACTTGTTCTTGGTATAGGCGTTTTATTCGCAATTTTTCTACAGTTGCTGCTCCACTAAACCGACTTACCAGTAAGGGTAAGAAGGCTCCTCCGTTCGTCTGGAGTGAGGAAGCAGAAACTGCGTTTAATACTTTAAAAAATTTATTGGTCTCCGCACCAATTTTGGCTGTTCCTGATTTTTCGCAGCCTTTTGCTGTGCACTGTGATGCCTCCGCGTATGGCATTGGCGGTATGCTATCACAGAGCATAAATGGACTTGATCATCCCATCGCATACGTCAGTCGTTCACTATCTAAAAGTGAACAGAACTACAGTGCGACTGAGAGAGAAGCCCTTGCAGTTTTGTTTGTTGTTGAGAAGTTTCAAGCTTATTTAGGTTCGCGGCCTTTTAAGGTGATCACTGATCATGCCGCTTTGAAATGGTTTATGACTTTAGAGAACCCAACTGGCAGACTGGCCAGGTGGGGTTGTCGTCTTTCCCAATTTAATTTTGAAATCGAGCACCGTCGAGGTACGGATAATGTTGTACCTGACGCGTTGTCGAGACTTTTGAAGGTTGACGCTGTGAATTTGCCACAAGCTGATCCTGTCGATGATGCGTGGTATGACCGTATTTTTAAGGGTTGTTCGGATTTTCCCTCCAACTTCCCGAATTTTTGTTTGAAGGATGGAAAGTTGTTTCGGTTTTCTAAAAGTAAATATAGTCTTGTTAGTGAATTTGACTGGAAGGAGGTGGTTAGGAAGAATGATAGACAGGCCGTTATTGCTTCCAATCATTGTGAGTCCACCGCTGCTCATTTTGGTGTTTTTAAGACTCACAGGCGATTGTGTCTACGTTATTTTTGGCCGGGTATGCACAAGGATGTGGTAGATTTTGTTAAATCTTGTGATACCTGTGCCGCTTATAAACATTCAACCAAAGGTACCGCTGGTCAGATGGGACAGCCTAAAGTTTGTTATAGGCCCTTTCAAGTTTTGTCCGTCGATTTAGTTGGTCCACTGCCTCGTTCTCAGTCCGGTTACACATTTTTAATGGTCGTTACTTGTTGTTTTTCCAAATATACCTTTTTGTTTCCGTTGCGTCGTGCAACTAGTGCATTGGTAGCTAAAAATTTTGAAAATCACATTATTCTGGTTCATGGTGTTCCGGAAACCGTAATTGCGGATAACGGTGCGCAATTTACGGGATCCGAATTCCGAGCTTTGTTACAGCGCTACAATGTACCTAACTTGCACTACACACCGCGTTACACACCTCAAGTAAATTTAGTAGAGCGTTATAATAAGACAGTAATGACAGCAGTTTCTTCTTACGTTAGTGAAAACCATAGATCTTGGGACCAAAACCTTTCTAAAATTCAATTTGCCATAAATAGTGCAGTCAATGAGACGACTAATTTTTCACCATTTTTTTTAGTTCATGCTAGGGAACCGATTATTAATGGATCGTTTTATAAAGATGCCGATAAGGCTTATGAGCCAGGCGTACCACGCGAGGAGTACGCTGGTGAATTTGGGGCTATGTCCAAGATTTTTGAGCAGGTTAGGGAGAATTTGTTGAAGGCTCACGCCACCAACTCCAAGTATTACAACTTGAGGAGGAGGGCAGCCAAGTTTTCAGTTGGAGACATAGTGTGGAAGCGTACCTTTGTCCAGAGTGACGCCAGTCAGTTTAAGATGGCTAAACTCGCGCCAAAGTACGAGAAGTGTAGGGTGAAGAAAGTGCTGTCTCCACTGGTTTATGAGCTGGAAAGACTTGATGGTCACTCTTTAGGTTCGTGGCACATCAAGGATTTGAAGGTTTAATTTTTTCGTACATTTTTTTTTCTTTAGTGTACACATTTTTTCCCTAGTGTACATTTTTTTTGTAAGGTACATTGGTTGTTTAGTGTACAATTTTTTTGTAGGTGTACATTTTTTTGTGTAGTGTACAACTTTTTTCTATTTTGTGTACATTATTTTTTTATTGGTGTACACATATTTTAGTCTACTAGTAGGCTGGGTACATATTTCATTCTACTTGTTACAAGTGGAAGGAATTTATTGTATCTATGTTTTTTTATGGATCGTCGAAGAATGTTATTCTGCGTATGAGGGTATTGGTTAGGCTTTTGGTTTGTTCAATTTCTGTTGTCGTTTAGTGACAAGACCGTCTTAGGTACTTGTACACATAAGGTTTGCAAGAGAGTGATGCGCAGTAGGGTTGTGCTATCACGAGTATTTTTGTATGATGAATGTTAGGCATTTGTATGAGTATGAAAGATGTATGTATGAAGTGAATGTAAGGTATTAATGAAAGATAGGTAAGAAAGAGAAGACAACAGACGAAATTTAATTGACTTTCCTAAGCACTGTGTTGGAATGGTATGGTATATTTTTTTACGTGTTGGGTTTTTTTTTATGGTGTGGTTTTTTCTTTAGAACCGTATTTCTTGTTGGGATTTTTTGGGTGTTGGTGTTTTGAGACAGAAGCGGTTCTGAGTTGGTTTCGGTTTGAGTATACATGTTGGTATTTTGTAACATCTTTCGCCCGGACTGGTAGACAATTGGTTACAATAGGATTGTCCTGGCTGTTGGCATTTTTTTGGGTTGGATATTTACTGGATGGAAAAGCAATATTTTGTATATAATATATATAGTATTTTTTAAATTTAGTTTTTACTGTTAGTTTAATGTTTAGGTTGTTTGGCCTATTTTAGATCTAGTACACATTTTGGAGTGTACTAGTTCGATAAACTTTTTTTGGGAGCCTGTTTTCTCTCGTTTTTATCTTCTAGAATTATCAGTTTTTCCCCTGTGATTCTAGTTGAGTTTTTTTTGTATTCCCTTCTGTAGGAGTAATACATATTTTTTTTAACTTTTCCTTGTTTAGTAAACATGTTGTTTTCTAACATTTTTTTTTAGAATTATCAGTTTCCCTGTGATTCTAGTTAGTAGTTTAGGTGGTGTATTCAGTTTAGCTGTTAGTTTTTTTTGGTAATTTTTGTTGCATGTGTTGCAATGAGAATTTCAGTGCAATATATGTTTTTATGTTTGTTTTTTTGAACGTGACAAGATGTCAAGTTCTTAGTTATAGTTTTAAGGCTAAGTTATTGATTATTGTTGTCACATTTATTTGTTTTGTCACTTTCTGTAGTATTTTCTATATCGCTGGGACAGCGAGCGGTTCACTTTGTGAACCTTCCCTTTGGAAAGGGGGTATTGTAACGTTGTGATTTTTTCTATTTAAATTTGCCGCGCAACAATTTAAAATTGACGCGCATGATCCTCACTGCGGGAGTTTCAAGGCCACTTATTGGCCGGCACTTATTTTACCTTTAATATCAAAATATAAATATTTCTCATATATCATATTAATCATTCCGTTTAAATACCGCTTTAACGTGTTTTCCAATTTATAGTTTGTAACAAATCCCTTTCTTTCTGGCACTTAGCAACAGAAGCTAACTTCCAGGAATTATTTCAACCAAACAGCAAATTTCGTAGAATCCTCACAAAAATGCAATAAATTAAAATAGTGTTGCCAATTCATAACAATTCTTAACTCGTTGGGGAGTTTTTACTTTTATTCGTTCTGTCAAAGTTGACATTTCATATAGGTTTTTTGATTTCTTCCACAAATTATATTTTTCATAGTTACCAATTAAATAACAATTTATTTTTCCCATAGTTTTTACATTTTCTTTAATTATTTCTACATTCAATAACCATACACTCTGGGGTAGTTTTGTTGGAGCTAAAATTTATAGTAGTGGCAACACGGAGTTGTCACTTTCACTTTTCTGGCGAGACGTTGCGGGAGCGCACGCTCGAATTTCAAATTCTGTCATGAAGAAGTTCTTATAATGAGTATACATTATAACAACATTTTAAGGAGGACGGGAGTCCAGTTTAAATGATTATAAATATCATTTATAACATTTGCAAGGCTGGCGGGGAATTGATTTATGGAATTAAATTTTCATTTATGATATTTGATTTACGATTTACAATCGATGATGATTTTTATTTGGGACTGAATTTACTTCACGTCGAATTTAATGTGTGGCACCACCACGTTGCACTGCATGGCCTGCACGCGGGTGACGGAGGAGGCATGCTGGTGAAAACATTAACCTAGCTTGGTTCGAGGTGGGGGCTAACCTTTTTTTTATTTACCAAGGACACGGATTTTTATAGCGTCATGTCATAAATTTAATTTTAATATTATTTTAAATTAACAATGGTGGTATAACCGTAATAGTATAACCTTAATAGTATAACGTTAATAGTATAACTATAGGCACTAGTCTTAGTTACATTTTTTTTAATTATAATTTACAGCGAGTACCATATTTATTTTATCCTACCTTTATAGAACCCATGAACGCTCGCTGATGAGCCATTTTTGTATTCGCCATGGTATTCCTGTAATTCTATTTCAATTTTAATTTGTGTGTGTATCCGACATTTCATTAATAATAAAATAAATATATGTGACAACAGAACTAAGTTTTCTTCAATAGCCCAGATAGATATTCCCCGGAACACACTACATTAAATTTTTTATCTTGTTCAACCTTAAAGTTTTAGCCAGGTATTATTTCACATTTACAGTTCCCTTCCCCACGTTTAAACATTTTTTTTTTAAGGTTGACATGATTACTAATAAAAAAAATCTTTCATAGATATATAGTTCCTGTCCTCGCTGAAAACATAAAATTTGTAAATCTTACCGGATCCGAGACAATCCTCAAAAGCACAGGAAGTGATAAAACTGTCAGAGAGGAGGCTGTATTACCCATTGCCATTAAAGGTCCACTGAAATTTGGAGACAGGTCGATGTAGTTAACCTGAAATGAATAAAAAAATGTAATGAAAAAATCATTAATAACAAAGATGTAATAAAGAAGATGTATATATGTAAACTCTTTACAACAACACATAATGAAGTTGAAGAAAAAACAATACAGAGGTACAAAGACGAAGATAGGGAGAAAGAAATGATTTCTAAAAATGAAATTTTTGAGAAATTAAAGAAAAAGTCCAGATATCTAACAGAAGAAATAGACAAAATAAAACCAGATAAAGTAATAATACTAACCATCCATCCAGCATGTACACCGGCGTACATAGTCATGGACAATATCAGCAGAAATACAGCAAATATTTCATTATCAGTAAATGTTACTGCTACCAGTGAAATTGCGGGAATGTACTGTGCTGAGGAAAATAAGAGAAAAGTATTAAAATCGATAACAGTAATTACGTGATACACTAGAGTTAAACCTAGATTGGTTACACCAACAACCCTGCACCTAATTTTAAATAAAACGTACCTGAACTTGAACATCTTATCCAAGTCGTAGATATACTGAGGAAGGAGAAAGTAAAGTAGAAGCGGATAATCTATACCTAATAGAAATACTTGATTAAAAATATCAAATTACCTAAAGAATTAGAAATAATCCTTGAGTTTTTAATGCTGACGTATTCACGAGTGGTGCAGAAATCGGACAACCATCCGAAACCAATCGACGCTAGGAAACTAGCGATGAAAGGCATGGAGGATAACACACCGCTCTGTAAACAAAAAAAAATAAAAACATTGTAATACCTAAATCTTTGATCGACTATTTTATACAAGAATAGCCCGCCCCGGCTTCGCACGGATCCCTGATTTTTTTCAAAATAATACTGCCTATGTCACTCACGAATAGTGTGGCTTCCCAACAGTGAAAGAATTTTTCAAATCAATTCAGTCGTTTTGGAGCCTATTCAATCCAAACAAACAAACCTTCTTTATAATATTAGTACATCATCATCATCATCATCATCATCAGCCCGTCGCAGTCCACTGCTGGACATAGGCCTCTCCAATTGCACGCCACTTTGCTCTATCCTCGGCTGCTCGCATCCAGCTCCTGCCAGCCATCCTACGCAAATCGTCACTCCACCTTGCCTGAGGACGTCCTACACTACGCTTGCCGAGACGCGGTCTCCACTCTAGAACACGTTTACTCCAACAGATAGTACATATAGATATAGTATAGAAAACAGACTTCCTTAATAACTTTATTAGGGAACTAGATAAGACTAAAATTTGGTAAATAAAAAACCCAAAACACAAAGAACATAAAAGCACTTCAGTTTTTATTATTATTATTACTTACGTTCTTTATGTCGAAACCTAGAATATGGTGCATGTATGTTGGTATTTGTGTAAACAGGAAGACAAAGCACACTCCAGAAGCGATGTGAGTAGTGATCGAGGCCCAAACTGGTACTGATTTGAAAATAGACTTCCATGGAGTCGAAGCTCTCTGAAATAACAAAATTTGTTAAATTTTAATAAGAGTTCAAAAACATTACATAATAATTACTAATGCCTTTGCGGTTATTAGACGTTTCGGAGCCTCTACAGATTCCATAATCGTAGCACGACTGAGTTAACAATAAATTTAGCATAAGGCTATTGTCAGCTCAGTCGTGCTATGATTATGGAATCTGTGAAGGCTCCGATACGTCAGCCAATAAAATAACATACGCGAGTTAAATACGTTTAAAGTTATTTTATGCTTTTTTGTGGAATTATGTAATATTGGACATTACATAATTCCACAAAAAAGAATAGTATTTTCATAATAAAACTAAAGTTGATAATGTACACCTTTTTAGAACTAGCATCATCAACTTGTCCCAAAATAAAATGCTTCTCTTCATTCGTAATAGATCTATGGTCTGCTGGAGTAGCAGCACCAAATATAGTGATCAAGGCAAAACAGATGAAGCAGAGGACTCCTGTAGCCCAGAATGTGGCTGGCCAGCCAGCGGAACCGTCTGCCAAGAGACCACCCAGCTGGAACCCAATGACTGTTCCAAATGTAGACCCTGAAGACAGAGAATCAAAATCAAAATCGAAAATATATTTATTCAATACCTACTAGTGGTCCGACCCGGCTTCGCACGGATCCTTAATTTTTCCCAAATAATTCTATGGCCCAATGTTACTCAGGGAGAACGTAGCGTGTACGTAACAGTGAAAGAATTTTTCAAATCGATCCAGCCGTTTTGGAGCCTATTCAATCCAAACAAACAAAATATTGTTTTTATATATTATTATATAAGAATAATTATACCCGAACATACTTTCACATTTAAAATATTAATAGGTTACCAAAATATCTGTTTTAATTTTAACAGACCTAGACAGTCTATTTGCAAAAGATTTGATTGTCAAAGCAAAGCACAAATATTGTCACCAAATTATCATGACACGATAAAGGAAGTGTAAGTCATTGTTGATGAAGCGAAATTTTTACTTTTATGACAAAATTCCAATGTCAAGTAATTTTATGATAAGACTTACCATTTTGGCAAAAATCACATCTTTGACCTCGTGTATTTTCGTTCGTGCACCGACACGATAGGGAGTTTTCAAACGCTACTCTTAATTATAATATTTTTTACTAGTTTTTTCCCGCGACTCCGTCCGCGTGGAATTAGTAATTACAATATTTTATACCCCCTGACAACCATTTTTTTGCAATAAAAGTAGCCTAAGCACTTTCTCAGGCCTATCTTTCTTTCCAGACAATCATTTAAATCACGTGTACCAAACTTTTATTTAAATTACTTCAGTAGTTTTAGCATGAAAGTAAGACTAGACAGACAAGAGTTATTTCCATTTATAATATTAGTTAGGATAATTACTCAATTCCAGCTTAAAAGGAATTTATGTCTTCCTAATTTTTCGGTCTAATTTGACCAATAGTAAACGTACCTGTATAAACATAACTGCTAAGGCTTGCCCTTTCACTAAGGGGAACCCATTTCCCTAAAAGAGTGTGGAGGCTCGGGTATGTGCCGGCTTGACTGAGGCCTTGCAGAATCCGACAGAAGCATACAGCTTTCCAACCTCCCTGAAAGATGGCAAACAGACCAGAGATTTATCTTCACTCTAAAGTTATCGTTAGCTCAGTCGACTACGAATATGGGTACGGTAAAGTTTTAGAAAAGTCAGCAAATAAAGTAAATAAGCGAGTTGAATTTATTATTTACAAATCCGCTTATTAAACTGTTTCGAATGTTGAACCGTTAATTTCTATAAGTTTTTGTATTTAAATCGATAAATTACTAAATACTTAACTAAGGAAACTGTGTAAAAATACACAAATTTATATAAATTAATAAAATACATAGACAGTTAAAATCATGACCGCAATTTACTTAAGAGGATTGTGAAGCTGTTGATTTTCATACAAAAGGCGATAACGTTTTACACCCAGTAAATATAGTTAGATTTTTATAATTTTTGGATATGTTGTAGATATAATGAGAAACTACGCCTGTACGTTTTGATTTTTAAGAAATATTGCTTACGCTAAAATTTATTAAATTTATTAGATTTATATAGAGATTTTTAAATGCTAATAAATTTTAGCGTAAGCAATATTTCTTAAAAATCAAAACGTACAGGCGTAGTTTCTCATTATATCTACAACATATCCAAAAATTATAAAAATCTAACTATATTTACTGGGTGTAAAACGTTATCGCCTTTTGTATGAAAATCAACAGCTTCACAATCCTCTTAAGTAATTTGCCTACCAAACATAAATTAATTATTTATCGATAAATCACCTTTATTTAAAAATAAAGAGTTGTTTGTTTAGTTAAATGAATATGTACAAACCTATTGTAGGTACGTTTTTTAAGAACAAGTTGTATAATTAGTGGTCTTACCCAATTAGCAAGAGTTGGTGTTAATACGGATGTGATTCCATTAACCAATAGACTTATTTGTAGTGGCAATTTCCCACCCCACCGTTGACAGACCAGCCCCATCGGGAACATCATAATACAGTATCCCAAGAAGAAAGAACTCAGAATCATGTCTTGGATATCTTTTGGCCACTCATAGGTCTGTAAGAAATTTTATAGAGTTAGCAATGATAACACAAGAGATTCGATAATTTCTGTCAGTCTTTTAACACTAAGGACTTTAGCGTGCCTAACTCTAAGGGCTTTAGCGTGCCTAACTCTGAGGACTTTAGCGCTAGGAGAAGATTCTCTGGTTAACAGTCCCTAAATAAGTCTCATCAGGTTTTAATCAGGTAGGTACTCTTTTGAGATTTTATCAGGAAAATAGACTGATAGATATTTGACATCTTAAATTACCTTATAAACATTCCACATACTGTCACTTTCTTCTTCATTAGATTTATTTGTTAACTCATTGAGTACCGTTGTGGTTTCAACGTCATAAGTATCAGTCATTTCTTTATTCATTGTTACATTTGCAAATATATTTGAAGTGGTCATTTCAGTATAACTTTTATTTATTTCATCATTAATTGTAACTTTTGTGAGATCTTCATATTGGTTCATAAAAGTTGTCGTTTCAATATTATCAGCTATGATATTTACTGTTGGTTTTATTTTTGGAAGTTCTTTGGTCATTGCTACCACTGTTACTCCCAAATGGGATCTAGCTATATATCCAGTACTAAGACATAGGAAGAAAATCAATACTTGTATGTGGCGGACACCATATCCATATGTTTTAGGTATTTCTTCATTTTCTGAAAAAGTAAAATATAACAGTAAATGAAAGTATCCCATCCCCATTTTTAACACCTTAAAGCGACAATTTTGAGATGATATGTATGATAATATGTCATTTTCCAAAAAACTAAAGGGCAACAATCGAGTTGTAGAAAAATTAGGCTCCTTTTTTTCTCTGCGTCCTGTGGCCCGGGAAGATTCCCGATGGATAAGGATATGGGATCTGGATGCAGCTGATGCAGAAATGGTCATTGTGGGTTCAGTGAAGACCTACATCAAGCTATGGACATACTATTATATCACCAGGGAGTATATGAATAAAGACTTCATCATCATCATCCTATCGCAGTCCACTGCTGGACATAGGCTCCTACAATTGCACGCCACTGTGCTCGATCTTTGACTGCTTGCATCCAGCTCATGCCAGCCATTTTACGCAAATCGTCACTCCACCTTGCTATTTGCTTGAATAAAGACTTACCGTTTATTAATTCTTTTGTAGGCACTTTTTCATAGGTCGTTTGTTTTTCATTTGCAGTCATTGTGAAAAAATCACAAACACCACATTAGTTCCGTGTAGAAATCCCCACTACAAAGGTGGAATGTTATGTCTGTACTATTATAATAAATAAAAGTTTAAACACAGATTATTACAAATGCAGACAGTATAATGCTTTGTACATAATAATAATATTAGGTTTTTTTTAAAAAAAAAATGCACGTAAGGCTGTGAGTTCCTTGGTAAACAAACATAAAGAAGAACTAGAACCTAAAGGGATATCTGTCTGTAAACCTAGCTATTGACTATGATATTGTAAAATAACGAATATTTAGTGAAAAAACTATTACAATTAGTGAAGAAACTGAGGACAAATCTGCCGTACTGACTGCAATAAGTACGAATACCTATGCAGAAAGCAAACCAATTGGTCTTGTCTTAAATAAACCCAAAGCTACTTTGGGTACTGGACTACAGATAATCTATACTAATATAATAAAGAGGAAAGGTTTGTGTTTGGATTGAATAGGCTCCTAAACGACTGGACTGATTTGAAAAATTCTTTCACTGTTGGAAAGCCACGTTAACCCTGATTGACATAGGCTATAGAACAAAAATACGGATTCGTGTGAAGCCGGGGCGAACACATATAAATGAATAACTAAGATCATCCAGAACTTGTATACACGTGTTTAGATAGCAGGATTCGAACCGGCAAACTCCGGGTTCGTAGTCAGATGCACTGAACACTAGACCAACAGGCTGTCAAATGTTAAATTAAGTTTACGAACTGTAAGGTTTTCATAACGTTAGCAAGTAAAATACGCTAGTTAGATCGGTTATAATGGTTTCATTTTAATAATAACTACCGTGCCTGCGACTTCGTCCCCGTGGAATAGTAATTCTCATCATTCTCATAAGGCTTCATATTTTCCCCGTTTTTTACACATTTTCCACTGTTTCTTCGCTCCTATTGGTCGCAGCGTGATGTTATATAGCCTTAAGCCTTCCTCGATAAATGGTCTATCCAACAAAATATTTTTTCAATTCGAACCAGTAGTTCCTGAGATTAGCGCGTTCAAACAAACAAACAAACTCTTCAGCTTTATAATATTAGTATAGATATGTCTGGTTTGTACTGTCTGTTCTACGACCTGAATTACTCTACATTCTGCTATCTTAATTAAAACATATTATCTTATTTGAATAATTGCTAGTTCAAACAAAGTATTAATATCGAGCTACCGGGATTATGTTCATGTTATGATAAAATTACAACATATTTATTTTATATTATAATATTGTGAGTTTAAAGTCCAAAAGACTATATTTCTGTGATTGTGACAAAAAATATTTATACCTAATCATTTCTAATGCCATTGCGGTCATTACACATTGCACTTTGGAATGAAACAACTATGAATGGATTTAGTTCGCGTATTTATATTTTATTTTCTTTGCTGACGTTTCGGATTAATTACAGTTTCCATAATCGTAGCACGACTAAGCTGGCAATAATCTAACGCCAATACTTATACCTACCACTTTTACTAGATTAAAGCATACCAAAACTTTGTACCTAGTTGTAAAATCTAGCCATGATTGTTAACCAATTAATGAATAACTAGCGGCTTGCCCCGGCTTCGTAAGGGTCGCTATTTTTTTTCCAAAATATTTTATAGCCTATGTTACTCGGGGTGAACGTAGCTTCCCAATAGTAAAAGAATTTCTCAAATAGGTCTAACTGTTTTATAGTAATAGAAATATAAATAAGAAGTTATAGAAATTGCATATTATTAAAATATATAAGTGCAAGAATTGCTCGTTTGAAATATAAAGAAGATGAAAAAAATTGAGCTATATAACAAAAAAAACAGTATAATATAATTGACAATATTGAACCGGAGCGTGGTTAATAATTTCACAAATTCCACCTCAAATAACGAAAATGTGCAAAATATAAAACGAAAAATAGCGGCCGCGCTCTTTTGGATTTCTATGTTTTAATAAAGATTTACCTACAATATTCAAAATTATGAATAGGTAGGTACTAACTAATTTTTGTATCTAGTACCTACGGGTATATTAGTTAAAATTGTGTCGACTAACTTTTAAAAATGACTTGCTGGTGAGATTTTTTGCGGCATTTCATTAATTACAGTCTTTCCGTACTCACTTTTAAAAGATATATCTTGGGGGCTATACAAGTGCCCAAGGTTCAACGTTAACGTTAAACGTTAGCACCAAAATGTATGGGATTTGACATTTGTGACGTACGTGACAGTCGTATACATTCATATCTATAATAGTTATAAATAATATTAACTATTAATTGAAATAATATTTGTACCAGTACCAGGAGACAATATCACTAAATTTTTTATTACTTATGACTCTGCTCTTCAATATAACTGTAGACGACAAAGATCAAGTCAAGTAAGTACCTAATTTAGAAAGGTACTAACTAAAATAATAAAGTCTACCTTTTTAAACAGCAGATGCCATCATTCTATTTATTTGAAATGCAATATGTCTATAAGCACACGTGATGGTTGCATTTTACCGTCGGAGAAATATATTAAAATGCCGGGATATTTTCCCTTTTTTTTCATAAACTGAAAAACGAGCCTAAAATAGAATATGTTGTGTGAAGATAAAAATGTACGTTTATATTTTATGTTCACGCTTTGTATAGCTTTTCTGTACTGCAGTTATTTTATCTTGAAATAATAAAAGGATGTTTCGATTTTCATTTTTTTTGCAGACAGAAAAAAAAATCGAAGGCATCATATATATCCATACTAATATTATAAATGCGAAAGTAACTCTGTCTGTCTGTCTGTCTGTTACGCTTTCACGCTAAAACTACTGGACCGATTTAAATGAAATTTGGTACAAAGAAAGTCTGGAGTCTGAGAAAGGAAATAGGCTACTTTTTAACCGACTGCCAAAAAGGAGAAGTTCTACGCGGACGAAGTTGCGGGCAGAAGCTAGTATATATATAGATATATATATGTATTTGTGTAATAAGTAAGTATATAAATATATATATATATTATTACATTGTTAAATGGTATCATTATATGTTACCCATAATTATATGGTGCATTATTGTGTTCAAATATTTATATATTTCTTCTTATTTTTTCAACGTCTCTTTAATTTAATAAATATATGTCAAAAATATAAGCCAACGCCTATTCATTTTAGTTTATAAATAAATAATATTACAAGTACCTCTTACTTACAAAATATACATGTTTCATTGAATTATTATTTACAAAATTACATACCCAAGAATACTTTATAACATGCTATACGCTATGTATCACCCCCGGCGTGGATCGCATGTGGCACGCGACGCTTGTACAACACCACGTCTTAATTTTATTACAGCGCTTTAAAATATTGCGAATTTGTGGTTTAATAAAATTACCTATAACTCTTTTGCACCGACGATTCGAAAACTTTACTTTCCATATTCGTAGCAGACAAAACTGACGATAATCTAACAGAAATAAGTAGACTCCCTGCTGTCTATATTATTATAATTTGTTTGTTTGTTTGTTTGGTTTAATTAGGCTCCAAAATGAATGGGCCGATTTGAAAAATTCTTACACTGTTGGGAAGCTACGTACCTACATTCACCCTGAGTAACATAGGCTATAGAAAATAAAATAAAAAATTAGGACCCGTGCGAATCCGGGGTGAACCGCTATATTTTAATATGAGTTATTAAAATATAGCGGTTAAGTCGGAAATATATGTTTTATGTCAATTGCAATATACATAATATAACCACAACATAATATGTAAAAAAATTCACTAAACATTTTAAAAAAGCAATTTTATAAAAATTTTCAAGTTCTCAAAATTTAGAGTTCCCGGAACATTGAGTTAGTGGAACTACCTAATTTAATATACGAGTTGCATTTTGAGAGATGCATCGCATGCACTCTTTGTGTGGAACACTCCGTGCAGTGTAACAAGAACGAAATGCACTCTAACTTTTGAGTGACTGCGCGACAAAGTACAGCGGAACTTTTATAAAATACTTGCTCAAAAAATGTTTTGAACCGATTTTAACCCGTAAAGTGCTTCGATTAGCTATAAATAAAATACGAGAGTTAAATTCGTTCATTTGAATGAATACTATTAACGGATTTAACTCATCATCATCATCATCATCATCATCAGCCCATTGCAGTCCACTGCTGGACATAGGCCTCTCCAATTGCACGCCACTTTGCTCTATCTTCGGCTGCTCGCATCCAGCTCCTGCCAGCCATCTTACGCAAATCGTCACTCCACCTTGCCTGAGGACGTCCTACACTACGCTTGCCGAGACGCGGTCTCCACTCTAGAACACGTTTACTCCAACGGTTATCGGTTCTTCGGCTAATATGGCCAGCCCACTGCCACTTTAGCTTGCTAATCCGGTGGGCTATGTCGATGACTCTGGTTCTCTGCCGAATCACCTCATTTTTGATTCGATCCCGCAGAGAAACGCCGAGCATAGCCCTTTCCATAGCCCGCTTAGCGACTCTTAATTTGTGAACCAGCCGTACCGTCAGTGTCCACGTTTCGGCTCCGTATCTCATGACGGGTAGGACGCACTGATTGTAGACTTTCGTCTTTAGGCACTGTGGGAGTGACGATATGAAGACTTGACGTAGCTTCCCAAACGCTGCCCAACCTAACTGAATTCTTCTATCCACCTCATCCTCGAAGTTGTTTCTACCTAACTGTAATGTCTGTCCAAGGTAGACATATTTTTAAACAACTTCGAGAACGGCGCCGTGTACCGCAATTGGTTCCGGTAGTACATGTTCATTGAACATGACCTTGGTTTTGTCCAAGTTCATCCGTAGGCCAATGCGTACAGAAGAGTCAGCCAGATCGTTCAGCATCTGTTGTAGGTCCTGCAGCGTTTCTGCCACGATGACGATATCGTCAGCAAATCGCAAGTGAGAGATGTACTCGCCATTTACTTTGATGCCACGTCCTTGCCAGTTCAGCGTTTTGATCATATCCTCCATTGCATTTGTGAACAATTTCGGGGAGATAACGTCCCCTTGTCTCACACCGCGATGCAATGGTATAATGATTTAACTCGCGTATTTTTATTTTATTTTATTTGCTGACGTTTCGGATTCTTTACACTTGACTTTTGACTTTCGCGTTAGACTATTGGCAGCTCAGTCGTGCTACTATTATGGAAACTGTAAATAATCTGAAACGTCAGCAAATCAAATAAAATAAAAATGCGCGAGTTAAATCTGTTAATTGTTGTTTCATTTTAATTATCTTATATTATTAAACTCACAATAATGTTATTATTATGTCTAAAGAAGCATTGATACCGAGGTCGACTTTAGGTAGTAGGTATTAGAATATCATCAGCTCAGTCGGCTACGAATACGGGAACTATAAGGTTTTCGAAACTTCACTAAATAAAATACAATATTACATTTTGTTATAATTGTTTCATTCCATTGTACAAAGTTTCGTACAAACTTTCACCGCTGTATATTAATTTCTAAGCTCCCTTGCTATATATTATTTTATGAATCCTTTGTTATTCTTAGAAAAGGATTCGAAACAGATACAGAACGATAACAATATGTTTAACGACCTCGAATTAGTATTTAGGCAATTTCCATGCAAATGGGCTGAGGGCGGGCGGCCCGCCCAAATTTCACGGGGAATTGATTTGCCCGGACAACCCTCAATTTGGACGATTAAGATGAACTTTGTTTACCAAGAAATTTAAATAATTATATGTAAATTTTCTGTAAATTAAAATTTTTGAATTGGTGCTGGCCGGTTTGGGTCCGTTTATTTTATAATTAACTAGTGACCCGTCCCGACTTTGCACGGACTTTCGCCACTATAATTATTATGCATTGATTATACATACAAACCTTCCCCTTGAATCACTCTATCTATTAAAAGAAACTGTATCAAAATCTGTTGTGTAGTTTTAAAGATTTAAGCATACATAGGAACAGAGAACGGAAATCGACTTTGTTTTAATTTGACGTCACGATATTATGGTAAAATTCATACCACAATGTGACGTCACGAGCCTCCACCTCCGAACTTTGGAAGCGCTTATCTTTGTCGTCCAAATTTAAAAAATAAAGAAAAATTCGTTTACTTACATATTTTTTTTTATGGCCATTTATTTGCTCAAATCATGATGTAGATATTATTCATTGGAATGAAACAACTATTAACGAATTTAACTCGCGTATTTTTATTTTATTTTATTTGCTGACGTTTCGGATTCTTTACAGTTTCCATAATCGTAGCACAACTGAGCTGGCAATAGTCTAACGCTAAAGAAAGAATCCGAAACGTCAGCAAATAAATTGAAATAAAAATACGCGAGTTAAATCCGTTAATAGTTGTTTCATTTCAATGTGTAATAACCGCGGAGGCATCAGAAATTATTATGTAGGTAGATATTATTAGTCAAAATAAATTATAAGATCAGCACAATTCAAGAATATTGTGGCATGCAAATGTCAAATTATAGATTAAATTACAATAACTAATAATAATGTCGATTTTCGTCATGATAATTATTTTGAAAAGTCAGACCAAATATAAATAAATATCTATGGACAATTCACACCAATTGATCTAGTTCCAATTTAAGCAAAGCTTGTACTATGGGTACTAGACAACGGATAAACATACATATAAGACATCCAAGACTCTGGTACAGATACCAGTGCTCATCACATTGACATCTGCCTCTAGCAGGATTCGAACCCGAAACCTCCGGTTTCGTAGTCAGGGGCTCTGACCACTAGACCAACAGGCCGGCAAAATATATATAACATATAATAATATATAACTCTTAATGCCAACTCAGCTAAGCGAGTTACAACAAAACAATAATTATAATAGATCAAAGCACATCCTTGTGATAGACGGACGAATAACTATTGTGCAGATTCCAATACCCATAATACACCCTGTTTATATGTTGCTATGACTACACTGCACACCTAGATGTAAAGGTAGCTAACCCAAAAACCTGAAGATTTGAGTTATGCATATTGGATTTACAGTAAAACCCACCCGTTTCGTTGGAATGAAAGAACTTTAACGGATTTAACTCGCGTATTCTATTTTATTGGCTGACGTTTTGGAGCCTTTACAGATTCCGTAATCGTAGCACGACTGAGCTGACAATAGTCTTATGCTAAAGTGCACTTTAAAGTTGTTTCGTTCCAATCTATACTAATATTATAAAGCTGAAGAGTTTGTTTGTTTGTTTGTTTGTTTGAACGCGCTAATCTCAGGAACTACTAGTGTGTAATAACCGCGAAGGCATCAGAAATTATTCTGCTAGTTTCATTATAAAAAGCATAAATCATTAGAATGAAACAACTATAGAGAGAGAGACTAGAGACTAGAGAGAGATAAAGAATGTCTTTAGTATAAGACTATTGTCAGCTCAGTCGTGATACGATTATGGAATCTGTAAAGGATCTGACAACCAATAAAATAAAATACGCGAGTTAAATCCGTCTACAGATGTTTCATTCCAATGCATAATAACCGCGAAGGTATTCGAAATTATTAAGTATAAATCTATATAGGAAACTCGTGTGTGCATAGACATCATTTTATTATGAATCAGTTTTTTGCCCTTTCTGAAAAAGTAACTTTTTCGAGTTAGCTCTCTTTAGCTCTTGGTGTACGACTTGTTCCTTATTACCGTATCTTCATAATTATCCTTGGATCGACGCCCCTTTGTTATTTCAATTGATGAACGGAAGTGTGCGTGTGTGTGTGTGTGTGTGTGTGAGGGTGAAATATAATGATACAATAATATTTCTGTTACCGTTAATGGCATGATTATGTACGGGATGCATAAATAAGTAGAGAAAATAAACCCTTCCCTAATTGGAATGAAACAATTATAACGATTGAACAATTGAAGTAGCGTATTTTGTTTTATTTGCTGTCACTTTGTCCCATATTCTTATCCAGCACAACTGAACTGATAGTCTAACGCTAAAACGCCAAACGTTAACGCTGAAATGTCAACAAATATTTGACGGCCTGTTGGTCTAGTGGTCAGAGGCCCTGACTACGAAACCGGAGGTTGCGGGTTCGAATCCTGCTAGGGGCAGATGTCAATGTGATGAGCACTGGCATCTGTACCTGAGTCTTGGATGTCTTATATGTATTTATGTATGTTTATCCGTTGTCTAGTACCCATAGTACAAGCTTTGCTTAGTTTGCGACTAGATCAATTGGTGTGAATTGTCCAAAGATATTTACTTATTTGTCTATACTAATATAAAGTTTGTTTTAAATTGGCTCTGAAATACTGTCGGAAAAAAGTAGGGATCCGTGCGAAGCCGGGGCAGGTCGCTAGTATTATATAAAATTAATGAACCCATATCCTGTCCTGTCTGTATATTACTATAGGAACACCTAACTATATGTGCTGACTCAGGTCTAGTTACCCTGTAGTTTGTAAAACAAACTTTAACAAACTTGTTGAACTTTCAAGAGAAACCGCCGACAGCGGAACTTTCTGCTGCATTTTTAAATCTATTTTGTATAAGTTCATGAATATTCAAGGTGTAGGGAAAACTGTTGTGCTGCAGTTTAAATATTGTACTTTGAAAATGTCTCTTAAATGGCGAGTATTTTAGCACTTGGTAAGTTTAAAATGTTCTGAAGTTAAGTGGTCAAAGTTTTTATACAAACATAATTTAAATATTTTGTTTAATTTGACGACAACACTTTATTTTAACCGATAAAAACATAAGTGCATAGGTACTTTTTTAGATATCAGTATTTATTACTTATGTATGTTTTGACAAGTTTACTTTTGTAAAATTTTAAAAATATTATACTTATATACCCATAAGTAATCCGCTAACCTAATTAAAAATTATTATCAAATTGTTTTTTTTTATCTTTATTAGGTACTAGCGGTCCCGGCAGACGTCGTCCTGCCCGTTCGAAATTCAAATTAGGTAACTTTAGTTAGACAACGTTTGTATGGGAAAAGAAAAGGGCTGTTTTTAGGGTTTTCCCGGCAATTATTCGATAGTTTCTCGCCGTAAGAACCATCCTTGGACTTCAACGAACATTTAAAAAAAAAAATTGGCCTAATTGGTCCAGGCGTTGTCGAGTTATGCGCTTACCAACACATTTTGCGATTCATTTTTATATATAAGATTCCTTAGCCAAGAAGTGGTTAAACGCTCCAGTTTAACAAAACAACTAAGTCAAATAAATACTAATTAATTATAATATAATAATATACTGTAGACTCAATAAGTTATAAAACACACTTTAACAAAAGCACTTTTACCCTTCAAATGAGTATGCACTTCCGAGATACTATCATTGCTATGATGACAGCTCTTAATTTATGATACCTGGAAATTTTGTGACCACATTCTAAACATAGCTGGAAAGCCTCCGAAACCAACACAAAGGCTGTATGTTTAACATCAAATGTCCAAGGTATTTTCCCTAAGCTTTGATCGCGTGCTTTTGGCAACCTTTAGAAATAACGACCTAACATTTTGTGTAAAAACACAGGCTGACCCTTTTCGGATGAAATCCAAAAAAGGTCAAATTACATAAAATGTATCGGTTTTCTGTCACCACATAGAGAATGTAGAAAAACCAGGAACGAAAATTTCTGGAAATATTTGTACTTAAGTACAGTTTTTTTTTTATTTAATGACTTTTGACTATAAGTCATCAAATGCAAGACGTAACCTTTTTTATATTCAACTAGCTGCCCACCCCGGCTTCGCCCGGAACTCTTTTTTTAGCTTTCCAAAAGTGAAAGAATTTTTCAAATCTGTCCAGTCGTTTAGGAGCCTATTCAATCCAAACAAACATACCTTTCCTCTTTATAATATTAGTATAGAAAATGTTTTCTGAGCAATTTGTGATGCTTCTGTGGTAATATTGGATAGGTACCTACTATAAAGTTTTCGAAACGTTAGCAAAAAAATAATATAAGTACTTACGCCAATTCAATTCCTTTTATTTACATTATTTTCTAATTATTATGATAAGTAACTTGTAATTTAATAATTAAGGCATGCCTACGTATTACCTAATAATAATATTTTATTAAAAAATACCTGAGTTAATTTTAAAAATTTCTTCGAAATTCATTTTCTTTATACGTATTTTCCAACAACGATATATTATTTTGAGCAAAAAGCCCATTATAAAAGGGGTACTTATTTCAAAGAATACATTTTCTAGTCTCATTAATTTCAGTAACAAAAGACTTTGTTTTAATGTTCTACAGCACTGTTTAAATGACAACACAAATTAAAATATCTTCTGTAAGGGTTTGTAACTATATTTAAGACGATTAATAGGAATTATGCCCCCCTCCCCCCTTTAGGTTCCTCTAGACTTAATCGTTTACATTTAAAGATTTTGTTATAAAACTTCAGTCCATGGATTTGTAAAATTTCTTACCTCCATTTTCAACAGGAGTTTCCTGCATAAAATCGAAATATAAAATCAAAAATATATTTATTCAATATAGGCTTTTACAAGTTCTTATGAAAGTCAGAAAGATGGCGTTTCCGAAAAAACTTCAATTGAGAAGAAACGGCAAGAAACTCAATGAGGTATCTTCAAAAAAGGTACATTATTACTTACAAACTAAACAAATAAAATCAAACAATATACTTAAATATATACATACATACATACATGTATACTTACACAATCATGTATATCCATTAAAAAATAACATTCGCATCTCTAGATTCAGGGTATTGAATCAACAATGTGCGTTATAGTTGTCCCAACAAATATTTAAGTGAAATTAAAATGGTGAAAATATATTTAGATATTGGAATGAAACAACTATTAACGGATTAAACTCGCGTCTTTTAGCGTTAGACTATTGTCAGCTCAGTCGTGCTACGATTATGGAAACTGTAAAGAATCCGAAACGTCCGCTAATAAAATAAAATAAAAATACGCGAGTTAAATCCGTTAATAGTTGTTTCATTCCAATGTGTAATAACCGCGAAGGCATCAGAAATTATTATAATTATATTTAGATGAATAAAATAAGTATTACTAGCTTCTGCCCGCGACTTCGTCCGCGTGGAACTCCTTTTTTGCAGTCGGTTAAAAAGTAGCCTATGTCCTTTCTCAGGCTCCACTTTCTTTGTACCAAATTTTATTTTAAATCGGTTCAGTAGTTTTAGCGTGAAAGCGTAACAGACAGACAGAGTTACTTTCGCATTTATAATATTAGTATGGATATATTATTATGTTTTCACAATACAAAATAAATTCCTGTTGTGTATCAAAAATCGTCCGATTGAGATGTATTTTTATTCCGCGGACTGTTGTTGCCATCTGTGACACGAAACCTACCCCAAAAGCAGCTTACAACAGCTTATTCAACGATTTAAAAAAGTTGAAAATAATAAAAAATGACACAATAACTTCTGATGCCTTCGCGGTTATTATTACATTGGAATGAAACAACTTTAACAGATTTAACTCGCGTATTTTATTTTTATTGGCTGACGTTTTGTCAGCTCAGTCGTGCTACGATCATGGAATCTGTAAAGGCTCCGATACGTCAGCCAATAAAAATAAAATACGTGAGTTAAACGACGGACGGACAGCAGAGTCTTAGTAAAAGGGTCTCTTTTTACCATAGGTGTAGAATCGCTCATCTCTTTCGATGTTCCTGGCTTAAGAACTCGTGCTAGTAAATGATTTGCCCTCCAAGTGTACAAGAACAATACTTCCTTTTACAATCCAATAGTAAGAATGTGTAGGCAGTACAACGATGTGGCTAGTAATGACGAGATTGATATTTTTGACCCGCGTCCTGCTTATTTCAGGAGATGCGTGATCAATATCCTCAACCAAAATAAAATAACTTAATTGTTTTGAGTACTAAGAAAGTGTATATTTTAAGTTTTATCATTATTTTTACACTTATTAATAATAATGTGTGTACTTCCCTTGGATCTCATACTAGTAAAAAACTGTTTAACACCTATTTTATCACATTGTATATTACCGTATGTTATCTGTTTAGTATGCCAAATAAATAAATAATCCTTATGGCACTGCGAGATGAAACGCCGCAAAAAAACTAGCCAGTTTTTTTTAAATTTTTGTTTTTTATTCCTTAAAAAGATTAGAACTCTCTGTATTTCTCTACAACTGCATTTTATAAAATATTTACCAAAAGTGCAACTGTACGCTGCACCGAGCCTGCATAACCGATGAGCATGCATTTTAGACACGGGCCTCTAAGCTTGCACTGCGTTATTTAGTGCAACGTACTGGTGGTACAGTTTTTTTAACTTTGTGTTCGTGACTTCTATTTTTTTTCATTTAACTTTGAATGATCTTTATTGGTATTATCACTACGTATAAAACAAAGTCGCTTTTTCTGTCCCTATACTATGTACGCTTAAATCTTTAAAACTACGCAACGGATTTTGATGCGGTTTATTTATTAGATAGAGTGGTTCAAGAGGAAGGTTTATAGCAACCGTGTGAAGCCGAGGCGGGTCGCTAGTTAAGAAATTATACTTAACAAGGAGAAAATATATTTTCCGAGGTGAAAAATTTCACTTTCGAAATACCCAATAAATAGTAAAATGTACCTTAACTAATAAAATTGTAGTTCCTTTCCGTTTCGGAGTTAGAAAAGCAGTCTAACTATCATCAAACTGCAGTTAGCAGCTCACTTGACCGCCTGCACTCCTAATGACTGTTGTAATGCAGTTTTGCTGCAGTCACGGTATGCATTTTGCGTATTTGTATGTTTCGTGTATAAAAGGACTTGAATAATACATATCAACGCAGGCCCTAAACTATAAGGGTTAAAACACTTGAATCACATTTATAACGTAGGGGAGCACTAAGAAAGTTTTTTGTATATTTTACATCAAAGGAGGTACGGAGATGTTTATCGTGCGCAGACGAAGCCGGGGCTTTTGCTTTCTTTCTGTTAACTCATGTTAGCATAATAAGCAGTTAGGTATTTAGGGTAAAACACAGACGAAATTTAATTTTTTAAAGTGATTGACTTGAAACTTTGTACGCTTAATAATTATTTACGATTGAAATTATTATGGTGATAAGAGGTGTATTTTCAACCGACGAAAAAAACGGAGGAGGTTCTCAATTCGACGCGTATATTTTTTTTTTTTTTTTTTTTTTTTTTTAATGTATGACCACGCATAACTTTTTACAGAGTAGTTCGATTTTGATAATTCTTTTTTTATTGGAAAGAGTATGTTCCAATGTTGGCTTTCATTATAATTTGAAAAAAAATCCAACATAAAATGTTCTTAAGAGGATTGTGAACCTGTTAATTTTTCACGCATATCGTATGACCACGCGATAACGTTTTATACCCAGTAAATATAGTTAGATTTTGGTAATTTTTTTTTATTGGATATGTTGTAGATATAATTTTGGAAAAAAAAATCCTACCCTAAGGGTGGTATAATAGGGGTAATTTATTGTTTACTGAAAGTTAATAGCAAAAACAAGGTAGGTAACTATTTCAAAAGTATTTAAAAATTAAGCATGTAATAATTTGTATAAATTATGGTCACAGAAAATTATAAAATAATAACTTTTTAATAAAAAAATTTAACCGCCGAAAAAAAACTAAAACGCAACAGAAAACAATAGCGCACTGAAAAGTAAAAAATAATAATTTTGTCTTTTATAACGACTATTATTTTTGTTGTAACGTCTGTTATTTTTGGAGTCGGTGCCAGCTGGTGCAGCAACTCTTCACTCTCAACTCACTAAGGTGCTCATGTTTGTTTGAGGCTGGTACCGACTCCAAAAATATCAGACGTTACAACAAAAATAATAGTCGTTATAAAAGACAAAATTATTATTTTTTACTTTTCAGTGCGCTATTGTTTTCTGTTGCGTTTTAGTTTTTTTTCGGCGGTTAAATTTTTTATTAAAAAGTTATATATTTAACTTCTTAACAAACTTTGGCTTGAAAGCATCAATATACCTACATTATAATAATGTAATATTAAAGAATACAAAATATCCAACATAAAATGTTCTCAACAAAGACAAGTTCACTTTCGTCACTTAGTTACAATTGAACACTTAAAATGTTAGAAAGCCGTAAAGTCTGCACTCGTGGATGCATCTCCAGATGCACTTTAACTCGAGAATGCAGCTGCACTGAGCATGTTGACGAGTCCCGTAAATTGCACTTGTGAGTTTTCTTATTAACAAAACGCATTTTGTTAAGCTGGCATTAAGATGATACAAGTTTGTGAATAACTAAAACGAAGTATTAATGTATCAACTCAAACTCAAACTCAAATAATCATTTATTCAGGCTAGGCTCTTACAGGCACTTGTGAATGTCAACGTTAAAATTAATATTTTTTTTCGATTCAGCAAAAAAAAAACCTCTTGAGAAGAATCGAGAATAAACTCAATGAGGTATAATTTTTTTAATATAATAATATTACAATTTCACTTAAGAATAAATTATGTACAAATTACAATATGTATGTACTTAATCTAATTACATTTTAAAAAAATTATAGGAGAAAAATAAAAAAAATAACAATAGCAGTACCTACTGTTTTATTTTTTTTCTTTTTTATTTTATATAAGGAGATGTATAAGGTCTCCAGATGTCAAAAGACTAAATTAAATTTACTGGAAATGTAAAGGTTTCCAGGAGTCAAACTATCTTACAGAATATTTATTTATTTACTATTTATTGCACAACAAAACTAATGCAAAATATGTAATCGACATTTAATTACCAATTAACAAATAAAAAAACAAACAGAAAGCATGACGTGTAAGCGCAAATTAATAATACACTTAAAAAAGATAGGAACTTTTAAAAATATTTTTTTTTAAATAAGACATTAATTTTAGAAGTAAAAAAGAAAATCAACCGTTAAATCAGAAATAAATCCTGGCTATTTCTAACAATACAATATAAAACAGAAGCATAATAATAAACTACATAATAAGTACAGATCTATACTAATATAATACTAATTATACTAATATTATAAAGCTAAAGAGTTTGTTTATTTGTTTGTTTGTTTGAACGCGCTAATCTCAGGAACTACTTATTCGAATTGAAAAAATCTTTTTTGTTCAATAGACCATTTATCGAGGAAGGCTTTAGGCTATATAACATCACGCTGCGACCAATAGGAGCGAAAAAACAGTGGAAAATGTGTAAAAAACGGGGAAAATATGAAGCCTTATGAAGAATAAGTATTGTACGCGGACGAAGTTGCGGGCACCGTTAGTACTTATATTATAATATAGTATGTTCCACTATTAAGATTTAAAAGACTAACAGATACACAGAATCACTCTCACATTTATCCTACTACTATTATAAAGGCGAAAGTTTGTAAGTATGGATGTATGGATGTATGGATGTTTGTCACTCTTTCACGTAAAAACTACTGAATGGATTTGAATGAAACTTTACCACAATATAGCTTATACATCTGAATAACATATAGGCTATGTTTTATAACGATATTGTGTGAAGTACTCATCGTGCGCAGACGAAGTCGCGGGCAGAAGCTAGTAATCAAAATATTTGAAGTGATTTCATTAACACAACAGGAATGATGATCATTATAAATACTCGTGCAGTAAATCAATTGAACAAAAGGCGTTTTCGCGAATCGGTGTTTTAATGAAAATTTAATATTAATGGATGTCAGCACATTATTGATTAATGATTCAGCTGATTAAGCGCTGCATAAGCGTTTGTAAAATCAATTTGATGGGGGAAGTAAAGGCGCTAGCAGGGGCGTGCATTGCGTATAGGCACAGACAAGAATATATTAAGTGCCTACCCTGGCGCCATACTTACTCTTCCCCCACTGCACGCGCCTGGGCGAAAGAAAAACTAAGACCCAAGAGCAGTCATGTTCCACCAATCACGAGATTGTAGCTTATCTATAACTAGTGACCCACCCTGGGTTCATACAGATGCTATAAACATTCCACTTGAATCACTATATCTATTAAAAAAACATCTTAAATACCGCACAACTTTATTAAGCTTTCATAAGTAAACGTAAGCATAAAAATAATATTCGCAAGCTAAATTTGTTATCCTTGCTACATTCTAATTTGTACGATTTTTTAATCTATGTACCTATGTATGAATCATACATTTAGTTTGAATAAAATACTTTTTCTGTCCTCCGGCCGGAAAGCGCCAACTTGCTGGCCGCTGCGCTAAATGAAATTGCCGCTTCCTGGCTTCGTTGAACAGAAAAATAGTATACTGACCTCGGCCAGTAAAATAAAAAAGCCTCAGATCACATTTTTGTCAACCTCGGCTTCGCCTCGGACGACAATTAAGTACATGTGATCTGAGACATTTTTTATTTTACTGGCCTAGGTGCGTAATGTACTATATCGGATCATCTTACGTGTAAAAGTTTTTTTTTTAAGATCCATTTACTGACGAATGAATAAGTGATTGATTTGATACTACTAAGCTAAGACGTCTCTTACAAATTTATCTTAGTAACTTAGATAATATATTATAGCAAAGCATCAAATATTTCATTTATTCATCGTTTAATATATCGCACACCTAGATCTAAAGGGATCTAACTCAAAAACCGGAAGATTTGAGTTATGCACACCATCGGATTCCAGCAAAACCCACCTACACTAAAACAGATTTCATCTAATATAATATTATTAACTCTGCTAGCTTTGTTATAAAAAGTATACATTTATACAGAAAACTCATGCGTGCATATGGACATATCGCACACCTAGATCTAAAGGGATCTAACTCAAAAACCGGAAAATTTGAGTTATGCACACCATCGGATTCCAGCAAAACCCACCTACACTAAAACTGATTTCAGCTAATATAACTCTGCTAGCTTTATTATAAAAAGTATAAATTTATACAGAAAACTCATGCGTGCATATGGACATATTATCAGTATCTCGCCTCTCCTGAAAAAGTAACTTTTTTGAGTTAGCTCTCTTTAGATCTAGGTGTGCGATATCATATACGTCATCTGCTCTCAGACATATTGTAATAACAATTTACTTAGTGAAGAATCGACTTCACCACAAACATGAGATTAATAACTGTCAAACAAACTAAAATATTATATTTTTGTGTACCAAATACAATTTATTATTGCCATAAATCTTTACTTCGACGTTGAATCATTTTTATGCTAATAATTTCTGATGTCTTTGCGGTTACTAGGTACTCGCGTGCAGGCGCGTGCAGTGAGGGTCACGCATGTACCACATCAGGGTAGGCACTCCATTCATTTATACCATTGTGCCTATATGGAATTCACGCCATTGCTCGTGTGCACTCACACCTAGCAAACTCGATATTATTACAGCGGCCCCGCCGGCGGGGTCGAACACGTGCACCCACACACGAGTCGGTCCTATCCGCGGGAACGTTCTGTCCCCTTGCAACATAATCGTGTTAAGACACCTGACGGCCTGAGTCGAGGTGAGAGCACATAGGGGGCCCTCGGGTCTGTCAGGGCTAAAAACCATCCTAACTAATATTATAAATGCGAAAGTAACTCTGTCTGTCTGTCTGTTACGCTTTCACGCTAAAACTACTGGACCGATTTAAATGAAATTTGGCACAAAGAAAGTCTGGAGCCTGAGAAAGGACATAGGCTACTTTTTAACCGACTGCAAAAAAGTAGGAGTTCCACGCGGACGAAGTCGCGGGCAGAGGCTAGTAAACAATAAATAGGCTTTTAAGCTTCTTATCTGAAAAACCTAGACCAGCTGCGCTTAAGCATTCAATTCGAAAAATAGTAAAAGTTGATTATAATTTCTGATGCCTTCGCGGTTATTACACATTGGACTGAAACAACTATTAACGGATTCTACTCGCGTATTTTTATATTATTTGCTAAAGTTTCGGATTTTTTACAGTTTCCATAATTGTAGCACGACTGAGCTGACAATAGTCTAACGCTCAAGTCAGTTTATTCCAAATAGAACATTGCCAAAACCAATATTACGTCTAAATTCACCAAATGTTAATTTTAGTTTAGCTACTGTTATGTAGGCTATATTGTTCTCATTACACGGTAACTCTTCAAGCTGTAACAGTAAAATTGGCATTAATTTCGGTAATATTAAACCCGTTTTATAGCCAATATAAAATGTCACCATGTACAAATTATCTTTTATAGCTTCTTCGGATTTCACCTGGCGCAATTTGTTTTACGAACGGAAAGTACTGTTGTCACTACAATTATGTCTTTTGGTATAATTTTGTACGTAAACTATAATTAATTTTAAATTTAGCTATAAACTATTTGCTACAATGTAGGTATCGATCGATATGTATGGTTTAACATCACTAATTTAAGTAATAATGATATTTGTACCACACAGATGGTTATGAAAATTTATTTAGAATATACAAAAATCTCGTGTAGTAAAATAAAATTCGCTAGTTAAATATTTTGCGTGTACACGCTTAATATTCAAATACACAGTTGTAATCAACTTGCTGTTCGCCCCGGCTTCGCACGGATCTCTTTTTTATAGCCTATGTCACTCGGGAATAGTGTAGCTTCCCAACTGTGGAAGATTTTTTGAAATCGGTCCAGCCGTTCCGGAGCCTATTCATTTCAAACTAACTTACAAACCTTTCCTCTTTATAATATTAGTATAGAAGTATACATTAACAATGAAGTTATATAATTAGCAAACCTATTTTCCTCTGTATTCTGCACTATTCAATATGTTAGTAAATAGTTGCAAGCTCGTGATTGTGCAATTAGAGGAAGCCGCTAAGCCTTCAAGCTCGTGTTTGAAAGCTGTGGTAAGGCTGTGTTTATACAACGACTTTTATTGGGCGGATTGAACAATTAACAATTACATAATAATTTACGTTACCTAACAATCCCTACTAATATTATAAATGCGAAAGTAACTCTGTCTGTCTGTCTGTTACGCTTTCACATTGGAATGAAACAACTGTTAACGGATTTAACTCGCGTATTTTTATTTAGTTTTAGTTTGCATAACTGTATAAATCACTTTAGCGTTAGACTATTGTCAGCTCAGTCATGCTACGATTATGGAAACTGTAAAGAATCCGAAACTTCAGCTAATAAAATAAAATAAAAATACGCGAGTTAAATCCGTTAACAGTTGTTTCATTCCAATTCATAATAATTTATGTTACCTTAAAATTTACTACTTCTCTTGCAAATATTTTTTTTCTAATGCCTTCGCGGTTTACACATTGGAATGAAACTACTATACTGAAACGGATTTTATTATTTTATTTTATTGGCTGACGTTTCGGAGCCTTTACAGATTCCATAATCGTAGCACGACTGAGCTGACAATAGTCAAACGGTGTAAAGGCCACACCTAATTACTGCATGTACTTACTACGGTCAGGGTAGGCACTCCATAATTTAAACCATTGTCCCTATATGGAATGCACGCCCTTGGTTCAAGTCCCAGTGGGGTTCTCGATTTTTCCTACTCTTGTCTTGGTACATACATCATTAATTTGAAACCTAAGAAAATCTAAGATAAAATATAACTTAGTGCCCCGGCTGCATCCTTACCAACCTCGGAATTGCACTCGCGACCAATATGCATAATCTGCACATGGCGCTGTCACATTATTACATTCATATGCAAACATCTCGCAGCGTCTTATGAATCCCTTTTGGGTTATGAAATCGCTAATTTCTATTTACATTGTTTGTGATTATTTTGAATTTCAGTTTGAAAGGTTTAATTTATTTAAAATTGGAATGAAACAACTGTTAACGGATTTAACTCGCGTATTTTTATTTTATTTTATTAGCTGACGTTTCGGATTCTTTACAGTTTCCATAATCGTAGCACGACTGAGCTGACAATAGTCTAACGCTAAAGTGATTTAGTGCTACGATTATGGAAACTGTAAAGAATCCTAAACGTCAGCAAATAAAATAAAATAAAAATACTCGAGTTAATTCCGTTAATAGTTGTTTCATTCCAATGTGTAATAACCGCGAAGGCATCAGAAATTATTATAACATGACATTATTATTAAAAGCCTGTCCCAAACACCTTTGTTAGGTTTGGAAAGAAATCAATTGCTGTGAATTGTCCAGAGATATTCATTTTAATAATACAGACCTATAAACAAATAGCAGTGTACTTTTAATTTTGATTTCGGCACGGAATCCCAACCGTTACGTGATAAAATTTACAAAATTTCAAATACTTTTATTTAAAAAATAAGCCATTTATCTTATAGGATAAGTAGGAATGAATTACATGTACTTACTTGGAATACTTGAATTACAATCACGTACATACTCGTACATGGGTTCGTTTGGGAATCTTGTAACTTCGTTAACTAAACCCACTGTGTGTTAAATAAATCAGTAAACAGCAATAATCTATATTAATATTATAAAGCTGAAGAATTTGTTTGTTTGTTTGAACGCGCTAATCTCAGAAACTACTGGTTCGAACTCAAAAATTTTTTTGTTGGATAGACCATTTATCGAGGAAGGCTATAGGCTATATAACATCACGCTGCGACCAATAGTAGCGAAGAAACAGTGGAAAATGTGTAAAAAACGGGGAAAATATGAAGACTTATGAAGAAGTGACAGAAGACTTTGACAGATCTTTGACGAAACAATCGGACGGGCAGGACGACGTCTGCCGGGGCCGCTAGTAATAATATATTGTTGCTTGCTTTGATGACACAAAACAAAATAGGTTAATTTTGAGTAGGTGGTGTATAAATCGACTAATCGTTTATCAGTAAATGTACTTTAAAAAGGTACTTTACACGTCATATGAATCTATCCTATTGTTTAAAAGAAGAAACGACACAGTAATAATCATAAAATTTTGTATATTAATATATTTTATAATTTATGCATAAATTGACTTTTCGACAGAGACAATTAGCGGGTGAATTTCAATAGAATACAAAACACGTCCTCCATCAATTTTGTTAAAAAGTTTATGCAAAATTTGAAATATATCAAGCCAAGGAATCACGTTGTTGCATACAAATTTTACACCCCATTTTGAACCCCTTAGAGAGAGCATTTCGGAATGTAATTTAGCCTATGTCATTCAGGAATAGTGTAGCTTCCCAACTGTGAAAGGAATTTTCAAATCGAAAAGGTCAACGTCCGTTTTTTGCTGTGCTCCGCGACCGTCCTTTAAATGTTTATGTACTGTTTTAAATATATTTACTAGTCAGTCTCGACCCGTCTAGAGCCAGTCAATAAAACGTAACAGTGTTTGTACATCACCCACATTGTTATCGTCAAGTTGTGGATGTGTCTACTTAATCTTATTTCCGAATTTATTAGTTTTGTAATAAATTTTCTGTTCAATTAACTTACAATGTATGTAGAACTCACTCTGTGCCTAGTTTGGTCCTTATATTTCGACTTTAAAAAAAAACTCGAGGCACTTTGTAATTTTTAAGAGTTAGATCCTATCTAGGCGATTTAGGAAAGATGATTTTTTTTATACGAAAATAGGTCGGAAAGAAACATTTATTTTATTTTATGTTTATGTTAGTTAAATCCGTTAATAGTTGTTTCATTCCAATGTGTAATAACCGCGAAGGCATTAGAAATTATTACGAAAATAGGTTATTTAATTTTGCTTATATAATATATACCTATATATATCTTTGTTGCAGTGTTAAGTATTCTATATTGTGCTATGAGAGTCCTTAAGTATACAATAAAGATGCTTTGCATGTATCTTAAACGTTAGAATTAATCTACACGATAACGATACGATTTTATGACAAGTTTAGATTTTTTTTCTGTAGCGTTATAAATTATAAAAGATTTCACATAGGATTCATATAGCATATTATCAGCATCCATTCATTAAAAGAAGTAGGTAGTATTATTTTTCTATTTTTCAATGGAAAGTTTACCACTCCATGAGATAACCTCAATGTTACTATCAAGAAATTAGGATACTAGATCATTATTAATTTTAATGCCTTCGCGGTTATTACACATTGGAATGAAACAACTACCTATAAATGGATTTAACTGGCATATTTTTTATAGGTAGTTTGCACTATTATAAAAATCACTTTAGCATAAGACTATTGTCAGCTTAGTCGTGCTACGATTATGGAAACTGTAAAAGTTCCGAAACGTCAGCCATTTATATAAAATACGCGAGTGAAATCCGTTGTTGTTTTATTCCAGTACTAGATCATTGTTTTTTTTTCATGGATGTTTGATATAAAATTTGAAAGTGACCCAGATATAACCGGAATCGCTTGCCATAAAGCGGCCCAAACTAGCATTTTCCTATAAAATAAAGGTCACAGGGGAAATAACAAGAAACAAAGAACTGTAGAAAAACTGCACAAAGTAAAGGATGAAACAAAAATGCAGTTGCCTAGCATAATGCAGAATAAATTAAGTACTTAGACTAAGAACCGCTGGGAAATCTGGACTCGGCACTTATAACTTCAAAGGTTAATGCTGGATTCTGGACCTAATAATTTCTGATGCCTTCGCGGTTATTACACATTGGAATGAAACAACTATCAGTCATTACTAGCGACCCGCCCCGGCTTCACACGGTTACTATAAACCTTCCTCTTGAAACACTCTATCTATTAAAAAAATCCGCATCGTTGCGTAGTTTTAAACTAAGCGTACATAGGGATATAGGGACAGAAAAAGCGACTTTGTTTTATACTATGTAGTGATATTGGCTGACGTTTCGGAATCTTTACAGTTTGCACAATCGTAGTACGACTGAGTTGACAATAGTCTAACGCTGAAGTGTTTTTAGAAACCTATTTCACAATAACCAAATAAGTTCCGAGTATGCAATTTGCTAAATAATCTATAAAGTATAATTTCTGATGCTTTCGCGGTTATCATACATTGCAATGAAGCAATATAACATTTAACTAGCGTATTTAAACGCTTTAGCGTTAGCGTTACACTATCGTCAGCTCAGTCATGCTGTTAAGTTTCGGCGCTCGTGACGTCACTATTATGGTACAATTTATGCCATGACGTGACGTCACGATTCCCTATTCTCTACCTACTTGTTGGACAAAAAAAAACAGTCATCATGCCTATTGTGACTGTTAAATCTTAGATCCTATTTAATTAATGAAGATTTGTATATATAGCTACCTACGTTTTATTAATTTAGTTGTCATCAAAATATTACAATTCGCGAACAGATTTGAAGCTCCAAATATCAAAGTGGAAACTGTAATTATCAAATTTAATTTATACATTTGATACATTCTACAACATCTTTGTTCTACGATACAATAACGGGTTCCGTATTAAAACTTAAACGTAAATTAGGATTTACTTCTGAGAAACATTTAGTTCTGATATTTGTGTTTTGTGTACCAAGAGAACTGTATGTAATGAAATATCTTAGTTTATGTACCCGGTTTTGCGTGGTCTTGAATCACTCTATTTATTTAAAAAAACCGCTTCAAAATCTGTTGCGTAGTAAAGATTTAAGCATAGGGACGGACAGCGATAGCGACTTTGTTTTCTATACTAATATTATAAAGAGGAATTATTTGTACCTATTTTGTATGTTTGTAATGAATAGGCTCAAAAACTAGGTACTTACCTATATAAGTTTGAAAATATTTTAAGATTGAATTGGCTTAGAAGACTGATATTTACACAGCCTTAAGGGACAATAGACATGAGTATTTGATATAAATTTCAGCTTGATACCTCAACGCGTTCCTGAGCAAAAAGGGTTTGATAGACAGATAGACGAAAAACGAAGTGATCGGTTATTTCCGTTTGAGATACGAAACCCTAAAAAACGACTTAAATTTTGAAAGTAGGATTTCTTTTCTGTTTAGTAACTTTTTTGTTATTGTAACAAATAAACAATACGTATTATTGTTCGAATCGTTTTCAAACCAATTCGGCTACACAATGGGGCAGCTGGTTCTATTTCAGACGCTTTTTATATTATTCATTGCTTCTCCAAGTTCTCGATTCATCCGATAAAAATACAAGTGGCTGTTGTAAAAATATTCCATTTTGTTATTTCTACGCAGTACGTCAAGTAAAATAAATCTAAATCTATACTAATATAATAAATAGGAAAGATTTGTTTGTTTGTTTGGATTGAATAGGCTCCAAAACCACTGGTCCGATTTGAAAAATTATTTAACTGTTTGCTACCCTAATCCCGAGTGACATAGGCTATAAAAAAAGGTATCCGGGCGAAGCCGAGGCAGGCCGTTATCTGCTATATTTAATTTTTTTTGGTAAATAACTAGCTTGTATTCTTCCTAATTAAACATTTCCCTTGGTCTAGTGGTCAGAGCTCCTGACTACGAAACCAAAGGTTGCGGGTTTGAAACCTGCTAGAGGCAGTTGATGTGATGAGCACTGGCATCTGTACCTGAGTCTTGGTCTTATATGTATTTATGTATGTTTATCCGTTGTTTACCCTTAGTTAGCTTGGCTTAGTTTAGGACTTGATTAATTGTTGTGAATTGTCCAAAGACTAATATGAAACCCCAAAATATTAGCAAAAGGCTTGTTCAAGTATTTAGTTTTAATCCAGTTCAAACCAGCTATTCTAAATTGTTGTCCATTTTTCACTCCCGTTGTCGGTTGCATCGTTGCAGCTGCAGTACTGCAATAAACCCTTCTACTGCATAAGCTCAGATGCAGTCTGAGTCTTGTTTACTACCCGACAACTGCGCTGATTTACCTCCGTACATTGCATAATGATTGCCAATACAGAAACGACATTGTTTTAACATAAAAGGTTAGTTATCAAAGTCAATTATATATTTTAAACTTAGGTACGCAATAATTTCTGATGCGTTCGCCGATGGTATAAACCAATTATAACACTTTTCATCTAACACTTTACACTTTCTATATACATAGCCGACTGAGCTGACGATAGTCTCACACCAAACATTATGAAAACCTTATTTAAGAAATTACAAAATTTAACAACTACCCGGTCTTAAAAAATATGAAATACTAGCTTCTGCCCGCGACTTCGTCCGCGTGGAACTCCTCCTTTTTTGCAGTCGGTTAAAAAGTAGCCTATGTTCTTTCTCAGGCTCTAGACTATCTGTGTACCAAATTTCATTTAAATCGGTCCAGTAGTTTTAGCGTGAAAGCGTAACAGACAGACAGACAGACAGACAGAGTTACTTTCGCATTTATAATATTAGTTAGGATTAGTTAGGATTTCCGTTTCATTCGACGCACAAGAAACATGAAATTGTAGGTAGGTACAGGAATTCGTTTTAAATAAGAGGCGAGCACGAAGAAAGGATTTTTGAAGATTCGTCCCCTAGGGGGATAAGACCAGCTTATTCTGCGCAGACGAAATCGCGTGCAGAAGAATAACAATAATTATTATGTCATTATCATAACATGATGTGGTATAATATAAGTGTTTATAAAAATATTTAACGACCGTAAGTGATACAAGATCTATAATCCTGCCCTACAAACGAAAAACGCAGTAAGTACATTGAGTTTCATACATACTTAATATGTTTATCGTTAGTACGGCAGAATAATATGACTTACTTAAACTCCGCAACGAAAATACTACACTCTGTGTCCATTTAGGTACTGAGTACTTACTCTTAAATATTGCCAACATTATTAGTTTTCTATTTTATCATCTTATCATTTTCCATTCCAAGGAACACAATCTTTTTAAATAAAGTTATTCAATAAAATTCCAGAAATTGTGTCCGAAGTCTGGAATGTCTTTCGCGATAAAATATTTGTTCTAAATAATTTCTTTTGATATTTTTAAATATCGGTTGTACTTGAGAAATTTGTGATGAAATATCGGTTTATTGAAGATCTTACTTCAGTAATTGGAGGCTCTATTCATGAAAAGTTTTGTAATTATTTTGTCCATTTATATTTTAGTTTTAGTAGGTATCTAAATTCTCTTAATAGATTTTGTACTGGCAACATTGCAGCAAGTCCGTGATTGGTCGGTGAAAGAACCGCCAATACCTGACGATAACGAGTGACCAATAGGAGTTTCTGTCATTATTGACGCGTTTGAACTGTCAAGAGAGGTGACAGTTAGTCAGTGGATAATAGATTACGATTGTCACTTTCGAGATAAACATTGGCAATAACATTGAAATTACGATAAATTGAAATGGATTTATACAAATGAAAAAACTTTAAACGGATTTAACTTGCGTATTTTTTTATTGGCTGACGTTTCGGAGCCTTTACAGATTCCATAATTTATGCTAAAGTCGTAAGACATAAGCGTAAGTTAAATAAGTTACTTTAGCATATAAGACTATTGTCAGCTCAGTCGTGCTACGATTATGTAATCTGTAAAGGCTCCGAAACATCAGTTTAAAGTTGTTTCATTCCAATGTAAAATAACCGCGAAGGCATCAGAAATGATTATGAATTTATATGATTATTATTATTATTCTAAAATAAAGTGAGTTGAAAAGTATTACCCACTCAGACTTGATTCTTCAAAGTTATATATATATTTTATCTATAAACGTACTGTCAAAGAAATTAGGCTTCTGATAAAATAATACTCTGAAAAATCTTACCTTCAAAATCAAAACTAATATTGACTTACTCTTAATAATAAATGACTTGCTCAACTTTTATATAATAAATGGAAATATTACTTTGTCGAAGAGCTAAATAGTTAATATTTGACTTGTAAAATATATCACAAGATCCCTAATTAATAGGTGCCTACACAATTTTCTTAATTAAAAATGTATAGCTGAATGCAAATTGGAAGGATTAAAGTTTCGTTCTAATTTAATGGTCTGACTTTGTATTAAAAGTTGCTTAATTTCTTATATCTTATGAACTGATTAAAGTTCTTAGGCTTAAATATTATGTTCTTTTAACATCGACATATTATAAACCTACACGGTTCAAAATAAAGCCAACAATAGTACATTACGCACCGAGGCCAGTAAATAAAAAATGTCTCAGATCACGTCATGTAATTGTCGTCCGAGGCGAAGCCGAGGTTGACAAAAATGTGATCTGAGGCTTTTTTATTTTACTGGCCGAGGTCAGTATACTATTTTTCTGTTCGACGAAGCCAGAAAGCGGCAATTTCATTTGGTGCAGCGGCCACAGAGTTGGCGCTTTCTGGCCGGAGGACGGAAAAACAATTTAAATCTTATGTTGATTTAGTTAGAGATACCTACTTTTAAGTTTTTCGTTGAGAGTTCAAATTTTGCACATTAACACTTTATTAGATTTGAATTTAGACAGTGGGGTTCACTTCAGTGAAATAGCAAAATAATATAGTAGCTTATTATTATGTAATCTGTCTTCTATACTAATATTATAAAGCTGAAGAGTTTGTTTGTTTATTTGGTCGTTTGTTTGAACGCGCTAATCTCAGGAACTACTGGTTTGAATTGAAAAAATTTTTTGTTGGATAGATCATTTATCGAGGAAGGCTTTAGGCTATATAACATCACGCTGAGACCAATAGGAGCGAAAAAACAGTGGAAAATGTGTAAAAAACGAGGAAAATAACTATTCCACGCGGACGGAGTAGCGGGCACAGCTAGTGTTAAATATAATTGTAATCATATTGCGTAATATTTTGTGGAATAAACAAATCTAATCGGATCTAATATATACTTACTATCATTTATTATAAAGCACAAATAAAACATTAAGGTTACTTTAAAACTTCAATTTATTGGTTAAGTATTTTTGCATCGCGAATTTTCCGCGCAAGTAATTTATGTGCTTTTGGCACTCGACAGATCAGATACTGCAGAGCCAAAACGTTTTTCCGTTTAACCATTTTTTATATAGGTATGGTAAAAAATAGGTATTTACAACGTATAACCACCGAAAAAAACTAAAATGCCTTTTAGTTTTTTTCGGCAAACAAAACACAATAGCGCACTGGCATGAAAAATAATACTTACCTTTTTTTGTCTTCAATAACGACTATTATTTTTGTTGTAACGTCTGTTATTTTTGGAGTCGGAGCCAGCCTCAAACAAAATTGAGAACCTTAGTGAAGAGTTGAGAGTGAAGTGTTGACTTCACGACTAACAGTCGTTAAATAATAATATAATAAAGAGGAAAGGTTTATTTGTTTGGATTGAATAGGCTCAAAAACGGCTTGACCGATTTGAAAAATTCTTTTACTGTTGGGAAGCTACTTTCATCCTGAGTAACATATGCTATAGAATATTTTGAAAAATGATTAGGGACCCGTATAAATATTAAAGCCCTTGAATACATGTCCTTTAGTCATTTCCTTATTTTCGTTTCAAAGTACAATTGATTCTCGTCTCACTTTACATACATTTTTCTTCGGATCGACATACAATATGTAAATTTGTATTTACATAATCGTATTATCCTAATTCACCATCGTTACCGTTTTCCTGTGGTTTCCTAACTCAATATTATAATAAATTTTGAATTTTATAAAAGTACGTTTTCAGTAAAAAAGTATAAAATTTATACTTATCTTTTTTTATACTTTTTTACTACCTACATAGATAGTCTAGAGTCTGAGAAAGGATATAGGTTCCTTGTAATTTCGTATAATGGGTTTAAAAGGGGTGATGAAATGTTGTAAAAAAGTGCGGGCATAAGCTAGTAATTTATAAAATAACTAGTGACCCGCCCCGGCTTCACACGGGTGCTATAAACCTTCGTCTTGAATCACTATCTATTTAAAAAAACCGCACCAAAATCCGTTGCGTAGTTTTGAAGATTTAAGCGTACGTAGGGATATAGGGACAGAAAAAGCGAATTTGTTTCGTACAACTATGTAGTGATAAGTCATGTTACGGTCAATCTATACTAATATTATAAAGCTGAAGAGTTTGTTTATTTGTTTGTTTGTTTGTTTGAACGCGCTAATCTCAGGAGTAGTTCCTGAGATTCAAGATTCAAGATTCAAATTCAAAAATTATTTTTTTGTTGGATCTACCATTTATAGAGGAAGGCTTTAGGCTATATAACATCACGCTGCGACCAATAGGAGCGAAGAAACAGTGGAAAATGTGTAAAAAACGGGGAAAATATGAAGCCTTATGAAGAAGTGACAGAAGACTTTGGCAGATCTTTGACGAAACAATCGGACGGGCCACGCGGACGAAGTCGCGGGCAGAAGCTAGTATTAAATATGATCTATCAATCGAAATTAGATCGATATTTTTGGTTCAATACTATTAATTTTTAATTATAATGATATTGTACTAAGACAAGAGTAGAAAAATTATGACTCTCAGTGGGACTTGAACCCATGCCTTTGCCTTTACTAGCGGCAGCGTGCTGACCTTTACACCATGAGAACCCACCAATGAATCTTCGAATTTCTCTACTCCTTCAATTCAGTCTTGTACTTTCATTGTTTACATGCTTTTTTTTCAATCGACGAAAAAAACGGAGGAGGTTCTCAAGTCGACGCGTATATTTTTTTTTGTTTTTTTTTTTTTTATGTATGACCACGCATAACTTTTTACAGAGTGGTTCGATTTTGATAATTAATGTTATGGTCAGTTTTTGCAAGTCAATGTAATCCATTTGTACTTTAAGTGTACGGGTCCCTGTGAGGAATATTAGAGGCCGTAATCGGAACCACTCACGCGAAATGGGTGCGACGTGACTCGGCGCATGGATTCAATGTAATTTACAATATTATGGAAAAATCGCTAAATGCATCTACGAATGGAAATACCGTTTGTTATTTGGTTTTCGTTAGTTTCTTTCATTAGTTTGACAAGACTTTAGTATTATTTGTGATGCTCTCTGATTTAAATTAGGTATGAATACTTTATTTTGTACTAAGGTTTTGAACACTTGTCTCATAATCGTAGTAGACTGACGATAATAATATATAGGGGAAAAAAATAAAAAAATCTGACTCAAACTGCAATAAAACAAATAAAAAGGATTTAGTTCTATGCTGTCGTTTCAAAAATTTTCTTTGTGTTAGGTTATCGTCAGGTTATTCGGCTACGAATATTGGAAATGTAAAGTTTTCAAAATGTCTGCGTAAAAAATAATATACGCGTATTATATTCGTTGTAGTTATTTTTTTCCAACTACAATGAATATAACACACCTCCAAAAAGTCAGCTAGTAACCGCAAAACTCCTGCAAACACAACCAATCTATACTAATATAATAAAGAGGAAAGGTTTGTTTGTTTGTTTGGATTGATCAGGTTCCAAGAAAACTGGACTGATTTGAAAAGTTCTTTCACTAATGGGAGCCTACACTACTCCCGAGTGACAAAGGCTATAAAAAAAGGGATCCGGGCGAAGCCGGGGCGGACAGCTAGTACTATATATAATTATACGGCTAGTCGTTATTTTGTCATCGTTACATCCAAGTACCAAAAGTATTTTGGAATGAAACAACTATAGACGGATTTAATTAGCGTATTTTATTTTATTGACGTTTCAGAGCTTTCACAGATTCCATAATCGTAGCACGACTGAGCTGACAATAGTCTTATGCTAAAGTGCGAGTTAAATCGTCTATAGTTATTTCATTCCAATGTATAACAACTGCGGAGGCATCAGAAATTATTATGCCTAAAGTAACCTTCAGTTTCCAAATCGGTAACCGAACTTATGCAATATTCATAGTGAAGGTCATGCCAATATATTAGTGATATGGTATTCAGGAAAAGGGAACTCACGGGAAATTCCCCACTTCAACGCATTAACGTGTGTATGGATAGCAGGAAAAGTTAATTAATCATTAGCTTAATAATTTTGGTTACTACGTATTATTAAAAAAACTAACACTAAGACTATACAAAAGAACAATATAATAAAAAGGTATAGAAATAAAGGTATAAAAATATAATGATATTATTAAAAAATTGTTTCTGTTCGTTAACACAACTAATGATGATTATTATTCGAAAACTTTGCTGTGTTTATACTCGTAGCTTGATGACAGTCTTACACCGAGGAAACGTTCCACAGCATAAATATGGATAAAAGTCCGGAATAAACATTTATTAATAATATTTGTATCAAAACAAGAGTAAAAAAAATTGAGATCCCGGTGAGATTTGAAGTCACTTCTATGCCGTTACGCGTGGCACCGTGACTGCAATACCATAAACTGTATAGAATGCTTTTTCTGATCAGGACATGAGCTTCTCTAATAGTCAAATCAAAAGACAATATCCAATACTTAATTGAGAACAAAAATCCCATAGTCTTTTATTATTGGTGAACAAACACCTAAAATACCTGTTTCTCTGCTAACTGTACCAAAAGGGCTCGTTTGATTAAGGAAGTGTATTAAGAAACGCATTAGCTTTCAGTTCTCCCGGGGGGCCGGATCCAAACAGATAGCGAAACTAATCACATTTTTACAAGGCCATGGTGAGCTACGATTATTATTACAACCTTCGCGACCGCCATGTTGCTTCTCCGTTAACTTATCAGCATTACGGCCTGTTCTAGAAAGAAAGAAAGAAAGAAAATATTTATGTATTTACCACACATTACATAAAATTACAGAAATAGCAAAAAATAAAAATGCTTAATCCCTACTAATATTATTGACTGACATTGCGGAGCTTTTACTGATTCTGTAATCGTAGCACGACTGAGCTGACAATAGTCTTATGCTAAAGTGTCAATACCTACCATTACTTGTTAAATATAATGATATTTTGTACCAATCAAGAGAAGAAAAAAATTGAGATCTCCAGTGGGACTCGAATCCATTACTAGCGGCAGCGTGCTGACCATTACACCATAGGAACCACAAGTGGTCCCACTGCTGGACATAGGTCTCCCCCAACGATGACCACATCGCGATGTGATGCATCGAGTCCGTGGTCGCCACACGAGCATTTAATAGCCCCAACGGCAAAATCAAAATACTTAGCTATAGTATACATTGTTGTTCATTTAATTTTGAGAAAGTAAATAAAATTGAATTCCCTGAAAGCATATTGACAAAGCCAGTCCAATAAACTATCTCTAAACAATTCGAGACCAATTCCGTCCAATATTAAACACACAGCTGTTACCCGCCATCTTGGAACATGGCCGCCCGATTGGCGATAACTTCAAACAAATCTGTTACATAATTATAAGTTAAATTTGTTTAAATAACTTATTACAACAATAAACAGAATGCAATAATTTACTTACACAAATATTCGAAGTTTAACCGAGGATTTTAGCTTTCTGTGTAAAATTATATCTCCTGAAACAAATTATATCATAAATTTGTGATTACGATTATATTAATTATTTATGTGTTATTCTAAATTTAATATTGCAACATTACAGAAACTAGTGTCATTATTTTATTGACTTATATTTTAGTTCTAGTATCTAAGTTATATTAATAAACTTTGTACTGGCAACATTGCCGCAAGTTCGTGATTGGTCGGTGAAAGAACCGCCAATATCTGACGATAACGAGTGACCAATAGGAGCTTCCGTCATTATTGGCGAGTTTGAACTGTCAAGAGGCGACAGTTAGTCAGTCAATAATAGACTACGATTAAGACCATAGATATATTGATATTGATTGAAATTATAAATAACTAGCAGTCCGACCTGGCTTCGCACGGATCCCTTCTTTATAGCCTACTAGCTTCAGCCCGCGAATTCGTCCGCGTGGAACTCCTCCATTTTTGCAGTCGGTTAAAAAGTATCCTATGTCCTTTCTCAGGCTCCAGACTTTCTTTGTACCAAATTTCATTCAAATCGGTCCAGTAGTTTTAGCGTGAAAGCATAACAGACAGACAGAGTTACTTTCGCATTTATAATATTAGTCGGGAATAGTGTAGCTTCCCGACAGTGAAAGAATTTTTCAAATCCGTCCAGTCGTTTTGGATCCTATACAAACAAACCTTTCCTCTTTATAATATTAGTATAAATACAGATATGAATGTTCTCGGCTAATTCTATCATTCCAAAATTTCTCCAAAATACAAGATTCCTGAAGTGAACTAAATCTGACAATAATATCGGATATAATGAAAATGTATTACTTCCTGAGCCGGTAGAACTTCGCATTAGGAAGGGACTTCTCATGATCTCAAGTCATTGATATCACTTGTCTTAATGCCATTTCCTTCCTCAAAACCGAGATATCAGTGACTACGCAAAATGATTTTCCTTCCATTTCTTTTGCGTTTTTTTGATAGACTTTTCCCTTTGAGTTCTTCCAAACATGCGCAATGCAATGAAGAGATAAATTTTGTAAACACTTACGAGTAAATTTATTATTTTTCATCGTTTATCCTACTACCATCTTCTATGACCGCAGAAAAAATATATTTCTTAGGTACTGTTTTATCATAGATTTAATACAAAAAAATATGTCTTAATGTAGAATAATGAATCATAGGTAATAAATATATTTATCTAAATCATAATTTAAACATTCAATTGAAATTGGAATGAAACAACTATTAACGGATTTAACTCGCATATTTTTATTTTATTTTATTTGCTGACGTTTCGGATTCTTTACAGTTTACATAATCGTAGCACGACTGAGCTGACAATACTTGGTTGTTTCATTCCAATGTGTAATAACCGCGAAGGCATCAGAAATTATCATTCAATTGAAAATTTACCAACTAGGTACAAACCTTACCATTACCAATACAATCCGTGTAGCTGATTCTCATTTGTCTCTGGGTAGCAAAAAATGTAATTAAGTTGATAAAACAGTTACTAGTATGTATCTATTTAAATAAATAAAATGTAGACAATGTAGTCTTAATTTATTTATTAACACAATCAACAACACACAAGCAGGTGTCATTGTGCGGCCTCACACACACCTAGCAAACTGGATCACAGCGGCCCCGCCGGCGGGGTCGAATACGTGCACCCACGCCCAGCACGAGCCAATCTTACTCTTATCGACTTTCCATCTTCATTACAATCTTTATAACACTCCTCTTGACGACCCCCACTCTGGGCCCAATTCAGCCTGAAAAAAAAGAAACAAAATCTTTTTACATTGGTCTACTAACGTCAAAAACGTTAATTTTATCCTGCATTTCATTTTCTTTAACGACTTTCTCATTAGAAGGCTGTCGTTACACATACGATTATAGCTCCCTGAGTCGCCAGTTGGCAAGTCACTGATCGCTATCGTGTTATGTTACGTTTTGGTCCTATCGTGCTGTAATCTTTCCTTAATGGTCGTCATTTTAAACATTCGTTGGTGGAAATTGCTCGTAATGCCGACTACTACTTTGCTCGGATTTTTTTATGTGGAATATTTTTAACGATTAAATAGGTAATAATAATGATGACATAATTTATAAGATAAATTTCTTTAAAAATTTTGTGATAATTTTTGTGGTTTTAATCGAAAATCTTTTTTAAAAAATTGTAAATGCAACCCTACCCACTAGTACCCACCCACCAAGATAAGGATGTAATTTCATCCGTTGGTGGGTATTCATGTTTATTTTTCAAACATGAAGTAATATAAAACAATTTAAGTCAGGAATTACTAATGACGTTATTATAAGGTTTTTTAATATTATTATGTTTTAGGTTAATTATACATATTACAGGAACAAATGCTCCTATAACTGCGCCCAAATTTTTGTTTAAGTAATAACGAAAACAAAAGTTGCCTTGAGAAAACTCGAAGTACCTACTGATTTATTTTGTTGTGAAATTTACCTGTATATCTATGTACACATTTAAATAATTATTATATACTAGCGGTTCGCCCCGGCTTCGCACGGATCTCTATTTTTTTTCAAAATATTATTGTCACTCAGGGTGAACGTAGCTTCCCAATAGTGAAAGAATTTTTCATCGGTCCAGTAGTTTTTGAGCCTATTCATTACAACCAAACAAACAAAGTTTTCCTCTTTATAATATTAGTATAGATGTACCGATGTACTTACAAAAATTTCGCTCCCAGTTTTGTTCCCCTAAAACTATCAATTGATAGTTTTGTTTGAAGACTTACCGTTGTTTAAAAACTAACAATAAACAAAACGTAGCTTATAAAATGTCGTAATTACAACGTGACAAATCAAAATCCCTGTTCATTTGCGAGAGATTAAATGTCCAATAAAAGGAGTTGTCATCAAAGTAGACTTGACAAAGGAAAACACCAGATTTCTTGTGCCGTAGCAGCGTCAATGAATCTTCTTAATTAATTACGATTTAATACGCCTTTTGACTTTATACAATACTAGCGACCCGCCCCGGCTTCGCACGGATCCCTAGAATATAATATTTTTTTAAATATTCTATAGCCTATTTCACTCGGGAATAGTATAGCTTTCCAACAGTGAAAGAATTTTTCAAATCGGTCCAGTCGTTTAGGAGCCTATTCAATGCAAACAAACAAACAAACCTTTCCCCTTTAAAATATGAGTATAGACTAGCGCCCTGCCCGGCTTGACACAGGTGCTATAAACCTTTCTTTTTACTCTATCTACTAAAAAAAACCGCATCAAAATCCGTTGTGTAGTTTTAAAGATTTAAGGGATATAGGGACAGAAAAAGTGACTATTTTATACTATGTAGTGAAACAACAGCTTACGGTAATGTACCTGGGCGGTTAAGTTTTACAATACTCTAGCTATCCGCCCCGGTTTTGCACGAGTGACATTATACAAACACTGCGCCCCAACTTAAACAACAAAAAAAATATTATTCAATTCTGCATTTCGGTGATTAATTTTCTATAGCTAATACTATTTTAGAGAAAAGATTTGTATTTTTGTGTCTATTTATGAAAGTAATGAATAATTCAAAAACTACAGTGCCGATTTAAAAAAATCTCACCATTCAAACTCAAACTCAAATAATCATTTATTCAGGCTAGGCTCTTACAGGCACTTGTGAATGTCAACGTTAAAATTAATATTCTTTTTCGATTTAGGAAAAAAAAAAACCTCTTGAGAAGAATCGAGAATAAACTCAATGAGGTATAATTTTTTCAATATAACAATATTACAATTTCATTGAGAAGCTACTCTGGATAACATAACACAGCTGCAGAATCGCTAGTTATTTAATTATATTATGTGGTAGAAGGAGTAAAGTAAACAATATCTACTTTTAATATGTCTTATTATGGTAAAGCACAGAGAAGCAATTACAGTAATATTATACAATTATAGTTTAACAGAAAGGAAAAACAGCATAAATACCTGATAATACAAAAGACAGTTCAGAGCAGTAGTCGTGCCGTGTCCGAGGTTGAACAACGTCTGAGCTGTTGTCTTTTTTTTTTTTTTTTTTCGAACTGACCCTTTGCAGTTGGCCCTAGGGCCGTTACTGCTCCACCGGATGAAAGGGGAGCGCTCCGAGGTGCGCTCACCCTGAGAGCTGTTGTCAGTGGAGTGGGCCATTTTATATACCCGACAAACAAGTGACGTCATGGGAGGTATCATGCCATTGGGTGGCGTGATATTATCGCCTGATCTTACTATTTGAAAAATACTGATTTGTACAAATATTTAAAAATCTAAAATTCTGATATCTCCCACATATATTGTACGGAAAATCAAAAGGCGGCCTGACTGCAAAACTAATAAAGGTTGCGGGTTCGAATCCCGCTAAGTGTAATAATACCTATATATACCGAGTCAGTCTTTTCGAATACAAATACCCTAAAGTAACGTAATATCCGTAAACAACAATTGCAACAATTAACGCATTTTCATTGCACTAATTTTAATGAATGCAACAGGAATAATGCATCTCCTTTCAAAACAACTATTTAAATATAAACTCTATCTCATGCAGCGTAAGGCTAAATTTTCTTCAAAATACTATAATACTTTAAAACTTTGCGTTTTAGACTTTGTGAATTTGAAATTAAGGTTTAAAATTGTCTGTGTTGGGTATCATCATAATATTATGTTTATATTAGCAGTGAAGATAACAAAGGTCTATGGAGAAATACACAATTTCATGGAAACTGTTATTATTCTGTTAAGGGTTTGTGGTGAGTTGTGCTGATTGCGGGCGCGAATACTACCTTATACTTACATTTTATGATCATTTTTACCTCACCCTACCCTATCAGTGGGGACCTATTTCATAATATCCAAGTAGGTAAGTCTTGGTTACGGTTTACAAATTTTTTCTGGTAGTTAAAGGTGTTAAACAAGTATCTACACTGATATAATAAAGAGAAAAATTTTGTTTTGTTTGTTTAAATAGCCTCCAAAACGAAGTACTTGTGAGTGAGTGACATAATAATATAAGCTATATATATTTTGAAAAAAATAGGCATCCATGCGAAGCCGGGGTGTGCCGTTAGTATTTCATTTTTTTTAAATTACTCAAACAAACTTTAGCACCTTAGTGACGTGTTGCTGCACCAGCTGGCACCGACTTCAAAAATAACAGATGTTACAACAAAAGTAACTATAGCTATTGAAGACAAAAATATATTTTTTTCTTTTCAGTGCGCTATTGATTTTTTGTTGTGTTTTAGTTTTTTTCGGCGGTTATTTTTTTTTATTAAAAAGTTTTTATAGAACTTTGCTTGTTGGTCGGGTACTAAATCCCTTCTAATATTATAAATGCGAAAGTAACTCTGTCTGTCTGTCTGTCTGTCTGTTACGCTTTCACGCTAAAACTACTAGACCGATTTAAATGAAATTTGGTGCAAAGAAAGCCTGGAGCCTGAGAAAGGACATAGGCCACTTTTTAACCGACTGCAAAAAAGGAGGAGTTCCACGCGGACGAAGTCGCGGGCTGAAGCTAGTATTATAATAAAATGTAAGTTAACACAAACTATACTAATCGTACAGAGTTGGCTAAACTTAACAGAAACTTTGTTAATACAAGCGAGCTAACAAGGATGGACCAACAGACCGTATACGCCTTCGTTATTAGGGAACCCTAATAAATAAGAGAAATAAAAGTTTATCGGAAAACAATGAGTCGCTTTAGGCGCTAACATTTTTGGGTAGTCTAGATTTTTAGTCAGGTTGTTAATGGAAATTGGTGGTCTAGAAACTGTTATCTTATATTTAACTAGCTTCTGCCCGTGACTTCGTCCACGTGGAACTCCTCCTTTTTTGCAGTCGGTTAAAAAGTAACCTATGTCCTTTCTCAGGCTCCAGACTTTCTTTGTACCAAATTTCATTTAAATCGGTCCAGTAGTTTTAGGGTGATAGCGTAACAGACTGACAGACAGACAGACAGAGTTACTTTCATATTTATAATATTAGTAGGGATTTGAGATAAACTCTTAAAAAATTAAGATAAGATAAGATTCATTTATTTACAATAATCTTCTCTAATACTTTTGAGAAAGTCATTCAATATTATAACATTATAATTTTCAATTATATGCACTCATATTGAGATCGTCAAAACAGAAACCTAATTACTAACCTAAGATTTGACAAAAAAAAATGAGGAAATCATTACAATTGTATGATGTAAAGAATATCATAGTTTTTTCTCATTAGTTGTCAAAAATAAAGCAAAAAAATAATGTTGGAATCAAACTACTATAACGGAATTTAACGCGCGTTTATTTTATTTGCTAACGTTTTGAAAGTATGGTGTTTTATCGTCAGTTCAATCGACTACGAATGTAGGAACTGTAAAATCAAAACGTAAGCAAAAAAAATAAAATAAACTACACGAGTTAAGTCCGTAATAATAATAAAAAACATACACGACATTCGCGCAAGCGCCCTGTGTCACCTAAACGGAGTAGCACACTCAGGCACGGTAGAAAGAGTGGGAGATACTAGTTCCTCTCCCTTCCCCATCTTACGCATTTTCGATCAGCATCACGTGACCCTGACGCGAGTTTGAAAGTTTTTACCCATACAAAAAATAATTATATAAGTATAAAATGTAGGTAAAAGTATTTATATATTTAAGAAAAAAATGTTTTTTGATAATATAACTGAAAGACTTTATCAGTACACAAACGCAATCAATTATTGAATTTTATTGTCAGTATAAAGTCAAAAAGGTCAAATATTCCGTTTCATTTTCTCATTTCCAATTAACCAAAGGGCTTCTAATAAAATTTTAGTATTGAATGCGAAATGTGAAATAATAAATCAATTAGTTGTGAGACCGATTTTCTTAATGGCTTCAAGTCGAAATGTATAAATAGGTTCTATTTCCATAACAAATATTTCAATGTCACTAGACTGAAGTTTAGAAATAAAATGGAAAACTTCCATTTTACATTAACCTTAGGTAAATAACTACAAATATAATATAAACTAGCGTTGGAATGAAACAACTATTAACGGATTTAACTCGCGTATTTTTATTTTATTTTATTTGCTGACGTTTCGGATTTTTTACAGTTTCCATAATCGTAGCACGAGTGAGCTGACAATAGTCTAACGCTAAAATAAAATTCGTTAAATCCGTTAATAGTTGTTTCATTCCAATGTGTAATAACCGCGAAGGCATCAGAAATTATTATATTAACTAGCGGTTCGCCCCGGCTTCGCACGGATCCCTATTTTTTTTCAAAATATTCTATAGCCTATGTTACTCAGGGTGAACGTAGCTTCCCAACAGTGAAAACCTTTTTTGACATCAAATAGTAAAGGCCTCTAACGTTATATCATTACTTCAGTTTTAGACTATCATCAGCTCAGTAGTGCTACGAATATGAGAACTGCAAAGTTTCAAAAACGGCAGCAAATGAAACAAAATACGCGAGTTGAGTCCATTAGTTGTTTCATTCCAACAGTTTATGTTTACCTTGAATTTGTAGGTATCTAAAATATAAAACACTAGCAGTTCGCCCCGGCTCGCACGGATCCCTAATTTTTTTCAAAATATTCTATAGCCTATGTTACTCAGGGTGAACGTAGCTTCCCAACAGTGAAAGAATTATCAAAATCGTGCAGTAGTTTTTGAGCCTATTCATTACAAACATACAAAAATAGGTACAAATCTTTCCTCTTTATAATATTAGTGTAGATATGACAACTAATTCAAGGTCGTGAACCCAAATATTGTTAATAGCGTTGCCCAACTGTGGGCGATTAGGCCCAAACTTCCCACTTGAGTAATGCCTAACGCTCGGTGACAAATACTTTCATCGGAAACTTTTATCGGTTTTAGGTAAGTACTGAGCCGAGAATATCAGAATGTTCACTTTTAATACAAAAAAAATACGTGAAACTACCTAATAATTTTTGATGCCTTATATGCCGCGGTTATTATACATTGGAATGAAACAACTTTAGATGGATTTAACTCGCGTATTTATTTGCACTTTAGCATAAGACTATTGTCAGCTCAGTCGTGCTACGATTATAGAATCTGTAAAAACTCCGAAACAGTCAATAAAATAAAATACGCGAGTTAAATCCGTCTAAAGTTGTTTTATTCCAATAAAAGCTACCTACTTTTTCTATAGATAAAAACATGATATATAAATTATCAATTTATACGACAAACAGAAGAAAAACCAAGTAACGTTTAACCGTCTCTTACCTGCTGGATAACGCATATTTATCAGTTACTAGCTTCTGATTTCGTCTGCGCACAATAAGCAAACCCGTTTTACCCTCCTTGGGGAAGTTATAAAAGGAACCCTTGTGCAAAATTTTAAGTTTCTAACCCTTATAGTTTAGGCCTTGCGTTGATATGTCGGTCATTATATCAGCTTTTCCTTTCATCACTATCACTACATAGTATAAACTTCGCTGTCTGTCCATCCCTACGTATGCTTACATCTTTAAAAATGCGCAATGGATTTTGAAGCAGCGGGCCGCTAGTATAATAATAATGTATAGATTTTGACGGCCTGTTGGTCTAGTGGTCAGAGGCCCTGACTACGAAACCGGAGGTTGCAGGTTCGAATCCCGCTAGGGGCAGATGTCAATGTGATGAGCACTGGCATCTGTACCTGAGTCTTGGATGTCTTATATGTATTTATGTATATTTATCCGTTGTCTTGTACCCATAACACAAGCTTTTCTTAAAATGGGACTAGATAATTGGTGTGAATTGTCCAAAGATATTTATTATTATATTATTATTATTATTTAAATTTCAAATTTTATACTGAATAGCTTATCTTCCCGACTAGTTCCCACTAGTCGAACATTATGAAACAGGTTTCAAATCAAATAAAAGTACCTACACCACCCGAAAGTTTCGAACTCTTACCAACAATGTGTATACCTAAACCACATAAAAGCTGACCACAAACTGAACAACAAGCCTTAATTAAGGAAGGATTCCAAGTTAGATATTCTGTCGAATCACACACCGGAAAACCGCCTGGGATCTTAGCTAGAATTAACGGATATATTTATTACCTATCTGGGAATCGTACTAAAATATAAAAAGGAAATTAAGTTTAATAAAAACGTAAAATATATATAACGGCGCGCGTCTTATTTTGATTATTTAGTTTGATTATTTAATTATTGAGTAGTGGTTAGAAATTAATTTATTTTAAGAGCGGGCAACCCCGAATGGAGTTATAAGTGTTATCGAGCGGCACGCGATGGTCGCTTATAAACCCATTGGCTCTTAATCAATAATAATTAGTGCAATCTTATAATATTTTTGGCATTTGCAATTTGAATGTGATAATACAGTGATTAAGCTACGCAAATCTGTTATTATTTCTGTGAACACCTGCTCGTACACGCCCACCGGACATCAATATGTCAAGCGGGCAACCAGACAAGCCTGCTTGCCCCTTCTGTTGCTTCTACATGTAATTATATCAAGTAATTCGTAGCCCACTGAGATGACATAGTTTCAAAACGTCAGCGCATAAAAAAAATATACCAGTTAAGTCCGTTTTGAAAACCATAGGTAGAAGTGTGCGTTTGTCGCAAAATTTGTGTGTATAATAATTATAATAATAATACCCACGAACTGTATAAGCCTTCAATACTGCAACTAGTGCAATATCACCACTGAACGCTTTTCTTGATCGAATCCAAGAGGCAGACTTATTTAGCAGTACCTAGCTTACCTGCACTGCATAATCGTATTATTATTAAATAATTTCTTAATTTGTATTTTACGTAGTTTGTAAAATTGTATTAATAAGAAGTTGTTTCGTTTTATATTAATTCCTTGATAAGTGTTTTAGATTATGATGTGAGCTCATCAGGCCAAAATCTAATAGGTAAATTATATATATACTATTTTACTATTTTACATCTGTAAATAATTCTATTTACCTGTAATAAACAAAATAGGTAGGTACGCCTTGATTTGATTAGATTCTGTCAAACAAGACACTACGTTTGTTGGCACACTTTTGTGCGTCTAGTAAAAAGTCTACTTGTTTGAGTTAAGTGAGAAGGCTGTATGACTACAGCGAGTGGATTTGGCGATTTTTGTGGCTCCCTGATGATTTAAATCCATCTGAGGGGAGTTAAATCAGACGAATGATCCCGTCTTAAGGTCCGGGTTACGGAGTTTTCTTAGTGAACTTCTTAAAATAATCGCTTTTGGGACTAGGGAAGTTTTTAGTATAAGACAAATTTATTTTAGGTGTGGCTTATAGGATTTATGTCTCTGCCGAAGAAGAGTACGCACGCGTATATATTAACTCGGGTATTTTATTTTATTTGATGATGTTTCGGATTCTTCAGTTTCCATAATCGTAGCACGACTACCTGATAACAGTCTAACACTAAAGAAACGTTAAAATTTAGTTCAATGTGGCATGACACCAAGACATTTTACCAAGGAAATAATACCAGAAAACTGGCAACAAGAAATACATAATCTGTGAAAATTTCAAGTGGCTAACTATGGCTATGGAAAGGGCTATGCTCGGCGTTTCTCTGCGGGATCGAATCAAAAATGAGGTGATTCGGCACAGAACCAGAGTCATCGACATAGCCCACCGGATTAGCAAGCTAAAGTGGCAGTGGGCTGGCCATATTAGACGAAGAACCGATAACCGTTGGAGTAAACGTGTTCTAGAGTGGAGACCGCGTCTCGGCAAGCGTAGTGTAGGGCGTCCTCAGGCAAGGTGGAGTGACGATTTGCGTAAGATGGCTGGCAGGAGCTGGATGCAAGCAGCCCAAGATAGAGCAAAGTGGCGTGAAATTGGAGAGGCCTATGTCCAGCAGTGGACTGCGACGGGCTGATGATGATGATGATGATGGCTAACTAGCACAGTTCAGAAGATACAGCTTGTTGACAAACGGACGGACAGCGGAGCTTTACCCCTTAGGTAAAGAACCCTAAAATCTGGAATTAAACATAACCATAAGATGCAGGTGAACCATAATTTTTGCGTTCGCGATTCGCCAAAAATCCAAATCCCTACTAATATTATAAATGTGAAAGTAACTCTGTCTGTCTGTTACGCTTTCACGCTAAAACTAGTGGACCGATTTAAATGAAATTTGGTACAAAGAAAGTCTGGAGCCTGAGAAAGGACATAGGCTACTTTTTTACCGACTGCAAAAAAGGAGTTCCACGCGGACGAAGTCGCGGGCAGAAGCTAGTCCCTACTAATATTATAAATGCGAAAGTAACTCTGTCTGTCTGTCTGTCTGTCTGTTACGCTTTCACGCTAAAACTACTGAACCGTTTTAAATGAAATTTGGTACAAAGAAAGTCTGGAGCCTGAGAAAGGACATAGGCTACTTTTTAACCGACTGCAAAAAAGGAGTTCCACGCGGACGAAGTCGCGGGCAGAAGCTAGTAACCCATAAATTTCCAAGCATTAATTGAAAAACGTAGGAATCCTGCGCACAATGAATTTGACAAATGACTTTCGAAATGTTGATTGTCTTCTGTTTCCGATAGCTTGGAATTGTCCCCGGCTTGTAAACTAAATTGCTCTTTTAATTATCATCAAGGGTTACAAAAGGATGACTTAAAATAAAGAGGTTCTCAATTCAGTTGATTTTTTAATACTTGTTATTCCGTATTCTGTATTTAGAGTCGCCTAATTAGGTACTTTTGCCGAGCATCTTTAAATAATTTTTTAAAAGTTACCTACAAAATAATATAAGTGGTTATAATTTCTGATGCCTTTGTGGTTATTACACATTGAAAAAAAAAAACAATTCTAACGAATTTAAATCGTATATTTATTTGCTGACATTTTGAAATCTGTACAGTACCCATTTGCAGCATACTGAGCTCTCGATAGTAAACACTAAATTGTAAAATACGCAAGTTAAATCCGATAATATGGTCCTTTATTTCATTCCAATATGTAGGAAATATCCGTAAAGGCATCAAAAATTATTAAATAGGTAGTTTACTTTAATTCTAGGTTTCAACATGCTTAAAAAAATTTTGTAAAAGAGAAAATTTGGTGTATCGAGAGAAGTTAATTGTTGTAGGACTCAGTAGAACCAGGGCCCGTAAAGTTTTTGCCACCTCCGCAACATTCTTTTAAATTAACGAAATTTAACAACACTAATATTTTCAAAAAACTCACTAAATATTTATTTACAATACCACGTATTATAATAAAGGGTTACCTTCCTCCCAGAAATGCTAACAAGGGGGGCTAGACGAGGTGCCAACGTTCAACGTTAACGTTAAACGTTAGCACCAAAATGTATGAGATTTGACATCCGCGAACGACTGTCACTTACGTCACAAACGTTCGCGGATGTCAAATCCCATACATTTTGGTTGTTTCGTTTAACGTTAACGTTGAACGTTGGCACCTTGTCTAGGCCCCAACCTGCATGTTTCATAATAAAAATAATTTATCTCATGTATCAAAAACACATTGATATAGGTATATAATATTTTATAAGTATACAGAGTATATTCGCGTATTTTATTTTATTTTCTGACGTTTCGAAAACTTTACAGTTCCCATATTCGTACGACTGATCAGCTCCAACCTACAGGTTAATTTTATAACGATAGTATGTACTCATCGTGCGCAGACGAAGTCGCGGGCAGAAACTATTAAGTAGGTACTAAAATCTGAACTGACTGCTAAAGCCTGATAAAACAAAAAAGTATAAGATAATATTGAGTCACATAGATAAAGAATCATTTAATAATGACGACAAATACCCATTACGCTGTTAAGTTAACTTTCTGTCCAAATAAGCTGTGCAAAAACAGCTCCTGTGTTTTTTTTATTTAATTAAAACCACCTTTACGTCACAGAGTAAAACGAGGAAGATTAACCACACTGGGTCAGCAAACAACCAGGTAATTAGCGCTGTTTATACCGTCACTTCATTACGGTTTTGAGTTGTTTTTTATGTAATTTTAAAGGACTGAGTTGGGATGAAAAAGTTTTTAATTTGTTTTGCTTTTCTGGATACAATAAGTACGTAATAATGTCCGTTTTGTTTTACTGTTTTGTTTTATTAAGAATGCCGTTTTTTTGTAATTTTTTTATTTCTTTTGTTGATTGTATTTAGTTAATTGTTAATTATTTTGTAAGTGAGTCTCTTGTTGCTAATTCCATGATTTCTTTTTTTAATTACCTACATTATATTATAGTAGAGGAGTAATTAAAAAGTAAAAGTTTCCATAAACTTGACTTTAGGGTTAAACCATTATTTCACAAAATAATTTATGTACGCGATTTAATTCTGTTATAATTATTTCATTTCAATGTATAATAACCGCAAAGGTATGAGAAATTAAAAAAAACTTTCATGTAGGTATCTTTTGTTTTGATAATCTCAATATAAAACAAAGTCGCTGTCGCTGTATATCCATCGCTATGTATGCTTAAATCTTGAAAACTATGCAACAGATTTTGAAGCGGATTCCTAATAGATACTCGTAGAGTGGTTCAATAGGAATGTTTATAGCACACGGGTGCTATATATTTTACACGGGTAAAGCCGGGGCAGGACATTACTGTATAAAATAATAATTAACAAATGAATCCAAACTATTACCTAATCTATGCACATTTAACCAATAGTCGAAAGGTCTTGCATTTATACAATTTGTTGAGTTTTTGTCATCTACAATCCCTACTAATATTATAAATGCGAAAGTAACTCTGTCTGTCTGTCTGTCTGTCTGTTACGCTTTCACGCTAAAACTACTGGACCGATTTAAATGAAATTTGGTACAAAGAAAGTCTGGAACCTGAGAAAGGACATAGGCTACTTTTTAACCGACTGCAAAAAAGGAGGAGTTCCACGCGGACGAAGTCGCGGGCAGAAGCTAGTATATAAATAAATAAAATGTACGTATGCGTATGTGTAATGTATAAAATGTAGTATAATATATAAAACACAAGTAGCCTAAAGATTAGTAGGTTAAATATAGTTTTCTGATATGTAATTACTTAGTAAGTATTTATTGTTTACTTTTTTTGGCAAGAAGTAAAAGGCTTTTTTATTTTATTATAATATAAATGCGAAAGTAACTCTGTCTGTCTGTCTGTCTGTTACGCTTTCACGCTAAAACTACTGGACCAATTTAAGTGAAATTTGGTACAAAGAAAGTCTGGAGCCTGAGAAAGGACATAGGCTACTTTTTAACCGACTGCAAAAAAGGAGTTCCACGCGGACGAAGTCGCGGGCAGAAGCTAGTCCCTACTAATATTATAAATGCGAAAGTAACTCTGTCTGTCTGTCTGTTACGCTTTCACGCTAAAACTACTGGACCGATTTAAACAAAATTTGGTACAAAGAAAGTCTGGAGCCTGAGAAAGGACATAGGCTACTTTTTAATCGACTGCAAAAAAGGAGTTCCACGCGGACGAAGTCGCGGGCAGAAGCTAGTAACCCATAAATTTCCAAGCATTAATTGAAAAACGTAGGAATCCTGGGCACAATGAATTTGACAAATGACCCTCGAAATGTTGATTGTCTTCTGTTTCCGATGGCTTGGAATTGTCCCGGGCTTGTAAACTAGATTGCTCTTTTAATTATCATTAAGGGTTACAAAAGGATGACTTAAAAAAATCGAACCACCCTGTAAAAAGTTATGCGTGGTCATACATATAAAAAAAAAAAAAAAAAATATATATATACGCATCGAATTGAGAACCTCCTCCGTTTTTGACGTCGGTTGAAAATGAAGAGGTTATCAATTCAGTTGTTTTTTTAATACTTGTTATTCCGTATTCTGTATTTAGAGTCGCCTAATTAGGTACTTTTGCCGAGCATCTTTAAATAATTTTTTAAAAGTTACCTACAAAATAATATAAGTGGTTATAATTTCTGATGCCTTTGTGGTTATTACACATTGAAAAAAAAAAACAATTCTAACGAATTTAAATCGTATATTTATTTGCTGACATTTTGAAATCTGTACAGTACCCATTTGCAGCATACTGAGCTCTCGATAGTAAACACTAAATTGTAAAATACGCAAGTTAAATCCGATAATATGGTCCTTTATTTCATTCCAATATGTAGGAAATATCCGTAAAGGCATCAAAAATTATTAAATAGGTAGTTTACTTTAATTCTAGGTTTCAACATGCTTAAAAAAATTTTGTAAAAGAGAAAATTTGGTGTATCGAGAGAAGTTAATTGTTGTAGGACTCAGTAGAACCAGGGCCCGTAAAGTTTTTGCCACCTCCGCAACATTCTTTTAAATTAACGAAATTTAACAACACTAATATTTTCAAAAAACTCACTGAATATTTATTTACAATACCACGTATTATAACAAAGGGTTACCTTCCTCCCAGAAATGCTAACAAGGGGGGCTAGACAAGGTGCCAACATTCAACGTTAACGTTAAACGTTAGCACCAAAATGTATGAGATTTGACATCCGCGAACGACTGTCACTTACGTCACAAACGTTCGCGGATGTCAAATCCCATACATTTTGGTTGTTTCGTTTAACGTTAACGTTGAACGTTGGCACCTTGTCTAGGGCCCAAGACCTGCATGTTTCATAATAAAAATAATTTATCTCATCTATCAAAAACACATTGATATAGTTATATAATATCTTATAAGTATACAGGGTATATTCGCGTATTTTATTTTATTTGCTGACGTTACGAAAATTTTACAGTTCCCATATTCGTAGTACGAGTGAGCAGCTCCAACATACAGATTAATTTTATAACGATATTGTGTAATATAGACATCGTGCGCAGACGAAGTCGCGGGCAGAAACTATTAAGTAGTACTAAAATCTGAACTGACTGCTAAAGCCTGATAAAACAAAAATGTATAAGATAATATTGTGTCACATGGATAGGGAATTTAATAACGACGACAAATAGGTACCCATTACGCTGTATAGTGAACTTTCTGTCCAAATAAGCTGTGTAAAAACAGCTTCTGTGTTTTTTTTTATTTAATTAAAACCACCTTTACGTCACAGAGTAAAACGAGGAAGATTAACCACTGGGTCAGCAAACAGCCAGGTAATTAGAGCTCTTTATACCGTCACTTCATTACGGTTTTGAGTTGTTTTTTATGTAATTTTAAAGGACTGAGTTGGGATGAAAAAGTTTTTAATTTGTTTTGTTTTTCTGGTTACTATACGTAGTAATATCCGTTTTGTTTAATTAAAAATTGCCGTTTTTGTATTTTTATTTCGTATTAACGTTTTTATTGCTTTTTTTTATTGTATTTAGTTAATTGTTTATTATTTTACAAGCGAGTCTTTTGTTGAAAATTTCACAATTTCTTTTTTTTTATTAGATAGGTACATTATATTATAATAGAAGAGTAATCATTTCATGATGTTTCGAAAAAATCCCATAAGCTTTAACGTTAAACTATTATTTCACATAATTGCGTAGGTATAATCATTCAATTGTATTACAATTATTTTATTCCAATGTATAGAAAAAATCTCAATATATAAATATATAAAATGTACCTATGTGTAATTTATAAAATGTAGTATCCCTACTAATATTATAAATGCGAAAGTAACTCTGTCTGTCTGTCTGTCTCCGACTTAAATGAAATTTGGTACCAAGAAAGTCTGGAGCCTGAGAAAGGACATAGGCTACGTTTTAACCGACTGCAAAAAAGGGGAGTTCCACGCGGACGAAGTCGCGGGCAGAAGCTAGTACTATTATATATTTATTATATTATTATAATAGGTCACTTTAAATGCCCTGTTTAAAATAGTCAACAGAAACGCTTTTAATTATATGGAATTTTTGGGTTCCGGCCGCATAACGCGGTTCACCTACATAATTTACAAGCGGGTCCCGCGGGAAATTAGGGAAGACACATGGCGACAACAACTGCATAATCCACGTTTGCTAAGTATAAAATTTAATATCTTCAGGACTTCATGTTCCCGAGGGAGAGTGGGAATTTCCTGAAAGCTTTAGTTAAGGTCTTTTTTATTTTTCAGTAGTGGTCCCGGTAGACGTGGTCTCGCCTGGCATCCTTTACCAACATTAAGGTTAGGTCTTTTTTCAGTAGTAGTCCCGGCAGACGACCAACGGCAATTCAGCACTATATTAAAAGATCGATTTGACATTTGTTATTATTCAGATTGTACCTATTATGTTGAACATAATTATACAGTAAAAATATAGTATAGGTACCTTCTAGTGGTCTCGGTAGACGTGGTCCCGCCCGCTAGCGAGCGCTACATTAATCAATCGATTTGACATTTGTCTTGTAGATGGTACTATATTATTTTTTTCTTAGTTTACTTAATTTCTCTAATTTTCCATACAACTTTTTTTTTAATACTAATTATGCAATTTAAACTTGTACAGTAAAAATTATAGTATCCTCCTAAGACCCAGTTTCGAAGAGGGCACTTCCGATGAAGACCCAATGTCATAATATTAGAACCAAATCAATGATGTACTGAACACCCAGACCAAAAATTTGATGTATCAAGTTAACCGCAACATATACAGATGTTATATATTAGGGGTATTATAATATTGATTTAGGCTTGTCAGACAAAAAGAAAAAATATCAATATCTTTTGTTCTATATTTAGCACATTGGACTGTCACACATGTTATACAGAAAATCTAAATCTTATAAAAAGTTAGTATTTAAACACTTGATACTAGCAGAGATCAACAAAAATAGCTTTCAGCTTTATCAAAGTTACAATAATAAGTTTTTTCTCTAATAGAAAGCTCAAATATCACTTATAAAATTAAAATTTTGGTATCAAAATCACCAAACAGTAACAATGATTATTTTCATTTTAGTTAACATTATGAAATATCGCTCGCTCTGGTTTTGCGTGAAAGGTACTCATCTTCTATATCATCCCCTCCGAAGGGATCATCCTCATCATCTTCGGTGTTGGATTGTTGAAGATAGTCAAGTACTTGAATATCATCTAAGGCTGTAAAAAAATAAAATTTTCGAGCCCAACTGCCTAAAACTATGACAAATTATGCTGTACGTAAATAAATATCCCATTCTTTGTTTCTTTATCACACAAATACAAAAACTAATTCGAATAAGCAGGATGTCAAAACATTTAAAAAAAAAGAAACTTTTGGTATATCAGCCCGGCATACTAGTACTAGTACAAATAAATTATCGTCAAAAATACAAGTCGAAAATGCCGAGATTAGGGTAAAATAACAGTATTTACACATACGTTATTAGTTTTTCTCAAAATCAGTGCAAAATACCGTAAGTTTCAGATAAAGATTTCAGAGATATTGATAAGTTAAACTAACCTCTCCTCGTATCACTTGTCATCGCTGCGACGTTTCGTGAAATAAGTCCGAAGATACCCCTCCCCGCTCACTTTAAGCAGTGCTGCCACAATGCCAAATATATCCTCAGGCTAACTGACAAGGTCGAGATGACATGGCGCGTAATATAAAAATACCAGGTGTCAGTAAATATTTTGTTCTAGTACTATTACAGTGGGTCATTGCCCCAAGTCTCTGTTAAAATACTTGGGCTTTCACTGCAAACTGATTTTGTCCTAGTATTATCACTTTGAACCCCAAGAGGGTATACCTACTAGTGGTCCCGGCAAAGCAGCGGTGCATTAATCAATCGATTTACACATACTACAAGCTTTGCTTAGTTTGGGACTAGATCAATCGGTGTGAATTATCCAAAGATATTTATTTATCTATAATAATAATTGTTTCCGCCGATAGCTGCCTTAATAAAACTATTTAAATCTTCGAGAATACATTAAGTACTTTTTATTTACAATAATAATAATCATTTTTAAAAACAAAACGTGCGTCTCATCGCCGCCGTAAGAAGCCAATATACTAAAAACAAAAGAAGCGCGTGGAACACGCAGTCTTAATTCAAATGGAATCGAACGGGCTCCGTGTAGGTTCCACACCATGCAGGTTGGCGTTAACATTCTCCGGCGCCTTGAAAGCTCCAGCTTTCAATGTAAATGATGAATAGTAGAGTGAAGATGTGGAAATGAGCACAGCTTTGACACCGGTCTTCAGATGGTTCCCTCTTCAGTCAAGAGATCAATAACTCTGGCAATCCCGTCAGATTCAAAATATAATTCTTGTAGTACTACAAGGAAATATTGTCATCTTAGATGATAACTGGCTTGACTAGCGTAACTTGTCTGGTTCCTCCACTGGGTATTTCGTTAGAGTCCAGAAGAATATTCGATAGAACAGCGTCTCCTGAATAGTTGGTGGAGATCTGCTAGCTGCTAGTAGCGGTTCATTATTGATATCTCGAAGGTAATGGCCATAAGGTCAGTAGCCACCCGATCAGAAAATGACTCGGAGTTAATACTCGTAAATCAGAACAATCATAATATATGACATATGCGTAAGTAACTGAGAATCAAGAACTTATTTCATTAATGTGAACAGTATTGTTAATTTCACCAACGTTAAAAATATAAATTGCTCAATATGCGCTTACAAAAGAGAATTTGCGAAACGTACTCCAGGTTCCCCTAAATTTTGCTTTATTTTTACAATTACCGCTGAAAACTTATCAACAGTTGCTGACTACTTATCATGAAGCATTTAGTTTAACTCTTATTTTGCTCCAACAATATTTATAAAAGATGATTGCAGTAAAGTATTTTTGGTTTACAACGTGGTGAAATAAATCGATGTATCTAAGCAGAGAATAAAAGCATTTGCGCAAAAATCATTTTGACTTACAAGAAAAGAGCCTTGGAAACAGTAACAGATGAATACGCATAACAATATTATAAAGATATCACACTACACTTGATCTGTTGTTGATATACATAAAACATAAAGGTAAGATACAGACTACACTACATGTCACAAATGGAAAAGAAGCAAAGACCATAGTTTAGTAACGTGTAAATCGGAGTTACAAGATCATTTAAGGTAAGTGTACTTTTATTACCATTTTTATTTACAATAATAGGTGAAACGTAAAACGTAAGTTGTAACTCTTTTTAGTAAAGATAAATTTGAATATTAATTAAAATAAAATGATGTAGGTAGATATTAGTAATATTAATAACATTAATATTTAACTTTCTTTGTATTTCTTTCAGATATCTCTACGTCGACTGAAGTTGAATGTGGCCATTTATGATAGCCTTGAAAAGAAGGACAGTTCCACCAAGGTTGATAAGGTTTAAAATGATGGGGAACTTCAGGTAAGTAACCGAACTGTAGGTACTCATTGATAGAGTCTAAATACTTTTGTTTAAACGTACCATAAGATTGTAGTTTGCGTTCTGGATTAGAGAAACGCTTTCTCGTAATAGAGCTGGAATCACCGAGATTTTCATGGTATTTCTTACGTAGAGGAGTTTTGACTGATGATTCAGCAGAAGAAGATATAAGATTATCTCGGATTACTTGAAAGAAATTACACTTGACCTGTCTATTAGTACTATCAGTACCTAATGTGCCTGAAATCAACCATCCTAACTTTGATTGTTTAAGAATGGGTTTGTTTTGCCCCAAATTAACTTGATTAGTGAGAACTAAGTCCCAGAAAATGTCTGCCCCAAGTAAAATATCAATACCTGAGGGACGATAAAAGGTTGGATCAGCTAATTCATAATTGTTAGGTAAAGCGATTTGGCTTGGATCAATTTCTATGTTAGGTAACCTTGTAGTGATCGTAGGTATCACTAGACAGTCAACTTGAGTATTGAACGCACTTACGCGTGATTTGATTTGTATAGAACAACATGTAGACGTGAAGAAGTTAGAATTATTAACACCACACACAGAAACTGTATTTGTTTTCGAAGTAGGTAAATTCAATTTGTTTTTTATGTTTTCAGTTATGAACGAAGACTGACTGCCGTTATCCAGAAGAGCCCTAGCGCTGTGAGAGGATCCATCGCGAGGATCAATGATGTCCACCAAGGCGGTGCAAAGCAGGACTTGTCCGCTTGTCACGGCAGTATTAATAACGGACGTAGGCATATCCATGCCCGTATTACTTTGATTATCGTTATTAGATGAATTTACCTGATTATCGGTGTTAGTTTGAACATTGCTCTCTGATGTATTATCAGTTTTATACTGATGTAACAATAAGTTATGTTTATTATGACAGATTCTACATGGACCGATGCGGCAAGATGAATGATGATGACCAGAGCGTAAACAGTTTGCACACAATTTAAAACGATAGACTTCCCTCCGCCTAGAATCTGGGGTCATATCTTTAAACGCCTGGCATTTATATAAAGGATGGTCATGTTTGCATAATACGCACTTATTATTGTAAGGTTTATTTACTTCATTTGACGAAGAAATATAAAGATTTGTTTGTTTATATGGAATATGCTTATTATGAACGGACCTATCACCTTTATTGGCATTACCTTTATTGGTTTGCTCCGACTCAAGAACATCCGCACGGTTACGCAAAAACGTATAGAAATCTGTTAGCTGAATTGCTTTTAAGGTACTTTTACATTCTTCCCACTTGCGACTTGTGGTAGAATCAAGTTTAGAGGACATAGTATAAATTATCAGAGTGTCCCAATGATTAGTGGGTTCCTTCAATATCTCAAGTGCACGTAAATTCTTTTTAATATGGTCAATCATAAACCGCAATGAAATATGAGACTCTTTAGAGATTTTATCTAGGTTATATAAAGAGTTCAAATGATTATTTACTAAGATTCTAGTATTATTGTACCTTTCGCACAAAAGCTCCCATGCTCCAATATAATTGTCCGCCGTAAATTCGATAGATTCAATAACAATGGCGGCACTGCCTTCTAGAGATGAACGTAAATAGTGAAACTTACTCATGGCGGGTATGCGATCATTTTTATGAATGAGTGATTCAAACATGTCTCGAAATTCGAGCCATTTCAAATATTCTCCATTAAATGATGGGAGATTAATCGTGGGTAACCTAACTTGATTACAATCATTATTGCATCCCGCGGATTTAAAGTTTAAATGCGATGAGTTACCAGAACTATGGAATTCTTTCGCGAAATCGGCGCACTGATCTTTTAGAATTATTTGAGAAGACGCGATTAAATTACAAATTTTAGTTTCAATAGTATCACGCACTTCAAGTTCAGCTTCAACTTGTGAAGAAGTCACTAACCCCTCTATTTGTGACTGAATGTCATCAAAAGAGGTGGACAGTTCCTCAAACTTACTTAACTTTAATTTCAATTCGCCAAATTGAAGGCTGGTAATATTGTCACATTCTTGAATAGATGCTAAATAGTTCTGGTATCTAGTAATTCTACCTTTAATAGAAACGCGCTGTTGCTTTAAACCAGATAACACTTTACAACCTGGTTCCGTCATGGTTAATTGTTGGAGCAAAGAAAGAGTAAAATATGCAAGTTAAAGAAATAAAAGATCTGACCAGAATATCGTGCACAATAAAAAGTAGCCAGCAATCCGAAGATCAGTAGTAGGTAATGCAGCTGCACCGACAAGCACGCGGTGGCTGGTAGACTGCTGGTGCGCGTCGAGCCCGGCTGTGGTAGGAATCAGGGAACCGGGAACGATTGCGAAGTATATAGATGTAAGAACCACGTAGTAATTCTGGAAATATGTCGCAATTATTAAAGTACCTTAAAATATATTACTTGAATGAAGCGATTTACTCATAGAGATACTCAAAAGGTGCATATAACATGCATAAAAGATGCTTGAGTTATAATTTTAAAGATAATAGTTACGTAAAAGATGCATTAAAACATGTTTGAACAAGTTTAAAGATGTATTTAATATAAAATACTTGAACAAACTTAAAGATTATTTAAAATATGCATTAAAAGATGTAATTATTAAAGAATGCATTAACAGATGTATTTAGAGATGTCTAATAATGCTTAAAGATTTATTGAAATAGATTTGCATTAAAAGATGTAGGCTGGACGAAGAGCGCATATAGAGATGAATAGGTTAAGACTAAGATAGAGATGTACGTAACGTATTCACTAAGCAAAAGATGTAAAGGTAAAGCAAGCTTATTCTTAAGGAATAATAACAAAAGATGTTTAAATTAGCTGATTTTGTATAGTACTTGGTTTTAACCTAAATAGAAGAATGACGCAAGTAAAAAAAGATGATGCATTATAAGCACAATTAAGATTGCCATAACACTGTTCACACAAATAAAATCGTTAGAACTTAATAATTATTACTTACGCGTCAATGATTACTATCCTTAAGTATCGTACTTAAAAAATAATAATCTGATTATTTCCGAAGTACAAACACTAAAACCAAATTCACTTTCCTCACAAGCAACCACCAACCACAACAGCATTCCTTTGTTTTCCAATGTTGGACCGCTCGTAAGAGAATTTTCTTCATAAATATCTGACTCCAATTTTATATGTATCACGTCGGGGTCACCAAATGTTTCCGCCGATAGCTGCCTTAATAAAACTATTTAAATCTTCGAGAATACATTAAGTACTTTTTATTTACAATAACAATAATCATTTTTAAAAACAAAACGTGCGTCTCATCGCCGCCGTAAGAAGCCCATATAATAAAAACAAAAGAAGCGCGTGGAACACGCAGTCTTAATTCAAATGGAATCGAACGGGCTCCGTGTAGGTTCCACACCATGCAGGTTGGCGTTAACAATAATAGATAATGATGATTTTCATGAAATAACCTTTTAATTAAAGAAGAGAACATTTTACCAAAAAACAAGATATACAAAGCGCATTACAAAAGCGAATTCGTAATGAAATTCGAATAACGCCTTTAAAGGGATTTAAACAATTAATTTTAAAAGCGAGGCAGGTGTCGCTGTTATTTCATTAAATTTGAGACAAAAGGACTTATCTCATTGTTTGTTTTAATCATTAGAACAGAGGCTAAATAAATGGTTTTGAGAGAGAAAAAGTTACGCCACTTTTGTTTTGAAGTAACGACTTTTTTCGTTCCTGCGTATCCATTACTCGTTCTTTTGGAAACAACAAATTTTTTTATCAACTAAAACGCAAGTATATATCTAAATGCAGTGCAGGTACAGTTCTCATTAATTTTGAAAAGTTTTAGAGCCTTATTGCGGTCAAAAAGCCTCCCTAATTTTCCTTATTCATTATACTTACCTTATTTTGTCAAGCACCGGTAAAAATAATCAGGATTCTTGACTTCTTTTACATAAAAAAGTTGACATGTTTTGTCACTTAGAAAAACGTCGCAAATGTACTGGTTATGAGTGTTTTTTGTTCTTTTTGTTTTCCGATATTTCATTATATTAGCGTAGGCGTGTGTTAAAAATTGTTACCAACCGTGGAATGAAAGCTATTTTTTATTCCGAGAAATTTGGGGTTGGACTACATACTACTATTGTCAGCTGAGTCGGCTACTAATATGGGAACTCTAAAGTTTTAGAAATATAAGCTTAAAATTGGAATGAAACAACTATACAGATAACAGATTTAACGACGCGTATTTACTACGTGAGTTAAATCCGTTATTATAGTTGTTTCATACCAATTGGTAATAACCGCGAAGGTATCAGAAATTAACAGCATAAAAATTAAAATAGATACCTACCTATGCGAAATATATCGCACCTACGCTGCAACAACGTCACTTATGCATTTTTTTTTTAAATCTGTGTATGAGGAAACATAAATGTGTCATTATTAATGTTTCCTCATACTCAGATATTTTTCAAAAATAATTGCATAAGTGACGTTGTTGCAGCGTAGGTGCGATATAACCTAGTATGACTTTAGCATATTGAGAGTATTGTCAGCTCAGTCGTGCTACGATTATGGAATCTGTAAAGGCTCCGAAACGTCAGCCAAAAAAATAAAATACGCGAGTTAAGTCCGTCTATAGTCGTTTTATTTATAGTGCTTTTATTCCAAAGTCTACTGTACGTATGTGTTTACTTAATTATAAATTAATAGCTTCTGCACGCGACTTCGTCCGCGTGGAACTCCTCCTTTTTTGCAGTCGGTTAAAAAGTAGCCTATGTCTTTTCTTAGACTCCAGACAGACAGAGTTACTTTCGCATTAATAATATTATATATATATATATATATATAATAGGGAATAGTAGGGAATAGCAGGGATGTTTGTTTTAAAAACAATGTTTTATCTGCTAGTTTGAAGTAGGTAGTATAAAGATTACTCTGGGCGTGTTTTGAAACTGTAATTTAATGAATAACCATTTTCATTGGTAAATAGAAATATTTTGTTATTAAGAGTGTTTACTTTTACAAAATTATTCTTGTGGAATTTATTAATTTCATTTCTCCTCTCATTCGGAATTCTCTTTGAGAATTTGTTCCGAGTGTGGAATGTATTGTGTTTTTTGTGGTTGAAATATAATTCTACTTTGAACACATAAACGTTATTCAAATAATTTATTTTACTTTTTATTTCATACTAGGATCTGTCCGCGACTTCGTCTACATACGAGAAACACCACTTAGGGGATGAATTTACAAATTTACAAATTTCTAACCCTTATAATTTAGCCTCTGCGTTGATATGTCAGTCATAAAATCTGCTTTTCTTTTTATTTTTATGTACCTACTAGTTGTGCCCGCGACTTCGTCCGCGTGGAATAGTTATTCTTCATATAGGCTTCATATTTTCCCCGTTTTTTTACACATTTTCAACTGTTTCTTGCTCCTATTTGGTCGCAGCGTGACGTTAAATAGCCTAAAGCCTTCCTCGATAAATGGTCTGGTCAAAAAAAATCTGATTTTTTAAATTAAAACCAGTAGTTCCTGAGATTAGCGTGTTCAAACAAACAAACAAACTCTTTAGCTTTATGATATTAGTATAGATTACTAGCAACCCGCTCTGGCTTCACACGGGTGCTATAAACCTTATTTTTGAATCACCCCTTCATTTTAAAATATATCAAAATCCGTTGCGTAGTTTTAAAGATTTAAGAACACATAGCGATGGACAGACAGCGACAGCGACTTAGATCCATATTAAAAGAAATACCTCATTGAGTTTCTTATCGTTTTTTCTCGAGTGAGGTTCTTCGGAAACGGTATCTGACCTTAATAAGTGCTCGTAGAAGCCTAAATTGAATAAATAATAATGTTCTTAATAATTTCTGATACCACCGCAGTTATTACACATTTGAATGAAACAACTATTAACGGATTTAACTCGCGTATTTTATTTTATTTGCCGTTTCGAATCAGTACTAATATCCCTACTTCCCTACTACAATATTATATATTATATTATTAATATTATATATTATATTTGTTGCGAACTCCTTGCTGTGTGTGTATATAGTTTTATAGTTTTACTTTTATTGGCTATTGCCCTTTTTTATAAATCGATTGTTTTTGTATTGTCATTTAGTTTAGTTTTTGATTTGATTGTGTTCTGATATTGTGTTGTACTGTTCGTTGTAAAGTTACCTAATTAAATTCCATTATTATTCCTATAACCTATTGTTTTTAGTACTTACAGTCCATTACTCACCAACAATATTATTATATTATTATATAATATTATAAATGCGAAAGTAACTCTGTCTGTCTGTCTGTTACGCTTTCACGCTAAAACTACTGGACCGATTTAAATGAAATTTGGTACTAAGAATGTCCAGACATTCTTGAGTCTGAGAAAGGACATAGGCTACTTTTTAACATACTGCAAAAAAGGAGGAGTTCCACGCGGACGAAGTCGCGGGCAGAAGCTAGTTCTTTATAATTTCCATAATCGTAGCACGACTGAGCTGACAATAGTCTAACAATAGATGATTTTGATTATGTAGGATTTTAGACTATTTCAGTTTGGTCCTATTTCCTTCAGTGAATATGTACATTACCTTCAATGAGTAGGCGCAGTTGAAACCGATCTGGAATCATAATAGAAAGGTGATGCCGTCATCTGTGGCGGCTGATTGCGACCTGTTTCATCAAACAGCCTTCGCGACGATTAACGCTGAGTGCTTTTGAAAGCTTTCGAGGGAAAAGCTCAAGCGGGGACAATGATTATGATTTTTGATGCCTTCGCGGTTATTACATATTGAAATTAAATAATTATAATAATACTAGCTTCTGCCCGCGACTTCGTCCGCGTGGAACTCCTCCTTCTTTGCAGTCGGTTAAAAAGTAGCCTATGTCCTTTCTCAGGCTCCAGACATTCTTTGTACCAAATTTCATTTAAATCGGTCCAGTAGTTTTAGCGTGAAAGCGTAACAGACAGACAGACAGAGTTACTTTCGCATTTATAATATTAGTAGGGATAGGAATGCCTTCGCGGATATTATACATTGGAATGAAATTACAAGGGATTTAATTTGTATATTTTACGTTTGACGTTTTGAAAACTTCACAGTTCCCATATTCGTAGCAAGACTGAGCTGACGATATTCTAGAGTAAAATTTCCAATGCCTGCACGGTTATTGCGTATTGGAATAAAACAATGATATATTATTTTATTATATTTGCTGACGCTTCGAAAACTAACTATATAATAATTATAATGTAATTTGTCAGTTTGGTCGTTTACTCCAATAAGATTTTAACAGTTCATCCAATTTATGTTTAAAGAATTAAAATATAAAAAAAATCTTCCGAATTGTAGATAAAAGAACGATAGAAAAAACCTATCAAATAATTTTATACAGAAAAACAGCATTGCTTAGTTTATGACTATAATTAAAAAATATAGGTACAGCATGAATTTCTGTAAATGTACCTATATTTTGGAATGAAACAAGTATTAACAGATTTAACTCGCGTATTTTTATTTTATTTTATTAGCTGACGTTTCGGATTCTTTACAGTTTCCATAATAGTAGCACGACTGAGCTGACAATAGTCTAACGCTAAAGCTGTTCTGTCAGCTCAGTCGTGCTACGATTATGGAAACTGTAAAGAAACCGAAACGTCAGCTAATAAAATAAAATAAAAATACGCGAGTTAAATCCGTTAATAGTTGTTTCATTCCAATGTGTAATAACCGCGAAGGCATCAGAAATTATTATGTACCTATATTTTTCTCATATTTTGCACCACACATTTCTATTCGTTAATAACAGTAGACGTTACCGTTATTTCGGCAAACAGTGAAGCTGGAATAGACCTTACGAGTAAGCGGCGCAATGGAAGAGAAAATACCTCATAATTTAACCACTGAGGCAGCTGAGATTACTGGGCTGTGTTTAGGTATTTTGCTTCGCTTGTACATTTTGGGCTGGATTTGCTAAATTTACTTCAATTTGAGTTAAGATAAACTAATTTAACGTTGGAATTATGTTTGCGCTTTCATATTAAGATAATTGTACGTATATAAGCATATATAAGTACAATAGTTTTTATGACCGTATTTTACTGAGGATAATTTACAAAAAAATATGAAGGTAAGGTCTACTTAATTATTTCTGATGCCTTCGACGTTATTACACATTGGAATAAAACAATTATAACGGATTTTATTCGCGTTTATTATATTATTTGATTTGAAAACTTTACAGTTATCATATTCGTTGGACTTTAGCGTTAGAACTATCGTCAGCCCAGTCGTGCTATGAATATGGAAACAGTAAAATTTTCAAAACGTCAACCTAAAATAATATACGCGAATTAAATCCGATATATTTTCGAACTATAAACGGATTTAACTTGCGTATTTTATTTTATTGGCTGACATTTCGGAACCTTTGCAGTTTCTATAATCGTAACACGACTAAGCTGACGACAGGCCCACGCTAAAGTGATAATTATACAATTTTTAAAACTACCTTATTTTCTTATTTACAAAAATTAAGTACTACCCCGTTCTATAATTAGAATCCGATAGATTACATGGTCATAATTTATATGTATCGATAGTGAGACCGTTAAGAAAATAAGTAGTTACCTAAGTAATTGCTTTATTCCTAAGTTTTAGTTAGTTACACCGTATATTTTACCTCCATATAATATTAAATTTTAATTCAATTCACGTACATTGCTGGGTGTAAGGCTTTCGAGGCAATCTCATGCGTCATAACACAGCACGGCACAGTGCCTCCATTGTTTCCAACAATGCGCCATTATGATTTCAAACTAATGGCAATGCCGCTTCTGTTATTATTACGCTGTGTTTATTGTAGTAAGTAAATTGTTAACTATTAGAAAAACTTTTTACTTAGTAAGTACTTTTTTTTCGTTGATTAAATTCTTTCTTCTTGTTTTCTTTCGTTTTTCCGGGATAATAATATATAAGCACATAAATAAAATATATCAATATATTTATGTTACGTTTCGACATATTATTTATTTACTCCAAAAAATTGTAAATTTGATAATAATTTCTGATGCCATCGCGGTTATTATAAGTACATTGGAATAAAACAACTTTAAACGAAGTTAACTCGAGTATTTTATTTTATTGTGTGACGATTCGGAGCCTTTACAGATTCCATAATCGTAGCACGACTGAGCTGACAATAGTCTTACGCTAACTTATACTTACTTATGCTAACTTATTAGTCTTATAACCTTATTACTATAATTTTTAAACGTTATATTTAAATCTATTAGCATTTCGTAAAAATCTTTCTTTTGGCTCAATCATTATTATGTATCGTTTATACGTATACGTACATGTTGTCAGAATTAAACGAGTCTAGTCTTATTGATGTGGTACCTAGTTTTTTTCTTCTATATTTCGGGCAAGAGACTGAAGGTAGAATCGTGCTCAATACTACCTAGCATGTTTAACTATCAAAATACTATTTTGATAGGACAGTAGTCATTAAGCTGTCTAGACAGGTATTGAATAATTGATGAACTAACTACACGTTTTAAACGAGACTTCGTATCTGTAACTATCCAAAATTGAGGTACTTATTCTTTATTTACTTTTCGGTTTGTATTTTATAAACAGAAACATTTCAAAATTTTAGATAACGTTATTTTTACGGAATAAAATAATTAGGTACAATGGATTTAACTTAAGTAAGTAGGTATATATTTTGGAATGAAACGACTATTAACGGATTTAACTCGCGTATTTTATTTTAATTGGCTGACGTTTCGGAGCCTTTACAGATTCCATAATCGTAGCACGGCTGAGCTGACAGTAGTCTAATGCTAAAATCTTTAGCTATTTCTAGTTAAATCTGTTCATAGTTGTTTCATTCCAATGTGTAATAACCGCGAAAGCATCAGAAATTATTACTAACTGGCGGTTCGCCCCGGCATCGCGCGGAACCCTATTTTTTTCCAAAATGAAATTTAGTCTATGTTATTCGTGGATAATGTAGCTTTCGAATGGTGAAAGAATTATTAAAAACGGTCCAGCAGTTTTTGAGCCTATTCATTACAACCAAACAAACAAAGTTTTCCTCTTTATAATCCCTACTAATATTATAAATGCGAAAGTAACTCTGTCTGTCTGTCTGTTACGCTTTCACACTAAAACTACTGGACCGATTTAAATGAAATTCGGTACAAAGAAAGTCTAGGGCCTGAGAAAGGACATAGGCTACTTTTTAACCGACTGCAAAAAAGGAGTTTCACGCGGACGAAGTCGCGGGCAGATTAGTGTAAATTAAACCAATTCTTTTTAAAACACAATATTCTTGGCAAACGGAAGCGCCTCAAGCATATTATTATATATTTTATTCCTTTATAAAGTCTCACGTAAAGGGGCTCACAGCTTTCCTTCATAAATTGCTAGAATTGTGAGTTTTATTCTTAGAGCGAGGGCAGTGGGTATTCGTGGTACTGCAGCGAGCTTGACGGGTAAGGTGGCGGTAAGTCATAAACAAATAACGGGTATATACGGATAACTATATAGTTAAGTATATATATATATATATATATATATATATATATATATATATATATATATATATATATATATATTATATATTATTATATATATAATAATATTATCAACACATCAACCAAAAGACGTCTGGACATAGATTAGATCTCCACCAAAAATGACCACATTGACCGTATAAAATATGAAAAGGTACCTATGAAATGAAATGGTAAAATATGAAAAGGGGGGACTTAAGATTTTTTTAAGGCCTCAGAAACGATACTTTTCCCCCGTTTATGAAACATTTTCGGTTACTGCTCCGCAACTATAAGACCTAGCGTGATATTATATAGCCTATGTTACTCGGGGATAATGTAGCTTTCCAAAGGTGAAAGAATTTTTGAAATCGGTCCAGTAGTTTCGGAGCCTATTCATTACAAACATACAAAAATACAAAAATACAAATCTTTCCTCTTTATAATATTAGTAAGTATAGAAGTATAGATTACCTATACATAACACTAGCGGTCCTGGCAGACTCTGACTTCGTCCCGTCCGGCAAAGAAGCGCTATATTAATCAATCGATTTGACAGTTGTCATTTTTGAGTTTTGTTAAAGGTAGGTACTATTTTTAAACAAATTTCTTGTTTTTTTTTCTACTGGAACGTGATACAAAATCCTATGTCCTTCTCCTGGTTTTAAGCTACCTCCCCGCCAATTTTAAGCCAAATGAGTTTAGTTCTTGAGTTATAAATGGAGTAACTAACACGACATTATTTTAAATCACGGCGGCATTGTATTACTTATCTTTTGTAAATCGCAAATACAACTTACTCATTAAATGAGTACCTATTGCACAAAAATTCTGTATTTTTCTATAACGCCTCTTTCTGTAATTTATGCCGTGAATTTCCCTTGCGGCCGCACAGAGCTTGCACTTATTAAATGTAATCGCACCACTGCCACTATTAAAACAAAAATAATACATTGTATACTTCAATACATAATATTTCCTATATTAGTGTTATATTTTCTGATGTATTCCAGGGTGGTTATTTTCCTTGAATTTTGCGAGATCATAATAAGATGGGATTATTATACTTATAAAAATCTATGATAGTTAATATACCTATTTGACATTATAAGTATGACAAAATCTTATTGTAATTTTGATGTTAACTATTATTTAATTTTAATCTTATTGTTCTTTGTTTTTGTTTTTGACGATCTCAATATGAGTACATGTAATTTGACATAATAATAAATGTAATTATATTGTATGAATTTTGGGAAATAAATAAATCTAATCTAATCTAATCTATTATATACATTAATAGAAAGCGGGATTATAAGCAGATGGGATTATACATGTATATTTTAGCTCTTTTAGCTATTATAATATTATGCTTTTAGTTAATCGTAGTACCTGGTCTACTGTAAAAGAACTAGGTACGTAATTTTATTTATTCGATTTTTCTTATAAATAACTAGCTGACCCGGCGAACTTCGTACCGCCCTATAATCAAGAAATATGTGTTAGGTACCTTTTTATCTGAATGATAGATTTTTTTTCTTACATAAGAACCTTCTCCTAATAATAACAAATACAACAAAAAAAGAATTAGTGAAATCCGTCAAGCCGTTTTCATGTTATGTCGTGACAACAGAGAACTGGTTTTATTTATATATATGATATAAAAGTACATAATTTGGGATTTTCAAACCTGAACACGTTTCTAATCTATTTATTTTTTTATTTCTTAGGTCGGCCAACAGTATTATTTATTAATTAATTATCAATAAATACATTATTTAAGTAGGAGAAAAAACTTAGGTTAGATGCATAACTAATAATAGGAAAACACAACATGCTTCTACCTATTTATTAAAATTTTTGCTAACTTCATACTGTACCAGTACATCTTGTATCAAACATTTTTCAATTTCAACTTTCTCTTCGTCATTTAAGGTCCATTTTACTTTGATTCATATTCACAGGTTTAAAAGGTAAAAAGGCTTTACCGGCATCTCAACACTTTCCTCATCTCGTCACATTTTTAAAACTCTTTCACTCTGAGAAGCAATCTAAAAGTTAAATTAAATTTACATATTTATGACGCCGGATTTTTGTATGAAATGTCTTAAAAAATATATTACCATCATGTAAACAAGAGGTTTTTCCGACTGTAAGTATCTAGACTGGGCTAAAACAAGCAAATATAAGTATATGGGAATGAACCACTATTAACCGATTTAACTCGCATATTTTTATTTTATTTTAATCGGCAAGCGTAGTGTAGGACGTCCTCAGGCAAGGTGGAGTGACGATTTGCGTAAGATGGCTGGCAGGAGCTGGATGCAAGCAGCCCAAGATAGAGCAAAGTGGCGTGCAATTGGAGAGGCCTATGTCCAGCAGTGGACTGCGATGATGATGATGATGATTATTTTTAATATTATAGGTAATCATGTTGTAGGTACGCACTCAGTTTCAAATTGGACTTAATAAGAATAACTTAGTATTGTAAAGCAAAAGTTAAAAATAAATAAATAAATATCTTTGGACAATTCACACCAATTATCTAGTCCCATTTTAAGCAAAGCTTGTATTATGGGTACTAGACAACGGATAAATATACATAAATACATATAAGACATCCAAGACTCGGGTACAGATGCCAGTGCTCATCACATTGACATCTGCCCCTAGCGGGATTCGAACCCGCAACCTCCGGTTTCGTAGTCAGGGCCTCTGACCACTAGACCAACAGGCCGTCAAAGAGTTGGTTATCATCTAAATGAAATCAATTTTAATGTACGAGTATACTACATCATAACATACTATATTATTAAATTCCATAATATCTTAAGCTAAAAAAATATAAACCATAATATCTAGAACTAGGTCCTCAGAATTCACTATGTACTAGAGTTACTTTAGTGTTACACTACGTGCTACGAATATGGGAACTGTAAAGTGTTCGAAACGTCGGAAAATAAAACTTACACGAACCCATTAACGCCTTTGACAAATTGATTCAACGTAAGAATATGATTTTGAAGCAAGTAGGTGCTAAAAATAGATTTTGATTAATAACACAAAGTTAATTAATTTATATAGGGCAGTGTCAAGAAGGTGCGCCGTCTCGCGGGTGACATACTTCTTAGTGACAGACAGACTGCACGCAATAAAAAAGCCTTAATTTCATAACATTATCAATTTGAATTACATAATGCTTTATAAAAAAAAGTGGGTAGGATTCCTTCGGGGTTAATACACATTGGAATAAACTATAAACGGAATAAACTATAAACGGAATAAACTATAAACGGATTTAACTTTAGCGTTAGACTATCGTCATCAAAGTCGTGATACGAATATAGGAACTGTGAAGTTTTCTAATCGTCAGCATCTAAAATAACATACGTTTTTGATTAGTTTAGCGTTAGACTATTGTCAGCTCAGTCGTGCTACGATTATGGAAACTGTAAAGAATCCGAAACGTCAGCTAATAAAATAGAATAAAAATACGCGAGTTAAATCCGTTAATAGTTGTTTCATTCCAATGTGTAATAACCGCGAAGGCATCAGAAATTAATAACATAGGTACGTTAGTTAAATCCGTTTAATTTTTTATTCCAATATACCTAAGAATACCTAATTTAACATTTTACTTAATTTTTTAGAAATCGTTTCTAATTATAATAAAACTTTACGGTTACTAAGGGATTAATTATAAAGATAAATATCAAAATAATATTATATTTTAGGTATGTCGTTAATTTGCCTACTCTAAATATTATAATTTTGCCCACGCAGCCGCGTAACGGAGCAGTGAGGAATGATAACAGAGAAATGTTTCTGTCTTGACTTTATACGACAGTTTCTGTATATCATTGTACTCGTCGTGTACCTATTTTACGCACTGAAATACTTGATAAAGACTGCGCATTTACGCAGACGCATGACGCATTTTAATTAAAGATACGGGTGATTCCACTGGCGTTTCAACCGCCGTCAGTCCCTTGCCATAAATATTGAAGAATTAAGCTACAATAAGATTTAAACTCTATTAATTTTGACGACAAGTGCGAGCGCAGTATGTCGTCGCATCAAAACGTAACTCTTGTTGTAGCTAATTTCTTCAATATTCAGGACAACGGACTGACGGCGGTTGAAACGCCTGTGTAATCACTCATACGCCATTTTGTTTTATATTAATTATAATACTTACTTAGTGCTCGCCTACGCTGTAAAAGAAACTTGTGCAAAATTTTAAGTTTTTAACCTATTAGGCCCTGCGTTGATATGCCAGTCATTAAGTCAATTTTCCTTTTATATATTAGGTAAGTATATAGATTCGTTAACATTGCAACGTTTTTTGTTAAATTAGAATCCACAAAGGAATGAAAACAGGCCGGAACTACTTAGACAACAGGTTGTCAAATTCGTAGCCAAGAGTTACCACTTTAACTATTGTTTTTTTATTTTCAGGTTGTCAATGTCATAGCCGAGGAATACCATTTAGCAAAATTGTTGTCAAAATTCTATTACTAAACGGCTATCCACTATAATAAACAGTTGTCAAAGTCATAGCCAGAGATTACCACTTAGTCATAGTCATGGATTAACAACCAGCTGTCAAAGTTATAAGCAGCGGTCACCACTTTGCCAACAGGTTATCAAAGTTGTAGCCAGAGATTACCACTTTATCGACCGGTTGTCAAAGTCATTACCTAGGGTTTGCCAACAGGTTGTCAAAATGAAAAAATAATTAAGCAATAGAAGGTTACTAAAATTAAGATTGCACAAAAGCAATGGATTCTTAGCATGTTACCGTACAATTATTCATTAAAACAAAAGTTGCTAATGACTTGCTGTTCTTTATCTGAGATCTAGTAATTAAGGTAACTAATAGCGTTTTCTGATTTTATCAATAATTAAATCTTTGAAGGAAGTGTTTTAGGTTGGATTAATTAATTCTTACCATATTATAATACTAGTTGCTTTATTACGGGTTTTGGGGTTCCGTACTTTATTATAAATCGTTATTTAGTTAAAATTCTAACCCTAAGTGAAAAAAATTGCATAAAAATTTTTCAACAGAATCAATGGAAGCAAGGGCGTGCATTCCATATAGGTACAATGGTAGGTATAAATGTATGGAGTGCCTAACCTGACGTGGAACATGCGCGACCCTCTTTGCCAAAAACTAACTTGTAATGTACATACTTAATACTTATACTGTTTTTTAAAAAAATGCATGTCTCAGTTCTTTTGTTCTTTCCTGTCTTATTTTATATTTTTTTCAATTCCATTAACTTATTTGTGTTGTCAACATTAAGTATGATTATAATAACATTTTTTGCGGTGTAGATAAATTACCATAATATAAATTGCATGTATTTATGTGGAACTATGTTCTCATGGAAGTGATGTATTCTTATATTATGGGAATAAATGTCTTTAAACCTAAACCTAAACTGTACGCGGACCGAAGTCGTTTACAAGAGCTATCCCTACTAATATTATAAATGCGAAAGTAACTCTGTCTGTCTGTCTGAAACGCTTTTACGCTAAAACTACTGGAAATTTAGTACAAAGATAGTCTGGAGCCTGAGAAAGGACATAGGCTACTTTTTAACCGACTGTAAAAAAGGAAGAGTTCCACGCAGACGAAGTCGCGGGCAGACGCTAGTAATATTATAAATATAGACTAAACTCTCAGAAGTAAAATCAATCACAATTAAACGTTGTAAACAAGCCAGTTGGTGTGAGAGCATTAATCACATTATATAATTGTCTGTCCGGAGCGGTGCAGTTAATTTAGTCGGTGCATCTAGAACAATGCAGTCCTTGGAGGATGCAGTTCATGTCATAGACAAATTAAGGCATTAGAGGTCAAGCAATATATTATTTACGTTTGATACTTATTCACGAGTATTGTAACGTTACTGTATTATTAATTATACTAATATTATAAAGAGGAAAGGTGTGTTTGTTTGTTTAGATTGAATACGATATCGACAAGTGGACGCTTACCTTAAACGGCTGGACCGATTTGAAAAATTCGTTCACTGTTGGGAAGCTACACTATTCCCGAGTAATCCCTACTAATAATTAAATGCGAAAGTAACTCTGTCTGTCTGGCTGTCTGTCTGTTACGCTTTCACGCCAAAACTACTGGACCGATTTAAATGAAATTTGGCACAAAGAAAGTCTGGAGCCTGAGAAAGGACATAGGCTACTTTTTAACCGACTGCAAAAAAGGAGGAGTTCCACGAGGATGAAGTCGCGGGCAAAAGCTAGTAGGCTATAAAAAAAAGATCACTCAAGAAAGCATCTGTTACTGTCACATTATAATAAGCAAAGTGACAGGTACTAACAGACGCGTCAAAAGTACGAAATCAAAATTGAGCACCCGTATACAAGGTTCAAAGACCTGGTGTGAAATGGAACCCATCCAGGGTTCCATACTTATAATCCAAATATACAACGACCTGACCAAGACAAGTTGCCACCAAAATGTATGGGATTTGACATCCGGGAACGACACTGTCACAAGCGTTCGCGGATGTCAAATCACATACATTTTGGTCGTTTCGTTTAACGTTAACGTTGAACGTTGGCACCTTGTCTAGACCCCCTTATCTAAATAAATACAAATATCCAACGGCCTGGTGTAAAATAGAACCTTAAATAAACCTTATAAAACTACAAGTCTTGAACTGGTTACCTATTTACCGCAGTTAAGTAAAAGTGCAATTATTAGATTTACTCCAAGGACCGTTTATTCTGCGGCGGTGCAGTTAATTGCATCTGGGACGTTTAAATAAAGGAACAATGCAGCTAACAGAGTGCACGCAATAATGTTAACTTAAGGACATTGCTTTACTCAATCCCAAAGTAAGGATAATTATTTCAATTGTAATGCAATGAGAATCTAAATCGAAAATACGTTTATTCAATTCTGATGCCTTCGCGGTTATTATACATTGGAATGAAACAGCTTTAACGGATTTAACTCGCGCATTTTATTTTGATTGGCTGACGCGTCGGAGCCTTTACAGATTCCATAATCGTAGCACGACTGAGCTACCTATCTTTAGCATAAGACTATTGTCAGCTCAGTCGTGCTACGATTATGGAAACTGTAAAAAATCCGAAACGTCAGCAAATTAAATAAAATAAAAATACACGAGTTAAATCCGTTAATAGTTCGCACCTTCGGTGGCACAAGGGCACAATTGTCAAAAAATCGAAAAATGAGCCAAGTATACAGAAATGTTCCAAAAAAAATTAGAACATTTCTGTATACTTAACTCAATTTTGGATTTTTTGACAATTGTGCCCTTGTGCCACCGAAGGTGCGAGTTGTATTCCAATTCCTAAGGACATTGCTTGACACAATCCCAAATTAAGGATAATGATTTTAACTGTAATGCAATGAAAAGGAGAACTTTTCTTGAAATTATTTGGAATATTTATTGGCCTACGAAAGTTCAAATTTTAATTTTATTTGTTAGGTACTAACTTCCGCCCGCGACTTCGTCCGCGTGGAACTCCTCCTTTTTTGCAGTCGGTTAAAAAGTAGCCTATGTTCTTTCTCAGGCTCCAGGCTTTCTTTGTACAAAATTTCACTTAAATCGGTCCAGTAGTTTTAGCGTGAAAACGTAACAGACAGACAGACAGACAGACAGAGTTACTTTCGCATTTATAATATTAGTAGGGATTTTTAGGTTTCTATAACTAAATGGTAATATACCCCTATTACTGAAACTCCGATGTCCGTCTGTCACCAGGCTGTATCTCATGAACTGTGATAGTTAGACAAAGTAAAAATTTCACAGATGACACTGACATCTGTCCCTAGTAGGATTCGAACCCGCAACCTCCGGTTTTATAGTCAAGGGATCTAACCACTAGACCAACATGTAAACAGACGAATAAAAAAAAAACAGAATCAAAATCGGTTCATGCGTTAGGGAGCTATGATGCCACAGACAGACAGACACACACACACACACACAAACACACACACACACAAACACACACACACACACACACACACACAAACACACACACACACACGTCAAACTTATAACACCCCGTCGTTTTTGCGTCGAGGGTTAAAAATGATAAAAAAGAACGTAACATTCTCCACATATAGTAGTCTTTTTGCACAGTTGTTATTTAGGTCCCAGGTCATAATATAAGACCTAAAGTGCTGTAATATAGAATCCAGCGATATTCAAGCGACACCTCACGATTTACAAATAAAAAGCATAACAAATGCATTCACAATGCTTGGAATAGCAGCCTTTGGAAGTCTAGAATACTTTGCTATGTCGACGTGTTAGTGGCATTATAAGCGAATTGCAGACGAGTTCTGTAAAAGAGCTGGGAGCCTACAAGGTGCCAACGTTCAACGTTATCGTTAAACGAAACGACCAAAATGTATGGTATTTGACATCCGCGAACGTTTGTAACGTACGTGACAGTCGTTCGCGGATGTCAAATCTCATACATTTTGGTGCCATCGTTTAACGTTAACGTTAAACGTTGGCACCTTCTCTAGGCCCCCTGATTATGTAATTATCAATCCACACAAGTTTCATACGTTTTTAAACGCACTTTAGCAAGGATAAAATACATTTTTGACAAAATTTTACTGTTAATACATTTTTGAAACTCAGCAGAATGTCATTATAACGACAATTATACAAGTTAGGTAAACTAATATACGTACTTACCAAAATATATAAAATGCTGTATTAAATCAATACATAGTATAAAACAAAGTCGCTTTCGTTGTATGTCCGTATGTATGCTTAGATCTTTAAAACTACGCAACGGATTTTGATGCGGTTTTTTTTAATAGATAGAGTGATTCTTAAGGAAGGTTTATAGCACCCGTGCGAAGCCGGGGCGGGTCACTAGTATATTATATAATGTTAAGTACTAATTAATTACCAAGGGCGTGCATTTCATATAGGCACAATGTCAGTGCCTACCCTGCCGCCATACTTACGCTCCTCCCACTGCACGTGCCTGACCTATAGCTCTAACACGTAGGATAAAAGCAAGCGTCATAGTGGCATAAGTGGCTGGTTGGTTCTGGATCACGTTCGACGTCGGATCGTAACGTGACATTGCATGACGTGATTCAGGCTTGAGCTGATCCTTTCGTGAATATTAAATGTGTCACGTTAAAAGGGACGTTTTGACTCTGAGTGGATTTTGAAGGATTTAGGTGATCTGTTTAGGAACCCTTATAATGTGTATTGTTGTTTTTTTGCAACTAAAGACGTGGTTCTTTATGTTTTACTTTTTTGGTAATTTAAGTATCTACTAAAAACTTTAAAATAATAAAATTAGGCATAATGACACATTATTTTTCTTTGTTCATCAATTAGATTACTAAAAAATATTGAACACATTTTTCTCAACAATATTTTTCTCAATCATACAATAAACGACAGTGAAAAACGCTTTAATAATTTGGTAAAGGGGGCTCGTTACATCACGTTATAACATAAATTGTACGATATTCTTACGTCATGTGTCTACAACTCCAGAAGCACTTTGACATTTTTTATTTATTTTTAGTAAAGAAGCAATAAGTGTGCAATAATTTTCAAAAAACTTACTGACGGACAAAAGAATTTCATTTTATACCAAGTCGTCATCCTTATTATCGGTCTAGGTAGGTAAGGAGCAATAATTACTGTAGTAGTATAATGGCAGTGTTATATAAAAGAAAAATTGCATTACATATATCATCGGGCGCACACAAAATAATAATATGTTCTAATATGAGTTTTATTTATTGACATACGTATACATTATAAAAGAAGTTCAACATAAAGGAATTACCCAGTTAATCTAAAATAAAATTTATTTAAACACACGTAATGAAACAAAGTACAGAGATAATAAACAAAACTTCACCATATTTAAAGTTATTCATAAACAAATGCCATTATAGCTGTATAACGTAGTTATAAAGTGTTATTAGGGCGCATCAAGCGGTATATCTGCTATTTACTCAGGCTCCTTATTCAGACCACATTATAATATTGTATGAGAAGGATAACCCTATTTGTCCGTGACCGGTTGCTACAGCCACTCTTGTACAGCTTGCTTATAACTTAAGAGATCCTATAAAAAGATAAGGCATTTCTATTTTAAAAATTTAAACAATAATTTTGAACTAAATATGGACCTATCTATACAAAAAGAGAAGCAGACTCAATGGCTGACGTATCAACGCAGAACCTAAATTATATAGGTTAGAAACTTAAAATTGCGCACAGGAAAGCATTAAAAAAGGATTTTTAAAAATTCACCGCCTAACAACGATAAGCATCGGTATATTATCACAGACGAATTCGCGGTCAGAAGCTAGTTAGTAAGAATCTACGTTTAGCTAAATACTACCAATCACACACATACACACACAGTCTCTTAGATAAGGTACAGCGGCGTAAATTAAAAAAAGGTCTTGAGTGGCAAACGTGTTTTGATATAATATTAGGTAGCTATTAATACCTAAGCATTCCATTTAGGGACAATGGTATTACCCTGAAGTGGTACATGCGCGCCCCTTACTGCACGCGCCTGCTAAGTAGTACATACCTAATTTACCTACGCAACTCCCACGCGTCCTTATATATTATTTGACGCTTATACGTAATGAATTTGACCATTTTTATTTTTAATCTTTATTGTTTCATCTGTTTTTCATAGGATACGCAGCCCAGGGTTCGGCCGGCACTTTATTCCGTGACCCGCATTTTCCTGCCTTTTTTGAAATCTCCGTTTTTTGTACCCACAAAGTTATTATGCTTTCTACTAGGTAGCAAGGGCGAGCATTCCATATAGGAACATTGTCACTAATGTATGGAGTGCCTACCCTGAGGTCATAGTTACACTCCCCTCATTACACGCGCCTGTTAGGTAGGTACTTCTCTGAAACAAATCAATGGATTTTTTCAAAATCTACCTCAATAGAAGAGGTGCTTGGTAAAAAAAGTTTACACCAAAATGCCATAATAATGTTTTTATTTATAGAAGTACCTACCTAGGTATCCATCGTATTTTTTTTTATATTTTATGTTGTGTACTTATTGAAAAAATGCAAAGTTTCATTTCAATTTAACCACCTTAATCAGATAAAATAGTAAACATGTACCTCATTATTTATAATTGAATTATTTTTTCATTGTAAAAATAAGATTTACTAATTAAGAAGAATAACAAAGATGTAGGTACCTATTCTAAAGAATCTGCTTTCGTTTCTATTATATTTGTTGATATTCTTACTGTTTTTACTTGCAAAATATTATCTCAAAATGTACCGTTTACTTATCTTAAAGTTAATATAATATTAAAAGTAATTTTCATACTAAGTACTAGTATTAAGACCAAAGTTTGATTTTTACACCCACGTTTTCGATAAACATTATTTCAAATAACCTTCATTAATTAATAAAAGTTTTAATATTAAATTTTGCTGTAAATATTTATCAAATCGCGTGGGTGAGAATACATGGCTGATTATAAATTTAATGTAACTCAAATTAACTTGAGAACAAGTAGTTGACTTGAATTATTAGAATTCAACATAATAATATATTATTTATGTATACTAGTTGATCCGACGAACTTTGTATGTTACCGATATATTTGTTTTTCTAGACACTTTTTAATTTCTTATTTATATTACAAACCTTCTTCTAATCATAACAATTACAAAAAAAAAATGGTCCTTGGAATGAATCAACTATTAACGGATTTAACTCGCGTATTTTTATTTTATTTTATTAGCTGACGTTTCGGATTCTTTACAGTTTCCATAATCGTAGCATGACTGAGCTGACAATAGTCTAACGCTAAAGTCAGCTAATAAAATAAAATAAAAATATGCGAGTTAAATCCGTTAATAGTTGTTTCATTCCAATGTGTAATAACCGCGAAGGCATCAGAAATTATTAAAAAAATGGTCGTTCAAAAACGTCACAGTTCCCATATTCGTATCAGACTGGGCTACCGTTAGTCTGACACTGAATTCATAGATTGGATAGATACCTAGATAAGATTAGATAATAATAATAGTAAAGTAGGGTACCTTCATTTGTTTGATCGTAGTCGAGTAACATACATCTTCATTCACAAGCAGTTGGCACAGTATCACCAGTAGCAGGTCCACTCCAGAGCGAGCCGCAATAACTCACGGCCATTGCAGTTACTCTCTCTGAAATAGTGCAAGATGCAAGGCCCCAAGTGCGAACTTGTGTATGTCGAGATGAAATATTTATAAGCCTTTCTTTATTTCATTGTGTGAATTATTTATTTGTTCATCACTAAATATGACAATGTTTTTTAACGTCATTACCTGTCAAATTTCGTAACGTCATTACCTGTCAAATCGTCGTCACGAAGTGACTTCCCCAGACCCCATCAGCATTGACGCGTTTTTGTCATTTTATATTATTATACTGAAAACACCAAAAATATGCCAACAATTTTGCGATTAATGGGCGCCACCGCGTGTCAAAAATTCACGAGATGCCAGGCGCGTGCAGTGGGGGGAAGCGTAAGTATGGCGGCAGGGTAGGCACTTCATATATAAGTGACACTGTGCCTGTATGGAATGCACGCCCTTGCTAGATGCGCGGCATCTAGAATGAGGTCCAGCTGTCATGTTCCATCAAACACAGGCCAGTAGATGCGCAGATCATTACAGTCGGACCTCATTCTACACGACGCACAACTAGCGATCGACACGTGGCTCCCCATAGCATTACTATCGACATATTCACCTATTCACTAGTAAGGGTTTCCATTATTTTTCCTCCTTTAATGAAGAACTCAGCCTATAGCGTAAGCCAACACATTCCACACAACTGCCTAAACGCCATTAGCCGGTTCCATTGACTATAAGGGCTCCATTATTTGCTCAGCTAATGGACGTTCGAACGTCTTTATGTGATAATATTGGGTTTTTGGGGCACGGTTGTTGGTACGTGTACCTTTTTGATGTTACTTTTATAGGGTTTTTTCAGATGCAATTGCAAATGTTTTTAAGAGGCTTTGAAGCCAGTGATTGTGTAAGCGTGTGTTACTTCCTTCTCTTATATCTTTATTTATTAATGCAGCATTTAGCACACACGATTGGGAGACTTTACAGTACAACCACCATCGATCGAGAGATGTCGCCTACACTACTCAATATTAAGTACGATATATCAATCGAAATTAGATTTATATTTTTTGGTTCAGTACCATTACTTTTTAATTATAATGATATTTTTGTAGAAAGACAAGACATTTCAAATGGCTTGCGGTTATTACACATTGGAATGAAACAACTTTAAATCATAGTATCTTCTTCTTCATAAGAGCTTGTAAAAGCCTAAGCAGAATAAATGCATTTTTGTTTTTGATTTGATTTGATCACTTTAGCTTTAGACTATTGTCAGCTTAGTCATGCTACGATTATGGAAACTCTAAAGTTTCCGAAACGTCAGCCAATGAAATAAAACGCGAGTTAAATCCTTTTATAGTTGTTTCATTTCAACATAGGTTTCCATTTAAACGCGTGTAAAACCTAGGTAGATACAGGCGCGTGCAGTAAAGGTTGCGCATTAAGGCATCAGGGTAGGCAGTTCAATTGCGCCTATATAGAATGCACGCCAGTGGGTAGATAGTAGGTACGATGTAGCTATAATGAGTTTACAAATAATTTTTAAATAACAATAGACCATTTAATTTTTAAAATTAAATAGGTACCTACTTAATTTGAATTATAAATTTGTCAACAAGGTCACGTCGTTGTCGAATGCCGGGCATGGACTGAATTGCGTAAATTTTACTTTCGTTAAAATTCCATTATCGCCTTCCTTGTTACGACATTACACAAATTTTGTTAAAAAAACTGTACCTAATAATATTATTAAACAAAAAAAGTACCTATATTAACTCATAACAATTTCTGATACCTACGAATAACCGCGAACAGACAATAGTCTAAAGCTAAAGTGACTTTAGCGTTGATTATTGTCAGCTCAGTCGTGCTACGATTATGGAAACTGTAAAGAATCCGAAACGTCATCAAATAAAATAAAATAAAAAAAAAATAGCACTCCGGGAGTGCCGGCGGAAGTGAAAACTTCAATATGAACGTTGTGTTTAATTATAAGTACAAAAGTACTATCATTATTTATGAGGTAGAATACAATGTTTATTTATTGCGCTATCGTACACAAATATGACAATTTGTCACCATCCTTGGATACGCGTGGCACGCTGTACATAAACACACACGACATTCGCGCAAGCGCCCTGTGCCACCTAGACGGAGCAGCACACTCAGGCACGGTAGAAAGAGTGGGAGATACTAGCTCCTCTCCCTTCCCCATCTTACGCATTTTCAATCAGCATCACGTGATCCTGACGCGAGTTTGAAAGTTTTTACCCAAACAAAAAAGTGCTCAGCGCCGCTAAAGAAGTTTTCACTTCAATACGCGAGTTAAATCCGATAATAGTTGTTTCATTCCAATATCTTATCTTATCTTATTAGTTAGGTCCTTTCGGATGCATGACCCATTGGGATCTTTTCTGCCTACCCCTTTAGCTTACTCCAGGTTCTCCAAAACCGATTACATGTAAACGAAATCTATACTAATATTATAAAGCTGAAGAGTTTCTTTGTTTCTTTGTTTGTTTGTTTGAACGCGCTAATCTCAGGAACTACTGGTTCGAATTGAAAAAATCTTTTATGTTGGATAGACCATTTATCGAGGAAGGCTTTAGGCTATTATATAACATCACGCTGCGACCAACAGGAGCGAAGAAACAGTGGAAAATATGTAAAAAAAACGGGGATAATATGAAGCCTTATGAAGAATTACTATTCCACGGGGACGAAGTCGCGGGCACAGCTGGTGTGTAATAATATTAACTATTATTCATTGAACATTTTAATGAAACAACTTTAACGGATTTCGCGTATTTTATTTTTATTGGTTGACGTTTCGGAGCCTTTACGGTTTCCACAATTGTAGCACGACTGAGCTGACAATAGTCTAACGCTCAAGTTATAAACTTATTCTCAAGTCATGAAAATATTTTTTCAGTCCTCCGGCCGGAAAGCGCCAACTTTGTGGCCGCTGCGCTCAATGAAATTGCCGCTTTCTGGCTTCGTCGAACAGAAAAATAGTATACTGACCTCGGCCAGTAAAATAAAAAGCCTCAGATCACATTTTTGTCAACCTCGGCTTCGCAATTACATGTGATCTGAGACATTTTTTATTTTACTGGCCTTGGTGCGTAATGTAGGTACTATAAAAATTCGCATTTTGGACCTTCAACAGGCGTCTGAATAAAACGTGTTCATTTTCTAACAAGGAAAACCACAATTATTAGAAGTCATCTCATAAATATGGACGCGAGCGTGGAGTACTGAAATACGTATTTTCCTTATAGTAATAATATTAATATTTGAAGTACAGTCACCATCAGATATATCAGAACGGGCGAGGTACTCAAATACATCTAAGCAACATTAAATTTCAATAAATTCGTTACAGCAAATAAGGCCAATAATATCTGAACGTTTAGTTCGTCACAAATATAAGAGCAGCAATTTTTCATTATAATCTGGACACATAACAACGCAAAAATATCTAAACAGTACAAGTGTTCATAAATATTTGAACACTTAAGGAAAATATACCTTAAATCACTGTCATATAGTTTACATTCTATTGTACAGATGTAGTGAATATTCTTGTATTTGAGTACCTCGCCCGTTCTGATATATCTGATGGTGACTGTACTGGCTCTAGCAAGGAAGCTATGGAGAGCTGTCATTCATACTTGTAGCGTGAATTCTGGTAAGATCGGGCAAGGGGTAATATCGTATGTGATTTTACGCATTTTTTAATGTTGGCAACATGACATAACGCATTTTATATTGTCTCTCTGTTTATTCCGCGACAGTCGTTGCGCTGAATCGTATGTGAAATATGCTCCGAAACGTAAAAATGTGCCCAATTTTCGCAAATAAAATGATAATTTTGGATATTTTATACTAATAGACTTTTATTTTAACAATTTTTAAAGCTCGTTCGTTCTTTCCCAACCAAGCGAAATTTCGATCAAGCCTTACCGATAGAAACTTTAATTAAATTCACACATTAAAGCCTATCCCTACTAATATTATAAATGCGAAAGTAACTCTGTTTGTCTGTCTGTTACGGTTTCACGCTAAAACTAATGGACCGATTTAAATGAAATTTGGTACAAAGAAAGTCTGGAGCCTGAGAAAGGACATAGGCTACTTTTTAATCGACTGCAAAAAAGGAGGAGTTCCACGCGGACGAAGTCGCGGGCAGAAGCTAGTTTTATATAATTCCATTGCAATAGATGTCATCCCTTTATCATTAAAAGTTGGGAAAAAAAAACTTGGCGTCATTCGAACCTATTCAAAATCCGATCTTACCAGAACTCACCCTACCTATGTATATGTGCTAGTAATATAGCTTAGAGCTATTGTTCGTTGTACCTACATAACACAATACACTATTTACTTACCCTAGTTTAAAAATTACTTGTCTTCCCATGGACTTAACAATACTTAGACCGTTTTTATTTTTACGAAAACTGCAAGATAACGCATTGCGTAAAATTATTTTTTTGGATAATCGCCAACTTGAGAAGATTTTACTTAACTAGAAGCTGATTAAAATAATATACTGAAAAATTCAAAATACGTAATACTTATAATAATTATGTTTAGTTATACTAGTTATATATACAAACAATGAGTAAAAGAGTGACAGTGACAGATATTTTCTCACGCGACAAAAACCTTATGTGCTAGCTTTCTTGGTCTTTATAGCTTCGCTAAATAGATGGAGAAATCCCTTGTTTTTGTTTTTTACATAAATTGACGTAATGGTGCAATAGTACCATGATAAGGGAAGTCCCTACTCTTTAAAGGCCCTTTATTTTAAACTAGCTTCTGCCCGCGACTTCGTCCGCGTGGAACTCCTCCTTTATTGCAGTCGGTTAAAAAGCAGCCTATGTCCTTTCTCAGGCTCCAGGCTTTCTTTGTACCAAATTTCATTTAAATCGGTCCAGTAGTTTTAGCGTGAAAGCGTAACAGACAGACAGACAGACAGACAGACAGACTTACTTTCGCATTTATAATATTAGTAGGGATGTGTCCCTTGGTTCCTATTTACTTAATATTTTTTTTATTTTAATTCCATTTTATTTTCGTTTCAAGAAACTTATTCTTTAGGTAAGTAATAAGAATCATGATAAAATTACCTGTCATGATGATTTCTGATTCCTTCGCGGTTATTACACATTGGAATGAAACAAATATAAATTAACTACCTGTCATTATTAAGCCAAATTTCCAAATTAGTACTACTAATAAAAATCAGTTTGGAAAAACCTTTTGATGATGAACACATGACGATCAATCTTTACCACTATGTATGTGATGATGATGCCGACCACAATGAGAAAAAACATTGCGTATGCATGACGAATGATTTTTTTCTTCGTCAGTCGTGCTACGATTATGGAATCTGTGTCTCCGAAACGTCAGCCAATACAATAAAACACGCGAGTTAAATCCGTTTAAAGTTGTTTCATTCCAATGTATAATAACCGCGAAGGCATCAGAAATTATTACCTACATGTTCCCCATCCCTACTATCCCTACTAATATTATAAATGCGAAAGTAACTCTGTCTGTCTGTCTGTTACGCTTTCACGCTAAAACTACTGGACCGATTTAAATGAAATTTGGTATAAAGAAAGTCTGGAGCCTGAGAAAGGACATAGGCCACTTTTTAACCGACTGCAAAAAAGGAGGAGTTCCACGCGGACGAAGTCGCGGGCAGAAGCTAGTGTATAATAACCGCGAAGGCATCAGCAATGATTACCTACATGTTCCCCATTCAAAATACTTTCCTCAATGCATTTTAATTATTAAACATGCATCATAGAGTAGGAAATGAATCGTCCTCGCTTATAATTAGTAGGTCGCCGGAAAACCGCCGATGTGTACTAAGTAGGCAAAGAAGGAAAATTTAGGAAAGAAACCTTGATTTCATTTCCTGTTCATCAATAATAGTTCTACTATCATGTTTTATTACGTGACTAGGAAAATGGTCGCTTTGTTTCCTGTGTCATTTTCTGCTGTTATTGCTTATCATTTTAATCATAATTATGATTTTGTATTTATTTTTGTTAAAAATAAAAATATTCGAAACAACTATTTAGATATTTCGCGTAAGTATTTTATTTTATTGGATGACGCGGTTTCGAAAACAACAAGCCTGCGAAGGCATCAGAATTTTTTTATGAAATGTTAGATTTTTTAATAAATTTTATTGATATAATATTACCTACCTATATCGTAAATCGTAATAATTTCTGATATCTAGGTACCTAGTTTACATTAGAATGAAACAAATAAGTACAACGGATTAAACTCGCGTATTTTATTTAATTTTATTTGTTGAATCTAGTGTTAGACTATCGTTATCTCAGTCGTGTTGCGAGCATGGGAAGTGTAAAATTTTTGAAAATCTGATAGCAAATAAAATAATGTGTAATAATCGCAAAAGCATCAGAAAATATACCAAAAATTGTAGGTTATTTAATGTCTACACAAAATCTATAGATAGATTTATTTATTTCTCATTATAGATTTATCATAATTACATCTTTTTAGATTTAATATCTTTACAGATCGCTGTCGCTACTAAATAATTAGAAAAATATATAATTTCATTGAGTCAAGTGTGAAGTCCGTAGTGTAATTGGGAGCACAGAGCCACGCGTAAAGGCTAAGGTGTGGGTTCAACTCCCACTGGGGTCTCTAATTCTACCCTTTTCTTTGTACAAATATCATTAGCATTAAAAACTAATGGTACTGAACCATAGATATAGATTGAATTTCAATTTATACATCGTAATAAATAGTAGTACTTATATACCTACCCATAGTTAATAGAAAATGCTTTACAGTTGTTCCATTCCAATTGATTGTGTTCAGTTTTATTATCTAAGAAAACTATTTACTTGAAGCAATTATCTTGCGCCAGTAGCAGCTGTTTATTCTTTGATAGAATTTATAAAACTTCATAAAGATACCTTTTATATATAAATGGGTTTGCGACTCGTATGTTCTGATACAAATCTAATTTGTTTTTGTTAGAGTTGATAAATGTATTTTTTAATCTTGACGTTTGTATTTTACTTTAAAAGGGCGCATTGTAATCTGGTTTTCGGTTGATAAAAAAGGACTTTTGTTTTGGAATTAAACTTATTATTATTTCATCTCACTTATGTGTATCTAATATATATTAAGTGTGAACAGTAAAGACGTGTTAATATTATTATAACTAGCGGTCCCGGCAGACGTCATCCTGCCCGTTCGAAATTCAAATTAGGTAACTTTAGTTGGACAACGTTTGTATAGGAAAAGAAAAGGGCAGTTTTTAGGGTTTTCCCGACAATTGTTCGATTTTTTCTCGCCGTAAGAACCATCCTTGGACTTCAACGAACATTTTGAAAAAAAAATTGGCCAAATTGGTCCAGGCGTTGTCGAGTTATGCGCTTACCAACACATTTTGCGATTCATTTTTGTATATAAGATTGTCTGTGAATACGGGAACTGTTAAATTTTCGACATGTCCGCAAATAATAGGTTTACGAGTATAATAGGTACGATAGTTAAATCCCTTATAAGTGGAATAAAACAATTATAATCGGATTTAACTCGCGTATAATATAATATAGTAAATATTGTACGTCATTTTTGACATGTTATAGCGATACTGTATTACTATGTTCAACACCTGTATTTATACTACCTGTAACACACAATAAACAATTTGATTTGATTTGATATGATTTGATAACTCGCGTATTTTATTTTATTGGCTGACGTTTTGAAATCTTTACAGCTTCCATAATCGTAGTATGAATCACGCAAAGTGTACCTACCTATATGAGAAAAACGCGAGTCAAATCCGTTTATAGTTGTTTCATTCCAATGTGTAGTAACCGCGAAGACATCAGAAATTGTTACTTACCTACCTTTATGAGATTTTTTTGCGAATAATGATATTGGAAAATTATAGAAATATATTAAATTTCTATAGTTTTACTAGCGGTCCCGGCAGACGTCATCCTGCCCGTTCGAAATTCAAATTAGGTAACTTTAGTTAGACAACGTTTGTATGGGAAAAGAAAAGGGCTGTTTTTAGGGGTTTCCCGGCAATTATTCGATTTTTTCTCGCCGTAAGAACCATCCTTGGACTTCAACGAACATTTAAAAAAAAATGGCCAAATTGGTCCTGGCGTTGTCGAGTTATGCGCTTACCAACACATTTTGCGATTCATTTTTATATATAAGAAGAAGAAGAAGATATTAAATTCCTATAGTTTTATTATCAATTGAATAGTCATTACTATATTATGAGTGCATTTTCATTCCTGAACATCGTTCCACTGATAATTTTCTATTCACGTTTTGAAGATGAAAAATCGCTTCTGCGGACATTGGAGGGGAATTACATTTTCCATTTGTAAGGTGGTTTTATTGAATTTTCAAGCTATTCAGGTTTTATTGAAATAAAACTAGCTTTTAATACGTTTGATTTATTGAACATTGAGCATGATACCTCGTTTATAAGCATTGCCTAGCTGGCTTTGATTCATGGGATTACGTACTGTTGAAATGTACGTAAATAATAATTTCTGATGTATTCGCGGTTTTTATATAGGTAAGTACATTTATAAGTACACTAGCGGTACCGGCAGACTTCGTCCCGCCCGGCAAGGAATCGATTTAAGTATCCTATGTCCATTTCCTGACTCTAAGCTACCTCCTCGCCAATTTTTTAGCCAAATCGGTTCAGCCGTTCTCGAGTTATAAACGGAGTAACTAACACGACTTTCTTTTGTATAATAAGATAAGACTATTGTCAGCTTAGTCGTACTATGATTATAGAATCTGTAAAGGCTTCGAAACGTCAGGCAATACAATAAAATACGCGAATTAAACCAGTCTAAAGTTGTTTAACCACAATGTACCTAAATGTTTTAAGGATTATAATTACGAATCAAATTAGAGTGAAAAGGGTTAAATCAATACAGCAAATATAAATAAAACTATATGATTGCCACAATCAGTGAAAACATGATAAAACTGATCGATCCACTTATAAAATATCTGCTACTTCTAGATAATACAATATGTAATATTATTACAATATATTGGCTAACTGCGAAAACAAACTAGCGTACGATAAACGCAGTAAGTGTGTATGCAACTCGTATGCACTTACTGCATTTCTCTTTAGATGCTGGTCTAATACCCGAGGTATCAAAAATGATAGGTAAACACGTTAAGATAAGTGTCTATTTAATTAACTTTTTTTAAACTACGCGTAATATTATTTTATTTAAGTATTTATTTATTGTAATAATTAGCACTAACAGATCAATAATAATTTCTGATGCCTTCGCGGTAAAGTGAAGTAAAGTGAGTTTAGCGTTAGACTTTTGTCAGCTCAGTCATGCTACGATTATGGAAACTGTAAAGAATCCGAAACGTCAGCAAATAAAATAAAATAAAAATACGCGAGTTAAATCCGTTAATAGTTGTTTCATTCCAATGACTAACAGATCAACCTTACGCACTAATTTACATATAGTTTAAAATTAATTTTACATAATAATATAATTTAATTCATACAGGTTCATTGATAGAATAGTAATAATATAATATTTAATAATATTTATTTTACTATTTTGAATGTTTTCGCCTTATAATCCATTTAAATGTAAAAAGAGAAACATTGCCAGAACACAAAAATATTAATTTCAATGTATCGAATTAATAATTTAGCAAAAAAATATGCATAAGTACTATTTACTATCATCAGTTTTCTACGAAAATTTTTAATATTGAAATGCGCGAGTGTAATATGTTATTAAATTTAATAATTCCAATATACACTAACGGATAACAGATTATTAAATTTATAACAATTCTGCTTAAAAAAATAGTACATAATTATTTTTAAAAATGCATTAAATTAATTAAGATGGTGATATCTAGCTAGTCTGTATCGACATATATAAGACAATTAATAATTCTAATATCCAATAAATACGACGTAATTAAGACACTCCAAATAATAAACAAAAGTGCAGTATATTTCTAAACACGTATTTTACTCGTAAACTGCATTGCTTGATAAGGATGCGCTTTGGAAATGTCAGCCACTTCACTCTTGCTACGTGGAAAATACTTAAATATTTTTTTATAAGTGAATGTGTTCTTACATTGCTATTAAAAGTACGTATAAAATCTTATTTTATGTAAGTATACTGTTTTCTATCATAGTTATTACCTGCTGCATTTCTGTAATATTCTGTATAGGTATTCTTATGCTTCATTTTATATATTACCTACTTGAGTACTATTTATTTTTGGCGTTAATTTTTTTTTAAACTTAACCTGAACTGTAGATTTGTGACAATCGATAACCTTTTGATATTTACTTATTTCTACCTAGATATAATCGTTAAAAATAAAAATAAAACACAATTTCTTTATTTAAAAACATCTTTTTCAAATCTATACGGTAGTCGTAAGCAATTTTATCAAAAATATTTTCATCCTAAACACTATTAATTTAAAGCCTAATTTTAAAAGTGAACCGCCTCGTATCCACTTGTCGCATATATATAAGGCAGCGTAAGCGCGTTTCCTGCTAACCCGGCAACGCCTTGGATCTGTCGCCAGCTGTCACAATCAGCTGTGAAACGTCAACTCGGGCGCACGTATTTCGCGGACTTTTAAATGTCATCAACAATCGAAGAGGTGCGGCTCTCTTTTGTTTTTATTTTATAAAATTCTAAATTTCGAATTATTGACATTTTACGAATTGGATTACGACATACGAAAAGTATAATAAATTATTTGACTTTTAATCATTTGATAAAAAAATGTGCAGTGGAAATTTATGTTGAACGTTATTAAGAGAACAAACGAGAAATCATACAAGTGTATTGGACCGTTTTGAAATTAAAAAAAACTAGTTAAAACCTTAATGCAATTGTGCACGATTGCATATTGAAGTTTCCAAGGTGATTTGATAAGAGCTTCGAACTAGACAAGTGTTTCGAAAATGGTCGTAAGTGCAGTGGATGTGGCTCCCAAGCCAGGTGAGTTATATAAAATAAATTATTATAAAAAACCCTATAAGTTAAAATATTTATAACATATTAAATCTGATAACATAATATTTACCTATAATTTATAACGTGACAAAATTAGTTCTGCTTCTACCGTAATTACCTGCTATTACTATAATAATATACATATTTTATATTAGTATAGATAAGATTTAAGCGTACATAGGGATATAGGGACAGAAAATCGACTTTGTTTTATCTTCTTCTTCTTCTTCTTCTTATATATAAAAATGAATCGCAAAATGTGTTGGTAAGCGCATAACTCGTCAACGCCTGGATCAATTTGGCCAATTTTTTTTTTAAATGTTCGTTGAAGTCCAGGGATGGTTCTTACGGCGAGAAAAAATCGAATAATTGCCGGGAAACCCCTAAAAACAGCCTTTTTCTTTTCCCATACAAACGTTGTCTAACTAAAGTTACCTAATTTGAATTTCGAACGGGCAGGATGACGTCTGCCGGAACCGCTAGTACTACATAATAAAGAAGAAAAGTTTGTTTGTTTTTTTTAATTGAATTGGCTCCTAAACAACTGGACCGATTTGATAAATTCTTTCACTGTTGGAAAGCTACACTATTCCCGAGTGACATAGGCTATAAAAAAGGGATTCGGGCGAAGCCGGGGCGGGCCGCTAGTAGAATTATACAGCCGTTTAAACTTAGTCTAATTTAGCGTCTAAGACCTACATACATATAAATGACATACACAAATCGACCCAATAAAAATGTGATAAGAAACATGTCTTTGAGGAAAACGTAGAAATATGCACATACTAATTTCTTTACCTTTAGAATAATCAATAAATAATATGAATATAAGAAAACTTCCTGTTTTTATTATAACTTCACCATAGATATTGTTTTTATTTTCACTTCCTTCTGAAAGGTCGTTATCACAAACAAAATACTTAAATTGAAATAAATAATTTTGGACAATTCACACCAATTTATCTAGTCCAAAACTAAGCAAAGCTTGTACTACGGGTACTAAGCAACGAACAAATATACATAAATACATAAAAGACATCCAAGACTCCGGTACAGATGCCAGTACTTATCACATTAACATCTGCCCCTAGCAGGATTCGAACCTGCAACCTCCGGTTTCGTAGGCAGGGACTCTGACCACTAGACCGTCAAAATAATTGCTTAAAATAATTTTCTTTTAATGTTATCATTGTAAATAAATACATAATGTATGTTTAAATTGTTTTAGTAAGTAAGTAGGTATGTACCTACTAGCTAACCCAGAAAACTTCGAACAATATTTCTTTTATTAAAAAAATACTCAAAATTTTCCTATGAAATCTCGAAATACAAGTGGAGTCTATTTTCTTGAAACATAAAGTAAATATTTACCCGTAAGAAAAACCCATAACAAATTATAGTTAATTAATAGTCCACTATAAACTGACACTTACTAAGTATGTAAGAGCATACTAACCGCGGCTCAATTTATAGTATTATATTTTTTAAACAAATGAACATACTTAATTATATAACTACGCGTTAAGTTTCTGAAGTAAAAAACCGAATAATTGTTGAACTCACATATATTTTAACAACAAATTGTTCTAGTGTTCAAATCCTGCTAGGAGCATATCGCACACCTGGATCTAAAGGGAGCTAACTCAAAAATCTGAAGATTTAAACTAAACACACGCTAAAAAAAAGATTCCGATTCCTTACAACAATTTCGCCGAATAAAGTTACTTTTTTTGAGTTAGCTCCCTTTAGATCTAGGGGTGCGATATATTAGTGTGAACACGTGCATTTATCGATAATCTTATTTAAAACTAAGCTTAAACTACGGGTACTGGACAACATAATAAAATTATAAACATAATTATAGTTGTAATAAATATCACTACATATAAAACAAAATTGCTTTCCGTCTGTCCCTATGTATGTTTAAACCTTTAAAACTACGCAACGGATTTTGATGCGGTTTTAAATAGATAGAATTATTCAAGGAAAAAGTTTTTATGTATATGTAAAACACGCATAACAAAGCTGAGAAACATTAATAATTATTAGCATTGCACTCGTGAAAAGTCGGGTCAGGCCACTAGTATATAAGTTATGATATAAATGCTTATGTACAAAGAAATCTGCCTATAGCCGATCAAAATAACAGTAAGAGATACATTTCAATACTGTTATTCAATATGATTAATTCACTTACGTTATAAGAAAAAAACAAATAAACAATACATAACAATAAATATTATGGAAGCAGCTGTACTGACGTAAAGAATGAAATAATGTCAATAAAAATAAGAAATTCTTGACAGCTATATAATAGAAAATGATTAAGATGAAACTTGTAACGAATAGAATAATTTAATAATTTCTGATGCCTTCGCGGTTATTACACATTGGAATGAAACAACTGTTAACGGATTTAACTCGCGTATTTTTATTTTATTTTATTAGCTGACGTTTCGGATTCTTTACAGTTTCCATAATCGTAGCACGACTGAGCTGACAATAGTCTAACGCTAAAGTGATTTAAGCTAATAAAATAAAATAAAAATACGCGAGTTAAATCCGTTAACAGTTGTTTCATTCCAATTTGTAACGAATAGATTTAACTGACGTATTTATTTGGCACGGCAGTGCCTCCGCCAAGTCGAGTAAAAAGATAGCCACGGCGGTACTATCCTTTTCTCGAATTTTGACCGAAAATGGCCTGCCAGATAGATGAACTAAAATACGAGACTTTTACTAATTAAATTACTAATACGGTATTTTTTACAAGTTCTTTTTTTAGTGGCATACTGATTTTATGATGACGTTTTTAGAACTTTACAGGTCATTTGTAGCAGTTTTGACGATAGTTTAACACTGACCTTCGGGTATATGATTGTTAATTTTTGCATAATATAAAATCACTTTAAAATAGTGTTTAACTACCTATTGTCAACACTGTCGACTTAACTAGTGCACTTTGTTATAATTATATTTTTGTACTAAGACAAGAGTAAAGGACAGTCGCGGAGCATAGCGAAAAACGGACGTTGCCCTTTTTCTATTTGTCTCTGTCGCACGTGTAGTAATAGTGCCCTCACGCTCGCACAGTAACCTTCAAGGTTACAGGGCAACGTCTGTTTTTCGCTGTGCTTCGCGACCTATCTTTAGAAAAATTAGGATTCAAATTTCGATTGATAGATCGTAATTAATATTTTATTTGCTGACGTTTCTAAATTATTACAGTTGCCATATTCGTAGCACTTCTAAGACGATAGTCTAACGCTAAAGTGCTTTAGCGTTAGACAGTCATCAGTCACGTTGGAATAAAACAACTATAACGGATTTACCATTTTAGTTACCTACCTATAGTCCGATACGGGAACGATGTAAAAGGCTTACAATTAACAAAACTCACAAGTGCTTTCTTTTTTGTAATCTGTTAGAGTACATTGAAATGTAATGGGGGAAAAAAAATATAACAGTTTTTGACCGTGCGTTAGGAATTATTCTTATTTTTAGAAGCAATATTTGTAAATCGTTGAAAAAAAATATGTAAGTGCTTTTTTTCTGCACTGGGTTATCACATTTAATTATTAGAACGCCCTATAACATTTTATAACTATTTCATCAACAGCTTTTAGCAATATAATCGAAAAAGTGAAAAAAAATCTATATTTCCTAAATTAATATTAAAGTGAATGTTAGTTTCCGCAATGTGCTCAAATCGATTAAAAGTAACGTCAGTTATTATATCTAACAGATTTATCAATAGCTTCTTTTTTTATTAACATAAAACGTTCTCTAGGCCGTAAAAAAAATCCCAAGATTCTTAAGTCAACGTTTTCTAATCCAGAATAATTGTAGTAACGTATTCACAGATTTTTTAACTAATTCAACAATAGCTGCAGGTTTTATTACCTTATCAGTTCAAATAATTTTGTACAAATGTACTGAATATTCCGGTCCCATCCTAAACACTAAGCTGTAATAAAACGCATATACCTATAAATTTCAACCTATCTAATTAAGACTATCTTGGCTCGATGCGTAAGGTATCGCTTAGTATACCGAGAGTCGTGGATCGAATCCGACTGGTCAACATGCTTTTTTTATTTTTATTATCTGATCAGTTCCATATTCCATATCGCACACCTAGATATAAAGGGTGCTAACTCAAAAATCTGAAGATTTGAGATAATATGCACACCATCGGATTCTTTACAGCATAACCCACCTACTAAACCAGATTTAAGCTAACTCTTCTAGTTTCATTATAAAAAGCATATGTCTATACAGAAAACTCATGCGTGCGTATGGACATATTAAACAGTTTTTCGCCTCTCCTGAAAAAGTAACTTTTTTGAGTTAGCTCACTTTAGATCTAGGTGTGCGATATATACTATGCAAAGCAAACGAGAAATGCGACGTTGTCATACTGACTCTTGTTTTTTGTTGCCAAACTTCACTCGCCGTTTAGATCGCGTCTTATTTAAAGAATCTCAATCACTGTCGTGTCAAGACAAGCGGTGTCGACATTGGTAACGGATTTTCGTATAACGAGTAATTGAACCGCTGGCCCGGCGGTCATGTCAATTGCGCGTTTATAGATCGCGGCTGGTTTGAGTTCAAGACCAGGAAAGGTTAATGTGTTTAAACTTTTATTCTTTTTGTAATTTTATTATGATCATATTTTGTACGTCGGTGAGACACATTCAAGACTAACCCTAGTTAAAATGTGTATTTTCTAGCTTTATGGTTTATTTAGTCTAAGTTCTTAAGAGGCTGCGTTTTGTGTTAAGTAGGTACCTAATAAAGATTCTTTGGTAATTCCGAATATCTGGCCTATCTTTTCCCATATACCAGGGAACCCTAATGCTATAAGATCCAGCTGTACCTAAATCATTAGATTCGTCGCGCTAGAATTTTTATACGTCTTGACGAGTACTTTGATACTACATATATAGTACCTAACCAGGGTCTAATGATGGCGCTTAATTAATTACAGAGTTTGTCGTTTAAAAAAGAATAAGTCGAAAAGTAATAAACAAACTGCAAATATTTATACCAGTTTTGATTGTCCCATCTCCGAATATCTCGCCGCCCTATTACAGATCAGAAAAATCTTGCGACAAATAAAAAAATACTATTAACATTTATTTTGTTCATTTTAAAATATTAACTAGGTACAACAATTTATTATGGAAAATAAAAAAAGTTAATAATATGATTATTTAATACCATATTTCCTATCCGATAATAAAAATAAAAAAAGCATGTTGACCAGTCGGATTCGATCCACGACTCTCGGTATACTAAGCGATGCCTTACGCATCGAGCCAAGATAGTCTTAATTAGATAGGTTGAAATTTATAGGTATATGCGTTTTATTACAGCTTAGTGTTTAGGATGAGACCGGAATATTCAGTACATTTGTACAAAATTATTTGAACTGATAAGGTAATAAAACCTGCAGCTATTGTTGAATTAGTTAAAAAATCTGTCAATACGTTACTACAATTATTCTGGATTAGAAAACGTTGACTTAAGAATCTTGGGATTTTTTTTACGGCCTAGAGAACGTTTTATGTTAATAAAAAAAGAAGCTATTGATAAATCTGTTAGATATAATAACTGACGTTACTTTTAATCGATTTGAGCACATTGCGGAAACTAACATTCACTTTAATATTAATTTAGGAAATAAAAGATACAACTCAGTTGAGATCAGAAGCAAAACTCATTTATTTCACAAGTACCTACAATTGTCAATACAAAAATAATCATAATCTACCCAACCTAATATTAATACATAATATACCTTCCTCTCATATACTTTAAGTTCAAAAGTAATCATATTAATCAATACTGTAATAATCAACAACAAAAATAAAGAATATAATTATAATCATCAAAGTTAATCTTATTTAAGTATTATTCATAATCAGTGGGTATTCCTATTATATCAGGCCACAATTCTGGAGGTGGAATTTCAATCGGCGGGTCTGATTCTGTTGAAGTTTGAGACCCTGTATCATCCCGTTCCAATCGCTGTTGAGTAACAACTCTAGCTAAAATCTGGTCGGCATGACGACGATGTAATTGTCCATCTTCCGTTCTCACCCTGTACGTGGTAGGACCTTCGATCGTCTCTATTGTCGCCTTTTGCCACTTCATTCCAGGTATATACATTCGTATCAACACAGGTTGGCCGCAACAAAACGACCGTGCAGGCGCGTGTTCTGCAGCTCGCTCTAGCTGTTGTTCTGAACAGCGGGGCGCGCTGTCTGGGTGGAGAGATGACAACGCCGTTCTGTATTTGCGCCCATTTAGCATTTCTGCCGGTGTTTTATTAGTAGAACTGTTTGGAGTAGTGCGGAGATAATACAGAGCTTTCGCCAGTTTCTCACTCCATGGCATATTTGAGTTTCCCATTTTCTTTAACTTGTTTTTAAAAGTCTGAACGGCCCTCTCAATTTGCCCATTGGATGCCGGGTGGTAAGGTGGTGTATATAAATGACGTATTCCATTATTCTTTAAGAACGTGTTAAATTCTTCAGCGATGAACGTTCGCCCATTGTCTGACACCAACACCTCTGGTAGGCCTTGCGAAGCGAATATTCGTCTCAGAGAGGTTATAGCCGTACTCACGTTCATAGATGGAACGATCTCAGCCTCTAACCATTTACTATAGCTGTCTATAAGCAACATGAAAGTCTTTCCTTGAAATGGCCCAGCGAAATCAACGTGAACTCGGCTCCAAGGTTTATCTGGAGATATCCATGTTTGTGGATCTTTTTGGGGGTTATTCCTCACTACCTGACAGTTCTCACATTCAGATACCACTTTCTCAATTTGCTTATCCATTCCGGGCCACCATACATATCCCCGGGCATAAGCTTTCGTTTGTACAATCCCTGCATGTGGAGCATGTAATAATTTAAGTACTCTGTTCTGCAAGGATGAAGGTATTATGACCCTATTGCACCACAATAAACATTCTTTATTGTGTGAAAGGGCCTCCCTGCGTGTCCAAAATGGTTGTAATTCCGGATCCGAATTAAAACGTGGCCAGCCATGTAGGATATTGAAAAACACTTTCTGTAGCAGTGTATCCTTTTTAGTTTCTGCTGCTATCAATTCAATATCCACATTCCACCCCGCCGGTTGTTCGTCCAATAGAAGGACTTCTCTTAGAATCTCTTTATCGTTATTCTCTGACGTTTCACATTCAGTCCACCTACTAAGTGCATCCGCGTGACCGATACATTTGCCAGGCCTATATTTAATACTGTAGTTATAACAATTTAATTTCAATGACCATCGTAACATCCTGGGCGATATTTGATCTGGTATCGGCTTTTCTGGGTTAAATAGTCCAACTAGAGGCTTGTGATCCGTCACAATACAAAATTGACGGCCCATTAAAAACTGGTGAAATTTTGATAAACCAAACATAATTGCGAGAGCCTCCTTATCAATTTGCCCATATCGCCTCTCGTGGGTGTGTAGAGTGCGCGATGCCATCATTACAGGCCTTTCTCTGCCATCCTCCATTACGTGGGCTATTATTGCTCCAAGTCCATAATCTGAAGAATCGCAGATTAAAAGCAGGTCTTTATTAAGATCATATCCGACTAAAGTACGATCCGAGGACAAAAGTTCCTTGGCCTTTTCGAATGCAATCTGTTCTTTTTTAGTCCATTTAAATTCTGTTTTTGCTTCCAGAAGGCGATATAAAGGTTCTAACAGTGTCGATCTATTCGGTAAAAACTTTTCGTAAAAATTATAAAGGCCTAAGAATGCACGAAGCGTTTCCTTATTAGTTGGTGCTGGCTTTTCGAGTATTTCCTTAACTTTTGCAGGTGAAGGGTGAAGCCCATTTGCATCCAACATGTGACCTAGAAAAGAAATACTATCAGAAGCAAAAACACATTTTTTTAAGTTCAGCCGGAAACCCATATCCTCTAATTTCTTCAAAACTAGTTTAAGGCGTGTGTTGTGTTCTTCTTCATTATTGCCAGTTACAGCTATATCATCGAGAAGACAGGCCACACCCTCCATATCTGCTAGTGCCGTCGACATGAGTCGTTGGAAGATACCCGGTGCTGCATTAATTCCAAACGCTAAACGATTCATCTTCATCAAACCAATCGGTGTATTCAGTGTCAACAGCATAGCAGTATGTTCATCCACTTTTAACTGCGTATACGCCTGTTTTAAATCCAGTTTACTGAATATCCTTCCCCCACTTAGCTTTACGAACGCCTCTATAGACGTAGGCAGAGGATAGGTATCAACGTCTATTGATGCATTGACCGTCGAACGGTAATCACCACATATCCGTAAACTTCCATCATCTTTCTTTACGATTCTCAAAGGTGTAGCCCACTGCGAATATTTAACCGGTGTCAATACGCCTTCATTCACCATTCGTCGAAGTTCATTCTCCACTTGTTGCTTTAATGGAAAAGGCACCGGCCTTGCCTTGAGAAATCGTGGCACAGCACCTGGCCGCACGTGTAATGTCACTTCTGGTCCCGTATACACGCCCAATTCTTCTTTAAACAAAGATGGAAATTCTTTTGTTAAAGATAATATTTTGTCATCAGTCCAGCACACACCGGTAATTTGTAGGCCCAACTTCTGAAACCAGTTCCTACCAAGCAAGCTTGGTCCATCCCCAGAAACAACAATCAGCTCGCATTGCGCTTCTTTGTCACCTAACTTAGCTCGTACATGCGCCACTCCTAACACTTTTAACGGAGCGCGGGTCCAAGTTATTAATTTAACATGTGTTGGTTTCAAGGGAGGGGGGGTTGACCACAAATTTTTAAATGTGCCCTCTGATATAATGGTTCGAGATGCCCCTGAGTCAATCTCCATCAATAATTTTGATCCATTTAACGAAATGTCTACCGTTATTGGTTCACGATATTCTTCGGAACAAACATAAATTCCGTTCATGTTTTCGGAGTCTGACAACGTATCATCACACGAACAAGGCTCCTCTTTTTCCTCAGTCTGGTGCACCTTGCCCAGCTTCTTGTTGCAAGCCGTCGCTATGTGACCATGGCGTTTACAATAGTAACATTTAGCTTTCATAAAAGGGCAACGTTCGCCAGGCTTATGAGATCGTGCACAATGTTTACATTCTAACACTTTAATTTTGTCAATTTCCATTGGCTCGTTGACATTTAATGGAGTTTGCTTAGACGTGCTAGGTTCAGGATACAAATCAGGAAACGTCGCCTGATAGTTCAAACAGTATTGAACGGCGCTTTCATATGTGAGATTCTTCATTTTTAACAGCTCACGGCGCAGGCGCTCATCTCGTACTCCCAACACTAGTCTGTCCCTCAACTGACGCTTGAGATCCTTAAAGTTGCATTTTGTACTGAGCAAACTAATTGCACCAACAAAATCTTGCACGCTTTCCTGATGTAACTGTACGCGCTTATGAAACTTCCCAGCTTGCAATATTTCATTAACCTCCGGTTCGAAAAACGTGTCCAAAACGGTGAGAATGTCCACAAACTTAACATTTGCTGGCCTATTTGGCACCACCAGTGATGCAATTAGTGAATATGTATCTTTGCCACACTGCGAGAGAAACAATGATCGCGATTTCATGTCGTCGTCGACCGCGCCCGCCACATGCAAAGCACATAACAACTGTTCTTTATAATCACACCACTTATCAGTTTTGGGGTTAAACTGTCCAGGAAACACAACATTGGGATAATTACTAGCCATTTTCGCGTAAATTACACTTATTTTCCCGAGTCGCCAATAAAAGATACAACTCAGTTGAGATCAGAAGCAAAACTCATTTATTTCACAAGTACCTACAATTGTCAATACAAAAATAATCATAATCTACCCAACCTAATATTAATACATAATAGGAAATATATATATTTTTTTCACTTTTTCGATTATATTGCTAAAAGCTGTTGATGTAACAGTTAAAAAATTATAGGAGGCGTTCTAATAATTAAATGCGATAACCTAGTGCAAAAATATTGCACTTACATAATCTTTCTTTTGGTTTATAACGTCTCTATACATATACCTATATATTATAAAAGCCACCATCAAAATCCGATATATTTTTTTTTTACAAGGAGTATTCATAATATTCTAACTGACTACCAAAAATTGCGCACTTGTGAATTTTATAAGTTAATTTTGTTTGCGTATCGGACTACTATTTCATTTCAATATATACCTAACTAGCGGTTCGTCCCGGCTTTGCACGGATCCCTATTTTTTTCAAAATATTCTATAGCCTATGTTATTCAGGGTGAACGTAGCTTCCCAACAGTGAATGAATTATTAAAATCGGTCCAGTAGTTTTTGAGCCTATTCATTACAAACATACAAAAATAGGTACAAATCTTTCCTGTTTATAATATTAGTGTAGATAGCCACCACGTGGCTTTGCATGTATTCTTTTTTTTATAGCCTATGTCACTCGAGAATAGTGTAGCTTCCCAACAGTGAAAGAATTATTAAAATCGGTCCGGTAGTTTTTGAGCCTATTCTATTACAAACATACAAAAATAGGTACAAATATTTCCTGTTTATAATATTAGTGTAGATAACCGCGAAGGAATGAGAAATTAATAAATAAACTTTTTAAGAGTTAATATTTATTGAATGAAAAAAAATAACCAATCAGGTAAATCATTTCAATGGCGACCTTGATAATGATTCCAAGTCATCACAATGGCATCAATTAATGCGAATCACGGGACTTGAAAAAAATAATAACGGTCTAATCAATTTAATTGACAAACGTCATCGAGACAAAAGGAAATTAATAAGTTTTACTTGCTTAGGGCATCGTGGACAATGTATTGGAAAATAAAATAGTTGTTAAGTAAATTATAATACATAAAAAAAATGTATACGCGTCTACTTTTTTTTTCGTCGGTTGAAAAATAAAAACATATCAATGTGACTTAGGTATAATCAGTAGAAGTATTTTTTCATTATGAAAACTTAAGATTATTTTCGAAATTGCTTACTATAATTGCACGAGTAATTTAACTAGGTAGTGTCTTGTTTTTGTCTATCCAACAAAAAAATAATTTTTGAATTCGAACCAGTAGTTCCTGAGATTAGCGCGTTCAAACAAACAAACAAACAAACAAACTCTTCAGCTTTATAATATTAGTATAGATTTTCATATGGATTATAATATAATATTGTACTCATAAATTAACTATTTCACAATACAAATATATTAGAAAATGGCGTACTTGCGCTTCGAAAAGACCATTATTGCTGAGAATAAACCCCACAAAAAACTCAGCAGAAAGTCATAACCAAAAGCGAAAAAAATATTATGAAATAATTACTAACAACTTATATTCCAATACATATTATATTCACGAATATATAGTGCATCGATTGCAGGTCGATGCACTGTCAAGGTTGCACATTGTATAATCAAATTGCAGTATATTTGAACATATTTAAAATACATTACGTTCACCGGCAAATGGGCCTTGAATTTCATTAAACTTGTTCAGAAATTTATTTATTTATCATCTCTGAATGAGATAATTATAACAGACTTATCTCGCGTATTTTTTTTTTTAACTGACTCTTACAGTTCCTATATTCATAGCCTACTAAGCTGAATAATCCAACAGATTAATTATTTCAACTGAAAGGTTTCCACTGCTGTATATTTCTTTTAGCAATTGTTATGTCGCTATTAGGGTATCTGCTTAAAAACAAAGTCGCGGACGTAAACTCGTTCATTTGAAAAAAAAACCACCACTCACAGGCCAGTAGCTTGCCTCTCATTGGTGGTACATGACAGCTAGACGTCATTCTACACTAGCGCATCTAGCGGATTTCTGACACGCGGTGGCCCTCATTAAAAGTAGCCTATTCTATGTCCTTTATCTGTGTTCAGGAAAGTGGAAAGGTTTGTTTGTTTGTTGGTTTGGTTTGAATAGGCTCCAAAACGATTAGACCGATTTGAAAAAATCTTTCACTTTGGGAAGCTACTATTCCCGAGTGTCATAGGGTAAAAAAGGGTTCCGTGCGAATCCGGGGCGGACAGCAAGTTTCATATAAATTTAGTCGTTTTAGCGTGAGAGACAGACAGAGTCACTTTCGCATTTATAATATTAGTTAGGGTAACACTTATCGTAAGGGTCCACCTGGAGGTTCCGAATGTTTTTTAAAAAGGGTACTGATTTCCATAAACTTGTTAAAGCCCTTCGTTGGAAGTGACCCTTTTGGACCTCGTAATTCGATTGTGGGCTGTTTTCCAAAGACCTCAATTAGAGTGGACATTACTTTATATCTATTGAAGAAAGATTTTGGTTACATTTTATGATGGTATTTATGTAGACTTCTGTATGACTTGACCGACTTTTAAACAACTATGGACGGATTTCACTCGCGTATTTTATTTTGTCTATAGACTTTTGTCAGCTTAGTCGTTCTACGATTATGGAATCTGTAAAGGTTCTGAAACGTTAGCCAAGAATATAAAATACGAGAGTTAAATCCGTTAATAGTTGTTTCATTCCAATGTGTAATAACGGATTTAACGCGTATTTGATTTTATTGACTGACGTTTCGGAGCCTTTACAGATTCTTATAAAAATTATATATTAAGCACTTTAGCATAAGACTATTGTCAGCTCAGTCGTTCTACGATTATGGAATCTGTAAAGGCTCCGAAACGTCAGCCAATAAAATAAAATACGCGAGTTAAACCTTTTTAAAGTTGTTTCATTCCAAAATTTAACTTAAAATATTCCCGAGTATAATTGAAATGCAAAGTGCAATTTTTAAGGCTAACGAGCAAGGGGTGGTCATATGCAGCTGACTGTACTATAAAAAATACTACAAACTCACAAAAGGCATTCCAAATGAAAACAACAAAAGACTGTGATTATCTCAACATTTTTATTTCCCATGCAATAGTATAAAACGATTTTAATACTAGGTAAAACGAATCTTATTACAAAGGACATGGGGTATATTTTTATTTGACAATTATTTTGTTAACTATGAAAATGTTTGTGCGGAGATGTGGCTTCCGGTTCTAATGAAATGACAGTTAAATCACGTTTTTTATACAATGTCAAAGGTATGTGAAAAACATTATGCGAGTTGAATTTTCTTTATAGAATGAGATTTATAAAAAAATTCTGATGCCTTCGCCGTTATTACACATTGGAATGAAACAACTAGGTATTATCAAATTTGACTCGCGTATTTTTTATTTTATTTTATTTGCTGACGTTTCAGATTCTTTAAAGCAAATAAATAAAAAAAATACGCTAGTTAAATCCGTTAATAGTTGTATCATTCCAAAGAATGAAATTCACTTGTTTGATTTACATAGTGATAGTAAAAATAATTTCTTTCATAGATACCTATATACCTATAAAGAAAGTCATTTTAATAAAACAGTCCTTAACTCAAGAACGGCTGAACCGATTTGGATAACTATTGGCGGGGTAGCATTCGTTCCCGTTCCCGTTGAAAAAAAAAACATTATTTTTAAATAGCCCCCCTTTCAACTTAGCGAGTAACAAAAACGGTTCAAAATTCGTTGCGTAGTCGAATGAAACAACTATTAACGGATTTAAATCGCGTATTTTTATTTTCTTTTATTTGCTGATGTTTCGGATTTTTTACAGTTTCCATAATCGTAGCATGACTGAGCTGACAATAGTTGCGCGTTGCATAGTTTTAAAGATTTAAACATAAATAGGGATAGACAGACATTTTTTCATACTATGTAGTGAACAATCAAAAATAATTGATCATTCTTAAAATCACTTAAGTCTAAGGCGACTGGGATATAAGACCATGAATGGTTCTACGGACCAAAGTGCCTGATCATTTAAATCTTCGGCAAACATTACCCATCTCCACAAAAACATTTTCCTTGTCATTGATTACTAAGGACCTAATTTGATGACGTCACTCTGGACCTTTCTCACAAGCGTCAATTAAATTACTGATAAATTTTCCATCAAACAAAGACCATTTTTAACTCCCGACGCAAAAACGACGGGGTGCTATATGTTTGATTTGTGTGTGTGAGTGTGTGTGTGTGAGTGTGTGTGTATGTGTGTGTGTATGTGTGTGTCTGTGGCATCATAGCTCCCCAACGCAAGGATCGATTTTGATTTTGTTTTTTTTAGTTCTTAATAACTGACTAGCAAATTTATCCACTTGGTAAATGTTGAATCGTAATCCTGTCTGCATGTCTCGCTTTGACGCAAAAACTACTCAACCGATTTAAATGAAATTAGGAACACAGATAGTCTGAAGTCTGAGAAAGGATATAGGCTATTGTATGAAAGATGAAGTATTGTATGAAATCCCACGCGGCCGGACTGGCAAAAGCTAATAGGTATATATTTGACATCTCTTTTCCGATTGTTTGATATCCTAGGTTTCAAAAAGCTTACTCAGGACTTATTCAGACATTGTTAAAGAGACCCTTAGTGGGTTTTGTACAACCTACTTGCTATTCATCGTTTAGCTAGATTGATCGTGGCTATCCTACCAGTCACGGTAGGGTTTTGACCTTTCGGCCCATTCTCCGGCAATGGGTTGATCGCAAACACGGCGTGCTGTCATTCCACCTTACGCAGATACTGACGAAACACGGCTGTTTCGGCCGATACCTGTATCAGGTTGCTGGAAGGGAGCCAACAGCTCAATGTCATGAGTGTGACTGTGCAGAAGACACTGCGCAGCACACCCTGGAGATATGTCCAAAGTGGACAGAACCGCGTGCACAGTTGACCGCGGTTATAGGTACGGACTTGTCGCTGCCTGTCGTGGTCAACGCCATGGTCCAAGACGACAGGTCGTGGAAAGCAGTAGCCTCCTTCTGTGAGAATGTGATGTCACAGAAGGAGGCGGCGGAACGGGCACGGGAAGTCGACGTGAACTCCCACCCTATGCGTCGCAAACGTGTTGGGCGTAGGCGGCTTGCTCATGTTCGCCGTCTCCCCCCATAAAGAGGACCCTTGGATGGCAAACACGGGGACGTTTGCCATCCATAGGGATGTGGTCCTCGAGTAGGATGGCGTGCCAAGTGTTCCGGCACGCCACTTCCGGTGTGAAGTGTCCCAAGGCACACATGATGGGTCTGCTCTGGTGGACAGTTGCTGGTCGGGTTGCGGAAGATAGCTTTTATGCAATTCCCGTGACCCGTACCGCAAGGCAACGAGAGGGACACCGTGGGGTTTTTTTAGGGTTTTGACCTTGAAACTAAGTTTTGGAAGATAATGCAAAAGGTTATAATAATATATAAAAGCAAGTCAGGCCGTATAAGAAGCATTACATTTATTGACTTTTAGGGTTCCGTATTTAAAGGATAAAGGGGAACCTATTACATTATTGAGACTCCACCGTTCGTCTGTCTGTCACCAGTAACCTAACCTAACTCATGAACAGTGTTTTAGGCAGTTGACGTTTCGGAGCCTTTACAGATTCCATAATCGTAGCACGACTGAACTGACAATAGTCTTATGCTAAAGTATCACTTATCACTTTAGCGTAAGACTATTGTCAGCCCAGTCGAGCTACGATTATGGAATCTGTAAAGGCTCCGAAACGTCAGCGAATAAAAGAAATACGCGAGTTAAATCCGTGTGAAGTTGTTTCATTCCAATTCGGTACCTATTATCCTACTACTATTATAAAGGCGAAAGTTTGTATGTATGGATGTATGGATGTATGGATGTATGGATGTATGGATGTATGGATGTATGGATGTTTGTTACTCTTTCACGTAAAAACTAGTGAATGGATTTGAATGAAACTTTACCACAATATAGCTTATACATCAGAATAACATATAGGCTATATTTTATAACGATATAGTGTAAAATACTAATCATACGCAGACGAAGTCGCGGGCAGAAGCTAGTATTATATAATATTACACATTGGAATGAAACAACTATAACGGATTTAGCTCGGTAATTTCACAGTTCCCATATTCGAAGCGCGACTCAGCTGACAAAAGCCTAGCGCAAAAAATTTCGAAACACTTATAAATAAAAACACGCGAATTAACTCCTTTATAGTTGTTTCATTCCAACATTAAGTATAGTTGAATGTTTAGCGTAGAATTTAAAACCACACGGCCTTGGAATTCAACTCTTTCAATAGGTACAGGATTAGCTAATAAAAAAATGTTTGTGAATCCGTCGATTTGTCAATAAAAACTTCTTCCTTTTAAAAAACGGCGCGTGAGTAATTTGCCGGATCTAAATCCGATGACTTGACTGTCAAGAACGATGACATTGTAGATGTCATTTAGGTACTTAAGTACACAAATATTATTTGTTAGTATTTTAATGATGTTTGTGGGTAAACAAATTTTTGTCTTAAAAAAAAATCACAGTTGGTAAGCTACACCATTGACTGATTTTAAAATATTTTATAATAATATATAGGAACTTATGTAAATAGGTATTTAAAAGATAATGTCTTAAATATTCTAAATATTTCATTAATAACTAGCTTCTTCCCGCGACGTCGTCCGCGTGGAACTTCTCCTTTTTTGCAGTCGGTTAAAAAGTAGCCTTTGTCCTTTCTCAGGCTCCAGACTCTCTTTTTACCAAATTTCATTTAAATCGGTCCAGTAGTTTTAGCGTGAAAGCGTAACAGACAGACAGACAGACAGACAGAGCTACTTTCGCATTTATAATATTAGTATAATATATTAGTATATATGGTATTGTACCTATAATATTAGTAGGGATAAAACAAGTAAGTGCGTAGCATACATTATTTGATGCAAAAAAGTGTAACATAAAATAAAGGCCTATACTTACAACTGAATATTTTAATATTCTATGCCTATGCGATTATATATTTGAATTAAACACCTGTTTATCCTTACTAATATTATAAATGCGAAAGTAACTCTGTCTGTCTGTCTGTTACGCTTTCACGCTAAAACTACTGGACCGATTTAAATTAAATTTGGTACAAAGAAAGTCTGGAGCCTAAGAAAGGACATAGGCTACTTTTTAACCGACTGCAAAAAAGGAGGAGTTCCACGCGGACGAAGTCGCGGGCAGCAGCTAGTTAATTAATATGCTGACTTTTTAAGGTAAGCTTGCTCCTTTTTTATTCAGGTAACCTTAAAAAAACAGCAAAAAGTGTTCGAATTTGTCAACTTAAAAACGTCTCCAAAGAGTTGAAACGTTAGCAAAAAGTTAAGGAAGCGTTAGGGACATTGTTTGTTTATTTAATGATATACTTTATGTGGATTTACTTAACAGTATTATTTTTATGATAACGTTTTACATATACGCCCAATTTCCATAGAAAACTTTCTATTATAATTATATATGTACTTTTCTATATACCTACATAAATTAGTCTTAGCATATTATTATACCTTAAAATTAACCACCACCATTAAATTTAGTATTAAATATCTTGCTTATTGAATTGTATTTGCAAATGCTTAACATAGTAATACAACCAAAGTTTAATTAATACGGAAATTATACGCAAGGTTAAATTGTCATCAAATAATTTTAAATACATGGTCAAGTGCGAACTTTACTATATATAAAGGATTCCAAGCTTTTTTTAAGAAATAAATATTAATTATTTACGATCTTTGTCTTTTTCTTTCATTAACATTATTTTTTTAATAAACTTTGACGTAGGTACGTATCTAATCAAATAAGAAAAAAAATAAACAACCAGTTTTTTTTTTATTAAAAATGGTGTTTTATTAATATAACACCTATTTTAAAGAGATTGCGTTACCTAGTCGGGTCCGTCTCGCACTTGGCCTTTTTTTTTAAAGCTCTAAATAGACCTTATAATGGTCCTTTTTAACTTAACGTGATTTCATCATAAGTATTTTATCAACGTTCCCTATTAGCGGGCAAGGTATTTAATTTTATTGGAATGTTAAGAGATTCTCAGCGGTACACCGCAGCATCCTATGGTATGCTCGAGACACCTAGCCAAGACATCAACTAAATGTGAGAGCTAAGAGTATAAGTTTAAGGTTTAAAATTACTTGCTACGGTAGTAACTGTCCAAACATAATAAAATAATCCTTTTTATCAATTGCAACAAAATAACAATTAATACAATGATTAGTTGTAACGTTTGAGTAGGTACCTAAGTACCTATATAAAAAAATATAGTTAAAAATCTCTGTGGTTGCATATTCGTAACAGATATATATATGTACTCTTATACCTAAATTAAATATGTACATTATAATTTTTGAAGCCTTCGCGGTTATTACACATTGGAATGAAACATTTAAGATGGATTTAACTAGCGTATAAAATTTTCATTTTATTTGCTGATTTTTCGAAAACTTTACATTTTCCATATTCAGTTATTTTATTAGTTTCCTAAAATCTTTCTAATACTTACATTAAATACAGAAGTCGTTATCCTTTCGCTTAAAAAAATAATCGTTTTATAAAGAGTAATTTCGAAGATTTCCTTATAATTATTTTTGCATAATAATCAGATATAGTAGTCTGTAGATAATAATATTATACTTAATAACTGAAGAAGCATCAGAAATCCTTTTCATCAATTTTTAGAAATAAAAACGGTACGGAACCCTAAAAATTTGGCAGCACTATTTAAAGAGCACGGCAATGACCTTGCGCTTTCGATCCTATGCACTGTAAGGTCAGTGACATTCAATGCATTTAATTAGGCCCGTATTTGACCAGATGGTCGAGCGGTTAGTGACCCTGGCTATGAAAGGTCACGAGTTCGAATCCCGGAAAGAAGTTAAATTTGATGAGCAATTTGAATTTACGTTTTTGTACTTAAATGATTGTATTAGCAGTGATTTTATGATGATTTTATATAGGTACTAGCTTCTGCCCGCGACTTCGTCCGCATGGAACTCCTCCTTTTTTGCAGTCGGTTAAAAAGTAGCCTATGTCCTTTCTCAGGCTCCAGACTTTCTTTGTACCAAATTTCATTTAAATCGGCCCAGTAGTTTTAGCGTGAAAGCGTAACAGACAGACAGACAGACAGAGTTATTTTCGCATTTATAATATTAGTAGGGATTATTATTATTTGAAACTAGTGAATAAATATGAATGTGAAGATAAAGTTTTCGAAACGTCACTATAAAATGTCGTTATTTTTAATAAGGTATTAATTAATAAACACATGATGTGTAATAGGTTGGTACTACTGCAGACGAATTCGCGAGCAAAGCTAGTATTAAAATTTCTGCCAAGGTCGAGTAAGAAATATCAATTAGATCGATAAAAAAATCGATTTATATTTATATATTTAAATTATATGTAATATTAACGGTAGGAGGGCTTTTGTTATCGAATGATAAATTTGAATTTCCATAACACTTCATTTTTAAGCACTCGGACATGTGTCAGTGATAAGAGATAAGATTTACTAGACAAATATCGATTGTCTTTATTTGTCGATGTGAAGACATAGTCATGGCATATTTACCAATATATCATACTAGCTGTCCGCCCCGGCTTCGCCCGGGTCCCTTTTTTTATAGCCTATGTCACTCGGGAAAAAGTGTAGCTTTCCAAAAGTGAAAGATTTTTTTAAATCAGTCGTTTTGGAGCCTATTCAATCCAAACAAACAAACAAACCTTTCCTCTTTATAATATTAGTATAGATAAATGTTTGCTCTTAGTGACTAAAAACTAAACTAATAGGGCAGATGTTTTTGCTTATAGCAAAGTAACAGGCGGTTTTTTTAAGTCGGTCACTAAAGTCGGTATCGCTTTAAGTAACAAAGATGTGTTTCGTATTTTATTAAAATTTAAGTAACCCTTTAATGAAGTTAAACACAAACAAAGTCGCGGGCAAAAGCTAGTGCTCATAAAACAGAACACCCTCTCTCGCACATACCTATTACAGAATGATTTTCTTAATTCTTTATTCCTCCTTAGATACTATAGGACATTTTAAAATTTTGTGTAGCTGTAGGTAATAATTGGATTATTACACACTAGCTTTTGCCCGCGACTTCGTCCGCGTGGAACTCCTCCTTTTTTGCAGTCGGTTAAAAAGTAGCCTATGTCCTTTCTCAGGCTCCAGACTTTCTTTGTGCCAAATTTCATTTAAATCGGTCCAGTAGTTTTGGCGTGAAAGCGTAACAGACAGACAGACAGAGTTACTTTCGCATTTATAATATTAGTAGGGATTGGAATGAAATAATATAACAACTAGTCTAGCGCCAAAACAGTGTAAGACTATCGTCAGCTCAGTGCTTCAAATATTGGAACTGTAAACTTTTCGAAACGTCGACAATTAAAATAAAAAACGTGAGTTAAATCCGTTAAAGTTGTTTCATTCCAATCTTTCTTATTTGTTCCATCTTAGATACTGTAATATCTGACGACACACAGGTAACTATAACAATTCTAAAACCTCTGACATAATCTTTATCGACATATCGATAAGATTTTTCTCCAAGATTTATTAAAGTGCTCCAGTTTCATGACCTAGATATCGATACCCTATCATTTACTGTCGAGTGTTTTCAATCTCAGCACTATCATGACATAGATTATAATCTGAACAATGTAATTCATTTTAAGTGTCACGACAATGAGACTGTATTAATTATGACAATAATTCCAAGTATTAAAATAAAAGCAAATTTCTTTAACAGTAAAAGACGCAAAAAGCACTTCTTGGCTTAGGTAGATTTTGCTTCTTGGGTATTTCCTACATAACTATCAAAATTTCAGCAAAATCCCTTTAAGAATTTTCGGCCAAAAACCGTTATTTACTGTTCTAAAATTAGACTGAAAATTTTACATAGATTTTTTAAAGAGAATTGTAACCAAAAAATTTGGAATGAAAACTATAACTTTAACTCGCGTATTTTCACGTCTGCAAGCTTATGATTTAATAAAACACGCGAGTTAAATCCAATGTTCAAAAATAGAAACTCAAAAATCGTAGCTTTCTGAAAACTACTTTCTGCCGCGACTTCTTCTGAGAACTAGAAGTACTTTACAAACTCTTCAGCTTTATAATATTAAGTATAGATTGGAATGAAACAACTTTAACGGATGTAACCCGCGTATTTTATTTTTAACATAAGACTATTGTCAGCTCAGTAGTGCTACGATTATGGAATCTGTAAAGGCTCCGAAACGTCAGCCAAGTTTCTTTAACAGTAAAAAACGCGAAAAAGCATACGTTGGCTTGGGTCGATTTTGCTTCTTGCCTACCTATCAAAATTTCAGCAAAATTCTTTAAAAAATTTCGAGCCAAAAACCGTTATTTACTGTACTAAAATTAGACTGATAATATTAATAGGATAAAAAAGGCACACCGTTGAAAAAGCAGGCTATTTTTCCACCAGCAACGCTTAAGAAAAAAATAAGTGATTCATGAAAAAATCTACCAATAGCAGAGCTGCATTGAGTAAACCAAGAAAAATAACGTGAAGCTATTGGTTGTTATTTTTAGTATTTTCACGCAAATCTCCGGTGGAAATGGCATTTTTACAGTACACCATTAATTAGTTATTTATGAAGCGTAAAATACGTAATTAGTAACAATTCTACAATAATTGGTTCATTAGGCTGGTTATGTTAATTAATGGCCAATTAGTTACAATTTATTATTTTTATAAACCTCAAGTAATAATAATCAAATTTTATTATTGAAATCACAATAGATTAAGTACCTATCTTATTCTTTCGCCAGTATCTATTTATTTTTAGTAGGTAAGTACTTTAAGCTAAATTTTAATGAAATACAACCCAGCTTCAGTATAATTTTTTAACCCCCGACGCAAAAACTACGGGGTGTTATAAGTTTGACGTGTCTGTCTGTCTGTCTGTGTGTGTGTGTGTTTGTCTGTGTTTGTGTATTGCTGTCTGTGGCATAGCTCCCTAACGCATGAATCGATTTTGATTCAGTTTTTTTTACAATTTAAGTTAGTATGAAAATAAGTGGACTTAAAATATTACTAATCATATCTTAACTTGTAACGATAAAGAAACAGGTAAATATATATATATATATATATAGGTTATCTTCATATATATATATATATGAAGATAACCTACATAGCTACATACAACTAAACAGAATGAGTAATAGCCCACGCCCAGCCATTACACCTTTTGTATAAATAAAATAACTACCTACCTACTTATTTTAAAATTCTATGTACATTCTTAAGGTCTAGGAAAATGTATTTTATGATAATTTATAATAGGCACCTTCGCAGTTATTACACATTGGAATGAATCAAGTATAAACGGATTGAATTATCGTATTTTATTTGATTGGCTGACGTTTTGAAAACTTTACAGTTTCCGTATTCGTAGCACGAATGAGCTGACGATATTCTAACACTAAAGTGTTTTATACATTATGGATACATAATCACATAAGTAGCGCGAAAAGTAGAGCGAAGTGTATTGCGAAGAGCAAATCGATAAGTAGCGCAAACTGAAAAGCGATGAGTAGTGCAAAGGGCTGAGTAAAGATTTGCATGAAGAGCAAAGCGATGAGCAGTACGAAAAGCAGAGCGTGGAGTACCGCTAAGAGAAAAGCGATGAATAGTGAAGAGCAAAGCGATGAATAGCGCTGAAAGCAAAGCGGTGAGTAGCGCCAAAAACAAAAAGCAATGCGATGAGTAGCGCTGAAAGCAAAGCGATGAGTAGCGCCAAAAGCAAAGCGATGAGTAGCGCAAAAAGAAGAACGATGAGGAGTGCTAAAAGCAAAGCGATAAGTAGCGTGAAGAACAGAACGATGAGCAGCACGAAGAGCAGAGCGATGAGCAGCACGAAGAGCAAAGCAATGAGTAGCGCCAATAGTATAGTGTGTCTGAGGCTTTTAAATGTAGGTAATAAAGAATACTTCGCACTGCGTCATTGTAAAGCGTCGTGCACACTCACGTCACGTCTCTAATGATCCATTACTCCTGTTTGGTTCAAAACAGGAAACCGAATGGCCCATTCATACTTAGATTAATCGAAATGTAGATACGTTTTATCACTACATAGTATAAAACAAAGTCGCTTTTTCTGTCCCTATATCCCTATGTACGCTTAAATCTTTAAAACTACGTAACGGATTTTGATGCGGTTTTTTTGATAGAGTGATTCAAGAGGAAGGTTTATAGCACCCGTGTGGAGCTGGGTCACTAATCCCTACTTCCCTACTAATATTATAAACGCGAAAGTAACTCTGTCTGTCTGTCTGTTACGCTTTCACGCTAAAACTACTGGACCGATTTAAATGAAATTTGGTACAAAGGAAGTCTGGAGCCTGAGAAAGAACATAGGCTACTTTTTAACCGACTGCAAAAAAGTAGGAGTTCCACGTGGACGAAGTCGCGGGCAGAAGCTAGTGTATTATATTTGTTATTGCAAACTATATTATTATGGAATATATTGTCATGTACACAGGTGAATTATAAATTTATTAGTAAGTACCTAGTTATTTTTTGTGATGTAAGGTTTTTTTTTAATTAAGTATTTTGAATAAGCGACTCGTTTTGGCTTCACACGGGATCTAAAAACCAGCCTCTTGAATCACTTTATCTATTAAAAAACCACTTTAAAATCCGATGCGTAGTTTGAAAGTTTTAAGCATACCTACATAGGGACAGACAGCCAGTGATTTTGTTTTATATTATGTAGTGACATAGTATAACATAATAAAGAGGAAAAGTTTGTTTGTTTGTTTGGATTGAATAGGCTCCTAAACGACTGGACCGATTTGAAAAATTCTTTCACTGTTGGTAAGCTACACTATTCCCGAGTTACATAGGCTATAAAAAAGGGATCCGGGCGAAGCCGGGGCGGGTTGCTTGTATATTATGTAGTGACTAGCATTACCTAAATTAGCAGTAAACATTCGTATAAAAATACTTCACAAACAGATTTCAATGTAATTTTATTCGACAAATAAATCTTTTAGTGTCGTTAGAAAAACCTGCGCCTTTCTATTTGCATTTTTTTTAAGAAAAAGGCCAATTTTTTTCACCTCTAGACGTTAGCAAAATGTTTTTTTTTCTAGCTTACCTTAATCTCGGTTTAGATATTTTAAACGAGTTATTTGTGCAAATATTTTACATTCAATGTAGGTAGATAATTAGGTCGTACCTTGTTTATTAAAAAATACCTTTTTATTTTACAAAATGAATCCTTCAATTTAATCTTGCTAATTCATATTATTTTATTAATATACCTACCTAATAATTTCTGATGCCTTTTTAGTTATTACACATTGGAATGAAACAACTGTAACTAATTTAACTAGCGTATTTTTAATTTCTGATGCCTTCGCGGTTATTAAACTTTGGAATGAAACAACTTTAAGCGTATTTTTTTATTTGCTGACGTTTACAGTTACCATATTCGTAGCCAACTATATGACGATACTAGTCATAGTGTTATCGTCAAGAATTGATGCCGCGTCCAAATTTTATTTCATTTACGCGACACATATATATAATTATAAGTAGGTATATATACGAGTACAATAGATAGTTCAAGTTGAAGTTTTTTTTTATATGTACCTACGTATGTATGTCAAACACTTTATTGTTCAACGATAAATTATGACATACAATGAATGCTTGTAGGAAGCATTTAGGCATTCGCTGTACCTATTTCATAATACAGCGTAAAAAATTGTATTTTTTTTTATAAAGTCACTATTGAAATAAGTAATTTTTTATATGATGTAGGTATCCTAACTATAATTAGTCCAAATTCTGTTATTAGAAATAGAAATAGACGATAGTTTTTTTTACTATTTTTTCTTAATTATTACATTTTTACGTTTATTTACTTAATTAAGTACTTTCGGCATAAAAAAATATTAGTAGGTACTTACTGTTGTTTCTTTTAAGTTTAATAACAACTTTGAAAATGGATAATTTGGAATGAAACAACTATTAACGGATTTAACTCGCGTATTTTTATTTTATTTTATTAGCTGACGTTTCGGATTCTTTACAGTTTCCATAATCGTAGCACGACCGAGCTGACAATAGTCTAACGCTACGAGTTAAAACCGTTAATAGTTGTTTCATTCCAATGTGTAATAACAGCGAAGGCATCAGAAATTATAATGGATAATTTATTACCTTTTTTACGTTTTAGTGAAAAGTTCACAATTGTTACTTTTTTCGTTTAAATACGATATTAAATTTAAAAATGGTTTACACAAGGTCAGGTTAAATAATTGTCCCAGCCGCATATAATACAACTTGACATTATTTTAACTTCAAATTACTTCATTAAACTTTTTGATTATAATCAAAAGTTTGAAATTAAGTTTGTTACAGCGAATTTTTAATGCATCTCCATAGTAGGCAATTCCACCTGAATTATATTTTTTTATTTTTGTTAAATTAAATTTAAAGTCTATTTAGGTACTGTTTTCAGTTTTCAAACTGTCTATGAAGGGTTTTTTTTGGTTTTTCAATGGTTTTGTATGACTTTTGTTAACGGTTTTAACTCACGAATTTTATTTTATTTACTAAGTTTTCAAAAACTTTACTGTAGGTACTAACGATAGTCTAACGCGGAAGTGCTTTTTACATCGGACTGTAAAGTTTCCGAAACGTCAGCAAATAAAATAATACAAACCGTTATAGTTGTATAATTCAATGTGTAATAGACGTGAAGACATCAGAAATTATAATGAAAATCTTTATTACCTAAGGACCAAGTAACACTATTACATAGTATAGGTATAAATTGTAGGTACCTCACCGTGACGTCACAAACCCCCACTCCCAAACTTTTAAAGCGATTATCTTTATTATTTATTGTGAGATTGAGAAAAGAAAAAATACGTATCCAATATTTTTTGGTAATCTACATGATGGACAAAAAAATACAGTCGTCATGCTTTTTTCTAAGAATATTATTGTTAGGTTTTTTCTAAGCTTGTCTTTGTATAATGTTAATATCGTTTATTTATGACTAGGTATGTCTTCAAGTCAACCTTTTGAACTCCTTATCAATGAAATAAATACTTTAGATAAGTATGTATTCGCACTAATCGTTTATTTTGGTTTTGCCTGTGTTATTAAAATTCCTGTTAATTATTATTGGAATTCTTAAGGTTCGTGAATAAATTCTAACATAATAATTTCTGATGCCTTCGCGGTTATTACACATTGGAAAGAAACAACTTTTAACGAATTTAACTTGCGTATTTTTTTATTTTATTTGCTAACGTTTCTTTAGCGTTAGACTATTGTCAGCTAAGTCGTGCTACGATTATGGCAACTGTAAAGAATCCAAAACGGTAAATAAAAATAAAAAGTACGCGAGTTTTAAATCCGTTAATGGTTTTTTTATTCCAACATTATAACATCTCACTATCTAGTCTATTATCAAATTTTAAATAAAAAAGCATACCTCTGTTCGTTTTTAATACAGTCAAAACAACATACAAACAAATTCCATTAATATAATAGTGTTAGTACATAACACTGATGATACCGATTATAAATAAACACTCATTACAGAACAGTAGTCGACACAAACATGCTGTTTCTCAACCATCTCTTGTTTATAACTTTGTTACAATCAGTCCGCGGAAACTTCACTCCGTTTAGATACACTTTGGAAGCATATTCAATCAACGGTCGCGGCCCCTGCTTAGGAGATTGTATCAATGGATGGTGCGTTATAAACTACAATCAATATTACGACAGATGTAACGTCACTAAGGCCATCGCCCCAACTTACCGCGGGTTGAACGGCCTCTGCTACAGCAATTGCGGAAAATTCTCAGAAAGCTACGACTGGTGTGTTTGGATCCAAACAGTCAACGGCAAAGAAGTGAAGAACTGGGACCGCTGCTCCCTAAAACAAGCGACAGTCGGCAAGGAAGTCGTGAAAGCTACCACGTACTTCACCTGCCTTGATAAGTGTGGACTCAGAAACTTCAAAGTACCCTGGTGTTACGCGAGCGTCGAATGGCAATACTGTGATCCAGAAAACAAGGTGATTTTGTTTAATTATCCGACAGAAGATGGCGATGAGTGTGAAACGCCGTGCGTCCATTTCGAATCTTACAATGGATGCTACAACAGACAACACCAATGGAAAAAATGCAACCTCAATCCAAAGAAAGACGAATTACTCACCCGTATAGAGGTAGTGATGATGAGTAGATATCGTCCTGGAATATTCCTACAGTCAGGATACAAGGAGTGCTCGGAGCGCAAACCACCAAGTTATTACGATTGGCCCGTTATCAAGTCCTTAAGGGACTTAGTCAATTATTACGAGAAGGAATTCCCGAGCATGACCCCAACAGGTACCTCTATCGAGTCCGTAACAATGATACCAATAAACGTTGGAACTGATTATTTTATACTACCTTTAGTTCTAAGAGCAAGGATTACTGAGAAAGATTTACTCCCGCCTGGAACACGAGATGTAACAAATGCTAGAGTAAAAACCAACTTTCAGAAGATGCAACCTATTGATGATCGGCAGACTGGCGTCTCAGACGAGTATGGTCACATGTTGGCCAGAATGTTAGGCGGAACTGCTGAGCCTTACAACTTTTTTCCAATGATGAAGCGTCTTGAATTCTCTGAAGGTTCAGAGTGGTATTACTTGGAGCTCGAAATAGCTAATTTCCTTCGGAAGAATCCAGGTCGATACGTTGATTGGCAAGTTGCATTGACTTATGCTGCAAATTATGGAGATATTACTATTAAAAACAGACCTACAGCTGCCCTTTTAAGTGTGAGATTTTATGAATCGGATGGATCGCTAGTGGAAAGTAGTCTTATACCCGATGAAATGTATTTTTCAAATGATCCAACCTTGAACTGCACAACACATGGCAATGAATTTGAGATTAAATTGTTGAAAAATGATTTGGAAATTTAAATAGAAGTAGGAATCATGATTAAGATTGATAAATAATCATTTACTTGTGTTTTGTATTTTCATCACTTTTTAATCTGCTGTTTGGTTTCAAATGCTTGTAATTTAAACAAACACTTAGTTTTGTTATATAAATATATATTATAGAAATCATTACAATAATATTTTTATTTTGATTAAGTATAGTAAGGTATTTCATTAAACCTTAAAGCCTACAGTAAACTTTTTTGATTCTGAAGAAAAACATCAATCAAAAATAATAATTTACATTCAAAAGACTTCCCGGTATTCTGAATCGAACAAAGTAAATGAAAATCTGAACTTACAAAGAAAAGAAACTTTGACAAAAAGTATTACGGGAAGTTGAAAGTCACAGACAATAATGAAAGAAGACAACATTTTCTGTTGAATATTGTGACATCAAAAACTTTGAAATAATGTGAAATAAATGTATGCAAATTAAGCGTTTGTTGACATTTTTATTACATAATAAGTTACGTTTCAAAAGAGCAAAATTATATTTACGAGAAATAAATATAATTATTAATATACAAATTACTTCAGCTCTAAATGACGACCCGGTACAAATATATGAAATTCATAAAATATAAATTATTTCACATGAAATATTAATAGCCTAAATTTTCATTTAAATGAAAGGTTAAGAGTTAACTAAAAACCATACGATCAAAATCCTATATTTCTATTATTATATTAGGTATGAACCATCTCAATCACGTCTTTCATCTTAATCATCTTTGAAATGAAGAAACCGCATCAAAATCGGTTCACTCCTTAAGGAGCTGTGATGCTACAGACAGACACATAGATAGGTCAAATCACAACCTCCTTTTTGTGCCGCAGGTTAAGAAATATTTATTAAATATCCATGATACGATATCCCTTGTAATAAATTACAATCGTTTTAGAACAAGATTAATTAATTTTCTAAAATAATAGCAGAATTTCCAGCTGTCTGCTTATTAATCTTAGCATTTCTATTAAATATTGGAATATCTTAAAAAGTTGTTTCTTTTTCAAATTATGAAATGGTAAATCCTGAATATTAATAATTTAATTTATCCTTATTAATATTATTAATGCGAAAGTAACCCTGTCTGTCTGTCTCGCTTTCACGTTAAAACTACTGGAACGATTTAAATGAAATTTGGTACACAAATAGTCTAGAGCCTGAAAAAGGCAAACTTGCCGTAATTGCTAATTCCACGCGAACGGAGACGCGGAAAAAGCTAGTGTTTATATTTTTTATATTTGGTTTGAACAATTTCTTATTACCTTAAACGCTCCCGTCATTTTGTACCTAGGTACCTATTTTATTTTGAAAATGGATAAGACACCATGATGTCTACTTACAGTCGGATTTCGACCCAAAATAAATGGGTGTGGTTATCTCTAAAGTCCCTCCAGTAAAGGTACCTAATCTATCTATGCTAATATTATAAAGAGGAAAGGTTTGTTTGTTTGTTTAGATTGAATAGGCTCCAAAACGGCTGGATCAATTTCAAAAATTCTTTCACTGTTGGGAAGCTACACTATTCCCGAGTGACATAGGCTATAAAAAAAGGGATCCGGGCGAAGCCGGGCGAGCAGCTAGATGTTTTATAAACAAATATATTATGAAGTATATGAATAACTAATTCAATGTAGATGAAGTCGTGGGTAGAACCTATTAATGTATGTCACAAAATAATAATTATGATAAATAAAAAGTAATTAAGATGAGACCTCTGAAAAGTTGAATGTCTTTGTCTATTATTTTTGATTTATTTGATGTCATGGAAAATCTGTGGAATGACATAAACTTTGTCGTCGAATTTTCTTAAGGCTGTCAATTTTAAAATTCCAAACGCAGCCGTATTAATCATAGCAATGTCACTTTCAAAAAGGTCAGTTGGAGTAAATGTAAGGTGATCAAACTTTGGAATGAAACAACTATAACGGAATAATTTATGATGCTTTCACGGTTATTACATTTTGGAATTCAACAACTATAATCGACTAATTTTTGATGCCTTCACGGTTATTACACTTGGGAATGAAACAACTATAATCGACTAATTTTTGATGCCTTCGCGGTTATTACACTTTGGAATGAAACAACTATAATCGAATAATTTTTGATGCCTTCGCGGTTATTACACTTTGGAATTCAACAACTATAATCGACTAATTTTTGATGCCTTCGCGGTTATTACACTTTGGAATTCAACAACTAAATAATCGACTAATTTTTGATGCCTTCGCGGTTATTACACATTGAAATGAAACAACTATAACTGATATAACTAGTGTTTTGTTTTATTTACTTTAGCGTTAGATAAAATATTGTTTTCGAAACGTCAGCAAATAATATAAATAATCGAGTTAAATCCGTTATAGTTGTTTCATTCCAATGTGTAATAACCGCGAAGGCATCAGAAATGATCGTCATCAAACAGGTAGTTTCTATATTTCTATAATAATGTAAAGTATCATTGTTAGCGACAAATTTTTGGAAATATATTAAAACAGAGTACTTTAAGGGAATAACTATAATTATCTAATATAACATACGAATAAGAAGAATAAAAGAGGAGTGACGTAAAGTACTGACATAAGCTATTATAAAATAACCGAGATGGCCAGCGTTACATTTCAACACAAATTCAATATTAAAAAAAAAATGTTAACAAGTTCTATCGTAAAACTAAAATTATAATACGGTTTTTTTATGCCACGTTTTGTATTTCTTTTTCCAACGAATTATTGATTATAATTTATACAACAAATGAGAATTTTATCCTGAATTTCTTAAGTAAAATAATGTACTTAATTGAATTACCTAATTAATTCTTAAAAGTCAACCGTCTAAAATAATAATGAAATTGTTCCCAGTGGACCTGTTTTATTCTTTCCTTTTCATACCTAAAGAATCTAGTAAGATTCTTGAAGATTTTCTGTGTCATTCCTTTTATTTCACAGCTGTCCGCCCCGGCTTCGCACGGATTTCTTTTTTTATAGCCTATGTCACTCGGAAATTTATAGTGTACCTAGCTTCCTAATAGTGAAAGATTTTTTAAAATCGGTACAGCCGTATTGGAGCCTATTCAATCCAAACAAACAAACAAACCTTTCCTCTTTATATAGTACCTTCGCTATTATCGTTTATCACTTGTCTACGTAATCATTAAATCACATAAATATATACCGTAAAAAGGTATCTTTGGGTTATTATTTTTATTGAAATCATCATATTTATATTATTACTAGCTTCTGCCCGCGACTTCGTCCGCGTGGAACTCCTCCTTTTTTGCAGTCGGTTAAAAATTAGCCTATGTCCTTTCTCAGGCTCCAGACTTTCTTTGTACCAAGTTTTATTTAAATCGGTCCAGTAGTTTTAGCGTGAAAGCGTAACAGACAGACAGACAGACAGACAGAGTTACTTTCGCATTTATAATATTAGTAGGGATGATTCTTATGATTTCGAGATCTTTGCAGTAGACATATTATTATGACTCCTCTGTGTATCAGTCTTTATATTGTAACTAGCGGCCCGCCCCGGCTTTGCCCCTTTTTTTATAGCCTATGTTACTCGGGAATAGTGTAGCTTTCCAACAGTGAAAGAATTTTTCAAATCGGATCAGTCATTTTGGAGCCTTTTCAATCTAAACATACAAACCTTTCCTCTTTATAATCCTATAATCCTAACTAATATTATAAATGCGAAAGTAACTCTGTCTGTCTGTCTGTTACGCTTTCACGTTAAAACTACTGAACCGATTTAAATGTAATTTGGTACAAAGAAAGTCTGGAGCCTGAGAAAGAACATAGGCTACTTTTTAACCGACTGCAAAAAAGGAGGAGTTCCACGCGGACGAAGTCGCGGGCGGCCGCTAGTATTAGTATAAATGTATAGATACAGACAATTCATAACCCCCTTACAAGAATATGAAAGCACGTGTACAATGTGACGTGGAATTATCATTACAGTTGCGAGTTGTGTTGGAATCTGTACATTTCTTTATAAAAGAAACATTTGGGATGCGCGGTAAATAAATTACTTTTTTCGTAACTTTTTTAAGGCACTGCTGCGTCAAAATTTGAAAGACGCACTTTTTTTTGGCGTTTATAAATATTATCATGGTTGGCAATGTTTTGCCAATTACTAACATATTGTAGGTATACTTTTAGTTAAATGAAAGACTAGCTTTCGTCAGCGACTTCCTCTGCGCACCATAAGCACCCCTTTTTTACTCTCTTATGGGGTGATTTTCCTACAAAATTTTACATGTTTCATGAGTTCCAATAAAGAACTTTCATTCTGAATTTTATTCGAATAACTTCAAAAAACGGAAAAGTTTCGTATTAATTTTGAACCCCCGTTATACACTCTTAGGGGGTAAATTTACTTACAAAAATCTTTCTTAGTGCTCCCTTACGCTATAAAAGGCACTCTTGTGCAAAATTTCTAACCCTTATAGTTTTGGCCCTGCGTTGATACTTCTGTCAGTTAGTCAGCTTTCGCTTATAAAATATAGGTAAATAAATAAATATCTTTGGACAATTCACACCAATTATCTAGTCCCATTTTAAGCAAAGCTTGTGTTATGGGTACTAGACAACGGATAAATATACATAAATACATATAAGACATCCAAGACTCAGGTACAGATGCCAGTGCTCATCACATTGACATCTGTCCCTAGCGGGATTCGAACCCGCAACCTCCGGTTTCGTAGTCAGGGCCTCTGACCACTAGACCAACAGGCCGTCAAATATATGTATATTATGTAGATTTAGATGATATGTCTTTCTTAAAAGTTGCAAATAATTTGATAAAAAGTTACTTGAATATTATAAAACTGGTCTTTATATAAACCTAATTACACAAAAAGTCCTTAGGCCGCATGATTCGACTTATCAAAGGTCGTCTAGTTACAACTAATAGAAACCTGATTTTGTCTAGATTTTGCTAGGTACGAGAAAATACTAGACTCTCTCGGAATAATACTTACCTTGCTCTCGGTAGTAATGTAATAATCAAATTGGCCAATTTGTTGAAGTACACTCCAAAAATAATAAAGACAGTAGAAAATAAAAATAATGTTGCAAGAGTCTTAGATAAGACCTAATAAATTATTATTCTAGAATTAGGTGTATCTAATCCACTAAGCTTAATAGTTTTAAAGTTTATGATGTGCAGAAAATAAATATTATGTTTATATTGTGTAAACAAATAAAGATAACAGAAGAATCACAAGTTAAATGCTTATTTATATTAGAGTTACGTCTACTATAAAAAAAATAACACCTTTACACAATTTTTCGAGAAAACTTTTAATTTTGACAATGGATCAATATATTTCATCGAAATTCGTTTCTATATTTTTTTTAACTTAAAATGTAATTGGTACTCAAGAAAATTAGGTCTTTACTGTAGCGAATAGCAAAAATTCTGAACAAATTCACAAAAAAGAAATTCACATACTAAAGAAAAATTCAACAACCAATAGGTAATAGACCTATTCTCAGGAGACCATATATTATTGTATTTTTCTGAGTAGTCACATAATAGAATTAAAAAAATCATCAAAATGTATTATTGCTTCGTTTTTCCACTTAGAGATCCTTGACAAAGGCTCATGTAATATTGAATCAGGAACTCCTAATTTCAACATGATGTTTTGAAAATTCGCATAAGAACCATTTTGTAATCTTCAGCAATCTAGGAAAAAGTCTCCACAACCAGAATAACCTATGATTAGTTAAGAAGCACAAGTTTGATCAATTCAAGATAAATGGGTAATTAGTGTTACAATTGAATTTCCTCTTTTGTTCCAGATAAGTTGATTGGTATGCGACATGTGATCGTCTTCCTCCTGTTTTTGGCCACAAGCGTGGCTTATGCCACGCGAGTCAGCATGAGCGTGGCCATCGTGGCCATGACCAAACCAAATGACCACGGGTTTGAGGTAAAAGATATTTTTTTGGTTATAAACAGACATGTCGGAAAAAGAAGCACTTAAGTCAAGTCAAGTAAATAAATGTCCAAAAAAAACTCGAAATAAAAAATATTATTATATTATTTATTAAATTTAGGGTTTCCGAAATAACCTCCTTTAAGAAAATATGGCAAGAAACTCGATAAGGTAAGTACTTATCAGTCTTTCAAAATACATATTTGATACAATTTACAAACTAAAATGAAAACTGAAAATGTAAAAGATCTCCAAATGTCAAACAACTAAATTAAACAAGTATTATAATACAAACAAAAATACATAAGACATTGTAATGTCTCCATCCGAATTTCGTCCCAAAGCAAAAAATAGGATAAATTCACGAAGAACGACCTTTTACAACAAACTGAATGTCACAGACTTTACACTAATGTTTATTAGACATAATCGAGTACCCAATAAGCATTGATACAGAAACCCAAGCCCTTTCAATGTTCCCAAAGAGCAGAATTAATAGATTCAGTCCTCACCGATCTATCAATATCTCAAACACCCTTTAGTTAAACTTAAACCCTATTAATGCGCCTTCAATCAACTGGGAGCTTAATTTTAGACCGAATTTTCCTTTCAATAGACACGTAGAAAATCAATAATGGAGTAACACCCTCAATATTTTTCTTCGTTAAATAAACGAGTTCATCTACCCTTATCACATCGTCACAATTCGTTGTGGAAGCTTCTACGCCTGATGGACATAGAGTAGGTTGCAGTAAGCAGAGTTGTCACACCTTTCAGATGCTCACGATATTACTTAATATCCAAGAAAAATCTCAGATCCTTGCGAAGGAAATTTGATACTTACCTAGTACGCTACGCTAGGCAATTGGAATTTAAAAATATAAAAATTTTAATAGGGAAGATGGTTTTTACGTACCAGCTTATGAAATCCTAAGCGGACAGATGATTGCATAATACCTGATTTATTATTTGACTTTAGGTACCTAATTCTTAGTATAGTTTTTGTAATATAAAAATATGTTTAAATTTAAGAGAAAAATATTTTATACCTACCTATTCTTTTCATTATTTCCTAAAACTTACTTTTGCTGAGTTTTTCCACTTTAGTTCGTTAATTCAGTCGGATAGAAATATGAGAACCGTAATCTTTTCGAGTAAACCACAACAGATTTAACTCGCGAATTTTATTTTATTTACTAACATTTCGAAAACTTTACTATTCCCTTTGTAGTCAACTGAGCTAACGAGTCTGAGGCTAAAGCGTTGAACCAATAAAGATTTTACATCACTACATAGTATAAAACAAAGCTTTTTCTGTCTCTATCCCTATGTACGCTTAAATCTTTAAAACTACGCAACGGATTTTGATGCGGTTTTTTTTAAATAGATAGAGTGATTATAGAGGAAGGTTTATAGCACCCGTGTGAAGCCGGGGCTGTTCGCTAGCACTTAGATAATATCTTTTTCCCGCGACGCCGTCCGTACATCTCCTAAGCATAAAAAAATAAGCTAAATTGTTCTGTCTGCACATACCTTATCTTCCGCGATCTCCGGTGTCAAACTGCGCTATAGCCACGCATGGGACGTGCCTCACATACAAAAGACTTTATTATACGGCAAGCCCGAGCTTATACCGATTTGACTGGCAGGTCAATCTTGTGTTGCGTAACGTGGAGACCTCCGAAAGGACTACCTTTGGTTATAATGACGTAATGGGGTAAGGGATATTGGTGACGTTTGAGTTGTTGTGGCTTTTAGCTTGAAATCTATATTATGTATGTTTTGATGTTTGTATGTATTACTAGCGACCCGCCCCGGCTTCACACGGGTACAAACCTTCCTCTTGAATCACTCTACCTATTAAAAAAAACCGCATAAAAGTTTAGTAGTAGTTTTAAAGATTCGAGCATACAGGGGTATAGGGACTACTAAAAAACTATCGGATCTATCATTATGAAAATTGACATGTAGGTATAGTATGTATTTTTTAACGTAGAAGGTTTATGCTACTTCTTAATGACACCCGTGAGAAGTCAGGGGCAGTAGCTAGTTTAATAATTATAATAAATTCTAGTATCAAGGTGTTTGGTGCCAAATTCTTTGGAAATGGCAAGTTTTTTAAAGAAAGTTTGTGTGTATGTATATCGGATAGGTTTGATAATCGGATGAAATCTATTTTTCGTAGGTAGCCCTAAATGTTATGATGAGTTCCAATTTTTTTTTATTTTTAAAATAAAAATCTAAAAAATGTGGTACGAAGTAGGTCAGCTAGTACGATTATAAGATTTGCCAGTTTTTTGAGGAAAATTTAACAAAGTTTTGTAAAGGTACTTGTTTTTTCTTTAATCTTGGAAGTTTTAAACTTATGATGAAAAGTATGCTTGACAGCATAGAATGATAAGATAATATGATTAGATATCGACTTTTGGTTTTCAATAAACATGCAAATTATTTCTTGGGTTATTTAATAGAATTCCAAATTTATTGTATCATAAAATTACTTATACTTAAGACTAAATTCGTCACATTTCTTCTCAGGAAAGAAATACGAGTTGGAGACTTTCTTTCACTATTGGAAAGCTAAACTATTCCCGATTGACATAGGCTGTAAAAAAAGGGGCCGCTAGTATTATACATAATCCTAGTTTATCATTTCTTTCATCACTTAACTAAAACTCAAATCCCATTAGGGTCTCGACTGTTTCAACTCTTGTCTAACTAGCATAAGACTCAAACTTCTTTGCTTCCAGGTGTTCGACTGGGACCGCAGCATCCAGGACACCATATTGTCCTCGTTCTTCTGGGGGTACATCGTCCTGCAGATCCCGGCTGGCATGCTGGCCGGCAGGTTCGGGGGGAAGATGTTGGTGCTGATCGCTATGCTTGGCAACGGGATCGTGAACATGGTCGTGCCAATTGCAGCTGTTAAGGTGAGTTAGGAAGAGAGAGGGAGAAAGAGAGATGGAGATAGAGTAAAAGAGAGAGGGAGTTATAGAGGTGGATATAGAATGAGAGAGAGAGAGGGGGGATAGAGAGAGAAAATGTGAGAAAGAGAGAGATACAAAACAAGACAGGGAAGATAGAGAAAGAGAGAACGATATGGAACGAGAAGGAGGGGGTATATAGAGAGAGAAAACGCAAGAGAGAGAGGGAGAATATTTATTTGAAAAGACTTGAATATTATTGGAAAGCGGTTAAGTGCAAGTTGAATTTGCAAACGAAGGGTTTCTTACCATTATCTATTAAACCATTAGTTAAAAAAGTCCTGGTATTATATGGAAGCCTCCATAATTGAGATACAGCCTGGTGACAGATGGACGAATAGCAGAGTCTTAGTAATAGGGTCCCATTTTACCCTTTGGGTACGGAAACCTAAAAAGTTAATGTGATACACAATTTATCAGAATTAACACGAATTGTTCTACTTAAAACGAATAGAGCAAAATGTTACTTAAAATAGGGTAGTAAAGCTTAACACGAATTTTATGACGGTTGTGCCCTTTTGATATAAAAAGATTTTGATTTAGACTAGGTATATAGGTACCTAAACTAGCGATTCGCCCCAGCTTCGCACGGATCATCGTTTTTTTTATAGCCTATGTTACTCGGGGATAGTGTAGCTTCCTAACAGTGAAAGAATTTTTGAAATTCGGTCCGGCCGTTCTGGAGCCTATTCAATCCAAACAAACAAACCTTTCCTCTTTATAATATTTGTAAAGATGGGTTAATTTAAATTACTGGCTATTTTGATAATAGTTGGCTAGCTTCCGCCCGCGACTTTATCTGTGCACAATAAGCGTTTGACCCTCTTAGGGGTGAATTTCAAAATCCTCTTCTACGTTATAAAAGAGACCCTTGCAAAATTTTAAGTTTTAACACTTATGTTACTTTACTACGGATCCCTAAAAACGATATAAATAGCGTCACATACGAACAAAAGGATTGAAAACTAAACAATAAGCTATTAATAATAGCATATATATACTTCTTAATCCAATATGAGCAGATTGATGTGACGGATATAGTTGAATGTATTATATTACTCAAACATAAATAGGCACATAATATTATAGGACCTGTGTTAATAACAGTAAGGTAGGTAACTGGGTCAAAATTTTTTTCGTTGCATTAAAACTTGTCCTAGATTTAGTTTCTTTTTTATGGATGAAAACCTTTCAAAATACTAGCATGCCATATTATCATCATGTAGTATACAGGTTATATTATATCATTTAGGCATAAACTGAACTAATATATGAATAATTATTGAAAAAATATTCGTGACGGAGTATACATTCTTCGTGACAGAGTAGTTTTCATACTATCAAACGATGTCCCAGGCCTCCATTGACGTAATATTTTGGACCCGTGATCACATTTTATTCTATGAAGGTACTGTTTTTTATTTTTTTTGCAATAACTTTGATAATGTGTGCTTCGTACTGTGTAGATAAAAAAAATCTGTATCATTTCTACATATTCTACTACAATTAATATTGTATGTCCCCGTGAGTAGCCTTATTTCCGAGTATATTCTGTCACTGTTATTACGCATTTGTTTTTACGTCGTTAGGCTGCTTGAACTTGAGTAAGCGATGTGCCGACAAGCTCCGCAGTACCTCTTACACGCCATGTCCCGCCCTCGCCTTCATTTGCCTTTTAGTCGACTGCAAGTGTTCAATTAGAGTGCGTGTATTTTGGCATTATCCACTCGGTCACGTAAGTTTCACCTGTTTTTTTTAATGATTCAATTCTTATTATTAAGCAAGTGTAATCCCCATGTTTATTGTTTAAATAGCGATATTCAAATTTGACTACATTCATCACATTTATTTTTAAATTCACCCGGCGTCTTAAATTTACAACTCTGTCACGGTACAACTCCGTCACATCTTAGTGTGACAGAGTGGTTGATTATCGTGACGAAGTTGTAACAGAAACCTCTTGTCTTCATTATAATAGGAAATAAGCATTTGTATGATTGGACTGTGTATGTATTTATTCTCAGATATCAAAATAATCAGCGACGCAATACAGGCAAAAGCGTAATTTCTTCCTTTTGTCTACCAGAATCTATGAATACGGATTCGAACATGTGACCTGGAATTTTGTTGAGGCATAGGAAAGGAGCGGCGAACGGAATCGGTGGGTTCCTCGAACATCAAGCTGATACAGTTGTCGCAACTGGAAAAGATATTTTTGATGCTTCGAGTTTCGTTTCAATTCTGGATGGAACCAGTAAAACAAAACTCTTTTTAATTTCGGAGGAAGATATATCACTTGTTGCTCGAAGTTTTCCAAAAAATATTCATACCTTGCCAGGTACGATGCAAGTGCATCAAGTTTGCTATGAGAACTATGGTAAATTAAAGTAGTTCCCAATCCAAATATCAATAACAAAGGAAAACGTATCCTATATGAGTTTTCAAATCCACTCAATGTGTTTGAAAAATTATTAAACTTAGTAGTACCTACTTTATGACTGATTTTATTAATGGAAAGTTGAAAAATTGTTTGTTAACAACTTTGTTAGTTTATTTTGATTTATTTATTATTTTTGATATTATTTTATGTAAAAATACCACTCTATCACGTTACTGTCACATGTCTTGTCCCTCATATCGAGTAGACTATTTTTTAATTTCATTGCTTTTTTTTAAATATGATCTCGGGTATAAATATAAATAATGTTAAAGTTAAATATAGTGTTAAGTAATAGATACCTCTTTAAGACGTAAAGTAAGTAAAACATAAAATAAATAAATCTTTTCATGTCTATAAAACTGTTTTGTGACAGAGTGGTATTCAAAGATTTATATTTGGTTAGTAGCAGTATATTTTGCTATCGATTATTAAGTGCCATAATTATAGGACGTTTCAATATTTGGAAACTATAAAAAAAAATATACTTGATTTATAATAAAAAAATACAAAAAATAAAGATGATTCGTGACAGAGTGGTATAATTTTTCTACCTATCATTACAATATTTAAATTTCCAATATAATATAATCATAAACCTGGCTGCTCCTTACGTTACTGTTATCTTCATAAAATAGGTAATCAGTATTTATGGAAAGTAATGGTTTTTTGATATATTTTAAATAAAATAAAAATGGGTGGTAAAAAATAGAAACACTGCAACGAAAAAAATTTTGACCCAACTAACAATATAATACATTTATATATAAATAAAAACGGAAAAGGAAACCATCTGTAATAGTAATTAGCACCCAAACAGTAAGTAAGGAGTACATTTTCAATAATTCTTTCTTAGTGTTCCCCTGTGAATTTTTTTTAATTTCTAACCCTTATCATTTATGCCCCGCGTTGATGTAGGTCATTTTCCTTTTCTATATTATATTGTTTCAAATTTTTAATTATACATATACAAATACAATTTTTTTAAAGTTGGACCACAATGCTAAATATAAAATAGTTGTCAGAAGGCTATACTAAACTTTTCTTGTGCCTAAACCATATACCACTTTTTAATCCTTAATTCTTTACAACCCAAAAATTACACATCCCAACACATCCCACTCTCTACGTTAACACGACGTGTTTAACGAATGCCCTAATTAATCACCACACAATTTACAATATTAATTGACCAGAACAAACATTAGATGGGGAATAATCACAAGAATCCGTCTTGACAAAACTGCGGGTGAAAACAAATCGGGGTAATTTGTTTGGAGAAACCTTCCTAAAAGAATTGTACATAACCACCTTTGTTAAACCATTCTGTGTTAAAGAAGACTAAACTTTTAAACGAAATGAAACTCTCCGTCCTGATGATAAAGACGTTGTTGGAGCGGTCGATTTTGGGAACCGCATAAAAGTTTGTGAGGTTGAACATTTCAGCGATGAATTAGGTATATAAAGTCTATCAGGCCCTTGTGGAGGTTACAATGTTTTTAAACAAATCGTTGATGGAATATCTTCAAATAGGTGATTGATTGAAGGTTTAATAAAAATGAAAATTTTTATTAAGTTAATAGTACCAAGGGACGCTTTTACACGTCAATATTTATTAGTACTTCTGAGAAACAATACAACTTAAGAAAGAAACGCCGCAAGAAACTCATCAGATGTTATGCTTGTTTTGAAATAAAATATACAATCCCCATGTAAATTAAAAAAGTAATTAAAATAAACGCCCAATATCACTTTTAAAACTGGGATAGCTTGTCAAAATAATAAACAAAACCTTCAGTACCTACTGCATTAGCAAAGTTAAAGGTACTTATTCCGAACAAGCAAAATCAATTCTTAAGGCGTTCTCAAGACAACTTATATTTTTACTAGCTTCTGCCCGCGACTTCGTCCGCGTGGAACTCCCCCTTTTTTGCAGTCGGTTAAAACAGACTATCTTTGTACCAAATTTCATTTAAATCGGTCCAGTAGTTTTAATGTGAAAGCGTAACAGACAGACAGACAGACAGACAGACAGACAGACAGAGTTACTTTCACATTTATAATATTAGTAGGGATAGTAGGGACTAGTAGGGATCAGTAGGGATTATTAACCTAGGGTTTTGGCGCAGTTATAATATGAGTCATCTATACTAATATTATAAAGAGGAAAGGTTTGTGTGTTTGTTTGTTTGGATTAAATAGGCTCCTAAACAACTGGTCCGTTTTGTAAAATTCTTTCACTGTTGGAAATCTACACTATTCCCGAGTGACATAGGCTATAAAAAAAGATGATCCGTGCGAAGCCGGGGCGGACAGCTAGTTATTATTAATTAACTTGACGAAGGAGTTTACCACAATACCTTTATAAAGAAAGTTATTAGTAATTTCAGATTTATATTTTTTTATAGGACTACTTTGTTTGTTGGGTGTATTTTTTTTACTTGTAGTTTTTATTCCAGGGTGGTTGGATGGCAGTGTGCGCCTGCAGGATCCTCATGGGTCTCACCCAGGGTCTGGTGTACCCAAGTCTCCATGGTCTACTTGGTCAGTGGGCTCCCGTGTCAGAAAGAAGTCGAATGGGCACCATCGTTTATGCTGGTAATCATTTTGACCCAGAGAAATATATTAAGCCTTATAGAAAAACTAAAGAAGATGTCATTGCTTAATTGTTATTTACAAATAAATACACAATATATTGTATAATATTCAAGTAAGTAAGTCTTGAGTAAGCTGTTTGCATTTTTTTGCTATTTTTTTGAAGTTAGTGTGATCCAGTGTCGCGTAACTGACAGTTAATATCAATAATCTTATTTTATATATACTAAGCTTACTTCTTTAGGGGGTGAATTTTCAAAAATCCTTTCTTAGTACTCCCCAACGTTATAAAATTAAAGCCTGTGCAAAATTACAAGTTTTTAACCCTTATAGTTTAGAACCTGCGTTGTTAACTTTTGAAAACGTCGGTAAAGAAAATAAAATAAAATACGCGAGCTTAATCCGTTATAGTTTATTTCATACCGATTCTAATAGTTATTCACAAATTATTTAAATTAAGTGACATTAACAATACCTACCTACATATTAACTACCTACCTTAGGTTAATGTGACGTGCATATTATTATAATGTTAACTCTATATTCCAGCTAATAAATTTTAGTAGGCATATGGTTAAATTTGATACGGCTATCAGCAAGCCGCATGAGGCCTTTAAATAGATCATTAAGCCTTATAGGCCCGCTATACTCGTATTAGAATATACGCCGAGCATGTGTCTGAGACGGGTCCATATTGGGTTCGCTAAAATTTATCACCCGAAAATGATTTTCCTAACGATTTGTACTCCTAATATATATAATGATCACTCTTCCTAAAATTTTGTTTACTAAAATTTTCGTGCCTACAATTTCTTTTACTATTAACGCAGTCTATAACACTCATTTTTCCGAAAATTTTAATGAATAATTTCACTGTTCATACTTTACGTAAATCCTAATATTTTTCTTCATAATATTCTAAATCATATAGTTCTTTTTTCTAATATTATTACTCATATTATTAATATGCGGATAACATGTAATATAATTATGATTCTTATTGAGGGTATGCAATACGTACCGATCTCAGTCAATGGTTAACGCGCTTGGATGCCTTAAAAGAGTAGGTTTGTATTTACTTACTTTACAGAATTTTACATAGTTAGCTTTTTTTACTTTGCTTGTTTCTTAGTGTGACCTACTTTCCGGTATTTGATAGAAGGTACTGTTCTGGTAGCCCTTTTTATTCTGTTATGATCGCAGTTCTAACCTAACCTAACCTACTGTTCTGGAAGCAGCTATTTTCACAAACCCAAGCACAAGAAACTTACCCTTATAAAATTAATATTGTTCAATTTTATGAATTAAAACTAATCTACATAACAAAAATATGATGATGAATAATATTGTAAAAGATGGTTATGTTAAGAAAATATAGAAGAACAAATAGTAGTATAATAAACTTTATTGCGACAAACATTATGAAGTTGAATGATTAGGAATTCAGAATGTTAGGAACAGAGTAGTTATGAGTAGTGACTATTAGGATGTAAATGTTTAGTAACAACATTTTCGGACTTCCGATAATCGACATTAAAAATTTAGTTCAAATTTGGCGCACCCGTCTGAGACTACTCTAGTTTATAATGTTTGACCTATTTTCTAGAAATTAAAAAACTCCTTTTCAAAATCTATATGTTGAAGACTAGCGGTTCGCCCCGGCTTCGCACGGATCCCTAATTTTTTCAAAATATTCTATAGCTTATGTCGAAATAGTTTAGCTTTCCAACAGTGAAAGAATTTTTGAAATCGGTCCAGCCGTTCAGGAGCATATTTTATCCAAACAAACAAACCTTTCCTCATTATAATATTAGTATAGATGTAATAATGAGGAATAAATAAATCTAATAATTTTTGATGCCTTCGCGGTTATTATACATTGGAATGAAACAACTTTAACGTTTACGTACCTTTGACTTTAAAAATAAAATACGCGAGTTAAATCCGTTAAAGTTGTTTCATTCCAATAAATAAATCTAATCTAATTTAACATTTTTTTTTCATAGGCAGTCAATTCGGTACCATAATCGAGTTGATCACAGCTGGGTCTCTCTCTGCCTCTCGGTTTGGCTGGCCCTCGGTCTACTACGTCACGGGAGCAGGCTGCCTCATCTGGAGTGCTCTGTGGATCATCCTGGGAGCATCGACGCCCAGCACCAGCCGGTGGATCTCCAAGGACGAGAGGAAGTACATCGAGACCAACGCGGGATCTGCTGATATCAGTGAAGCCAAGGTATGTTTACCAAGCGATTGATTGACGGTAGTGTAACACAAGGGCAATTCTTTTTTGCTTTCCAATTGTACCGTAAAAGCATCAGAATGTGTTATTTAGGCGAATCCTCGAGCATTTTAGATGCCTTTTCTATCAAACAAATAACAGTATTAAGTATTAATTGAACGACATTTTGTTATTTCCCAAAATAATGACTTGTTTGAGTTTTGTGTATTTCTTTGTTTACTTATATATTATTGACGATCTCACTATTAGTACATATAAATACAATGTAATTATGATGTATAAAATATTGAGAAATAAATGAATCTGAATCTGAATCTGAATCTGAACTGTAACTTCTATTAGTAGGTACCAAGATTTTTTTACTTTAATGTTTTGTAACTTATTTATTATTTTCTCATATTATTATGTAGTCTCAAAAGACAATGGTGGTGCTTCAAACGCTTTAAGATTCACTCAATTAGAATATGAATCTAAAGATATTGGTTTCAATGATTACAATTTATGATTACTTAATAATGTATGATGTCTTCGCGGTTATTACACATTGGAATGAAACAACTATTAACGACTGAGCTGACAATAGTCTAACGCTAAAGTGCGCTAAACAATTGTCAGCTCAGTCGTAGTACGATAATAGAAACTGTAAAGAATCCTTAACACCAGCAAATAAAATGAAAGAGTTAAATCCGTTAATAGTTGTTTAAGTCCAATGTGTAATAGCCGCGAAGGCATCAGAAATTACTTGTTTATTTTAATTTCAGAAAATGGTGACACCCTGGAAAAGTATTTGGACATCTCTTCCGTTCTGGGCTATCCTGTTGGCTCATTCTGGACAAAGTTTAGGTTTCTGGACACTCCTCACTGAAATGCCTTCATACATGGACAAGGTCCTTGGAATTGATATTAAAAACGTAAGTTTCCTTATTAACTTCCTCAAGTGTATTTGAATCCAAAGTAATCTTTTATTGCTTTAAACACTTAATGTATATGAACTTATCTTACAATATTATCTGTTAAGTATTGGGTTACTTAAATTAAGTCTATACTAATATTATAAAGAGGTAAGATTTGTACCTATTTTTGTATGTTTGTAATGAATAGGCGCAAAAACTACTGGACCGATTTTAATAATTCTTTCACTGTTGGGAAGCTACACCCTGTTCATCCTGAGTAACACACAATTTTAATGTGATTATAATTTTCCTAAAATATTTTTGTCACCTGAAAACCTAGATTAAATCCCACCAATGAGTAGTATTCTCAGACAAAAGAAAAACACAATAGGCATGACAAAATAATGTTTTTTTTTTTCCTTCAAGCAGATAACAAAAAAGTATTGGACATGTTTTTTTCTTTCCACAATCTGACAATTAAAGACAAAGATAAGCACTTGAAAAGTTCGGGAGTTGGAGCTTACGTTTACGTTTAAATTGTCCATAATGTGACGTCACTAGCTCTCGAATCCGAAAAGCACTTAATAAGTTAATCTTTGTCATTTTATGTTTGTTTGACAAAAGAAAAAAATCGTGTCCAATATTTTTTAATAATCTAACAGTCGCACTAAATTTAATTTAATTTTCTTTGCATCGTCATCCCTGTTATGGTTACATGTTAATTATATATTTGGTACCTATTTAATGGTACCTATATTATAAAATATTTTTGTACATACATAACTTTTACGTAGTATAGACCTAGATCGATCGGTGTTACAGTTAATTAACTCACATTATCTTATATTATTTTTGTGTCTCCAGAATGGTCTCCTCTCGGCACTCCCTTACGTGGCCATGTACATCCTCAGCTTCGTCTTCAGCTGGACTGCTGACTTCCTGATCAATAGGAACATCACTTCCATCGGAACTTCGAGGAAAATCTTCAACACTATTGGTAGGTGCAATGGGCCTTGGCGGAATTTTAGCACTGGCGTTTTGTTACATAACATGACATGACCATTTTTAGCAGCATTTGGCTCGATTTCATCATTTTTTTCGTCATTTTGGAAAATATGATCTGCTACAAGAAGTTAGCAGATTATTTTTTTAGGTTAGTTTTTTCTAGGGAAAACCGCTAGAACTATTTCTGAAAAGTACCTGGAACCAATTTTTTTTTGATAGTCTGGCAATTCATCTGCCAACTTCAGACACATGGCTCATTGCGCATTGACCATAAAATAATATATATATTTTTATACATTACTGTAAAGATGTGTACCTACCTACATTATTTAACTTCTTCTTCTTTAAAATGGTTGCAAATAAAATTATTATGATCAATTGAAACAGTATCTGTACCAACATAGGAGATAATTTCACTTAAGTTTTTACTTCTTGATTCTATTCTTAAAATATTATAGTCTAAGATGACAATGACAGCATCTCAAACGTTTGAAGATCCACCCTTTTATCTATCTACTTGTTAATTTTCTTGGTCACGTGGTATTTTTAATTAAGTTTAACTTCTTTTTTCTCTTTATTTAATTCCTTTTTATCGACGGCCTGTTGGTCTAGTGGTCAGAGGCCCTTACTACGAAACCGGAGGTTGCGGGTTCGAATCCCGCTAGGGGCAGATGTCAATGTGATGAGCACTGGCATCTGTACCTGAGTCTTGGATGTCTTATATGTATTTATGTATATTTATCCGTTGTCTAGTACCCATAGTACAAGCTTTGCTTAAAATGGGACTAGATAATTGGTGTGAATTGTCCAAAGATATTTATTATTTATTTACTACTATTTTTCTTTATTTTAATATAATTTCTCCATGTTTCAGCATTTTGGGGTCCCGCAGCCGCGTTGTTGGTTCTCTCGTACCTCCCCGCAGGTCACGTGACTACTGCTGTTGTGATTCTAGTCTTCACTGTTGGTCTTAATGGTGCTCATTATGTTGGATTTTTGGTAAGATTATTATTGATAACTACTTTATCCTTTACTTTCTATGATATTACATTAAACATAAGATTCGGTTAGTTAGTGCCTACTTGATTCTGCTTAAGTACTAATGGATCTGTGATATTATCATTTTTATTTATTAATATAACGTACTTAATACACATTTTCATTTATTTACCTTCTTTTTAGTTCATCTTGCGCGTGGCCAGTGTCTGATAAAGCTTTCAATTTAGTTGTCATTTGGCTAAAAATATTTCCAACAATAGGTAATGTTATTACCTACATTGCTACAATATTCCTGATTACTACCTATATTTACGTTAACAAATTTGGAACTCAATAGCTTATATTTATCTTCATACTTACCTGTATTTTTCATTCACAGATTTCCCACATTGATATTTCACCAAACTTCGCGAGTACTCTAATGGGTATCACAAATGGAGTCGGCAACATTTTCTCCATCATGGCCCCGCTCAGTGTCACTCTTGTTGTCAAAGATGAGGTTTGTATTAAGCAACAAAATATAAGCTTCCTTAAATGTACTAGCGTCTATTGTTTTAAAAAGAGTCAAGGAGTTTTTGCTCTGGGGAATGTATCTATTAAGAGGTCTCGAGTATAATATAATAATTATTGACGGCCTGTTGGTCTAATGATCAAATACCCTGAGTACAAAACCGAAGGTTGCGGGTTCGAATCCTGCTAGGGGCAGATGTCACTGTGATGAGCACTCTGTACCGAGTCTTGGATGTCTTATTTATGTGTGTTTATCCGTTATCTAGTACCCATCGTACAAGCTTTGCTTAGTTCTTCGATCAATTGGTGTGAACTGTCCAAAGATATTTATTTATTTAAATAGCTAGTTGAGGGAGTAGAGAGTTAAATAAAGTTTGATTTTAACTTCGCTTTCTAAATTAACTTTGACTTTACACAATCTTGTTTTGCAGACAAGCGCATCAGAGTGGCGGAAGGTGTTCTTCATATCCATCGCCTTTTACTTCTTGAGCAATTTGTTCTACATCCTGTTTATGTCGGGAACTATTCAGACTTGGAACGAGCCAGAAATCAAAGGAACTGTTGGTATGTACATAATTAATATGCATGTGGACTCACTCACACTAGCAAACTCTATAGTACTATAATGACCCCGCCGGCGGGGTTGAAGTTGTACACTCGTGTGTGGCACTAGCCGGACTTATCCGCAGAAACCTATACCTTTGCATAACAATCATGTTAACACACCTCCTAACGGACCGACCCCAACTCTATAAATAATTTTTGATTATTTAATTTAGCCTATATTTTCTAAGCATTCGAAATTTGAAATGTACTAGCTTATGCCCGCGACTTCGTCCTCGTGGAACTCCTCCATTTTTGCAGTCGGTTAAAGAGTAGCCTATGTCCTTTCTCAGGCTCCTGACTTTCTTTGTACCTACCAAATTTAATTTAAATCGGTTCAGTAGTTTTAGCGTGAAAGCGTAACAGACAGACAGACAGAGTTACTTTCGCATTTATAATATTAGTGGGGATATAGGTACTCCCACCGTGTAATTGGATAAAAGAACAAAAAATTCGCGTTAAGGTATAGGATATGGGTTCAAATGATTTTTTCTGCTCTTGTCTCATTATATGTACCCTTTTCCCTAAAATAATTGTATAAAATTATTCATAGATTATTATTTTTTATTTTCACAGAAGATGGAGTTACGGACAAAACGGAAAAACCGAAAGAGAACGGCAACCAGACAGAGGCCGAAGCGAAGGTTTAATAAAAACCGGTGATATTTGTATTATAACTAGTCAAGTAATTTATTCTAACGTAGTGAATATTTATTATGAAAACAAGTATGTAAATAAAGATGAAATATATACGAATTTTGGCCTTGTTGATTTTGTAGTTGTTAGTGCTGAAACCCCTAATAATACATTTGATCAGTATAAGGGTGCTATTTAGAGAGTTGTGTAAATACAGTAGCAAGTGAAGAGCTCTTAAGGTGCTATAAGGGTCTCTGGCGCGAGTATTTGGGAAGTCGGTATATTGTCGACATTATGTATGTTTCCTTAATAAATTCAACCTAACAATATATTTATATTTGAATTCTGAACATCTTATCCCTCTTTTTTCCTAATTTTTTAATTAATAGAGTGAGATCCCATTCATTTTAGAAATTATGAAATTTTTATGATTAGTAGTATATCATAAGGTTAGATACTCGCTAACCTTAAAGCTATGCGTTTTACAGGTAACAGGTATCAAAGGTTTGACGGCCTGTTGGTCTAGTGGTCAGAGGCCCTGACTACGAAACCGGAGGTTGCGGGTTCGAATCCCGCTAGGGGCAGATGTCAATGTGATGAGCACTGGCATCTGTACCTGAATCTTGGATGTCTTATATGTATTTATGTATATTTATCCGTTGTCTAGTACCCATAACACAAGCTTTGCTTAAAATGGGACTAGATAATTGGTGTGAATTGTCCAAAGATATTTATTTATAAAGGTGCAAAAAGTCATAGTAACTTTTTTCTCACGAGAACGGGTAAAATTGTCGTGGGTATCTACGTCTCCTGATTTTTCCCCACCGATCCGTTCCTGAGTTATAAATAGTGAAGGGTGAGTTTAGGTAAGATCGGACACGGTTAACACCTTACGATGTGAATTTACGTCTAATCAGGGAGATTTTTTTAGTGCTGGTAATACGGTATTTTTATGGGGTGCCCCATATTATATTGAAAACGCATAACAGACTTGGCATAACAATATTATGCATAACATACAATATGCCCAATCAAAATGCCATACTGCTTAAAATTCATTATCTATACTAATATTATAAAGAGGAAAGATTTGTATTTTTGTATTTTTGTATGTTTGTAATGAATAGGCTCCGAAACTACTGGACCGATTTCAAAAATTCTTTCACCTTTGGAAAGCTACATTATCCCCGAGTAACATAGGCTATATAATATCACGCTAGGTCTTATAGTTGCGGAGCAGTAACCGAAAATGTTTCAAAAACGGGGGAAAAAAATCTTAAGTCCCCCCGTGCGAAGCCGGGACGGGCCGCTAGTTATATAATAAAAGTATATGTATGAAAACATTTTTTTTAAATATTGAATATTGAAAATTTGGTATACATTATGCACACAAAAAATATTTAAATGAGTTTAGGTTGTGAACAGACACTTAAATTTTTATAATTTTTCATATTTATATAAAATAAATTTAGGTTTTTTATTTTTATGCTAATTAATCGTTATGAGTATTTACATTATGCGCATTAAAATTATGCGTTTTCAATTATGCTTATTAATGTTATGCAGACTTACAATTATGCTTAGAATTGTTATGCTACTTTAAATTATGACGATTCATTTTATGCGTTTTAATATAAACCCTTTTTTATGGAACTATGTTGGTAATATGACATTTTTATGACATATTACCAAATTTTTTACCGATATTGGTCGATCACATTTACAATATTGTGACAGACTTGATACCTACAGTTAGTTAGGTTCATTTTTTTCAGGGTTAGTTCCTAAAATAATTAGTAATGTCAAGTAAGCATGTGAAAAGGGCAAATTGAACAAAAACCTATTAGACGTGATCTTCTTAGATTTAGGTACTCCAGCGGAGTAGGTTCTCGTTTATTTAACAGCCTCAGACATTCCAAGATCGCGAAGCAATAAAAATAAATAAAATATTTTGCTTTTAATTGGAATTCTTAGGTCTCGAGCAAATCCCTCAATTAACGGTAGTTCTTTTTTTCTTTAAGAAAAAGTTCTGGAAAATTTGGCGAAAAGCCGTTTAGAGACCGGTTTATATTTTTTTTACTTTTGAATACTGTAAGTACCTGTTTTGTAAATTATTATTCAGTTTCGAATATAAATTGTTACATTTTTTTTGTAAGTGAACTAACTTATTTTATACTAGCTGTCCGCCCTGGCTTTACACGGATCCCTTTTTTTAGCCTATGTCACTCGGGAATAGTGTAGCGTTCCAACACTGCAGAATTTCTCAAATCGGTCCAGTCGTTTTGGAGCCTATTCCATCCAAACAAACAAACAAACTTTACCTCTTTATTATTTTAATATAGATAAATTGTAGTAAAAAAAAATGACTTTAATTCTACTTGTGAAAAACTTTGGCTGAAAACTAAAGATTATGCAAAAGAATTTCTTTTCAACTTGTGCGCTTATCTCTTGAAGAGTATTCAAGAAATTAAATTAGTTTAATTTCCAACTCCGTAGTTAATAAAGACTTATCTGCTTATAAAATGTTTTTGGTTTTATAAATGGTAATTAATCTACAAAATCGATAGTAAGAATGAGAAGAAATATGTTTGTTTGTATGTTAAAAGACCCGAGTTGACTGCCTTAATAATTATTGCAATGTTATTATTGGACGGCCTGTTGGTCCAGTGGTCAGAGGCCCTGACTACGAAACCGGAGGTTGCGGGTTCGAATCCTGCTAGGGGCAGATGTCAATGTGATGAGCACTGGTACCTGAGTCTTGGATGTCTTATATGTATTTATGTGTATTTATCCGTTGTCTAGTACCTACCCATAATACAAGCTTTGCTTAAAATGGGATTAGATAATTGGTGTGAATTGTCTAAAAAGATAAAGATAATTATGTAGGTATGTTTTTTAGAGGCTTGTAGACACGTACCAATCGACCGAAGGAAACGAATGCAACATCGTATGTAGCTACATACGCCAAAGAAATGTCACGTGGTCAGCTATTCGCATAAGTTTATCAATTTAATACAATTTCACAATTTTGTAATGCATTCAATCAACAAATAAAGATTCTTTGAAATGAAACAACTATATTATAACGGAATAAACTCGCGTGTTTTGTTTTATTTATTGACGTTTTGAAAACTTTGCAGTTTCCATATATATTACTAGCTTCTGCCCGCGACTTCGTCCGCGTGGAACTCCTTCTTTTTTGCAGTCGGTTAAAAAGTAGCCTATGTCCTTTCTCAGGCTCCAGACTTTCTTTGTTCCAAATTTCATTTAAATCGTTCCAGTCGTTTTAGCGTGAAAGCGTAACAGACAGACAGACAGACAGAGTTACTAACGCATTTATAATATTAGTAGGGAAGTAGGGATAGTAGGGATTAGTAGGGAAGTAGGGACGTAGCATTGCATTCCCTAGAAGCATGACTAAAGTGACTATCGTCAGCTCAGTATTTTTCGTTGCATCATCAAATAAATTAAAATACGCGAGTTCAATCCGTTATAGTTTTTTACAATGTCGTCGACCGTAGGTTCAATTATGGTAAGGGACAAAATGCCGAAAATGAGTTAAGTATACAGTTTTGTTCAGAATTTTGCGCTCTTTCGAATGGTGTATTCGAAAAAATTCTAGCTAAAAAAAAATGTTCCTTACCATAGTGATTTTTAGGGGTCACAAGTCAAATTATCCCTCGGCCAATAATGTATCTGATAATTTTTGAACAATAGCGTCTTGGAATAGTGTAATTACCGCTGTGAACTCAAATTAAATAAGGTAAGGGTCTTCGCATTCTATTAATTACATGTACATTGTTTTTCGTAAAGAGAAAATAAAAATTATCACCCATACCTTAAAAAAATTGCACAAGTTTTAAAATAGTTGTCCCTTACCTTAATTTACATAAGCGTACCGAAGGAAATGTTACCGTTACACTAATTTTATCATAACAACTCTGGATGTGTCACCACATGAATTTAAATTTAAATAACTAAGACATAGAGTCTTAAATGGAGTAACAAAATATTTCAAGATGACACACTTTTCTAATAAAGGTGCGATATAATTATCTTCATTTTACAAGTATTTTTAACTTCATAATACAAGATACAGGCATGTGCTTATATAACATAGGCTGCAAAATGCAAGATTAGAGTAAAAAAATAGCATTGAAAGAAAAAGGAGTAATGTTTAGGATGCTTTAATATAATTATTTCCAGCTTGCAGGTACTCTATTGATTATATTCATTCGAATTCATGGAAGTAATATTTATTAATACCATAAGTATTGTAATACATAAAAAATACGCCCAGAATTATCAAAAACAACAGTAAAACCTTTCTTTACAGGATTGAGGTTTGAATCTAATTTGAATCATCTTAACTTCTTTTCTATTGTCTCAAAGATTTCAAGACACCTTCACAAGACAATTCAACGTTATTGGAAACTGTAACTTTTCCGGTATTATCTTTTCTTAAGTCTTTCATCCAATCAATTCGTATTTATTAATTATAATATAATATGCCCAAAAACATTAAAATCGACATACCCCTTATTGTTGTCTACTTTTGCATTAATATTCAGTACTGTTTCTTTACAATCGTAATAAACAGCACTGAATATTCTTTGATTTTGAACAAAACTGTCTATTTGTGTGATGGCATCTAATTTGTAAAGCAGTATTTGGATTAGACTGGTTCGATTAATTCAATAGTTTTTTTTTAATGGAGTTCTCCAGAGCCATAACTAGTAGATCCAACTGAGGAGTAAACCTCCAAGAACAAAAGTTGTGATTGAAGCATCTTCTACAAATAACCAATAACGGTCAAGTCTTGGACTGTTGTTATTAGGTACAGAATCTAGGTGCTTTTCAATGTCGCAGCTAAAATCTACAAGGCAGTACCTATATAAAATCCTATCCTGTATTTATTTTACGCACTTTCGTAATAGCTTTATACGTAAAATTGTTATGATTTAGTCAATTTTCCTTTCAGCAAAGAAATATTGGTACATTTTAATATTGCATAATAATATAAAAACACTCAGCTTGCATTTCCTATACATTTTCATGTCCCTTAAATATTTTTAAAGCCTGTTTGCGATTTAAATTTAGCCTTACGATAAAAATTTCCAATAATTTCTTTTGCAACAACTGTCTTACAGTATTTTATCTTTAATTTTTATTTTTAACACGTCTTTTACACTATTTGTAATAAATATTTTGATTTTAACCTAGAAGTCAATTTAATGTAAGGGGCGTGACTACGAAATACTTGCAGTGTAATGGACGTAATTTTCAAAAAACACTAGTGTAAGGGACATCTATTTTCTAAAGCTGAAATATTGAAATAAACGTTACAAGGACTGATAGAGCACTACAATATAAGGTTTTTTGTGAAATCAGATCCAAAAAAGGTTCATTAGAAAAAAAGTTACAAACGATTGAGTCCGAAAAAAAACTTTGTCGGCCTCTCCTGAAAAACCGTATTTTGTCCCTTACCGTAATTGAACCTACGGTCGACGATGTGTAAAAACCTCGAAGGCATCAGATTTTTTTAAATAAATATTATTTTAAACAGAATCAAGTAAAAAGAGGTCACAGTGTGACATTTAACCGGTGAATTCTCAACAGGTAACGATAGGAAAGCTGAAAACCAGCTCACCTCGCAAACAGCTCGAAAGAACGCTCGTAAAACGAAAATGGCTACTAACAGCGATTCTAAAACTTATTTCCTGAGTGATTAGATTAGATTAGATTAGATTTATTTATTTCCCAAAATTCATACTATATAATTACATTTTTTATTATATCAAATTACATGTACTCATATTAAGATCGTCAAAAACAAAAACAAAGAACAATAAGATTAAATAATAATAATAATATAATAATAACAAGACTGTGTTAAAGACTTTTATTATTAGTATAATCTACTTATAGACAGTAGTCTATAAGTACTAATATTACAAAGAGGAAAAGTTTGTTTGTTTGTTTGGATTGCATTGACTCCAATACAACTGGACCGATTTGTAAAATTCTTTCACTGTTGGGAGGCTACACTATTCCCGATTCCGCCCAGGCTTCGCACGGTTGCTTTTTTTATAGACTATGTCACTCGGGAATAGTGTAGCTTCCCAACAGTGAATGAATTTCTCAAATCGGTCCAGTCGTTTTGGAGCTCTTTATAATATTATTATAGAAATTTATATTGTGTCATGTTTGTAACTGTATTTTAAAAAATAAATTTTGTAAGTCTGTTGTGTCACAAAATTTTTATTTAGAAACTTTTACCTAATAACACTTATTATTTAAATAAGCACTAAAAACTTTATTTATTTTAATTAGTAGGTTATATAGTCTAATAATCATAAAGCTGAACTGCTTAAATTTTCAGCCAACTTTGACATAATAATTTCTGATGCCTTCGCGGTTTTTACACATTGGAATGAAACAACTTTAAACGGATTTAACTCGCGTAATTTTATTTTATTGTGTGACGTTTCGGAGCCTTTACAGACTACATAATCGTAGCACGACTGAGATGACAATAGTCTTATGCCAAAGTCACAAACGTCAGCCAATAAAAAAAAATTACGCGAATTAAATCCGTTTAAAGTTGTTTCATTCCAATCTATACTTAACTATCTATACTAATATTATAAAGAGGAAAGATTTGTATTTTTGTATGTTTGTAATGAATAGGCTCCAAAACTACTGGACTGATTTCAAAAATTCTTTCACCTTTGGAAAGCTACATTATCCCCGAGTAACATAGGCTATATAACATCACGCTAGGTCTTATAGTTGTAACCGAAAATGTTTCAAAAACGGGGGAAAAAAATCTTAAGTCCGAAGCCGGGACGGGCCGCTAGTGTATAATAACCGCGAAAGCATCGAAAATTATTTTGACATAAGATTTTTACCTAAAGGTCTACGTATTTTCCTCGGTTACTTTGAGTACCGCAGTCTCTGGTTCCACGGAAACGGATTACAACGAGTCGATCATTCGACAGTAAAATAAGAGGCTAGGTTTAAAAAGATGGACTTACTACACTTAAATAAGTTATTTTGTATTTTAACACTAGTTTCCCGGCGGACTTTCTTTTTTCCAGATACAAAAAAAAGACGTAACAAAAGGGGTATTTATATTAGAAACTAGCTGTCCGCCCCGGCTTCGCACGGATCTCTTTTTCTATACTAATATTATAAAGAGGAAAGATTGGTACCTATTTTGTATGTTTGTAATGAATAGTCTCAAAAACTACTGGAACGATTTTAATAATTCTTTCACTGTTGGGAAGCTACGTTCACCCTGACTAACATAGGCTATAGAATATTTTGAAAAAAATAGGGATCCGTGCGAAACCGGGGCGAACCGCTAGTCTCAGAATATAACGACAAGAGAGTAGTTTAAAATATAACTTTTTATGACAGCTCTTAAAACTAGTGTAACCTCAATTCCAAATTGTCAACACGCGTGTATTCAAACTAGAGCCTTACGCCCGCCCTAGTACTCCCAGGGCGGGAAAGTTTTTACAACTTTACATAATATGGCCCCGTTAAAGTAATTGTCCTTGTATGCACTTGAATTAACTATTACCTATAATAAGAATATTGTTGTAATTTTTTAAAACTTAAACTATTAATAATCTATATCTATAATATATACTAATAGGAGAAACCTACCTTCCTACTATACAGAGAAAAGGTTTGTTTGTTTAGATTGAATAGGCTCCAAAACGGCTGGACCAATTTGAAAAATTCTTTCACTGTTGGGAAGCTGCATTCGTGAGTGACATAGACTTTATTAAATTTTGAAAAAAATTAGGGGTCCGTGCGAAAGGGGGCAGACTGCTAGTCTATAATATAAATAAGTCTAATTAAATTAGAAATTTAACAATGTTAACGAAATGTAGGTCATTCTGTTAACACATTAAATAAGTTAAGCACCTAGCTGTAATGTGGAGATGAAATATTCAAGATAAACCTCGGCTGATGGCCTCTTAAATAAACGGGGCCCTTTATAGTCCAGTACCAGAGACATTTTTTACCACAAAAGTCAATGTAAAAAAATAATAAATTTACTGGTGAAAATATTTTAGAACACTGTTAATCTATCGTCAATCAATCACGTGAACGAAACAATTACAACTAGTATTAGACTATCGTCACCTCAGTCGGCTACGAATATGATTACTGTAAAATTTTAGAAACATTAGCAAAAAAAAGAAATTAAATTTTGTAATTTATATATTAAGGTAGTTTGCATAATCTCTTTAGTTTTAGACTATCGTCAGCTCCAGAGATGGGCATTAATCGATTATTTTTTTAATCAACTAATTAATCGACTAAACAATCAATCGTCACAAAACCAATCGCGATTAATTTAATTAAGATTAACTTAATCGTCGCAGAATTCGATTAACGATTGGTCAATCGTCATTTTAATCGACTAAATTTCTCGATTAAATTTTGAAACACAGTGCATAACAAAAAAAAATATATGTACATATTATCATTCAATATGTTCTTTGAAATAATTCTAGAGCAGGGCAAAAAATGGTTAGGCAGTATATGAGTTAGGTAAATTTATTTATTATGGATATTTCATTTTAACAGGTATCTCCTCGTCCATCAAAATACCCGTAATAACCTATGTCTTATATTAGTGTACCCCGAAACTTAGACTTACAATTTTTTTTTCAGATATTAATCGAAAGAAAATTAATCTAATTAATCAATCGATTATAGATTTAATCGCTCGTATTTAATCGACGATTAACTTAATCGTGATTAAGTTAATCGAACATCTTACGATTAAGATTGATTAATCGTCACTTTTAATCGTTAATCGATTACTTTTAGGTTAATCTTAATTGTTAATCGTTAGTCGATTACATTTTGCCCATCACTGGTCAGCTCATTCGTGCTAATATAGGTAGGGGAGGTAGGGGAGGGACGGGCAGTCGGGAGACATAGGCACCCCCCTTTATTTCCAATTCTAATATATATATTTTTAATTCCTTATTTTGGTACATTAGTCTACCCACTGACCACAATGTTCATCCATAGAATACGTGTTATTTCGTTCATTTGTGAAATACAGGCGCATATTTAGTTTCGACACCGATCAATGTAACTATTTTGTTATGATTTTAAAGTAAATGAAAAAAATACCTGCTGAAGGTATGTTCTTTTTTAATACTTTTTTTAATTATATATGTGCTAAGGTATAAATTAGTTTGCAAGTCACGCTAAAATATATAACCAATTTTTTTTACGAGAATATTAAAATTAATAAATATGCAGAGGGAGCATTGGCCACTTTTTTTGAGGGAGGTTTGGGCATACCCAATGCAATATAAGAAAATATATAAAAAGAAAATAATGTTGCTTTCACTTGCAAAGATATCTGAAACATTGATACATAAAAGATTCTTCATTGAAATGGTAACTTCACATTTTTTTACCTCGGTAGAAGAAAAATTTACGAAGTACCCACACGATGTATTCTTCAAAACTTCATTATGTATTGAAGATGCCGCTAGCTCGTAATTAGCCCATTTTGATTACTTTTGTAATTACATATAAGTTGAGATTATATATTTGACCATAATTTACTTTGTATATTTTAATTATTTTATAAATATTAAGTGTTTTATATGTCATGCCCAAACCTCCCATAGCCGGTGCCCGTACCTCCCTACCATAGGGAGCTTTGGGCACATTTGACATGATTCTGAAATCATGGTATAACTTAGAGACTGCTTATAATTTGTAAACTGTTCTTTATAAAACATCTAGCCAAATATATTGCGCAACTCACCTTGGAAGTAAATTTTGATTATATTGATAATTTAATTTTTAATAATTAGTTACGTGAAAAAGTGCCCATCCCTCCCCTATCTCCCCTACTGCATAGTTTTCGAAACTTCGGCAATTCAAAAAAATACGCGAATAAAATCCGTTATAGTGTTTCAGTCCAATGTAATATACCTACGCTACTTAATTCGTTATAGTTGTGTCATTTTAAAGTAATAATAAACGCGAAGGCATCAGAAATTATCTGAATTGCAGTTGACATGCTGCAGGTTTTACTGCAAATCCTATAGGCGAGCGTCCAGATGGCACGTGTCTAAACCTGTCGAATAGACACGTGCCGGGAAAAATAGTGCCAATGACATTTATCTGACTGCCAATTGACACAACTTCTTCGATATGAACTCTGCAATCTTACATAGGATGCAGAAGTTAGTAGAAAACTAAATATAGAATGATTTTAAAAAAATCATTACCTAAACTTTATTAAATGACTAGCTGTCCGCCCCGGCTTCGCACGGATCCCTTTTTTATAACCTATGTCACTCGGGAATAGCGTAGATTCCAAACAGTAAAATATTTTTTAAATTCGGTCCAGTCGTTTTGGAGATTATTCAATCCAAACAAACAAACGAACAGACAATCCTTTCCTCTTTATTATATTAGTATAGACTTATACTCGTATAGCAACATTGTAGGTACAAGCTTCTTTTCCGTCCTCCGGCCAGAAAGCGCCAACTTTGTGGCCGCTGCGCTAAATGAAATTTCCGCTTTCTGGCTTCGTCGAACAGAAAAATAGTATACTGACCTCGGCCAGTAAAATAAAAAGCCTCAGATCACATTTTTGTCAACCTCGGTTTCGCCTCGGACGACAATTACTTGTGATCTGAGACATTTTTTATTTTACTGGCCTTGGTGCGTAATGTACTACTATTACATAAGCAAATTTTATTTTACATTATTATTACTTTAAAAGTACCTTTAGTGAATGGAGTATTTCTTATTAAATTATAATTTTATTGCTACTCTCAAACAGTTTTTAATGCAAAGATTTATTGCGGTAACATTTTTCTTGGGATTGTTACATAAATGGTTTATATCCTTTTTATAGTTTTGTGTTAAAATAAATGGAATTAAAACGTGGCCCGATTCTGGTTAATAAAGTTAAAATGGATATTTGTAATGTGTTAAACAAAGTTTGTTTGACTCTGTCGTGTTTTAATGGAATAATTAAAACCAATACAGACATTTACATTGACGTGAAACGGAAAAGAAACTTTATATTACGTGTATTATTATGGTTTTATTATTAAGTAAGTAGGTACCTTTGTTCGGTTGTCACATACTGATAAGGAAGCAACTGGGAGAAAAGTGAAACTCAAAAATATTGATTAAGAACTCACTTTATTAAGAAGTAAATGTAATTGCTTATTATGTAAATTATGAATTTATTTTGACATAGAAATGTATCTATACTAATATTATAAAGAGGAAAGGTTTGTTTGTTTATTTGGATTGAATAGACTCCGAAACGACTCGACTGATTTAAAAATATCTTTCACTGTTGGAAAGCTACACTATTCTTGAGTGACATAGGCTGTAAAAAAAAGATGATCCATGCGAAGCCGGGGGCGGACAGCTAATTAATATAATAAAGAGGAAAGGTTTATTTATTTGAATTGATTAGCTACAAAACGGTTGGAGAATTGTTAACTGTTGGGAAGCTACGTTCACCCTGAGTAACATAGGCTATAGAATATTATGAAAAAAAATAGGGATCCGTGCGAAGCCGGGGCGAACCACTAGTAGGTACATATAGATTAGTAAAGGATAAAATGGTATGATAAAGTGCTAGTAATTTGTCACCTAAGTTATCCCCCGTGGATATAATATATCAGAGCACACGTGGTAAGTCTTTTATTGAAAAGGGACCGCTTGTGTTAGGATTGCAGTTCAGCACATTTCTTACCATATTGAAAATGATATGTGGGTCAGGAAGAAAAGCTTTTATTCTAAGGGATTAACTATAATAATATTTCTTTTGTTCCGTTTTAGGGGTCCGTACCTAAATTACTTGACCTTCTCAGATTTCGCTGTCGGTCCATCTGTCACCAGGCTGTATTTCATGAACCTTTATAGTTAGCTATCACAAATACCTACTTAAAAACATAATTAAATAAATATTTTAGTAGCAGGTATATAGTTGTTTGTAGTATTATAGTTGGCTTCTACTTATGTATCAAACATATTGTTTTTGTCATTTTTATAAATAACTAGCGGCCCCGGCAGACGTCGTCCTGCCCGTCCGATTGTTTCGTCAAAGATCTGTCAAAGTGGTCTGTCACTTACTGTCAATCACTTTGTATATGGGAGTATAGAGAGATGTTGATTTCACACTTTTTCAAGATGTTTTTCTTAAATTTTCTCTACTTACAAACTTTCCCTGGACTACCACGAATAATTCAAGACCAAAATTAGCCAAATCGGTTAGTGCGTTCAGGAGTTATAGCGTCAGGAAGGAAAACCCGACTTATTTTTATATAATAGAAGAAGACTAGATTCTGCTCTCGTCTTCATATGCACGATAAGCACCCCCGTTTTAAGGAGTGAATTTTCAAAAATCCATTCTTAAAAAGGAATCACTGTGAAAATTTCAAGTTTAATTATTTGGACATTTTATTAAGTTAAGTAAGTATTAATTTATAAAACCTTTCAATATAAAAAGCTAAATATTTTTTGGGTACAAATACCTAAATGTTTAAATTAAATGATCCCGTGGGATTTTTATTAATTCATTTAAAACAACTGATGACTCCGCAGGGAAAAAGCCTTATTTTAACAAAAAGCCTTATTTTCCTTCTTACCTACTAATACGCTGTTATTGAGAAAACTTCTTCAATATGAACTTACTTCAGTATTGTGTAAAATGTGGACAATATATCGCAATAAAAAGTTTTAAGTTGGATTTTATTAAAAATCTTCATCCACTAGCAATATACTGATAGAATACACTTGGGCTGAACAAACAGACAGATTTCAACATGACCAACTAGATAGCATGAAAACCCTATTAGATAGTAGGTACTAATATAATAAAGAGGAATGGTTTTTAATTATAATGATATTTTGTAGAAAGATAAGAGTAGAAAAAATCTTAGACCCCCAGTGGGATTCGAACCCACGCTTATGCCTTTACTAGCGGCAGCGTGCTGACCATTACACTATGGGAATCGACTGACAGGTCTTCGAATTTGTCCACTCCTTTCAATTCGGTCTTTGTACTTTTGTTTATATGCATGGTTTGTTTGTTTGTTTATTTGAATTGACTTCGAAACGACTGGACGATTGATGATTTTGAGTGGAATTTATTATTAAAGTAGGTACTATAGGTAAAACTTTCGAAGTGTTAAGCTAGTAATAAAAAAAATATATAAATTTGTATAGAAATTGGAATGAAACAACTATTAACGGATTTAACTCGCGTATTTTTATTTTATTTTATTAGCTGACGTTTCGGATTCTTTACAGTTTCCATAATCGTAGCACGACTGAGCTGACAATAGTCTAACGCTAAAGTGATTTATACAGTTAAATCCGTTAATAGTTGTTTCATTCCAATGTGTAATAACCGCGAAGGCATCAGAAATTATTTTGTATAGAAAGTTAATAATGTTATAATTATGATAGGTATATAATTTCGATTAAATGACTTTTAACTTAATTTCTTTAATTATCTGTTCTTAGCAAATTTCTACACCCAGACGAAATCGCAAAATGCTTTAAATAATTATCTCTTAATTGGATTTAATTTTAGCATAAAATTTATGTCTTTAGTTACTCTAAATTTAACTTCAATTTCGTACACTTTTTAATCGTTAATTTGATACGCAACTAAATTAAAACGCGCCAACTGAACAAAAGCTTTGGATAATTATTTTATTTATTGCTGTAATTATTAATTAACTTTCATTTAAGCAATTAAAGTTGGCTTCAAAACTTTGCCTTACGCTATTATGAAATTTAGGGTTTATTATATACTTCGGTTCCAACATTTAAACATCGACATTTAAACGAAATGAGTGAAGTAATACATTTAGTTAAAAGTAAAAAAAGTACTGTATTTAAAAGATAATTTATACTAGTACATTAATTCGCGTTACTATAACTACTGCCTGTGACTTCTCCTTTTAAACCTACCTATATACAGATTGTGCAACAGAGCTACCTACTTCTTGGAATGAAACAACTATATAAACGGATTTAAAAGTAGCCTATGTCCTTTCTCAGGCTCTAGACTTTCTTTGTACCAAATTTCATTTAAATCGGTCCAGTAGTTTTAGCGTGAAAGCGTAACAGACAGACAGACAGACAGAGTTACTTTCGCATTTATAATATTAGTAGGGATTTAATTTTGAGAGACAAAGTTGGTGAAATAATATTTATTTTATTGTCTGACGTTTCTTATGATAATTGTCAGCTCAGTCGTGCTACGATTATGGAATCTGTAAAGGCTCCGAAACGTCAGCCAATAATATAAAATACGCGAGTTAAATTCATTTAAAGTTGTTTCATTCCAATGTATAATAACCGCGAAAGCATCAGAAATTATTACTTTCCGTACATTTTGAAAACCTGGGGTCGTTATTCACCCCCAATTATGTTCATCTGTCCCAATGTAAAATGTAACTTATTAAAATAAAAAAAAACTTCATTATCTCGTACATTAATTCGTAGGTTCTTTGACGGCGGTATAAAGTTGAACGGCAGAAATTTACATAAATTTGGAGAATTTTTGTAAGGAAACTCTTATCGGGAGCGACGGAGAATAATTTTTGGAAACATTTATGGCGAAGCTTTTAACAAATGACGTGAAAATATTTAATGTTTGAAGCGATGTGTTCAAAAGGATCCTAAACAGAGGGGGGAATATAATGATTTAGTAAAAAAACAAAATAAAGATAAATATGCAAGAAATGTGTAAATACTTGAGTGTTGGATGTCTTATGTACGAGTATGATTATCCGTTGTCTAGTACCCATAATACAAATAAATAAATATCTTTGGACAATTCACACCAATCGATCTAGTCCAAGCAAAGCTTGTACTATGGGTACTAGACAACGGACAACGTAAATACATATTAGACTCAGGTACAGTTGCAGTAGGAGAATTCGAACCCGCAACCTCCGGTTTCGTAGTCAGGGGCTCTGACCACTAGACCAACAGGCTGTACAAACAACAAGTTTTGTGCTTTGCTTAGTTTGGGGCTACATCAATTGATGTTGATGTGGGTTGTCCATATTATTATTATTTATCTATATCTATCTATACTAATATTATAAAGAGGAAAGATTTGTATTTTTGTATGTTTGTAATGAATAGGCTCCGAAACTACTGGACCGATTTCAAAAATTCTTTCACCTTTGGAAAGCTATATTATGCTAGCTATATAAAGCTAGAGTAACATAGGCTATATAATATCACGCTAGGTCTTATAGTTGCGGAGCAGTAACCGAAAATGTTTCAAAAACGGGGGAAAAGTATCGTTTCTGAGGCCTTAAAAAAATCTTAAGTCCCCCCGTGCGAAGCCGGGACGGGCCGCTAGTTAGTTATATAATCATATTGAACATAGGTAATTGAAATGAATTAAATTTTAAATCTGTTACGGTTGATTTATTACAATAATATAAACCGCGAATGTATCAAAAATTATAACGTTAAGTAATTAATTTTAATAAAACTTGCAGCTCTTATTTTGTTATTAATAAAATATTATACCGGCCACCTATATTTATCGGGATTAACTCAAAAAGTTTTATTTTTTCAGTTAATGAGAGAAACTGATTAATATGTCTCAGTGCAAGAATTTTCTGTAAAGATTTATTTATGCTTTTTATATGAAGCTAGAACAAACAGCTTAAATCTGTTTTACTGGTAGGTAGATTTTGCTGTAAGGAATTCGATGGTGTACATAACTCAAACCTTTAGGTTTTCTAATTAGCTCCCTTTAGTTCTAGGTGTGCATTCAATATATCGCACCCCTAGATCTAAAGGGAGCTAACTTAAAAAAAGTAACTTTTTCGGGAGAGGCGAAATTGTTGTAAGGAATCCGATCCTTTTTTTTAGCGTGTGTTTAATTTAATTCTTCAGATTTTTGAGTTAGCTCCCTTTAGATCTAGGTGTGGATATTATAATATACCTATTGCATTGGTCAAATTTATTACTCATGTAGGTATATTTCTTACAAATGTAAAATCTGCTACGGCAACAACATATCAAAAAAATCTTCGCCAACCTTCGTCAAAATTAATCACAATAGTTTTTAAAATCAATCATACTATACTTAAGTAAATTAGTGTTTATTTAAGGAACATATATATATTTAAAAAAAGGGTAGATTGGGATAAGACAGTGCATTCAAGTGTAAAGGTTAGCGATACATTACCGTCTTGGCTTACGAGTTTGGTATCGGAAATGTGTGCTGACCCGTAAACACGGCTACAGTTCAAACACATTAGGTACGAGGGGTAGGTTGCAAAACCCCCGCTATTCGGGATCAGTCATCTAGGTATCTGTATGTACTTCCTACATCAAAAAGAGGCACTGTGTTGATGTTGATTGCTATTGCTACTTGAAATAAAACCCGTTCGTTACTTTTGGAAGCACATTCAATAAATATAAAGAACCTATATATGTATACTGAGGGAAATCTCTATAGCGCGATACAGAAAAACTCCCAGACCGGTACAGCGCCATCTATACGTAGCTTCGGTACTACTGACCCCAAACAGTATCCAGATTACTTTTTTATAAAAGGAAGCACCCTTAGAGTCATATTACTGCTGACAATACTGATGGCAATTTGGCGCTATGTCATACAAAATTAGTAATAATGAAATTAATGTACGAATTAATAAAAACGGCAAAAATTACGTAAGTAAATATTTTTGGTAATTTTCGCTATAACACACATAATGAGAACTGTTCCGGAGAATTCGAAACCAGTCAAAATCTGATATTTAAACAATAAGCTAAATAATTATTCTGGTAATTTGGAGATTATTTTATACGTACTAGCTTTTGCCCGTGACTCCATCCGCGTGGTATTTCATACAACATTTCATCCCCCAATTAAATAAATAAATAAATAAATATCTTTGGACAATTCACACCCAATTATTTAGTCCCATTTTAAGCAAAGCTTGTGTTATGGGTACTAGACAACGGATAAATATACATAAATACATATAAGACATCCAAGACCCAGGCACAGATGCCAGTGCTCATCACATTGACATCTGCCCTTAGCAGAATTCGAACCCGCAACCTCCGGTTTCGTAGTCAGGGCATCTGACCACTAGACCAACAGGCCGTCTGTGTACCAAATTTTTGTTAAATTGATTTTTCACGCGAGACAGACAGAGAGACACGAACAGACACTTACGTAAAGGAATATTAAAACAATCTTTATTACGACACTGTGTAGTAATTTGACAGTGACAATTTATAAGCTACAACGCGACATAACAATGTCACTGAGCAGAACGGTGACGATATAAATTGATATTACATGAAGTGTTGGGAAGTGACGTACAAAGGAGTTCGTTGGGACATTTTAATTTTCATTTGTCTTTTGTCACAATCAGTAAAAGAAACGTCGTGTAACCTAGAAATCATTGTGGCATGTTATTAAAAATACTAAGACAAAGTTGAATATATTAATCGTACTACTATTATAAAGGCGAAAGTTTGTAAGTATGGATGTATGGATGTTTGTTATTCTTTCACGTAAAAACTACTGAATGAAACTATACCACAATATAGCTTATACATCAGAATAACACATAGGCTACAATTTTTGACACTAGACTAGACGGGACGAACCTGAAGTCCACGCGAACGAAGTCGCGGGCAAAAGCTAGTATAATATAATTTCTGATGCCTTTGCGGTTATTATACATTGGAATGAAACAACTTTAAACGCATTTATAATACGACTTTTAGCATAAGACTATTGTCAGCTCAGTCGTGCTACGATTATGGAATCTGTAAAGGCTCCGGAACGTCAGCCAATAAAATAAAATATGTGAGTTAAATCCGTTAAAGTTGTTTCATTCCAAAAAACATAATTAATTAAGACTGATAAGCTGACAATAGTCTAACACAGATCAGTTGGCTACGAATATGGGCGCTGTATATTTTTCGAAACGAAACGCGAGAATAATCCGTTATAATCGTTTCATTAAAGTTTTTAAGAAAATATTCTCAAACCTTTTTTTATTTAATATTTTCAAAGTAATAACTTTTAATATCTATTAAAAAAAAATACGGTTTAAATGCACGAATACCCCAGTATTACAGAAAATAGAAAAAATCAGATTACGGAAATCGCATAACTCTATGAAATGATAAATTCACCATAAAGAACGTATATAAGTATTAAGTTACTATAAAAGTAGACTGTCAAAATACCCCTTTTTTATGACTACTGTAGTGGGGTTACTGGGGTAAAACGGCCCACGCAGCACAAGTGTTCTATATCAGCTGTATAAAGGTTTTATAAGAACCCTTATGCAGCCTAAGGGCTCTGCCGACAGTTATTCAGTATTAATAAATCATGAAGGATCAAAAATGGCACTCATGAGTAATGGACGAAAATTCGTTTATGATGAGAAGCAAATAGGATCAGGGTTTTGTATGACAATAATTGCTTTGTATTATTTTTCTTATTATTTTAATAGAAACAGGGCATTTTACATTTAAATTAAACACACGTTTGGATTGAAACTGTAACTGGTTTTACTAGGGTATTTTATATTATAAGAATATGAATATAATAATTTCTGATGCCTTCGCGGTTATTACACATTGGAATTAAACAACTATTAACGGATTTAACTCGCGTATTTTTATTTTATTTTATTAGCTGACGTTTCGGATTCTTTACAGTTCACACTTCAATTTAGCGTAAGACTATTGTCAGCTCAGTCGTGCTACGATTATGGAAACTGTAAAGAATCCGAAACGTCAGCTAATAAAATAAAATAAAAATACGCGAGTTAAATCCGTTAATAGTTGTTTCATTCCAATATGAACATATTTATTGCATAACCGTGTTATAAAGATGGTAGATATACACAGTATAGGTTAGTTACAACGGATACCCTTTCCGGGCATACAATATTCACTTACAGCTACTTAAAAAACAATATTTTAAAATTATTTACAAATAAGTTTACCTACATTTTATGCATTTTGACAGTTAACATCAAAATATTCATTTAAATTATAGAAGACACATTCCATCAACCATGACCTCAATTTCTTTTTAAACTGGGTAATGTCTAACATTTTTATTCGTTGAGGAAGGTGGTTAAACACCTTTATTGCCATTATATAGGTACTTTGTGCATATATCTGAGTTTTAACTCCAGGTAGAAACAGGTTATATTTATATTGTGAGCGGACAGTATTTTTTTGAGATAACGACTGTTTTTTAAAATAATGACCATTATTTTTTAACCCCCGACGAAAAAACGACGGGGTGTTATAAGTTTGACGTGTCTGTCTGTCTGTCTGTCTGTCTGTCTGTCTGTCTGTCTGTCTGTCTGTCTGTGTGTGTGTGTGTGTGTCTGTCTGTGGCATCATAGCTCCCTAACGCATGAACCGATTTTGATTCTGTTTTTTTTGTTTGAAAGGTGTATATGTCGGGAGTGTTCTTAGCTATGTTTGATGAAAATCTGCTCAGTAGTTTAATAATTAGGGGGGGTGAAAGAGGGGATGGAAAAATAAAAGTCTACAAACATACTCGAGTGGGGTATCACATGAAAGAGGATCACGTGTACATTACAAATTGGAAATTATAATGAAAATCGGTTGAGTCGTTCAAAAAATATAGGGTGTCAAAGTGGGGATGGAAAACCAAATGTCTACAAATATACCCAAGTGGGGTATCAAATGAAAGAGGATTACGTGTAGATTACAAAATTGAAATTGTAATGAAAATCGGTTGAGTAGTTCAAAAATTATGGGAAGTAAAAGTGTAAATGGTAAACCCAATATCGACAAATGTACCCGAGTGGGGTATTAAATGTAAGAGGATAACATGTACCTTCATTACAAAATTCCATGTGAAATGGAAATTACTTAAAATAATAATTTATGTAGTACTTACAAAAAGTATGAAATAAAAAAATAAATTAAAAATTTAACAAACCCCCGACATAAAAACCTAAAAGCCCTTTAAAAAGTATAACAATAATAAAAACTTAATATTAGTTACCTAAATTTTAATATTTCTACAAAGAAAACGTCATGTCGGGGGGACCGTAGGTTTAGGTAGATTGTAGGTATTAAGTAGTAACACCTAAATGACAAGCGGGCCCCCCGACATGACGTTTTCTTTGTAGAAATATTATTACAAATAAACATAGCTCCAAAATATATAGTCCAGTTAAAGTTTGGAATCGTTTTCCTTTAAATACATTAATATTATTGGAATGGTTTCATTCCAAAAAAAACGCGAGTTAAATCCTTTTATAGTTGTTTCATTCCAACTATATACCTATTTTGGAATGTATCTTTATACTATTTTTATGTAGTAAAAAGCAGACTTGTTACTTTGTAATGTTTATTGGAACTGTAATGCAGTTTACTTGCATTCACCACTCTTTGTACAAAACGACACGCTTCTTAGGCTACCTAACTTTAATACCAAATTCCCAAATAAGCCAGGCCTCCGACCTTAACAAGGTCCAACCAACACAGAGGTCTCAATTAACTGGTCGTTGTACTCGGAAGTTAAAAAGTTTGTACACTAAAGCTCTGACCACGGCGGTTGGGGCTTTTAGAAATTTTTAATTTAATTAACTTTGAAACGTCGAAGTAATTCGATTTTTTCTTTGTGGCATCCCTTTTGAGGAGTTTTTAATTTTAACTTTAAAGGGACTTGGATCGTTATTCAATCTTAGAAGGATATTGAGTGATATTTATCTCAAGTTTAACATAAGCTTAAAAATTTCTGACGCCTTCGCGGTTATTACACATTGGAATGAAACAACTATTAACGGATTTAACTCGCGTATTTTTATTTTATTTTATCAGCTCAGTCGTGCTACGATTATGGAAACTGTAAAGAATCCGAAACGTCAGCTAATAAAATAAAATAAAAATACGCGAGTTAAATCCGTTAATAGTTGTTTCATTCCAATAAGCTTAAAAGTTAAGATTTATCCTAACTTCTTAATTCATCATTATTATAAATGCGAAAGTAACTCTGTCTGTCTCGCTTTCACGCTAAAACTACTTTACGATTTAAATGAAAACTTGAGCGCCTTAGTGAACAGTTGAGAGTGAAGAGTTGCTGCACCATCTGGAACCGACTTCAAAAATAACAGACGATACCACCAAAATAACAGTCGTTATAAAAGACAAAATAGTACATTACACACCTAGGCCAGTAAAATAAAAAATGTCTCAGATCACATGTAATTGTCGTCCGAGGCGAAGCCGAGGTTGACAAAAATGTGAACTGAGGCTTTTTTATTATACTGGCCGAGGTCAGTATACTATTTTTCTGTTCGACGAAGCCAGAAAGCGGAAATTTCACTTAGCGCAGCGGCCACAAAGTAGGCGCTTTGTGGCCGGAGGACAGAAAATATTATTTTTCTCTTTTCAGTGCGCTATTGTTTTTTGTTGACTTTTATACTATGTTGTGATACAGGCATTTTTACTTGTGGCTCGGCATTTATATAGTTAGGTACATTTACCACATTGTCAGTCTAGACTAAAAGACTTGAAGAGGATCAAGGTGTGTAATAAATAATCTTAGCACTGTAATGACCTAGACTTACAGGGTTCTGCACTTTCGTCATAAAATGTTACTAGTATATTTTGGAGCCATTGTACCTAGCTTAGTCTTAGAGGTTTAGTGATCAAATTAAAACATATAAATGACAAATGACAGTGGTTAACTAGAATATATCCCTTAAAAGGATAAGTTCGCCTTTGTACATTTACTGTGTCTTCGTTTATGTATTTGTTTTGTTGTTGTATAATAGTTTACATACGTACAATTTTTATTGTAATGAGCTATATCGATCGCGTATTTTATTTTATTTGCTGACGTTTTGAAACCTTTATAGTTCCCATATTCGTGACACAACTGAGTTGACGACAGTATAACGCTAAAAACTATCGTCAATTTACTTGTCTCATTGTAAGGAATAAAATTCTACCTACATGTTTGTATTTTCTTTAAATGTGTAGATTCTTCTGCTCTTCCGATTTTAGGGTTCCGTACCCAAATACCGAAACGGGACCCTATTACTAGGACTCTGCTGTCTGTCCGTCCGTCTATCACCAGATGACGTATTTTTGTTGTCTATAACAAATAACTTCTAAAATACAGAATATAATAAATATTTGAGCATTAATATGTTTATGATTTTCATCGATTCCAAAAAGGCTAAAAGCACTAATTAAGTAAGTTTTCATTCGCCCCAAAGGTATCCGGAAGTGTTGGTGGCACCGGAAATTGCAATTAGCGCTGGAAAGTGTCTAATATCGATTAGTAGCGATTAGACACCCGATAGCTTCAGGCGGTTTAATACTCACTTAAAAGCTCTACAAGAACTAAGCTTTTTGTAAACTTTTTCTACTTTCTTGAAGAGTACTGTATAAAAAATAGAAAAATATTGGAATGAAACAACTATTAACGGATTTAACTCGCGTATTTTTATTATATTTTATTTGCTGACGCTTCGGATTCTTTACAGTTTCCATAATCGTAGCACGAAAACTGTAAAGAATTTAAAAAACTGTCCGAACCGAAACGTCAGCAAATAAAACAAAAATACACGAGTTAAATCCGTTAATAGTTATTTCATTCCAATGTGTAATAACCGCGAAGGCATCAGAAATTATTGTAATAAATTACCTATTAAAAGTATAACACACACGAGAGTAAAAAATACTTTTCTTTTCTTAAATTAAACGATTGTTTTGTATCACAGTTGGGTACATTTTATTTCAAATACAATTCAATTAAAATTTTCCTCGTAGAATTTACACGAGCAATTAATAAGTACCTAAGTAATTAATTTACTTTCTTTGACACAGTAAATAAAATATAATTTAGAAAGAGAATAGAAATAAAATATGGAAATTCAGGAACTGTAAACTTTTCGAAACATCAGCAAATAAAAATAAAATAAAGTTGTTTCATTGTGTAATAACCGCGAAGGCACCAGAAATTAATTAGTAACAAAAACGCTGAAATAACTAAACTAATAATAGTTTAGTGTCTTTAGCATAAGACTATTGTCAGCTCAGTCGTGATACGATTATAGAATCTGTAAAGGCTCCAAAACGTCAGTCAATAAAATAATATACCTACGCGAGTTAAACCCGTTTAAAGTTGTTACATTTCAAAGTGTAATATTTAACAGCGAAGGCATCAGAAATGAATTTGTAGGAAAACGCTGAAATAAGTAAACTAACTATCCGTTACAATTATTTCATTATTGTGTAATAACCGCAAAGGCATAAAAAATAATTAGTAGAATAACACTGAAAACTAAACTAACTATAAAAAGGCATTACAAAATATGTTACACAGCTCTACTTACACGGCACGTCGAAGGCTGTGCTCAGTAGTAGCGCGACAGCCGCCGGGGCGACACGTGTCTGCGCCCATCGTGTAACTGTGTATCGTAATCTGTGTAAGTGACAAGTTACTTGGATGCTGACTATGATATTTTAGAGGAGGACCAGGTAATATTTCAATTAGATTATAATAATATGTGTTGATAATTTCTGATCCTTGATTCTGAAAAAAAAGAATTTGATTCAGGTTTTTTTTTTATTTCTGACGTTTTGAAAGCTTTACAGTTTCCATGTTCGTGGCTGACTGAGACAATAGGCAATATTGTTATGGTAGTTTATATTGTTTTAAATGTGTGAGCAATTTGAAGTTTTCATTTCTGAAAGGGTTGGTATAAAAGATTAAAGTTGTCAGGGTATGAAAAATATATTTAGAACGCAATTATACCTAGTTATAAAAAAATAGTTTTTTTTAAAATAGGTAGCAACGATTCAGTGCTAATTATAATATACTATATCAGTAACATAAGCTACATTCCTATATCACATAAAATCCGTTACATTAATTTAAAAACCATCACTGTCTGAACATAGCTGTCAATTATAATATGTCAAATATTGAGCCACATAGGCCTATATTTAAAGGTACAGCTTTAGTAGTGATATGTAGTAAATTCTTTTGAAAGCAAATATTTTGGAATGAGAAAAGTCTGTGTGTCTTTAGCGTTAGACTATCGTGAGCTCAGTCGTGCTACGAATATGGGAACTGTAAAGTTTCCGAAACGTCAGCCAATTAAATAAAATACGCGAGTTAAATCCATTTACAGTTGTTTAATTCAAGTAAGACATCAGAAATATAGTTATTTCATTAATGTAATAACCGCGAAGACTCAGAAATTATCAAAGACTTTTTTTAATTAGGTCTTGACACGTTGCAATCCCATTATTTTTTATATTATAATAATATTTTATAAATAGACAAGGAAATCTGTTTGCAAAACCGAAAATGATCCCGTCAAGGTTTTTAATTAAATCAACTAATGCGAAAATTTAAAAATTTTCCTGATACGGTTTCTTTAAGAGTCTAATTAATTTATATTCGTCAAAGTACCTACCTAAAAAATCTTTTTCCATTTTTTAAACATCAAAGAAAATCATTATTTTCTTTACATTACTTTTGAAGCTTATTTTTCTGTGGTGAAAAAAAAATTAAGGAAACTTTTTATAAAAAACGTCTATGATTTTATTTTAAACGCGTTATAAATATTTCCCTTATTTCCTCTATAAATTATAAATACTCGAAAATCATTTTTGATTAAATTATTATTTTTATTAGCTGATATAATAGATTAAGCTGAATGTAGAAGAATAACTAGGCTTTGCCCCAGTTTTCACCCTATTATTTCTCTTCCGTGATCTACAGACAGAATTACTTTTATATTAAGTACCTATGATACAAAAAGGGGTACCTACCTACTTAAACCCATCAATAAAAAATCAATGACCTAATGATTAGATCAAAACAACTAAGACGAATTTAACTTCAATTAATTCTATTTGCTAACGTTTCGAAAACAGTTCCCATATTCGTACCCAACTGAGTTGACAATAATTAGAAAGATAAAAATACGCGAGTTAAATCCGTTAACAGTTGTTTCATTCCAATGTGTAATAACCGCGAAGTCATCAGAAATTAATAATTAGAAAGGTTTGTTTGTTTCGATTGAATAGGCTCCAAAACGGCAAGACGTATTTTAAAAATTCTTTCACTGTTGGGAAGCTACACTAATCCCGAGTGACATAGGCTATAAAAAAAAGTGATCCGTGCGAATCCGGGGCGGACAGCTAGTAATGTATAAGCGATTGAATTGTAACCCGCTACTGTGCCGAGTGAGATATAGGTACAGTACAGTGCAGTGAATGATTTGCATCGTCAATCCATCATCATTGTCATTTGTGTTTCCGACTAAATTGCAATTGCATTCTCGGTAACATGATTCAGGTATTTTGATCAACAAATGGTTGATTTTGGCGTAATGATAATTATTATAACGATAGATAAACGAGTTGCACTTCACTACATAGTATACAAAGTCGCTTTTTCTGTCCCTATATCCCTATGTACGCTTAAATCTTTAAAACTATGTAACCGATTTTGGTGCGATAGAGTGACTCAAGAGGAAGATTTATAGCATTCGTGTGAAGCCGGGGCGTTAGTATATATAGCTTTTTCCCTCGACTCCGTTTGGAATTAGTAATTACGGCAGCATGACGATACTTTCATACATTTGATTAACCCCTTTTAACCCCTTACATCCCATTTTTTGCAATTAAAAGAAGCCTATGACTCTTCTCAGGTTCTAGCCTGAGAAAGGTAGTAACTTTATTAATATGTACTAAATCTTTCATTTATTAGGTAAATCTAATGAATACTATTATGACGGCCTGTTGGTGTATTGGTCAGAGGCCCTGACTACGAAACCGGAGGTTGCGGGTTCGAATCCCGCTAGGGGCAGATGTCAATGTGATGAGCACTGGCATCTGTACCTGAGTCTTGGATATCTTATATGTATTTATATATATTTATCCGTTGTCTAGTACCCATAACACAAGCTTTGCTTAAAATGGGACTAGATAATTGGTGTGAATTGTCCAAAGATATTTATTTATTTATTTTACTTATTTACTATTAGAATATGACACTGCCTGATGTGAACGAACTAGTTGCGTTTGTACATAATCCTAGTTTTTCATTAAATACCTATAATACCTATGTATTCATTATTATTTCAATCAATTATAGAAATGAGCAAAGCAAAGCCTAATGGAATGAAGCGATTATAATATATTTTACTGGCGTATGTTATTTAATTTTCTGATGTGTTAGACTATAGTCAGTTAGCTACGATTATAGGAACTGTAAGCCTATATGATGATCTTTCGTCGCCTATTAAACGTCAAAACTGACCTTACACGATGACATTTTGTCAACACATTGTCGACATTATGTCGTCTACTTAATGTCAAATTTGATATCGTCTACATTACCGACTAGCAGTTCGCCCCGGATTCGCATGGATCCCTATTTTTTTTTCAAAATATTCTATAGCCTATGTCACTCGGGATTAGTGTAGCTTCCCAACAGTACATAATTTTTTTTCAAATCGGACCAGTCATTTTGAAGCCTATTTAATCCAAACAAATGAACAAACAAACAAACCTTTCCTCTTTATTATATTAGTATATGGAATGGCTCTGTGTTCGATAGTTTCTACCAACAAGCCAAATTTGTTAAACAAAAAATAAGGACATAGGTACAATTATAAAAACTTGAGGAGGCTATATAATTTGTATAAGTACTTTTACTTCTAAAGATGCCTCTGGAATTGATATCGTATTTATACAGACAACCCAATCAGTACTTTGATTACATAAACGAAGTAGAAATCTGAGAGTTTTCTTAATAGCTTTTAACAATAACAAGCTATTAGCTTATTTGTCACTATGACATTTTAGAGGTCTTAGGGTCGATATAATTTTATTGTGGCTGTGTTGCATAATACTGGCTATTTTGATAATCTATTTTTTTTTTCTAATATGACTATTTCGTGACACCTATTGTTTTGTTACTTCTTATTTAACTTAAGTCAAGTAAACACTGCAAATATAACCTATCTCTTAAATACTCGCTTACTTCGTCATCTTCTTACAGTCTGTCATAAAAATAAACTAATATAATAAAGAGAAAAGGTTTGTTTGTTTGTTTGGATTGAATAGGCTCAAAACGGCTGGCCGATTTGAAAAATTCTTTTACTCATTGGAATGAAACAACTATTAACGGAATTAACTCACGTATTTTTATTTTATTTTATTGGTTGACGTTTCGGATTCTTTACAGTTTCCATAATCGTAAATCAGCAAATAAAATAAAATAAAAATACGCGAGTTAAATCCGTTAATAGTTGTTTCATTCCAATGTGTAATAACCGCGAAGGCATCAGAAATTATTATAATTCTTTTACTGTTGGAAAACTACACTATTCCTGAGTGACATAGGCTATATAACATTTAAAAAATAGGGATCCATGCGAAGCCGGGGCAAACCGCTAGTAATTTATATTGCTATCGAAATTTATCGTTTTCTTTGTTTACCCGTGTATCGATTGAGAATGGTTAGACAATGTATTAATTCTCAACTACAGTATTAAGTGATCCACAGGGTGTTCGTATTTCATTGATAAAGGGCCGAGGGTTCAAATTGGGCTAATTAGACCCTACACCCTTCTTTACCCTTCACTTGATACAGACTTTGCATCCTAGTATAAGTTTTATCCAGTATAAAAAAAGTTGATTACAAATATTGGAATGAAACAACTATAACTTGCATATTTTATTTATTTATTTATTACTAGCGATCCGCCCCGGCTTCACACGGGTGCAATTAACCTTCCTCTTGAATCACTCTATCTTTTAAAAAAAAACGCATCAAATTTCGTTGCGTAGTTTTAAAAATTTAAGCGTATAGGGATATAGGGACAGAAAAAGCGACTTTGTTTAAACTATGTAGTGATTTAAGAACAATAATTAACTTACAGTCATAACGACTACGTTAAAATAAATTTGAAACTTAACCTCCTGGGTGAATTTGTAGTATATTTACAACATAGAAAGAAAAATATCCTACACCGCCATCTAACAAAATATGCTTGCACTTTTACTTTTATTGGATAGTCTAAGTATCTATCTGCGATACTGACTTGTGATTGGCCGCGGAAGTTTCCTCAGATTTTATAATTATTCATTTTACGTGGACGATGGCTCCAGGACCGGGTCAGTGCGGTAAGGATGTTTACATTTTTGATGAAGTACTGTGGTTTTTGTCAAAAATTTAGTTACGGCTTGTTTATTTAGATTAATATTTATTCTAATTTCCCTACATTTATGAGTTTCAATGCAAAAGCACTGAGAAATCACGAATAAAAGTTTTATGTTGTACCAGTAATCCACGGGTTCTCAACGACGTGTGTGTGAACGAGGTGACCAGTGTAGTAACAGTACAACATAAGACATTTAAACTTGATTTACTTTATATTAATCGCATATATTTAATTTTTTTGTTCGGTTTGTGGTATAACAGACATCTTAGAATAATAAGAGACTGATTTAACAACTAAGAGAACCCATCACAAGGGGTTCACTCAACGCGAAATGATAGTATCAGTAACTCGGACCCTGGTTCTTCTAATTCTTCGGTCATAGAAGCTAGAATCCTTTCAAAATCTGAACATCCTTTTTGCTTATCTATTTCTGTTACTCACATGTAGTCGTAGTCGTGTCAAAATCAGAATTGGCCCCGTACCTACGGGTGGTTGTCGATCTGGAGGTCGTGCAAGAACCAGAGGTGGTCGAGAACAAAGAACTATATCGGTACCATCATCGGCAACTACAGATAATACTTGGTCCGTTAATATTTCTCCCCTGAAGAAACCTATTCATCACCCAAATATACGTTACTGAAGATGAATTCAAGAAAACTATTACACAATTCTTGAACAGAAGCTTGACGATACAAATAGGACATACATAAAATGTTTTGAAAAAAGGATAGGAAAATTTTTTATGTATTTTTTGACAACATTTAGTCCAATATCGAATAGGTCCAGATAGTTTTTAATGAGATTCCTCAAAAAAAAATCTCTGGTTCTCAGGAGGTTAAACAAAAAAAAAATAAATATACCTAGCTTAACGCTAAAGACTATCAGAGTTGTGCTACGAATAAGGGAACTGTAAAATTTTCTGCCTTCATGGAAAATACGTGAGTTAAATCCTTGTTTCATCCTAATTTGAGAGACTGTGTTAATATAATAAAGAAGAAAGGTTTGTTTGTTTGTTTGGATTGAATAGGCTCCAGGATGGCTTGACCGATTTTAAAATTCTTTCACTGTTGGGAAGCTACACTATTCCCGAGTGACATAGGCTATAAACATAAGATTATCCGTGCGAAGCCGGGGCGGACACCTAGTATATTAGCTTTTGGATTACACTACTGAGAATTATTTGCATTGTGTTCAACGTAAATTGTGACAGAGGGCACCGGTTCGAATCCGTATATGTTAAGAATAATTTGTACTAGAATTTCAAGGGATGAAACTTACCCTTTAAGACAAATATTTGAAATCTATACTTCTATACTATCTATACTAATATTATAAAGAGGAAAGATTTGTATTTTTGTATGTTTGTAATGAATAGGCTCCGAAACTACTGGACCGATTTCAAAAATTCTTTCACCTTTGGAAAGCTACATTATCCCCGAGTAACATAGGCTCTATTATATCACGCTAGGTCTTATAGTTGCGGAGCAGTAACCGAAAATGTTTCAAAAACGGGGGAAAAGTATCGTTTCTGAGGCCTTAAAAAAATCTTAAGTCCCCCCGTGCGAAGCCGGGACGGGCCGCTAGTTTAATATATTCTTATACCTAGCCTAAATTTCATATTGACCTGTTATTTTTTAAATCCTCTAGTGATATTTACATTCTGATGTGTAACCGCGAAGACATCAGAAATTACTTGGAATACCAAAACTTTTTTTTTTAAATCAATAGATAATACACTTAATAACGTTATAACAAAAACAAACAAAAATCATGTTTGTTGTATGTGAGCTCAGTAAAATATATTTTAGTACTAGCTTCTGCCCGCGACTTCGTCCGCGTGGAACTTCTCCTTTTTTGCAATCGGTTAAAAAGTAGCCTATGTCCTGTCTCAGGCTCCAGACTTTCTTTGTACCAAATTTCATTTAAATCAGTCCAGTAGTTTTAGCGTGAAAGCGTAACAGACAGACAGACAGACAGACAGAGTTACTTTCGCATTTATAATATTAGTAGGGATTTGTTGTTATAGCGGCAAAAGCAATCTTTGGAAATATCAACTAACTATCAGGTTTATGATAGCCTGGTGACAGACAGACAGACAGTAGAGTCTCAGTAATATACCCTTTTTGTATGGAACCTTAAAAAGGTATTGGATACCCTCAAGCGTGACTTTGCGGAAATCTGTTGCTGCAAAGACCAAAAGACAATCGCTAATTCCCGCAAAGAGAATGCATTGAAGGAGAACGCTAAAGAATACCAAACTTGACACGGTTTAGCGCTTCGCTGACATATTATTTTCAATATCTTTTGAAGATGTTTCCTGTATTTTTTGTATAGTTTTTTTTTGGGTTGACTTTGGGGGAATTAGCACGGTAAGGTGTTTGGACGAAAAGAATATTACAGTTAATCCGATTTCCTTATCAAAATATTATTATGTTGGAAACAAATATTTTTTCTTTTGTTAGTCAAAAAAAAATATCAAGATAAAGTGTCAAAATTCTAAGAGAAGGTGTTGGTGACGTCATTTAATTTATAAAATGTGTCAGGGTTTTCTATGTGTATTTTTAACAGACCATTAATTTGTTGCTGTATTGATAAACTTTCTAAAATATATGTCCATTTTGTTTTAAAAACTAATCTGCCCCAATTTTTAAAAATTAAAAATTGGAATAAAACAACCATAACAAAACTAATAATATATGGTATATTATTGATAATACTAACGATTCCAAAATTGACCTACTTTCAAAAAAGCATTTCTTATTTTTTTTCAAAAAAAAAAGTACCTCACACACAACCAATATTTTTGTAACATAGCTGTATATAAATTCGTAGCTTTATTTATACCCGCTACGCGTAACGCACGGGTGGCTACGGCGTAGCGGTAATGACGTGCCTGCTACGCCTCGTAGCGGTGTCTATGTAACGTTTTAACTAAATTAATTTTGTTCTGACTTGATGAAAGTTTGTATGAAATACATACATACATCTGTCTCAAAGAGTTAGGTATTTTTTCTACTTGCTAGGTCACTGATGAAGATTGATATTACAATAAGTAGCTGTGTAACTGAGCTAAAACTGTGCCAAATTTAGGCTTAAGTTGCTTAAAAAGCTATTTCAAAAATATATTTATTCAATTTAGGCTTTTACAAGCTCTTATGAAGGTCAGAAGACGAAAATGCCGTTTCCGAAAAAACCTCACTTGAGAGATAAGCGGCAAGAAACTCAATGAGGTATCATTTTTTCAAAACAAGGTACAAAATCACTTACAAACTTAAACAAATAGAAATTTTTAAAAAAAATAAGAAATTAAAAAATAATTAACTATAGGTACGGTTGGTACCTATTTGTTAGTTACCATATAATTAATAGCAGTGTATTTAGATAGTGTAAGTATTTATGTATTTTCTATAATAATACATATTTTTATATGTTGCAACAAATAAGAATATTTACTTACTAAAAAAACTTTGCTTTTCTAAACCTACAATCTCCCTCTATTTTAATGCACTTTTCAGATCTCTTAATACGCATTTCTCAATACGAGCTTTTTTAAAAAAACTGACACAATAACAATTTCCTTTATCAGAAACTTCACAAGAAAAATCAGTCGCTTCATAAAAAGTTTCAAGACGCTTGTAACAAGAACAGCCCAAGTGCAGTGTTCTCACAGGGCACTTACGCCCTTTTACCTGTGAACGAAATAGAATTACTTTGGGTAGTGATTCGACGAAACTAAACTAATTAAGGTTCTGTTAATGACATCCGATAGCGGATCTATCCGGTCCCGTGACCTTTTGACCGATAACGCTATATATCGCACACCTAGATCTAAAGGGATCTAACTCAAAAACCGGAAGATTTGATAATTTCTGATGCTTTCGCGGTTATTACACATTGGAATGAAACAACTATTAACGGATTTAACTCGCGTATTTTTATTTTATTTTATTTTCTGACGTTTTGGATTCTTTACAGTTTCCATAATCGTAGCACGACTGAGCTGACAATAGTCTAACGCTAAAGTGTTAGCGTTAGTCTATTGTTAGCTCAGTCGTCAGCCGCTCAGTCGCTCAGTCGCTCAGTGTGACGTCAGCAAATAAAATAAAATAAAAATACGCGAGTTAAATCCGTTAATAGTTGTTTCAATCCAACGGAAGATTTGAGTTATGCACACCATCGGATTCCAGCAAAACCCACCTACACTAAAACAGATTTCAGCTAATATAACTCTGCTAGCTTTATTATAAAAAGTATAAATTTATACAGAAAACTCATGCGTGCATATGGACAAATTAATCAGTTTCTCGCCTCTCCTGAAAAAATACGTTTTTTGAGTTAGCTCTCTTTAGATCTAGGTGTGCGATATATGTATATTTTACTAAACACTATGTTTACTTTACGAACTTCTCGAAGATTAACTGGAAGAGATGCCTTTTGAAAGCCCAGAGATAAGTCTGCCTTTGTTTGTTTTATCAGTTAGCGTTTGCTTTTATAGAATACTAGCTTCTGCCCGCGACGTCGTCCGCGTGGAACTCCTTTTTTGCAGTCGGTTAAAAAGTAGCCTATGTCCTTTCTCAGGCTCCACACTTTCTTTGTACCAAATTTCATTTAAATCGGTTCAGTAGTTTTAGCGTGAAAGCGTAACAGACAGACAGACAGACAGAGTTACTTTCGCATTTATAATATTAGTAGGGATAGTAGGGATGCTGATGATATTTTACTTTTTTGTACCCTTAGTGGGGTGAATAACAATAAATTATGACATATTTTGAAGACTCTAATTTTTCCAAAATCATTGCTAATTTAAATATTTTTCAATATAAACTTGCAACCTTTCATTCCTTTTTATTTTTTTTAAACTCCTTCTTAGTGTCTGCTATAATGATATTTGAATCCCTATAAAAATATATCTTTAAAACTACACAACGGATTTTGAAGCGGTTTTAATACAGAGAGTGATTTAAGTGAAAGGTTTAAGCACCCGTGTGAAGCCGGGGCGAGTCGCTAGTTTTATAATAAATCATCATCATCATCATCATCATCAGCCCGTCGCAATCCACTGCTGGACATAGGCCTCTCCAAGTGCACGCCACTTTGCTCTCTTGGGCTGCTTGCATCCAGCTCCTGCCAGTCATCTTACGCAAATCGTCACTCCACCTTGCCTGAGGACGTCCTACACTACGCTTGCCGAGACGCGGTCTCCACTCTAGAACACGTTTACTCCAACGGTTATCGGTTCTTCGGCTAATATAATAAATCATCTTATTTCAAATAGATTGATTTATTACAAAACTGTAAACTTAGATTTCAATTCGGCCATTACTCATTTACCTGACTACATTTGATTGAATTCATTTCAGTACTTCCAATAATTGAAAATCTCAATTGGCTTAAGATAAATAACCGAAATAAAAATGTAATGGACAAATGGATTGGATAATCGAATAAATGATATTCTGTTTGTGAAAGTTTTTTTATCGAAATCGGATAAGATAATTCGCAAATTGCAAAATAAATTCGTTGGAAATTTTAAAATGAATGTATTTTTCATATATAATACTAGCTTCTGCCCGCGACTTCGTCCGCGTGGTACTCCTCCTTTTTTGCAGTCGGTTAAAAAGTAGCCTATGTCCTTTCTCAGGCTCCAGACTTTCTTTGTAGAAAATTTCATTTAAATCGGTCCAGTATTTTTAGCGTGAAAGCGTAACAGACAGACAGACAGACAGACAGAGTTACTTTCGCATTTATAATATTAGTAGGGATTTTTATGTGATATTAACCTCACAAAGTTACGTGGACTGTTTTTTGTATCGGTAAGTGACGTCACATTATTGTATTAACAATATACCGTAACATGACGTCACGAACTCCCACTCCAGAACTTTCGAAGCGCTTATCGTCTACATTTATTGTTCTGAGTCGAGCTACAAATACGGAAACTGTAAAGCTTTCGAAACGTCAGGAAAAAAAAAATACACGATAATTTCAGATGCCTTCGCCTTATACATTGGAATTAAACAACTTTAACGGATTAAGCTCGCATAATAATATTTTATTTTTAAAAGTCAAACAAAAGTCACAAGTAACTTTGGCATAAGACTATTGTCAGCTCAGTCATGCTACGATTATGGAATTTGTAAAGCCTCCGAAACGTCAGCCTATAAAAATAAAATACGTGAGTTAAATCCGTTAATTGTACGTTACGCACCGAGGCCAGTAAAATAAAAAATGTCTCAGATCACATGTAATTGTCGTCCGAGGCGAAGCCGAGGTTGACATAAATGTGATCTGAGGCTTTTTTATTTTACTGGCCGAGGTCAGTATACTATTTTTCTGTTCGACAAAGCCAGGATGCGGAAATTTCACTTAGCGCAGCGGCCACAAAGTTGGCGCTTTCTGGCTGGAGGACAGAAAAGTTGTTTCATGGAAAATACACGAGTTAAAATTGTTTCCAATTCGAAATAACTGTTTTTTTATCTCTTTGTAATACAAGTTAATATCAAGGTTATAAGTGTTTAATAGTCGATCATAACGCGATCGTGTATCGCAACAAACAGCTGTTAACTAATAATAGAACCACACGGTTTTATAATGCTCTTCGATCTTGCATCGTAATGATACACTGCATTGGCCTTGAACAGACCATGATATAACAAGGTCAGTTGGTTAATCAACTGCCTAGCATGATATTTTAAACTATTCAAAATACATATTTAACCCCCAACGTAAAAACGATGGAGTGTTATAAGTTTGTCGTGTCTGTCTGTGGCATTATAGCTCTTTAGCGCATGAACCGATTTTGATTCTGTTTTTTTTTTTCTCGAAAGAGTGTTCTTAGCTATGTTTGATGAAAATCGGCTTAGTAGTTTAATAATTTTAATAAGTCGTGTGTCGACTTATTGAAAACTAGCTTTGCCTGCGACTCCGTCCGCGTGGAATTATTACGATATCCAATTTTTTTCGAATTGGCAAGTTTACTCGCGTTAACTTCAGTTTCACATTTTTTAATGACTCCAAAAATATTATAATGATATATCAGAATAGCTGTATTTTTTTGTCACTGTCACAAACCTATATCATAACTGGCGTCCCGCCCGGATTCGCCCGGATCTCTTTTTTATAGCCTATATCACTCGTTAATAGTGTAGCTTTCCAACAGTGAAAGAATTTTTCAAATCGGTCAAGTCGTCATAATTATGCTTACTATGTTTTATATTTTACGCAGTAATAAAATAACATCGATTTAACTTAATTATACCTATATGTCATATCACATGCTAAAAATTGTTAATATTCAAAAGAAAATGTCAAGAAAAGAAAATCGTCTTAAGGTTATTTTATTTACTTAAAACGAAGTGACCCAATAATATTTGTGCCAAAATTGTAGTAAATACAATAACCCAAATAAATAAACTCTATAAACATTTGAGTAGTAAAATATAAAAGAACGACAAAACACGAAATCAAAAGAACCAATCCGTCATTTGCAACTTTTAGTTGTACAAAGGAGCGGTAGAATTAATGCATAAATAGTGAATATGGGGAAGTATTATTCTGTAAATAAGATAAAAAGTATTTTTTTTTAAATGAAGCTTTAATATAATAATTTCTGATACCTTCACGGTTATTATACATTGAAATGAAACACTTTAGCATAAGACTATTGACAAATCTCGTAGAGTTTTTCAAAATTTGCACTGGTTTGAGTGTTAGACTATCGTCAGCTCAGTCGGTTACAAATATGGGAGCTATAAAGTTTTTGAAACGTCATCAAATAAAATGAAACACGAGAGTTAAGTCCTTTGTAAATGCTTAATTTCACTATCAAGTTTTGTCAAAAGTATTTTTACATCAAAAAATATTGTATTCTTATACAGATTATTGTATCTATAAGGTAAAATAAGACCAAACATTCATCCATCATCAAAAACTTTTACTCGTAAGTATAATAATTATATTATATCGACTGAGAATTAGGATAGTAAGAATATTATTTAACTTTACTCTTCTATAATAGTATATAGAAAACTAGCTTCTGCCCGCGACTTCGTCCGCGTGTAACTCCTCCTTTTTTGTAGTCGGTTAAAAAGTAGCCTATGTTCTTTTTTAGGCTTCAGACTATCTTTGTACCAAATTTCATTTAAATCGATCCAGTAGTTTTAGCGTGAAAGCGTAACAGACAGACAGACAGACAGACAGAGTTACTTTCGCATTTATAATATTAGTAGGGATGAGAAGCTGACTTAATGACGGACATATCAAAACAGGGCCGTAACTATAAGGATTAGAGCCTTGAAAATTTTCACAGAGATTTCGTCATTTTATAACTCAGGGGAGCATTAAGGAAGGATTTTTGAAATTCACACCGTAAAGGGGTTAAACGGGGGTGCTTATCGTGTGCAGACGAAGTAGCGAAGCTATTTTATATAAATCAAAGAATAAAAACGCCAAAAAATCTATCAATTATTCGACTTCAAAAAGTTATAAAATTATCAAACGGTCTGTAGCTTTTCAAATCCATCCCCGCTTTAAGTTACATATCGTTTTCGTATCTCTTTCGTTTTGATATCGAATGGGATTTCCGAATAGGTCCCAAAGCTTTTGAGCTTCGCTGAAGGCTTGAAGGCTTTGACGCGAGTTCAGTTTCCGGTTGCAGATAAATTTGATTTTTCTGGATCACGTTTGTGATCTTTATTGTATGGAATATGGGAGGCTTTTGTGCTTTTGAAGTTTTTTTTATAACAAAAGGATTTTTTTTACGTTACGCATTTTTGACATATGAATAAATGTTCAACAAAGTTTTTCTTTGAAAGGAAACAAAGAGAGAATTGTTCTTGGTTTTTGTAGAATTAGGCTTTGCCTCGTTTTTAGGGTTCCACGGATAGGATTCATTTGCGCACGAAGGGTTCCGTAGAAACCTTTAAAAAAATCCCATTTGTTATATGAAAATTTTTACTGGCCAACTATCACGGTTCATAATACAACCTGGTGACAGACGTATGGACAGCAGAATTTCAATAAGTATACCAACATTTTGTTACACCTTTGGAATGAAACAAGTTCCATTAACGGATTTAACTAGCGTATTTTTTTTCTTTACAATTTCTAACGTCACTTTAGCGTTAGAAATTTTAAAGAAAAAATATAAAACTATTGTCAGCTCAGTCGAACTACGATTATGGAAACTGTAAAGAATATGAAACGACAGAAAAAAAAACAACACGCGAGTTAAATCGTTAATAGCTGTTGTTTCATTCCAATCAGTTAACAGTTGTTTCATTCCAATGTGTAACAACCGCGAAGGCATCAGAAATTATTTTGTTATACCTTTTATTAGACACTGACTGCACTCTAATCACGCGGCTCTATCGCTATATTCCAACGTGATCGCCTCAGTCACATTCTAGTTTCCAAGAATAAGGTTGTCTCAGCCACACGAGGCCTCCTTTATCAAGTGATTTTTATATTATTAACTAAACGTTCGCCCCGGCTTCGCACAGATCTCATTTTTTTTTTTCGAAAATTTCTATGTTACTCAGCATTTACGTAGCTTCCAAACAGTGAAAGAATTTTTAAAAACGGTCTTGTAGTTTTTTAACCTATTCATTACAACCAAACAAACAAAGTTTTCTTCTTTATAATATTAGTATAGACTAGTAGGTATCAATAATTACGACAGCCAAAATTTTTAGCTTCTAGGTTAAAACATGCCATTACTTTCATACATTATTTCATCTCCCCTTTTAACCTCTTACTTTTTTCGCAATTAAAAGAAGCCTATGTCCTTTCTAAGGCTCTAGACTAGTGGTTCTTAACCTTTTTAGGTTGACCTAACTAGGGTCACTAATTTTACCCTTCCTCCGAACGACAAGCTCTCGCGCTAGTCGGCGCTACGCTGTGCTCAGACTTGTCACTTTGAAATTCGGCGTTCGAGACAATTAACAGCTGATTGTTACCGGAATACAAGTTTTACCCCCAGGTTAAGAACCTAGGCTCTAGGCTACCTGTGTACCAAATCTCATTTAAATTCAGTAGTTTTAGCGTAAAAGCGAGACAGACAGACAGAGTTACTTTTACATTTATAATAGTTAGGATTTAGTTAGTGTTAAAAAATAGCACTACTATTAAAGCTTTTTGTAGGTCATTAAGTGTAATAAATGAAGGTAGGAGTCATTAGGCCGCGATCCAAATTGTAAATACCTACAAAGATTTACTGCGCTTTAAAACCAAGTTAGTTTCAATTTTGGGTTTTAATATTTATTAGTACCTACAACAGTTATTTCGAGCTTTTGGCTTATGTTAATGTATGTCTTGTATTCTTTTAAAATTATAAATTGCTCCGTCGTGCTACGATCATGGAAAATGTAAAGGTTCACTCACGTCAGCCAATAATTTTATTGGCTGAAAATAGCGAGTTAATCTGTTTATAGTTGGAATGAAACAACTTTAAACGGATTTAACTCGCGTATTTTGTATTATTGGCTGACGTTTCGAAGCCTTTACAGATTGCATAATCGTAGCATGACTGAGCTGACAATGACTGAGTCTTATGCTAAAGTGAATAATACAGCTATGCAAACAACCTTATTTATTAAATTACAAAATTTAAGTACTACCCTGTTCTAAAATATAAAAATTATATCTGTTACATTTTACGCAAAAATTGACTATTTTACAATACAATTAAAGACAAAGAACTGTTTATAGTTGTTTTATTCCAATATACGATACAATTTTTATATCCTATATTTTAACTTTTCTGCCAAATATAAAAATTATTTGCTACCATTTTTATGACATAGATTGAGCCAAAAATGGCTGTCACAAAATGACAGTCAAACCGTTTTCAAAGTTGTCATTTTCCCGAAACCGATTCAATTTTCCAAACCAAGCAAAACCGTTAACTATTGGTGGCAAGTTTATATAAAAAAATATGATTTGATTGATTCGCTTGTTACCAAAAAACATTTCTCATACGTAGTCAATTTATATAGGTCAGAACATGTCCTTTTACTAACGATGAAAAATGGATTCGAATGAAACAACTTTATACGTTTAACTCGCGTATTTTATTTTATTGGCTGACATTTCGGAGCCTTTACAGATTCTATAGGTAATCGTAGCACGACTTAAATTTACAACCTTCAAAGTTGTTTTATTCTAACGATAAGATACAAGTTTTTTTTTTTTTCAAACTGTATACTGAAGCGCAGTTGGCCAGCTAATGGGCCTTTACTGCAAAACCGGACGGGTGGCGAGCCTCCTGAGAGGAGGCTTTCAAGCCTTGATACAAGTTAGTAGGAATAATTATCCTTATATTTGTATACGCTATTAATATTGTTAATTTTGATACCTATATATTGTCTTTTATATGGCAGTTATCGTGTTACGCTTGTATGTTTAAAATTAAACCTATTATCAAGAATTACATGTTTTCATAATTCACACACACACGACATTATACACTAATAAAGTTATTTCTACTCCTTGGGGCCTAGACAAGGTGCTAACGTTCAACGTTAACGCTGAACGTTGGCACCAAAATGTATGGAATTTTGACATCCGCGAACGGCAGTCACGTACGTCACAAACGTTCGCGGATATCAAATCCCATACATTTTGGTCGTTTCGTTTAACGTTAACGTTGAACGTTGGCACCTTGTCTACGCCCCCTTATTATGTTATTAATAAAAGAGCATCAAAGAACATCCCTACTAATATTATAAATGCGAAAGTAACTCTGTCTGTCTGTCTGTCTGTCTGTTACGCTTTCACGCTAAAACTACTGGACCGATTTAAATGAAATTTGGTACAAAGAAAGTCTGGAGCCTGAGAAAGGACATAGGCTACTTTTTAACCGACTGCAAAAAAGGAGGAGTTCCACGCGGACGAAGTCGCGGGCAGAAGCTAGTCCTTCATAAAACCATAAGTTACGTAAGCTAGGTAAATTGAACCATTTTCCTAGCTTATTTCAGCTGATGATTCTGCAGAAACTACTGAACACCTGCTAACATAACAAATGACAATAGTTCCTCTTACTATAATCTCGAAATGAAACGTCATAAGTATGTGGATTGTAATCTTAGTAAAATATGCTTAAACTACCATCGTATATAAACACTGAAGAGAAAAGTTTTGTAGAAGACTAGCACTATATCGCAGGAAGAACTAGCGTGAAAGAATAGTTTTAATAAAACAGAAGTCTTATTAACTATCGTATTTATATAATAATTTCTGATGCCTTCGCGGTTATTACACATTGGAATGAAACAACTTTTAACAGATTTAACTCGCATATTTTTATTTTATTTTATTAGCTGACGTTTCGGATTCTTTACAGTTTCCATAATCGTAGCACGACTGAGCTGACAATAGTCTAACTAACTTTTTTTAGCGTTAAATCCGTTAATAGTTGTTTCATTCCAATGTTAAATCGCGTATTTTATTTTATTGGTTGACGTTTCGGAGCCATTACAGATTCCATAATCGCATCAAAACTTAGCTGAAAATAGTTTTATGTTATAGTGACCATTGTCAGTTCAGTCTATAGTTGTTTTCATTTCAAGCTATTGTATTTACATTTTGAAATTAATGTAAATTACACCATCATACCAAGGACTACCTTGAATCACAGTGCATTGAGATATATATGATTATTTAGCACGTAAAGATATACTATGGATTGGAATGAAACAACTATAAAAGAATCATTTCTGATGCCTTCGCGGTTTTCACACATTGGAATGAAACATTTAGCGTTAGACTATTGTCAGCTCAGTCGTGCTACGATTATGGAAACTGTAAAGAATCTGAACCGTCAGCAAATAAAATAAAATAAAAATACGCGAGTTATATCCGTTAATAGTTGTTTCATTCCAACTATAAAAGAATTTAATTCGCGTATTTTATTTCCAAACTACCTTATAGCGCTAGCACACTAGCGTTAGATTATTGTTAGCTCTGCTACTGTTAATAGTTGTTTCATTCCAATGTGTAATAACCGCGAAGGCATCAGAAATTATTATTCTAGTTGTAAGGTTATTAGTCTAATTATAGTTGTTAATGTTTTCTAATTCTATTCAATGTTAAAATATTTGAATAGGTACCTACTTTTAATAATCTTAAGTTAGCAAAAATTATGAGTGATCAAAAATAAACCTGGGAAATAATTGACATTGACAAAAATTTATTATTATTAACACTAAATAATATTTTCATAGTGTAAATAAATATTAAGGAACACTTTTTTAATATTTTCCCACTTATAATGGGTCCCAACAATGCTATCGCGCATTTGTAAAGACCTTAACATCATACGCGGAGCCGACTATACCTGCGGAAACGCGGCCACCACTGAATTTAACGTGGAGCTAATAAAATAGCGTTTCTAACTTTAATAAGTAATTATTATTATTAATTTTAATGTTACTGCACTTATTTACCTACGCACTATTTTTTAAAGTCTTAGGTACAATTTTACACAAATAATTTTAATGTAAAACCAAAGTGTTAGTCATATCGTGTTTTAATTTTTAAATGCTTCCATTATAAAATTATACTTACAAAATTTTTTATACCTACACTTTATGACACTTGCTGTATTGTTTGATATATTTAGGTAGTAAAACTTAAACCAACTTTCTACATAGGTATCTAATTAATTATAATAAAAACTAGGTACTTTATGTACTCTAAAAGGTACTAAAATATTTTAAGTACCATAATATAAACGACTATTTTAACGACAATGTTAAGAATTAAATAAGGACAAGTAGGTATTTAGTTTGAATTTATGTTTGATTTATTCAAAACTGATTAAAAAAAAACCTTACACACTTTTATATCCGAAATGCTCTTGTAAAATCGCATCGTAGTCGCATCGTGACACGATACGGCGTCGTGTCGTGGCACCTTGCGATGTCGTGTCGTGTGAACGTTCTTCATCGTAGAATTACACGACAAATGAGTTTGTGTTTATGTCCTAACCTCCATATTATCCACAGACTAGCAAATATTAAAAATATAAACCAACACCGAAACACAAAGGTTATGATTCACTGTTTTAATATCATAACATATGGCGTTTTTTACGAACATTTAATGGCCCAAGTGTGGGATTTATAAGAAATATTACAGAGAAAATACCTTTTCGGTTCTTTTGTTACATACGGAAGGAATATTGTACTTACAAACTATTCTTATAACTATTCTTGTGTTATTAAAGAACATGAAAAAGAAGTAAGTCTAACAATGGTACAGGGACTCACTAAGGTTTCGACTCGAACTTTCTTTATGGTTAAAGAAATAGCTCGCAATTCTATTTGCTTACTGTATTTATTTGATGAAAAGCGATGTTTAATTTCGCCATTGTGATAGAAAAAGGGATTAATTCGAGGAAAAGTTATTCATTCCATAAAGTGTTTTAATGGAGTACTGTAAGCTTTTGTTGTTTTTAATTTTCTTATTGGGTTGGAAATCAAAGGGGTTTTTGAATTGGATTTCTTTTCATTAAATTTGACTTGAGTAATTGCTGTTAGTATTATTTGATTGGATTGTTTCCTTTTAAGGGTTAAAAATATTTCTGGTTTCTTTCACATAGGCTATACAATATATTACTATAATACAATTTTAGTATAGGTATGTTATTGAAACTGCACACTGAAAAAAGATTTCAAAATAATTTTACCCTAAAGAGATAAAATGGAGGTTACAAGTTTGTTTGGAAAATTCTTTAAATTAGTAACGATATTGTTTAAACTTTAATTTCATGCTCTTAAAAACATTTCGTTGTATATGTGTTGGTGAGGAATGGACTGTAATAAAAGCAATATAGGTTTATGAACAATAGGGATTTTATAGGTTACTTTACAAACACAATATCACAACACAACTTAACCAAATCAACTAACTAAGTGACAATAGAAATAAGAAAACAATCGATATTTAAAAAGGGCAATAGCCAATTAAAAGGAAAACTATAAAAACTATATACAAACGCAAGGAGTACGCATGGTTTATTCGAATTCACCCCCTAAAAGTGCAAAATATTAAAAAAAAAAGAGTCATTCATTTTAAGGCGGCATGACTCGAGTTCATATAAAGGTAGATATAATAAATAAATAAAATAAAAAGCCTTTTATTTCATTGCAGACATGACTAAAAACAAAAAGAATTTTTGGATTTGTGTTAGTAGTAAAGTTTTCATGTTTAAAGTTAATTGTTAGATTTGCTTAGTCCTAGATTTGTTAAAAAAATAATATGAATAATTATAATGTTCCGTTATCTGCAAGAACCCCTCTGCAGGTAAAGGCCTCCTCCAAGGATTGCCAATCTTCTCTAGATTGAGCTACTTGAATCCAGTTGTGGCCAGCTATTTTTTTGAGCTCATTTTCCCAGCATGCTACAGGTCTGCCTCTCTTTCTTTTGCCTTCTGGACCTGACCATCTGGTCACCCTTTTTGTCCATCGTTGGTCTCGTAGTCGTGCCACATGTCCGGCCCATTTCCATTTAAGCGATTGAGCATGTGCCAATCCATCTCTTGCCTTGGTGATCTGTCTTATTTTAGTGTGCCTTATTTTTTGTATTTTCTTGATGTTCATCATACTGCGCTCTATCCCTCTTTGGCATGAAGTTATTTTGTTTCTTGTTATGTTATTAAACTTCCACGTTTGGGAAGCATATGTTAAGCACGGTATAAGGCACGAATTAAGTACTTTTGTTTTTATATAGGTTGGCATGCTGCTTTTAAATATGTCTTTTAGACCCCAATATTTGTTCCATGTTAGTTGTGTTCTGCGCTCTACTTCTAGGTCGTTACTTCTCTGGTCAAAGCTAATTTGTTTACCCAGATATATATATTTGTCAGTATATTTGAGAGTTTCATTATCAACATATATTGTTTTTTGTGTGCTGTTAGTCATCAGCATTGTTTTTGATAGGTTCATTTTCAGGCCTGTAAGTTTACTGGTGTGATTGAGTGACTCTAACATGTACTGAATTTCTGTTGCTGTTTCTGATAAGAGCACCAAGTCGTCTGCAAATCTTAGATGGCTCAGGTAAGCTTCTTTAATCTTAATACCCCGACCTTTCCAGTTAAGTTGGCTGATAATCATCTCTAGTGTTGCTATAAACAGCAACGGTGAGAGAGGGTCACCTTGACGCACTCCTCTTTTGACCGGAAACCAGGGCCCCGCTGTCTCTAATTTCACTCGACTCTTGCAATTATTGTATATGCTCTTTAATACATCTATGTATGCTTTTTCTACCCCTTGTGTTGTTAGAGTATTCCATATACTCTCGTGTGATACGCAGTCGAATGCTTTTTGGTAATCAATATAAGCAATACAAGCAAAGCAAAGGTAGATATACCATTGTTAAAAACATATAAACAGAGACGAGCATAATTTAGAGACCCCAGTAACACTGTCCCATATATACTAATATTATAAATCTAAAAAGTTTGTTTGTTTGTGCGCTTATCTCAGGAACTACGGGTTCGATTTGGAAAAATATTTTTTTGTTGCATAGACCATTTATCGAGGAAGGCTTTAGGCTATATAACATCACGCTGCGACCAATAAGAGCGAAGAAACAGTGGAAAATGTATTTATGAAGAATAACTAAGTCGTGGGCACAGCTAGTTAGTGAATAAAAAACAAAAAATCGCAAAATATAGGGAAATTATGTTTTTGCCAAAGTGTTACTATGGCGTGAAGGTATGTATGCAAATTGTTGGGCACTGCCCGCAGGCCACTCACACTCTACCATCGTAAACTTAGCTTATCTTCATTCCCTGTTTTCCGGAAAAGCTGTAAATGCTTTTTCCGGACAATTAATAATCGAGTTAAAAATGTACCGTTTTAGCACAGCTGGCTTTTGTAACGGTAAGCCAAAATTTTACGGCGGATTTGCGAAGTAAAGTTATGTAAGTAGGTAAAAATATTACTAAAAAATATATTAAAATTGAATGCTATTATTGGAATGAAACAACTGTTAACGGATTTAACTCGCGTATTTTTATTTTATTTTATTAGCTGACGTTTCGGATTCTCTTAAGCGTTAGACTATTGTCAGCTCAGTCGTGCTACGATTATGGAAACTGTAAAGAATCCGAAACGTCAGCTAATAAAATAAAATAAAAATACGCGAGTTAAATCCGTTAACAGTTGTTTCATTCCAATGTGTTATCACCGCGAAGGCATCAGAAATTATTTTGAATACTATTAAATAATTGGGTCGTAAATTAGAACGGATTTAACTCGCGTATTTTACATTATTTGCTGATATTTCAAAAATTTTATAGTAACCATATTCGTAGCATGATTAGCTGACGATAGTCTAACGCTTAATTCAGCGCATCAGCTTATTATATTATTATTTACTCGGGTATTTTATTCGCTGAAGTTTCGAAAACTTTACGATTCCCATTTTCTTATTGAAACAATATAGATAGAATAAATAAAATATAATTACATTATCGTGATAACTCTGAACTAGTTCGCATAGAGACGATTCTAAAAATTAATTACGAAGTAAATACTAAAAACAAACTAGACACAAAATTGAACTCCTTTCGTTAATAAAACGCAAATTGGTTTAATTTGTAAAATATTCATGGAAACGCGAACTTTAATATTTCAAATGTACGTTGTTAAAAGTTAAGTTAAAACAGTGCAATTTCGAAACTTCGTATCTTTGTATTTGGCTCGGTGCCTAAGATTTTATGTGATCTTGAATACTGGCACTTAATGCTGTAATTTCATTGTATTACTTCGCATGCAAAATGCGGCGGACTAGGCAGTGTGAAGACAGCAGTCCGCCGCATTCTACTGCATCCGCCTAAATAGGCGGACAACGTAGTATGAATGTCGCAACCAAATCCACTCCATTACATTATAGCACATAATATATAATAGTACAAGTACAGAAGGTTCACTGCTTTGATGTTCACAAATGCCGCCTTTTTATGTGCCTACATAATTATTATTAGCAAACGGACCGCAAGCGAGCAGCCGACATTGAGCTCTCTGGCGCCGCGCGAAGGTCGACATTATTCCGCACCTTGTCAGACGTTCTGAATAGGGTTGTCGGTACTGTAGCTGCGTAAGAAGCGCGCGCGTGCGTCACGGGCCACTGCGCGGCAACCACTGACGATTCGCCCTCAGCTGAGGGAGGCCCGATACGCATTGTTAGCTCGGCGGCGGAACGGCGGAGTGACACCCCCCTGATTATAGTTAGGCGTTTTATGAAACAGGGTAGACAAGGTGCCATCGAAACGACCAAAATGTATGTGATTTGATATCCGCGAACGTTTGTGACGATGTGACAGTCGTTCGCGGATGTCAAATCCCATACATTTTGGTACCTTGTCTTGGCCCCGTTATCTACGCCCGAAGGTCGTTTTGAAATAGGGTGATTCAAAACTTCGATAGTGGGGGCTCATGACGTCATGATACAATTGCCATAATGTGACGTCACACGCTCCCAACTTTTAGACGCAGTTATCTGTATCATTTATTGTTCGATTTACAAAAGAAAAAATATGTGTCCAATATTTTTTAGTAGTCTAAGTGACGGTTTAAATATATTTTTTTATTTAATTCTATTACAATCACACTAATATTATAGAGACGAAAGTTTGTAAGTGTGTATATGTTACTCTTCCACGCAAAATCTACTAAATGGAATGTAATAAAACTTTACAATAATATAGCATACACATCAGCATAACATATAGGCTATATTTTATAACGATATTGTGTAAGGTACTCATGTGTGTAACTTTGTGTCTAAGTCGCGGGCAGAAGCTAGTTATGCATAAAAGACTATGTATTCTTTTCAGTCTCAAATTCTCAATAATTTCTGATGCCTTCGCGGTTATTACACATTGGAATGAAACAACTATTAACGGATTTTACTCGCGTATTTTTATTTTAATTTAAGACTATACCTATGTCCTAATAATATTGCTCCAACAAAATATGTTTATTTACTTATGAAGATTACAAGTGTCAAGTATTACATAACTAACAAAGCACCTGAAGAGACAAAAGCCATCAGTCAAAGTGACATACGGCCCCCGAGGGCGAGATATCCAAGTGACGTGTATGTCACATTGTGAGTAAACTTCAAATTACTTATTCACGTAATTTAATGGAAGGTTAAATTTTATGTTAATTTTAGGTTATATTTATGAGCGTTTTCTACATTTATCACTCGAACAGTCGTTGTTCTGTCACTACTCTAATCACCTACGAAATATACTTGTAGACTTTTGCTTATAATACTTACCGACTCTTACTACAAAATCTGATAAAAATCGGTCGACTAGCTCGCCCAGATAACTTCATATTGAGTTTTAGATAATTTTTTTTATTTGGAATGAAACAACTATAACGGTTTTCATTGGCGTATTTTATTTGTTAACGTTTCGAAAACTTTACAGTTCCCATATTCGTAGCACAACTAAGCTGACTTTGGTCTAACGCGATAAGATTTTTTTATGTTATTTCCAAGTTTCCTCACAGTGTAAACCCATGGACTTTTATAAAATTAAATATGTCAAGACAAAATTTATAAAAATCGGTTCAGCCGTTCTCCAGATTAAGCGATCTAGCGACTAACGTATACAATAAAATTTTATAGCATATAGATTTCATATAGAATTTTCAATTTGCATGAATACAAAATGTAAAGAATTTCATCTGAAAGTCAAAAGCAAAACTTTCATACAATTACGAAGAATTTCATACAATTTATGTACCTAAATACACATTAATTATATTTAAGGGCGCGTTAATAGCGACATAGTAATTACCGGAATATGATATACTATTATATATCTTTAGGGCTTTTTTCATAACACCCAAGTAAGCTTCAAGAGTATCACTACATAGTATAAAACAAAGTCGCTTTTTCTGTCCCTATATCCCTATGTACGCTTAAATCTTTTAAACTACGCAACGGATTTTGATGCGGTTTTTTTAATAGATAGAGTGATTCAAGAGGAAGGTTTATAGCACCCGTGTGAAGCCGGGGCGGGTCGCTAGTTTTAAAAACAAATAGGCAAAATTTGTTATTATAAATTAACGTTAGGTACCTGAAACTAATTTGAATATTGTAAATTGGCCCAGGTTAGGTAACCTAAACCCGGTCTGAGCTGTATCTAGGGTTTGTTTATTGCATCCGTTTAAATAATTACTGCTTTAATTTGTTCTGCTTTAAATTGTTTTATATGAATTTATTGAGAATTCATATTATTCACTAAATAATATAAAACAAAGTCGCTTTTCGCTGTCTGTCTCTATGTATGCTTAGATCTGTAGAATTAATCGTCGGGTGCACTAGTTTCAGGCCCTAAGCTGGATGTTAGGTAAAGAAAATCCCAAGCATTGTTCACACGCGTTTATTTTTAGGTTATATACAACACACAAGTCAATAGCAGAGTAGGTAATTAGGCACACGAAATAATTATAGTTTTTAAACACAGAAGGAGAAAACAGTGAACTTAATAAAATAGTTAGTACAGTTAGTAGGCGCGAGAACATGCGTAAGCAAACGAGCTAAGCGGAGCGACGGAGCGACGTGCATTCGCCGTCGGATCGTATGCAGACTGAGGGGGGCGCGGTGCGCGGGCGTCGGGCGGCGAGCCCATCGGTCCGCGCTACGTGCGCTCGTATACCTAGTATACATAAAAACGGTCTGCTTGTCCGTTCCGCGTACAATATAAATTTTAGTTTTAATACGTAATAGAAAATGCGAAGTAAATTATAGCTAGGTAGGTATTAATTATGTAGGTACGCTACATCACCCCCTTCCAGAGACCGTCAAGGGCGATAACAGTCCGGAAATTTTACTCTACGCCCTGATCGTGTAAATTTGACGGTGCTATCATCGGCATTTGGCGGCACCTGGTGATCTGGATTTGGCGTATGGTTATGAGTGTGGGTGTGTGTGTCTGTGGATGAGTGATGTGGAGTATCTGTGGATGAGTGATGTGGGGTATCTGTGGATGAGTGATGTGGGGTGTCTGGGTCACGCAGTATGAAGGCCGGTTTTATTCGGTCTATCGAAACTGTGACCATCTTACCTTTTATCAGTAATTTGTATACTTTGTCCCCTCGTGTAATAACTTCGTATGGACCAGAGTATGCGGGTTTCAGCGAACCACCTGTGGTGTCATCTCGAAGGAAAACGTGAGATGCAGAAGGTAAGTCCTTAAAAATAAATGTGCTGCGTCCACCACTGTGCCGGGATGCTGGTGATGGTTTCAGGTCTCTCGCGAAGCAACGGAGGCGTGATAAATAATCAGCCACATCTGTGGTCTCGTCAGTCTGTGGATTGAAAAATTCGCCTGGGAGACGCAAAGGTTGTCCATAAAGAAGTTCTGCCGCGGAAGACTGAACATCTTCTTTATAGGCGCTACGAATCCCTAGCAACACCAATGGGATGACTTCCACCCAATTGTTTTTAGCATGGCAGGTAACTGCAGCCTTCAGCTGCCGATGGAACCTCTCCACAAGTCCGTTGCAGGCTGGATGGTATGCAGTAGTTCTGCGATGCTGAAAGCCGACCATCTCCGACAGGTGTTTAAACAAGGACGATTCGAACTGTCGTCCTCTGTCTGTCACGACGTCAGTTGGACAGCCGAAGCGAGCAATCCAGCCACTAACAAGTGCTTTTGCCACTGTCTCTGCCGCTATGTCAGGTAACGGTATTGCCTCAGGCCATCGCGTAAAGCGATCGACGGCAGTGAGACAATAACGATAATTTTGACATAAAGGTAAGGGACCTATCAAGTCAATGTGTATAAATGCAAATCTGGTTTGCGGTAATTTAAAGCTGCCTAACGGTGCGGACACGTGCCTCGTTACCTTACAACGCTGGCAGGCTAAGCAGGTGCGTACCCATTCGCGGCAGTCTTTCTTCAAGCCGGGCCAGACGTACCTTTCGGCAACCAGCTTAGCAGACGCATTGGCTCCAGGATGGCTTAAAGAATGGAGACTCTCGAAAACCTGCCTGCGCATCTCCTTAGGAACCCATGGCCTCTGAGTGGAGCTACTGACATCGCAGTATATTTGACTCAGAGAACCTGGAATATTTACTTTACCGAGGTGCAATGACGTGCCTCCCTGAAGACACTGTTTGAGCTCGTCATCGTCGCGTTGAGCTAACGCGATCTTCTCGGGATCTACAGGCTGTGTTATCTCCTCGATGCGTGAAAGGGTATCAGCTACAACGTTGTTCTTACCCGAAATATGCCTTATGTCCGTTGTAAACTGGGCTGTGAGGTCCAAATGACGGAACTGTCGGGGAGAACAATTTTCTTTACGAGAGTGGAAAGCGAATGTGATAGGCTTGTGATCTGTGTAGATCGTGAAGTCACGTGCCTCTATCATGTGTCGGAAATACTTGACACTCTCGTAAATTGCCAGCAGCTCACGATCGTAAGGAGAGTACTTTACCTGAGCTGGGCTGAACTTTCGGGAAAAGTATGCGAGCGGTTGCCATGCATCATCCTTCAACTGCTGGAGAACTGCACCCATGGCTTTGTCTGACGCATCGGTGACCAACGCTAGCTTTGCGTTGCAGTCAGGATGGGCTAACATTGCTGCCTGGCAGAGGCCGTCTTTGCACTGCTGGAAGGCGTCCATCTCCAGAGCTGAAAAATTTACCGGGTGTGAACCTTTGACAGAGCCGACCAGTAACGCGTTCAAAGGAGCTTGATGACTGGCGGCATGAGGAATAAACCTGCGGTAAAAATTAAGCATCCCTAAGAAGCGTCGCAACTCTCTTACTGTTTTTGGCGGTGGGAAGTTCTTGATTGCCTCAACCTTGGATGGTAAAGGTGTTGTTCCATCAGCTGAAATGTGGTATCCTAAAAAAGTAACTTCAGATACACCAAACGTACATTTAGCAGTATTAATAACCATACCGAATTCCTTAAGTCTGGCGAACAGCTGATGCAGATGTTGCTCGTGGGTCTTCTGGTCTTTTGAAAATACTAAAAAATCGTCTAAGTAGGCGTAGGTAAAATCCAGTCCCCTGAGCATCTCATCGACGAAGCGCTGGAACGTCTGTCCGGCGTTACGAAGTCCAAACGTCATGAATGGGAATTCGTAAAGACCGAACGGCGTTGTTATGGCGGTCTTCGCGATGTCATCTGCATTAAGGGGAATCTGGTTATACGCTTTTACCAGGTCGATGGTGGAGAAGACCGTACAGCTGGATAAGCTGTGAGCAAAATCCTGGATGTGGCGGATTGGATACTTATCCGGAATGGTCCGGGCATTAAGCATCCGGTAGTCGCCACAGGGACGCCATCCGTCGTTTTTCTTTGGTGCCAGGTGTAGAGGTGACGACCATGGTGACTGTGAAGGTCGGCAGATACCACTCTGTAACATAGCGTCAAATTCGGCCTTTGCGATTTTTAACTTATCAGGCGCAAGCCTGCGAGGCGTGCCGGACACGGGTGGTCCAGGTGTAGTGCGTATGTGGTGTACTGTGTTGTGTGCAGGTGTGCGGTGTAAACCTGGCGGACGTGTAATTTCGGGGTAGTGTTCAAGTATTTTGTGATATACAGAATTACCAGATACAACCTTAACCGATGTAACACAATCAGACACACGAGCAGGTAACGCCGGGGCCACGAGCGATGTATTGCCGTCGATCAAACGTTGTCTTCTAACGTCGACTATAAGATTATAGTGAGATAAAAAATCCACGCCTATTATCGCCCGCGTTACGTCGGCAATAATAAACCGCCAAGCAAAGTCGCGGCGCAAGCCTAGGTTTAATATATAATTAACATATCCATAAGTATGAATAGGCGAACCGTTAGCTGCACTTAACACAAAATCACTATTTCTTAATGTTTGTTTAACTAAAGTTTTTGGAAACACACATAAATCGCTACCAGTGTCCACTAAAAATTGTACCTTTGACCGTTGATCCGTGACGAATAGGCGACCGGTACTCGGGCAGTCGTCGGCCGCCATTACTGAATGCCCGCCCCGTTTTCCGAGAAATCACATGGTTTCACGCACCGACTCGCCTTGTCACCGAACTTGTAATGGTACCAACATGTTGGAAATTTCCGATAATTAGAATGTGATCTGGCTGATGAGCGTCCGCGGGAGCGATTTGGCGTCCTTGACCGGCTTCTCTGGTTTGAAATATTACTCACTTTCGTTGTGAGTGCTTGAACCTGACGGGTCAATTCCGCGATCTCCCTTGCCATGGCGGTTCCATCAGCTGATGATGAAGACGCGGCGGCTACCTGCGGAACTGGTGCTACGACGTCGTGGATCTTGTCGGCAAGTTCGGCCACCTTATCCAGATCGTCCGTCGCCTGCGACGCGATGATGCTCTGCGTACTGCTCGGAAGCCTGCTAGTCCATATGGTCCGCAAAAAATCGTCGGGAACTCCTGGTCCAGCTAGGTGTTTCAGGTGTCGCAGGAACTTCGACGGCTTCCTGTCTCCCAGCTCCTCGTCTGTTAAAAGCTGCTTAACCTTTTTCTCTCTCGACGCAGATAAACGTTTAATTAATTGCGTCTTTAAACGTTCGTATTTGTCGGCTGCGGCTGGAGCGGTAATGATGTCTTCCACTTCCGAGGCGTAAATGGATTCTAGTTGGCCCACGGCATAATGGTATTTGGTGCTGTCTGCTGTAATATTCGCTAGCACGAACTGGCTTTCTAACTGTGCGAACCATATAGCCGGCTTATCTGGGTAAAATGGCGGAACCCTCACGCCGACGCGGCTGATCTCGACTTCGTCGCCTTTTGTTTCGGTCATGATGTGCACTTTCACGGGGTCACCAATGTAGAATTAATCGTCGGGTGCCTTTGCTTCAGGCCCTAAGCTGGATGTTAGGTAAAGAAAATCCCAAGCACTGTTCACACGCGTTTATTTTTAGGTTATATACAACACACAAGTCAATAGCAGAGTAGGTAATTAGGCACACGAAATAATTATAGTTTTTAAACACAGAAGGAGAAAACAGTGAACTTAATAAAATAGTTAGTACAGTTAGTAGGCGCGAGAACATGCGTAAGCAAACGAGCTAAGCGGAGCGACGGAGCGACGTGCATTCGCCGTCGGATCGTATGCAGACTGAGGGGGGCGCGGTGCGCGGGCGTCGGGCGGCGAGCCCATCGGTCCGCGCTACGTGCGCTCGCATCTAGGTATACATAAAAACGGTCTGCTTGTCCGTTCCGCGTACAATATAAATTTTAGTTTTAATACGTAATAGAAAATGCGAAATAAATTATAGCTAGGTAGGTATTAATTATGTAGGTACGCTACAGATCATTAAAATACGCAACGGATTTTGAAGCTTTTTTGAATAAATAGTTATTTTAAATAGATATGTAGTTATGGAAGAGAAATGTTTATGCATGAAATAATGCATCATAATGTAAATAAATATTAAATAATAGTAGTATTAGTACTTATGCCTTGAATTTCTGTAAATTTTTATGTACGATTAAGTTTACATACCTATATACTAAATTGTTGCCTCTCATTTAGGGAATCTGAGCTCACTCTAAACTAGTCTAGCCTAATTATTTCTGATGCCTTCGAGGTTATTATACAATGGAATAAAAGCCGTTAGTCGTGCTACGATTATGGAATCCGTAAAGGCTCCGAAACGTCAGCCAATAAAATAAGAATGCGAGTTAAATCCGTCTGTAGTTGGCATGAAACAACTGTTAACGGATTTAACTCGCGTATTTTTATTTTATTTTATTAGCTGACGTTTCGGATTCTTTACAGTTTCCATAATCGTAGCACGACTGAGCTGACAATATTTCATTCTAATGTAGTCTAGCCTATTTTTATTCGTAAAAAAATCTTGAAATTAATAACCAAGGTATTAGGGTATCGATGCAGAAATTGCCAACAAACCGTCGGCTTGACTAGTTTGAAATTAAACCGCTAAATCGAGCCTTCATAAATATTAATGTGCCGTACAAGATCTTATTTATGTAAGTCTCTAGTCAAAGTTAGAGAGTGTTTTGTTTTGGAAACTGTTTCCCCGCTTTGTGCAACGGAGTAAAATATGTTTAAATATTACTTTGATATTGTAATGTTGTTAGTTTTAATTAAAGGAAAGATCTTGAAATAATAATATCTAGATAATAGTTAGATTAATAGAAAATATTGGACACTTATAAATTACTAGCTTCTGTCCGCGACTTCGTCCGCGTGGAACTCCTCCTTTTTTGCAGTCGGTTAAAAAGTAGCCTATGTCCTTTCTCAGGCTCCAGACTTTCTTTGTACCAAATTTCATTTAAGTCGGTCTTGTAGTTTTAGCGTGAAAGCGTAAAAGACAGACAGACAGACAGACAGACAGAGTTACTTTCGCATTTATAATATTATTATTAGTAAGGATTAGTAAGGAAGTAAGGATATAGAAAAGTACTAAAAACTTGGGAGCGACTTTCTTTGATTGATTGAATACTTTAATAATTTATATGCTCGATGAACAAAGTAAAAATATATATAACTAGCTGTGCCCGCGACTTCGTCCTCGTGGAATAGTAATTCTTCATAAGGCTTCATATTTTCCCAGTATTTTACACATTTTCCACTGTTTCTTCGCTCCTATTGGTCGCAGCGTGATGTTATATAGCCTAAAGCCTTCCTCGATAAAATATGGTCTATCGAACAAAAAAAGAATTTTTGAATTCGAACTAGTAGTTCCTGAGATTAGCGCGTTCAAACAAACAAACAAACTCTTCAGCTTTATAATATTAGTATAGATTAGTATAGATAATATAATAAAAACCACGGGACAATGAGAGATTTGAGACAACTGTCAAGTAATAATTGTTAGTAGCTAGATAACAAAGACTTTAAATTTTTGTATATTTAATATCGAAACTATGTCAAATTCGCAAAACGGGCTTCGTGAATTAACATAAAATCAGCAATAAGCTTCGTCAAATACTATAATAATATTATGTACTTAATACCTTCATTTTATACCCACATTCTTACTTGCCGGATCCAAAAGTACCCATCACGTAAGAGTAGAGAAAAGAAATTAAGAACTCCTAGACTTTTACAACCACGTCCTTAAATTAGGACGGAAAGGTCAATGACACGCGATCGTTTGAAGTTGTTAACGTTCCCCGTCTTTTTTTATGATAATAGGCCTCGGTATCTTGACTCAATCCTCAATGATAGCATTCGTTACTGCTCCAGATAGGACGTTTGATAAGATGTTCTTTTAAAAGGACATTCAATTAAAATTCGTCGCTCTCGTGTCCTTATACTTGTGAATCAAAGATGCTTGTTTGGGAAGGCATTATTAGTGCTTTTTTGTACTTTTGATATATTATTTTATGTATATTTGTATATTGCTTGATACTTAACATTGGATAGGTTATTATAGAAAATCTTAGGGCAGCTTTCATCCGGTAGTAAATCACATTTGACTAAATAGATATCAAAATTTTTGTGGCATTGTCAAGGATAACATTTACTTTCTTAAAAACAACAGGGTAAAATTTAAATCACATTTTAATATATCTTTTGGCATTGTCAAAGTATAAGATTTACTTTCTCAAAAACAAAACAGGTTACTGAACCAAATTATATAGGTAACACATTGAAAGCGATATAATATACAAACAAACAAAGTGAAATTGACAACCCTTTAAGAATATCAAACAGTCTTCATCAAAAAAGTGTTGAAAAGCAGAACAACCCTTTTCCTGAAATTCCTAATCTTCTGATTTCTAATACTATTACCAATTCCCAAACTCCACAATCTGATTAATAAGATCTCTGCCGTGACTTGTCTAATTTCCTAACTTTAGGGTCTAACATCGTCATGAAGTTCCTTATTCAAGGTATTAACAGCTATTGGGACTGTAATAATTACGTTATAGAATGTGGTTACTATTATTTAATTAGTCAGGATATCGTGCAATAACTTTGTTTCACGCATCGAAGACAAATGGACTGCTATTGACAAAACTCGCTTTCTTATCTTGTCAAAATTTGTTTTAGATGTTTTATTTGTAAATTTAAACTTTAATTTCTTTTCCCCTGTTTACAATAAAATTCATAATAACACCCCGTCGGGGGTAAAACGATTTTGACTACACCAACTAATCTAAATATTTACTTTTTGATTACTTTGAACTTAAGCTCTTACATCTAAATCGAAAACAATATCAGACTCAGTACAATTTAAAGAAGGATCATTTGAGAAATACATGTCTTCAGTGAGAGGACTGTCTTTCCATGGCATACCGTCAGCTTCGTACAGCCGAACACTCACAAGCAAAGCCGTAGGCCTGAAGTTAATAGTCGGTTCCCCGGAGTAAGTCAACGCAGCTTGATAATCAGCATAGCGGCCTGAATCCTTTTTGAGGAAGTTAGCTATTTGCAGCTCTAAAGCATAGAGCTGAGAACCTTCAGCAAAATGAAGACGCTTCAACATTGGGAAAAAGTTGTAAGGCTCAGCCGTTCCGCCCAACATTCTCGCCAACATGTGACCATACTCATCTGAGACACCAGTCTGCCGGTTGTCAATAGGATGCATCTTCTGGAAATTTTTAGTTACTCTAGTATTTGTTATATCCCGAGTACCCATTGGGAGTAAATTATTTGCACCAATTCTTGCTCGCAATGCTAAAGGTAGAATAAAGTAATCGGTCCCGATATTAACTGGTATCATTGTAACTGATTCAATCGATGTTCCCGGTGGAACCATGCTCGGGAATTCTCTCTCGTAATAACTTATTAGGTCTCTTGTAGAAGCGATCACAGGCCAATCATGATTGGTTATTTTTCTTGGAGAACACGTGCTGTATCCTGTAAGCGGGAATATTCCAGGGCCTATTTTACTCATCATTACTTCGTTGATGCGAGTCAGTAATCTGTCTTTCTTGGGGTTCAGGTAGCATTTTTTCCATTGATGCTTTTTATTGAAGCATCCGTTGTAGGTGTCATAATGGACGCACGGTGATTCACACTCATCGTCATCTTCTGTCGGGTAGTTAAACAAGATGACTTTGTCTTCTGGGTTACAATATTGCCACTCGACGTTAGCGTAGCACCAGGGAACAGGAAAATTCCTAAAGTTACATTCATCATGACAAGTCAAATGATAATGTACACTTGTTTTTATAATTTCTTTACCTGTCGTGGCTTGTTTGGTCGAGCACCTATCCCATCCTAAATTATTTCCGTTCAAGTCCCAAATACACCATTCCGCGGGCCAGCCAAATTTTCCACAGTTACTGAAGCACGGTCCGTTTAAACCATTGTGTAGAGACGCAATAATATTAGTGACGTTGCAAGCATCGTAGTCGCCAATCCAATTTTTGACACATCTCCCGTTGACACAATCTCCTAAGCAGGGGCCGCCACCGTTGATCAGAGAGGCTTCATATGTGTACTTATATTTGGCATCTTGGCACCAAACTGAATTATATAAAGTTAAAAACACGAGCAACTTGTTGAGAGTGGACATGTTTGTGATAATGTCTGCGATGCAAATGATAGTCGAGGTGTATTTATACTCGCTGAAGATTATTAAAGTGCATCTGCGTTTAGATAAGGAGTTCAAAAGGGTAATCTTTAATAATTATTTTGATAACTGATTTGATAAGTCGAAGTTTCTAGTTTAAATCCAGGATGTTATTGAAATGGCTTGGAAATATAAATAATGGTAGAAGCGTAATCATTTTTCGATGCTTACCGGGTATTACACATTTGCTTATGTTCCAGAAACAAAGGAACTTTAGTGTTAGATTATCAGTAATTTTAGACTGCTATTTGGAATTTAAAAAAATCAGTAATTAAGAACTAATATTAATATTATCATTGTTCAATAAAGTATGAAAAAAATCCTTAAATAAAAGACAGTAGTACCTATCTAATATTAATAGTCAAATGTCAAACTCTGGAAAATCCGATAATTAGTTTTCCGGCTTTCCCAAGCCAGTCATACATTTACGTACATAATGGTTTGTTTACAGTAACTTCATTAGTGGGGTCAAAAGATGACATATACAACACTCAGTCGACGATAAAACGTCACTTCAAGCAAATGATAAGGCATCGTTAATAACTAGTAAAACCCAGTACATATAGATACCTACTAATGTAAAATTACTGCACCGATTTCAAAAGGGCATTACAACAACTATGAACAGACATAATAATATTATTATCGACGATATGTTGTTCCAACATGACTACAAAATTGAAGGTTGTAGGGATCGATCTTTTCTTTCTGTTTTTCCTTTTTATATTCTTACAAAGATCCTGAACGTTATTCAAGTGACATTAAAAATCGCGAGCGTGAAGGAAATTTATCTATACTAATATTATAAAGAGGAAAGATTTGTATTTTTGTATTTTTGTATGTTTGTAATGAATAGGCTCCGAAACTACTGGACCGATTTCAAAAATTCTTTCACCTTTGGAAAGCTACATTATCCCCAAGTAACATAGGCTATATAATATCACGCTAGGTCTTATAGTTGCGGAGCAGTAACCGAAAATGTTTCAAAAACGGGGGAAAAGTATCGTTTCTGAGGCCTTAAAAAAATCTTAAGTCCCCCCGTGCGAAGCCGGGACGGGCCGCTATTAATAATAAAAATGTGAAAATATTTTTATTATATTAAAACATGATAAAAGAACAGATTTTTTTGGATTTGTTATTATAAAATCTTATACAACATTCAAATCTGATCTTGATCTGACATCAAACTCGTAAACAAGATTAGATTCAGTACAATTTAAATTAGGATCATTTGAGAAATACATATCATCATTGAAAGGATTATCTGTCACTAGAGTGCCATTTCCTTCGTACAGCCGAACACTCACGAGCATAGCGGTAGGCCTGAAGCGAATAGTCGCTTCCCCGGAGTAAGTCAACGCAGCTTGATAATCAGCATAGCGGCCTGGATCATTCTTAAGAAAATTAACTATATACAGCTCTAAGGCATAGAGCTGAGTACCTTCAGCAAAATTGAGACGCTTTAACATTGGGAAAAAGTTGTAAGGCTCAGCCGTTCCACCCAACATTCTCGCCAACATGTGACCATACTCGTCTGACACACCAGTCTGCCGATCATCAATAGGATTCATCTTCTCGAAGTTGTTATTAACTCTAGTGTTTGTTATATCCCGAGTACCCATTGGGAGTAAATTATTTGCGCCAATTCTTGCTCGCAATGCTAAAGGTAGAATAAAGTAATCAGTCCCGATATTAATTGGTATCATTGTAACTGACTGAATTGATGTTTCCGATGGAACCATGCTCGGGAATTCTCTCTCGTAATAACTTATTAGGTCTCTTGTAGAAGCGATCACAGGCCAATCATAATTAGTTGGTTCTCGTGGAGAACACGTGCCGTATCCTGAGTGGGTGAATAATCCAGGACCTATTTTACTCATTATTATTTTATTGATGCGAGTTAGTAATCTGTCTTTCTTGGGGTTGAGGTAGCATTTTACCCATTCATGCTTTCTGTTGTAGCATCCATTGTAATATTCGAAGTGGACGCACGGTGTCTCACACTCATCGCCATGTGCTGTCGGATAATTAAACAAGATGATCTTGTTTTCTGGATCACAGTATTTCCATTCGTCGCTCGTGTAACACCAGGGTGCCTTGAAATTTCTGAAACCACATTCGTCTAGGCAAGAGAAATATGTATAGGCTTTCACAACTTCTCTACCTGTTGTAGCTTGTTTCTGGGAGCACAAATCCCAAGTCAATTCCTTCCCGTCCCTATCCCAAACGCACCAGTCGTAGGTCTCGCCGAATTTTCCACAGTTGCTGAAGCATGGTCCGTTCAAACCGTTGTATTGTGGCGCGATGACATTAGTGGCTGTACAGGCACCGTAATCGCCGTTCCAATTTTTAATGCATCTCCCGTTAATACAATTCCCTAAGCACGGGCCGCCACCGTAAGTCAGAAATGCTTCGTATTGATAAAAGTAATCGAAATTCACACACCATACTGAATTAAACAAAAGTATGAACGCGAGCAAATTGAGAGTGGACATGCTTGCGACGAGATGTACGTCCCAAATGATTGTCGAGGTGTATTTATACTCTATATGTAGATTGTTTTTACCGTGCATCTAGGTTTATTAGATAAGAAGTTCAATAGAGTAATCAATAATAAGTACCTAGTGAAGTTTCTAGTTTAAATCAAGGACGATTGAAATGGTTTGGGAATTTCAATAATAGAAAAAGCAGTTATCATGCGTCATGACATTTTGTAGTATTTAGTTGTTATTCTGATAACTTAAAGTGGAGTTCAGCCAGTTCATAATTTCAGTTTGAGATTGAGCAATTTTCAACTACTATTTAATATAAAAAAAAAACATAATTTATGAACTTTTAATTTCTAATATTGTTTAAGTATCAAAAAAAACCCTAGACAAAAAGGCCCAAAGTCAAATGTCAAGCTCTGGAAAATCCGACAATTATTTTTCCGGAATTCCCAGTAAGATATACATACATGCTCCTAACGTTTTGTTTACAGTTACTTCATTAGTTGGGTCAAAAGATGATGTACACAACTCTCAGTTTACGTGTGTTAGATTTTTGAAGATTATTTTAAGGATTCTGCTCATAATGCTCTAGGTAAGTCTGTGTGTCAAGTAAGACGCTGTGTTTAACCATAATCACAAGGAGTTTGGACGATTCCGTCTTATTAATAACTAGCGGCCCGCCCCGGCTTCGCCCGGATCCCTTTTTTTAGCCTATGTCAGGAATAGCTCAGAAATAGCTTTCCTTCAGTGAAAGAATTTTTCAAATCGGGCCAGTTGTTTGGGAGCCTATTAAATCCAAACAAACAAACCTGATCCTCTTAATAATATTAGTATAAACTAGGCCCTTTTTAAAACTAAAAAGACTGAGAATTACACCTCTTATGCATTGACATAATTATTCTCCATCCTTGTACCAATGTATTTCAGGTTTACAAGGATGGGAATCGAAGACTATGTCAAATGAGATCAAGGAATACTGATAAGCATTTTTTTACTTTTATCGGTTCTATTGTTTTTTTTGAAATAGAAATAACAGTGTTGTCAAGATTCCTACCCTATAGCTGTATTGTACATCCGAAAGCATGTCGAACTTATTTAAGTAATCAAACAGTCTAAAGTTTTTCCAAAAATAAATTTAGGTTTTGAAAATTGTTTACTTTTGTATTTCATTTGCAACTTTCCTAATATATGTAATTTTTAAAACAGTATTGTCTGAAGAGGCTTGGAAATTTTTGTGAATATTTTTATATACGTGAGAACACGATTATTTTTTGAAACTAAGGTAGCAAGATACTTTCCATGAGATTACATCTGATTTAGAGATTCAGAATTCACATAAACTAAAGGAAATAAAATCTCTCATCTACATTTATAAGTTGATATAATTAATTTTTCTGTCCTCCGGCCGGAAAGCGCCAACTTTGTGGCCGCTGCGCTAAATGAAATTGCCGCTTTCTGGCTTCGTCGAACAGAAAAATAGTATACTGACCTCGGCCAGTAAAATAAAAAAGCCTCAGATCACATTTTTGTTAACCTCGGCTTCGCCTCGGACGACGATTACATGTATTGTGATCTGAGACATTTTTTATTTTACTGGCCTCGGTGCGTAATGTACTATTATATGTATCTTTAACTGTTATTTTAAATACTATGTAGTGATATTTTATTGACAATGAAACTTGGGTGATAATTTAATTAGACTTGTCTTTCTTTAATAAGTAGGTACTAAAAATTATGATAAAACAACGATTCAATTTATTTTTACTTTATTTATAAATAACATTCACATTAACTCACTTCCTTTCCCAGTTTATCATAACATGGTTGAAAACAGTCAATCTGAATACACAAAACAGTTCCAAAAATCTACTTTTTTATAAAATTTGTTATTATAAAATGTATATAAACAGAACATTGGAATTAGGATCTTACATCTAAATCAAAAATAATATCAGATTCAGTACAATTTAAAGAAGGATCATTTGAGAAATACATGTTTTCAGTGAGAGGACTGTCTTTCACTAGAGTGCCATCTGCTTCGTACAGCCGAACACTCACAAGCAAAGCGGTAGGCCTGAAGTTAATAGTCGGTTCCCCAGAGTAAGTCAACGCAGCTTGATAATCAGCATAGCGGCCTGGATCCTTTTTGAGGAAGTTAGCTATTTGCAGCTCTAAAGCATATAGCTGAGAACCTTCAGCAAAATGAAGACGCTTCAACATTGGGAAAAAGTTGTAAGGCTCAGCCGTTCCACCCAACATTCTCGCCAACATGTGACCATACTCGTCTGAGACGCCAGTCTGCCGATCATCAATAGGATTCATCTTCTCGAAGTTGTTATTAACTCTAGTGTTTGTTATATCCCGAGTACCCATTGGGAGTAAATCATTTGCGCCAATTCTTGCTCGCAATGCTAAAGGTAGAATAAAGTAATCGGTTCCGATATTAACTGGAATCATTGTAACTGATTCAATCGATGTTCCCGGTGGAACCATGCTCGGGAATTCTCTCTCGTAATAACTTATTAGGTCTCTTGTACAAGCGATCACAGGCCAATCATGATTGGTTATTTTTCTTGGAGAACACGTGCTGTATCCTGTAAGCGGGAATATTCCAGGGCCTATTTTACTCATCATTACTTCGTTGATGCGAGTCAGTAATCTGTCTTTTCTGGGGTTCAGGTAGCATTTTTTCCATTGATGCTTTTTATTGAAGCATCCGTTGTAGGTCTCATAATGGACGCACGGTGATTCACACTCATCGTCATCTTCTGTCGGGTAGTTAAACAAGATAACTTTGTCTTCTGGGTCACAATATTGCCACTCGACGTTAGCGTAGCACCAGGGAACAGGAAAATTCCTAAAGTTACATTCATCATGACAAGTCAAATGATAATGTACACTGGTTTTTATAATTTCTTTACCTGTCGTGGCTTGTTTGGTCGAGCACCTATCCCATCCTAAATTATTTCCGTTCAAGTCCCAAATACACCATTCCGCGGGCCAACCAAATTTTCCACAGTTACTGAAGCACGGTCCGTTTAAACCATTGTGTAGAGACGCAATAATATTAGTGACGTTGCAAGCATCGTAGTCGCCAATCCAATTTATGACACATCTCCCGTTGACACAATCTCCTAAGCAGGGGCCGCCACCGTTGATCAGAGAGGCTTCATATGTGTACTTATATTTGGCATCTTGGCACCAAACTGAATTATATAAAGTTAAAAACACGAGCGACTTGAGAGTGGACATCTTGGTGATGATGTGTGTGATGCAAATGATAGTCGAAGTGTATTTATACTCGCTGCAGATTATTAAAGTGCATCCGCGTTTAGATAAGGAGTTCAAAAGGGTAATCTTCAATAATTATATTGATAACTGATTTGATAAGTCGAAGTTTCTAGTTTAAATCCAGGATGTTATTGAAATGGCTTGGAAATATAAATAATGGTAGAAGCGTAATAATTTTTCGATGCTTTCCGGGTATTAAACATTTGAATAAAACAACTATTATAAATTTAATTAGCGTATTTTATTTTATTTGCTTATGTTCCAGAAACAAAGGAACTTTAGTGTTAGATTATCAGTAATATTAGACTGCTATTTGGAATTTAAAAAAAACAGTAATTAAGAACTAATAATATTATCATTGTTCAATAAAGTATAAAAAAAATCTAATATTAATAGTCAAATGTCAAACTCTGGAAAATCCGATAATTAGTTTTCCGGCTTTCCCAAGCCAGTCATACATTTACGTACATAATGTTTTGTTTACAGTAACTTGATTAGTGGGGTCAAAAGATGACATATACAACACTCAGTCGACGATAAAAGGTCACTTAAAGCAAATGATAAGCCATCGTTAATAACTAGTTAAACCCAGTACCTACTAATGTAAAATTACTGCACCGATTTCGAACGGGCAATGCAACAACTATACAGACATATCGACGATAATATATGTTGATATAACGTGACTACAAAACTAAAGGTTGTACGGAACGATCTTTTCTTTCTGTTTTTCCTTTTTATATTCTTACAGAGATCCTTAACTTTATTCAAGTGACATTAAAAATCGCGAGCGTGAAGGAAATTTATTAATAATAAAAATGTGAAAATATTTTTATTGTACTAAAACATGATAAAAGAACAGATTTTTTTTTGGGTTTGTTATTATAAAATCTTATACAACATTCAAATCTGATCTTGATCTGACATCAAACTCGTAAACAAGATTAGATTCAGTACAATTTAAATTAGGATCATTTGAGAAATACATGTCATCATTGAAAGGATTATCTGTCACTAGAGTGCCATTTGCTTCGTACAGCCGAACACTCACGAGCATAGCGGTAGGCCTGAAGCGAATAGTCGCTTCCCCGGAGTAAGTCAACGCAGCTTGATAATCAGCATAGCGGCCTGGATCATTCTTAAGAAAATTAACTATATACAGCTCTAAGGCATAGAGCTGAGTACCTTCAGGAAAATTGAGACGCTTTAACATTGGGAAAAAGTTGTAAGGCTCAGCCGTTCCACCCAACATTCTCGCCAACATGTGACCATACTCGTCTGAGACGCCAGTCTGCCGATCATCAATAGGATTCATCTTCTCGAAGTTGTTATTAACTCTAGTGTTTGTTATATCCCGAGTACCCATTGGGAGTAAATCATTTGCACCAATTCTTGCTCGCAATGCTAAAGGTAGAATAAAGTAATCGGTCCCGATATTAATTGGTATCATTGTAACTGACTGAATTGATGTTTCCGGTGGAACCATGCTCGGGAATTCTCTCTCGTAATAACTTATTAGGTCTCTTGTAGAAGCGATCACAGGCCAATCATAATTAGTTGGTTCTCGTGGAGAACACGTGCCGTATCCTGAGTGGGTGAATAATCCAGGACCTATTTTACTCATTATTATTTTATTGATGCGAGTTAGTAATCTGTCTTTCTTGGGGTTGAGGTAGCATTTTACCCATTCATGCTTTCTGTTGTAGCATCCATTGTAATATTCGAAGTGGACGCACGGTGTCTCACACTCATCGCCATGTGCTGTCGGATAATTAAACAAGATGATCTTGTTTTCTGGATCACAGTATTTCCATTCTTCGCTCGTGTAACACCAGGGTGCCTTGAAATTTCTGAAACCACATTCGTCTAGGCAAGAGAAATATGTATCGGCTTTCACAACTTCTCTACCTGTTGTAGCTTGTTTCTGGGAGCACAAATCCCAAGTCAATTCCTTCCCGTCCCTATCCCAAACGCACCATTCGTAGGTCTCGCCGAATTTTCCACAGTTGCTGAAGCATGGTCCGTTCAAACCGTTGTATTGTGGCGCGATGACATTAGTGGCTGTACAGGCACCGTAATCGCCGTTCCAATTTTTAATGCATCTCCCGTTAATACAATTCCCTAAGCACGGGCCGCCACCGTAAGTCAGAAATGCTTCGTATTGATAAAAGTAATCGAAATTCACACACCATACTGAATTAAACAAAAGTATGAACGCGAGCAAATTGAGAGTGGACATGCTTGCGACGAGATGTACGTCCCAAATGATTGTCGAGGTGTATTTATACTCGATATATAGAATGTTTTTACCGTGCAGATGTACGGTAAAAACATCTAGGTTTACTAGATAACAAGTTCAATAGAGTAATCAATAATAAGTACCTAGTGAAGTTTCTAGTTTAAATCAAGGACGATTGAAATGGTTTGGGAATTTTAATAATAGAAAAAGCAGTTATCATTCGTCATGACATTTTGTAGTATTTAGTTGAGCCAGTTCATAATTTCAGTTTGAGATTGAGCAATTTTCAACTACTATTTAATATAAAAAAAACATAATTTATGAAATTTTAATTTCTAATATTGTTTAAGTATCAAAAAAATCCCTAGACAAAATGACCCAAAGTCAAAAGTCAAGCTCTGGAAAATCCGACAATTATTTTTCCGGAATTCCCAGCAAGCCATACATGCTCCTAACGTTTTGTTTACAGTTACTTCATTAGTTGGGTCAAAAGATGATGTACACAACTCTCAGTTTACGTGTGTTAGATTTTTGAAGATTATTTTACGGATTCTGCTCATAAAATAAAATCAGAAAAATATCTAAAATTTTTGGTGTTCCCCATACATATAACAGAAACTCAAAATTTTATTTTTCAGACCTATACGTGTGGGGTATCTATGGATAGGTATTTTAAAATGATATTGAAGTTTTTAACATATTTTTTTTCTAAACTGAATAGTTTGCGCGAGAGACTCTTCTAAAGTGGTAAAATGTGTGTCCCCCCCCGAAACTTCTAAAATATGGGCATGATAAAACTAAAAAAAATATATGATGTGTATTACTATGCAAACTACAAACAAAGATTGGTTTGAATGAGATCTAGACAGTAGTTTTGTTTTTAAACGTCATAAATCAAATTACCTAATTTATTTTAGAAAGGTACGGAACCCTTCGTGCGCGTGTCCGACTTGCACTTGTTTTAGCCTATGCCACTCAGGAATAGTTAGCTTTTAGGAGCCTATTCAATCCAAACAAACAAACCTGATCCTCTTAATAATATTAGTATTAACTAGGCCCTTTTTAAAACTAAAAAGACTTAGAATTACACCTCTTATGCATTGACATAACTCTCCATCCTTGTACCAATGTATTCCAGATTTCCCGTCCTTGTAAACACAAGGACGGGAAACCAAGACTATGTCAAATGAGATCAAGGAATACTGATAAGCATTTTTTTACTTTTATCGGTTTTATTGTTTTTTCTAAAATAGAAATAACAGTGTTGTCAAGATTCCTACTCTATAGTTGTACTGTGCATCCGAAAGCAGGTCAAACTTATTTAAGTAATCAAACGGTCTAAAGGTTTTCCAAAAATAAATTCAGGTTTTGAAAATTGTTTACTTTTGTATTTCATTTGCAACTTTCCTAATATATGTAATTTTTAATACAGTATTGTCTGAATAGGTTTGGACACTTTTGTGCATATTTTTATAATCCCGATATATTGTAAAAGCACCCGGTATGATGAAAGGTTTGAGAACACGATTACTTTTGGAAACTAAGGTAGCAAGATACATTCCATGAGATGACTTCTGATTTCGAGATTCAGAATTCATATAAACTAAAGGAAATAAAATCTCTCATGTACATTAATAAGTTGATGTAATTTATTTTTCTGTCCTCCGGCCGGAAAGCGCCAACTTTGTGGCTGGTGCGCTAAATGAAATTGCCGCTTTCTGGCTTCGTCGAACAGAAAAATAGTATACTGACCTCGGCCAGTAAAATAAAAAAGCCTCAGATCACATTTTTGTTAACCTCGGCTTCGCCTCGGATGACAATTACATGTGATCTGAGACATTTTTTATTTTACTGGCCTAGGTGCGTAATGTACTATTATACGTATCTTTAACTGTTATTTTAAATACTATGTAGTGATGTTTTATTGACAATGAAACTTGGGTAATAATTTAATTAGACTTGTCTTTCTTTAATAATTATGTAGGTACTAAAACATATGATAAAACAACGATTCAATTAATTATTTTTTTATTTATAAATAACATTCACATTAACTCACTTCCTTTCTTCAGTTTATCATAACATGGTTGAAAACAGTCAATCTGAATAAGTACACAAAACTTCCAAAAATCTACTTTTTTATATAATGTGTTATTATAAAATGTATATAAACAGAACATTGGAATTAGGATCTTACATCTAACTCATAGATAATATCAGATTCAGTACAATTTAAAGAAGGATCATTTGAGAAATACATGTCTTCAGTGAGAGGACTGTCTTTCCATGGCATACCGTCAGCTTCGTACAGCCGAACACTTACAAGCAAAGCGGTAGGCCTGAAGTTAATAGTCGGTTCCCCGGAGTAAGTCAACGCAGCTTGATAATCAGCATAGCGGCCTGAATCCTTTTTGAGGAAGTTAGCTATTTGCAGCTCTAAAGCATATAGCTGAGAACCTTCAGCAAATTGAAGACGCTTTAACATTGGGAAAAAGTTGTAAGGCTCAGCCGTTCCACCCAACATTCTCGCCAACATGTGACCATACTCGTCTGAGACGCCAGTCTGCCGATCATCAATAGGATTCATCTTCTCGAAGTTGTTATTAACTCTCGTGTTTGTTATTTCCCTAGTTCCCATTGGGAGTAAATCATTTGCACCAATTCTCGCTCGTAATGCTAAAGGTAGAATAAAGTAATCGGTCCCGATATTAACTGGAATCATTGTAACCGACTCAATAGATGTTCCCGGTGGAACCATACTCGGGAATTCTCTCTCGTAATAACTTATTAGGTCTCTTGTACAAGTGATCACAGGCCAATCATGATTGGTTATTTTTCGTGGAGAACACGTGCTGTATCCTGAGTGTGGGAATATTCCAGGACCTATTTTACTCATGATCACTTCGTTGATGCGAGTGAGTAATCTATCTTTCTTTGGATTGAGGTTGCATTTTTTCCATTGATGCTTTCTGTTGTAGCATCCATTGTAAGATTCGAAATGGACGCACGGCGTTTCACACTCATCACCATCTTCTGTCGGGTAGTTAAACAAGATGATCTTATTTTCTGGATCACAGTATTTCCATTCGACGCTCGCATAACACCAGGGTGCCTTGAAATTTCTGAAACCACATTCGTCTAGGCAAGAGAAATATGTGTCTGCTTTCACAACCTCTCTACCTGTTGTAGCTTGTTTCTGGGAGCACAAATCCCAAGTCAGGTCTCTTCCGTTTTTATACCAAATGCACCAGTCGTAGGTCTCGCCGTATTTTCCACAGTTGCTGAAGCATGGTCCGTTTAAGCCGTTGTATTGTGGCGCGATAGCATTAGTGGCTTTACAGGCACCGTAAGCGCCGCTCCAATTCTTAATGCAGCTTCCGCTTATACAATTTCCTAAGCACGGGCCGCCACCGTCGATCAGATTGGCTTCGTAGGTGTACTTATACTTTGGATCCTGGCACCATACTGAATTAAATAAAATTATAAACAAGAGGAAACTGAGAGTGGACATGTTGTGATAACATCTGCGATGCATGTGACACGCGAATTCTATTTATACCTACTCGATATGCGGATGATTTGCAACTTTATTTATTAGATAAGGAGTTCAGAAGGGGAATCTTTGCTATTATTTATTTGATTAAATAAAGGTTATGTATCAAATCTAGGACGATTTGAAAAGGGAGTAGTATACTAATAATTTGAAGGAAATAACTATAACAAAAAATTAAGTATTTCGAAATGTACCCACTCCTAATATTTTATTTTTTGATACTGATTAAAAGCTATAGATGAGTTTTTTTTTAAACTGAAAGTAACAATGAAAGTACAAGACCGAATTGAAGGAGTAGAGAAATTTGAAGACTCATCAGTGGATTTTCATGGTGTAAAGGTCAGCAAGCTGCCGCTAGTAAAGGCAAGGGCCTGGGTTCGAGTCCCACTGAGAGTCTTAAATTTTCTACTCTTGTCTTATTACAAAATATAATTATGAATGTAGTCACGTTTTGGAAAATGAGACAGATTTTCCATAATGAACGAATTGGATTTTCCAAATAAGTCGGAAATTTCTATATGTGACTTAATTATTTTGTTTACGGATCTTAATCGATACTCAATATGACATACAACACTTGTTCAATGATAAAGGGTTAGTTAATGTCAATGATAACTTAATAATTATTACCACAAAAACCCTACACTTAAGAAAAACTTTTTTTTTGTTGCCTTGGATATAGCTTTTTTTTTTATTTTCAAGTGCCCAGATTACGATTATATAAGTTCTCGATGTGTTTGTATTTTCATGATTTTAACATCTTTTCTTTTGGTTTTTAGAATCCCTACTAATATTATAAATGCGAAAGTAACTCTGTCTGTCTGTCTGTCTGTCTGTTACGCTTTCACGCTAAAACTACTGGACCGATTTAAATGAAATTTGGTACAGAGAAAGTCTGGAGTCTGAGAAAGGACATAGGCTACTTTTTAACCGACTGCAGAAAAAGAGGAGTTCCATGCGGACGAAGTCACGGGCAGAAGCTAGTTAAATATAAATCAAAGCAAAATACTACAAAATCATGAATTGTGGGTACAAATAGACCCCAAATAATTTTTATATCTAGGGCAACAAAACCACTTTAGACCAGTGTAATCGTATTAAAAAACAAATTTATGTAATATTAAGTTGTATTATGGTATATCTTTAGGTACCTATGAATTAATACTTACCTTTTTTTGTTTTCGGTACTCAATTCCAGTAATTACTTTTATAAGTAAAGATACATAAAAATTACTTAATTTAGTTATAAAATAAACTCTGAATTTTATTGTAATTAAGACAGTAAACGCCTTAAATACTTATCAGTTTTAAAACGAGTCTAATAAAATTTTAACTTTTACGTGACTCATTAAATTATATAACTAACTCACAAATATACAATTTGTATGACGATCTAGTCCTACCATTATAATCAAAATATTAAATGAAGAGATAAGTATACTTACATACACTAGCTTTCGCCCGCGACTCCGTCCAATTAGTAATTACAACATTTCATCCTTTTAACCACTTATAACCCTTTTTTTATTCATTACATATTTATAACAGATTTAAAAGGCGCATATTGAATTTATACTGATGTTTCAAAAACTTTACAGTTCCCATTCAAATAGTAAAGTGACGTTATTCTAAAACAACTTTTATTCCCTACTTCCCTACTAATATTATAAATGCGAAAGTAACTCTGTCTGTCTGTCTGTCTGTTACGCTTTCACGCTAAAACTACTGGACCGATTTAAATGAAATTTGGTACAAAGAAAGTCTGGAGCCCGAAAAAGGACATAGGCTACTTTTTAACCGACTGCAAAAAAGGAGGAGTTCCATGCGGACGAAGTCGCGGGCAGAAGCTAGTAATATATAATTTCGAAACGTGGGTTTCAAATGAATAGACGTGAGTAAAGTCCATTGTGATTGTTTTATTCCATTATGTTTTTGTAACGACCCGACACAAAAGACAATTTAGACGATTCCAGCGAAGGCGTAGGTTTGAAATAAATAGAATTTTATATACGTGGGCGGTTTTCAAAGTATTGTCAATGTCATTGTAGTACACGATACTTCGTTTACTTGGAAAAAATAATTATAAAACAAACATTTTCTAAAATTTTTGCATAAGACTATTGTCAGCTACGATTATGGAATCTGTAAAGGCTCCGAAACGTCAGCCAATAAAACAAAATACGTAATAATTAATGACGATTTTGTGTGAAGTACTCTATGATTGTACTTTAATGATGTTTATTCCTATTCAAGTGTCTTTTTTTATTTCAGGTAATACTGCAGACATAAACATAAGACATACTCTATACTTTTAATTTGAAGGCATCCTTACATAACCTAAAAGGTAAGTTTAAAATGTGTAGGTAAGTACCTATTATTCTATTAGACAAAATTTTAATGCCTTTCACACAGATACTGTTGCGTACTCCTTGCTGTGTGTATATAGTTTTATAGTTTTACTTTTATTGGCTATTGCCCTTTTTTATAAATCGATTGTTTTTGGAATTGTCACTTAGTTTAGTTTTTGATTTGGTTGTTGTGATATTGTGTTGTATTGATCGTTGTAAAGTTACCTATTAAATCCCTAGGTATATTTCTTCATAAACCTATTGCTTTCATTACAGTCCATCCCTCACCAACAGATACAGTCATATTATTATTATTGAACACGTCGTAAAATCAGTTCCTAAAAAAAAATAATGATTACACATTGGAATAAAACAATCATAAATGAAAGTTAGACTATCGTAAGCTCCATCGGCGACGAATATGGGAACTGTAAAGTTTTTATCGACAAATAAAATAGACGTTAAATCCGTTATAACTGTTTCATTCCAATGTGTAATAACCGCGATGGGATCAGAAATGATTAACATTTAAAAGGACCTTTGGACTTTGAATTTGGCTTCTAATTTATACTAATACTAGCTTCTGCCCGCGACTTCGTTCGCGTGAAACTCCTCCTTTTTTCAGTCGGTTAAAAAGTAGCCTATGTCCTTTCTCAGGCTCTAGACTTTCTTTGTACCAAATTTCATTTAAATCGTCCAGTAGTTTTAGCGTGAAAGCGTAACAGACAGACAGACAGAGTTACTTTCGCATTTATAATATTAGTAGGGATTATAAAGAGGAAATGTTTGTTTGTTTGGATTGAATAGGCTCCAAAACGGCTGGACAGATTTTAAAAATTCTTTCACTATTGGGTAGCTACAATATTCCCGAGTGACATAGGCTATAAAAAAGATGATCCGTGCGAAGCCAGGGCGGACAGCTAGTATATAATAACCGCGAAGGGACAGAAATGATTAACATTTAAAAGGACCTTTGAATTTGACTTCTAATAATGGATATTTTCATACATGAATACTTTACTGGCCAAAAAGGTCACAGCTGACGATGACACCTGACAGGGGATGTCAGAGTTTCACCTTTTTCCCATACATAATTTAGTAGATTTCCTACTGAACAAATACATTGAATATCTTTTGAATCGTTCACCATTTTCGAAGTTGTCAGAAACAGAAATTGTTCGATAAAATAATTTTGAGACAGTTTTCAAGACGTCTGACTAGGTGTTTATGTATATCGCACACCTAGATCTAAAGAGAGCTAACTCAAAAAAGGTACTTTTTCAGGAGAGGCGAGAAACTGATTAATATGTCCATATGCACGCATGAGTTTTCTGTATAAATTTATACTTTTTATAATAAAGCTAGCAGAGTTATTAGCTGAAATCAGTTTTAGTGTAGGTGGGTTTTGCTGGAATCCGATGGTGCTAACTCAAATCTTCCGGTTTTTGAGTTAGATCCCTTTAGATCTAGGTGTGCGATATATTAGTAGGGATTGTATTACTTAATTTTGTACCATGTATATATTTTTTTGTTATTCAAAGCGCTATAATGGTTTTATGACGAGCAAGTAAGTTATGGTTTTTATGCTGACCTACTTTCAATATCATTTTTAATCGTAAAGGGATGTATATAAAATATCATATTATATGTATAGGTATGAAAAAATCAACGAAGTGCCTATAGGTACCTGCTATAAGGGTTAGAAACTTGAAATTTTGGACAGGGGTTCTTTTTCTAATCAGAATTTTTGAAAATTCACCCCTTGAGGTAAAACGAGGATGCTTATCGTGCGCAAAAGCCGCAGGTAGAAGCTAGTCTAATAGAAAAAAAAACTATTTTCTTAACGTACCTACGGTCGACGATGTGTACATAAGTAAGTATAATAATAATTTTATATATAATAATTTCTGATGCCTTCGCGGTTATTACACATTGGAATGAAACAACTATTAACGGATTTAACTCGCGTATTTTTATTTTATTTTATTAGCTGACGTTTCGGATTCTTTACAGTTTCCATAATCGTAGCACGACTGAGCTGACAATAGTCTAACGCTAAACTGTAAAGAATCCGAAACGTCAGCTAATAAAATAAAATAAAAATACGCGAGTTAAATCCGTTAATAGTTGTTTCATTCCAATTTTATATATTTTAATGTATAAAATATTTCCTCAATTAACACATCTATCAGAATACAAAAATCTCAATCAGAAACACGCTACACTTCACTTAAAATCCTAAAACCTGACTCATAAGTAGCGTTATCATGTATTACAGTACTGTCTCTAATTTTTATCGCACGATGCACTACGTAGACATAATAGAATTATTCATTACACCTCCGACCTTACATCTATAAGTCTCCTCACGTACAATCTTTACTTAGCTCTGCGTTAAGACGTTGATGTTTGAAAACTACATTAATGTTCTATATAACATATAGAACATTAATGTAGTTTTAAAACATTAATATTATTATAATATAGTTACGTTTTATAAGAGTAAGCTTTATAGCTCTGTAACAAATAAACGGGATCCATGAAACTCCGCTGTCCGTATGTCTGTCACACACACACACACAGAGAGAGAGAGGGAGAGAGAGAGAGAGAGAGAGATACACACATCAAACTTATAACACCCCGTAGTTTTTGCGTCTATAAAATAAGTCTGACTCACCCTTGGCCGCTTTAGAATGATTGTTAAGTAGAATTTAAAAATTAGGTCATTAGAGAAATCCGCTTTAAACTTGTTTTAAAATTTGTTGTAGGTAACTACTAGCTTTTGCGCGCGACTTCGTCCGAGTTGAATTTGTAATAACGAATTAATTTTTGCTAATCTGCTTACGTTTTAAATATTAAAAATAATAAATGAAACAGTATTTTACCAGTACCAGGAGATAATTGCACTTAAGTTTTCTCTTACTTATCGATTATCCTTACTAATTATAAACGCTAAAATTTGTAAGAATGTATAAATGAAAGGATGGATGTATGTTTTTTCCACTTCCATGCAAAAACTGCTGAATGGATTTAAAATAATATACCAAATGCAACATCAGAATAACATATACCTAGGCTATATGTGTAAAGTACTCATCGTCAAGGGCGTGCATTCCATATAGGCACAATGGTATAAAGTATGGAGTGCCTACCCTGACGTGGTACACGCGCGATCCTCACTGCACGCGTTTGTCATCGTGCGCAGACGAGATTGCGGGTAAAAACTAGTGTTCTTATATTACTATGAGACTACAATGACGACGTTTCATACACTAGAAGATTTGCTCAAATATTGACTTATCCGGTCTTAGATACACGATACTATCACCATATCATTTTCATATTTACCGCTTTTGTTCTAAGAGGCATGAAATACCAATATCTTGGTAAAATAAAAGGCTTACTGTGATACGTGAGATCATTGTAAATAATGTCTAAGGTAGTATTTATTAGTGCTTCCAAGTCTTGAATATCGAATTCTTATAACTACGTGTTGTCTCGACAAAATACATAAAATACCTTTTTTGGAAAAAGTTCAGTTCTTCATTTGTTTTTGTCAATTCTTCTTTCTTTCTATTTCTTCTTTAATCTGACTTAGTTCCTCTAATAGTGCTTACTGTTTTTCTAAATTATACCAGTTTCAAATCGATAAATTCTAATTACACAAATATGTAATACTAGCGGTCCGCCCAGCTTCGCCCGGCTCCTTATTTTTTAGCCTATGTCACTCTAGGACAGTGTAGCTTTCCAACAGTAAAAGATTTTTTCAAATTGGTCCAGTCGTTTAGGAGCCTATTCAATCCAAACAAAGAAACTTTTCCTCTTTATTATATTAGTATAGATGATTACTTAGTGGATTACGTTAAGTTCAAATTATATTCTGAACACCTGTATTATAATTACGCGAGCATAATTTCTAATCTACAAATGACAAGCGAACTTAGTTAATTTCGACTTGTCTAGGATGACAAAATCGCTCATTAGCGAATAGTCAGAGCTCAAAAATCACGCAATATTGGGACAGTTCTACAAGCCTATGATTTGTCACGTCGACATTTTATGAAGTTGATGACCCAGTAGTACTACGATTATGGAAACTGTAAAGAATCCGAAACGCCTGCAAATAAAATAAAATAAATATACGCGAGTTAAATCCGTTAATAGTTGTTTCATTTCATTGTCGCTATGGTCTGTCATAACTTACTTAGTCGTTGACATTGGACATAATATTAAACTTGACATTTAACTACTAGAGGATATGATGTCGTTTTTTTTTGGACTAAATAGTGAAGCAGGCAGCTGCTTGTGTATGTTGGACCCCGCCGGCGGGGCCGCTGTAGTACAATCGAGTTCGCTAGGTGTGTGTGAGGCCGCATGCCACGTAGCAGCTGCCTGTGTGTGTTGACCCCGCCAGCGGGGCCGCTGTAGTACAATCGAGTTTGCTACGCGGCAGCTCCCTGTGTGTGTTGGACCCCGCCGGCGGGGCCGCTGTACCATCGAGTTTGTTAGTGTGTGAGGCCGCATGCCGTGCGGCAGCTGCCTGTGTGTGTTGACCCCGCCGGCGGGGCCGCTGTAGTACAATCGAGTTTGCTAGGTGTGTGTGAGGCCGCATGCCACGTAGCAGCTGCCTGTGTGTGTTGACCCCGCCAGCGGGGCCGCTGTAGTACAATCGAGTTTGCTACGCGGCAGCTCCCTGTGTATGTTGGACCCCGCCGGCAGGGCCGCTGTAGTACAATCGAGTTCGCTAGGTGTGTGTGAGGCCGCATGGCACGTAGCAGCTGCCTGTGTGTGTTGACCCCGCCAGCGGGGCCGCTGTAGTACAATCGAGTTTGCTAGGTGTGTGTGAGGCCGCATGCCGCGCGGTAACTGCCTGTGTATGTCTAATAAATGCGCTCCCACTAATAGCTTTTAAGTAGTGTCGAGAAGCGACACGACACGTGTACACACTAGAACTACCGGACCGCTCTGGCAACAAGGTCCGATACGCCTGCTCCTGGAGTCCTTGTTACAAAGGTTTCTGTCAGACTACCTATATCATCATCATCATCATCATCAGCCCATCGCAGTCCACTGCTGGACATAGGCCTCTCCAATTGCACGCCACTTTGCTCTATCTTCGGCTGCTCGCATCCAGCTCCTGCCAGCCATCTTACGCAAATCGTCACTCCACCTTGCCTGAGGACGTCCTACACTACGCTTGCCGAGACGCGGTCTCCACTCTAGAACACGCCAACCTATATATGGTGCTTTAAATATGTCGCAGTGTACACCCTTATCTGACAACTCGCTTTAATTTCAAACTCTTCTTGCTATCGCACATGTTACTCGTAAATCTCGTAATCAATCATACGCGACAGATTGATTGATCACCGCACGCGCAGGCTTTTAAGCCGATTCTGTTTTGTGTTAGAATAATGTAATGAATTTGTGTTTGATTGGGATGTGTTGGAATGGTTTTTTGTGAGATGTCATAGCTGAGGACAGCGATGTTAGTCATCATAGCTTAGGACAGGACAAGGGATCAAATCCTGTATTAGGTATTTATTATTTTAAGAACTTTTTTGTAACTAATATTGTGAATAAAGTTTCTAATTGTCTATCTATTATGATTGGAATAAAACAACTGCTACGGATTTCACTCTCATATAGTTTCATTTCATTATGCTGAAGTTTCGAAAACTGAAAAGTTGCATTTTGGCTTTAACGCCAATAGAACCTTAAAGTATCGATATAACAAATCGTAATTGCGTAAATGGCTGGCAGGAGCTGGATGCAAGCAGCCCAAGATAGAGCAAAGTGGCGTGCAATTGGAGAGGCCTATGTCCAGCAGTGGACTGCGATGGGCTGATGATGATGATGATGATAACAAATCGTTACAGTTCCCAATTTTGACCGATAATCTTAAAAAAATAATGATGTACCTATTTAAATTAATCTTCTTATCTTCTCTTATATATAAAAATGAATAGCAAAATGTGTTGGTAAGCGCATAACTCGACAACGCCTAAACCAATTTGGCCAATTTTTTTTTTAAATGTTCGTTGAAGTCCAAGGATGTTCTTACGACGAGAAAAAATAATTGCCGGGAAAACCTTTAAAACAGCCCTTTTCTTTTCCCATACAAACGTTGTCTAACTAAAGTTACCTAATTTTGAATTTCGAACGGGCAGGATGACGTCTGCCGGGACCGCTAGTAATTCAATAAAAAAAACAGTATATTTAATGTAAACAGTAACTACTTATCATAGGAGAAATATTGTATATGTATGAAACGAACCAACTTAAAACTAATGTGTTAATAACAAAAATATTTAATTGAAAACACAGAGATCCGTGCGAAGCCGGGGCGGGTCACCAGTATTACATAATTAAGGTACTTAACCTTACTTAGGTAGTTAATTACGCATCATCATGACGAACCTAACTTCAGCTTATCAAGCAGTTGTCATGGCAATCAATCATTCTTGATGGATGACCTTTTAATCAGTAAACAGTGGAACAGATGCGTAAGTCATTTTAACTAGAAACCGTTTAAATTTGATACTTTAAGGGCGAAATTTGATTCAGTGTTCTTAAAATATTTATAACTAGCTTCTGCCCGCGACTTCGTCCGCGTGGAACTCCTCCTTTTTTGCAGTCGGTTAAAAAGTAGCCAATGTCCTTTCTCAGGCTCCAGACTTTCTTTGTACCAAATTTCATTTAAATCGGTCCAGTAGTTTTAGCGTGAAAGCGTAACAGACAGACAGACAGACAGACAGAGTTACTTTCGCATTTATAATATTAGTAGGGATTAATTGATGTTTCAATTATTAATTTATTGACCTTTGCGAAATCACGAGGTTACTTCAAAGTAATGTGATTAACTTTGAATGCCACCGTTTTAGTTACTTATACAGCATACCCAAAATAAATTAGATTACAAATTCGAAATTTCCTGATTATTTGATCGATTTTCCCGTAAAGCAAATAGAAATTAATTTATCACAAAATATCAACACACAAACACACACATAGACTGATGATTATTGTTACTATTATATCAGAAAAACGGATCCATGATTGAAAACAGTAAATTAAATTTTTATACGTAACTGGTAGGTAGCTAATTCTATTATATAAAAATAAGTCGGGTTTTCCTTCCTAACGCTATAACTCCCGAACGCACGAACCGATTTGGCTAATGTTGGCCTTGAATTATTCGTGGAAGTCCAGGGAAGGTTTGTATGTAGAAAAAAATTAAAAAACATCTTGGAAAAAGTGTAAAATCAACATCTTTCTATACTCCCATATACAAAGTGATTGACGGTAAGTGACAGAAGACTTTGACAGATCTTTGACGAAACAATCGGACGGGCAGGACGACGTCTGCCGGGGCCGCTAGTTCTTTATATAAGTAAAATAATGCTGTTTCGGCACCCCATTTTGTATTGTGAAGTATAATACTGTACAATATTTTCATGCGTCTCGATTTTATCTACTCTCGTCTTTTTACAAATATTATTATCTTGTACCTACGCAATTTTATTTAATTTTTTTTAATTTAATTACTCATTCTATTTCCGGTTATATTACCGCGTGCGTGCATAGTTAGAAGCCTCGAAAATCACATTAAAATGTTATCATTTACGGTAGTAGTAAAAAACATTCACGTAACCTAATAAAAAACATGGTCACGTTACATTAATCACTAGTTTTTTTTGTTTTCACATTCCTTAACGTTACGCTATTGTTTTCTTTTACAAACAACACACCTAGATCTAAAGGGTAAACTCAAAAACTTACTTTTTCAGGACAGACGAAAAACTGATTAATATTTCCTTATGCACAATATGCACGCATGTGTTTTCTGTATAGATCTGTGAGTGGTAGGTGGATTTTACTGTAAGTAACCCGATGGTGTGCATAACTCAAATGTTTAGGTTTTTGAGTTAGCTCAATTTAGATCTAGGTGTGCGACAATAGCCTGTCCTTCGTCTTATTATTTCATCTCATTAGAGTACCTAAATATTGTTATTTACGGTTTAATTATGTTCCAATAAACGTCTTTTTTATTTACGTGACAGAATAATAAACCTTAAATTTATTTGTTTATAAATCGTATAAGTACCACAATAATCAATAGTTCAATACCCAAAAACACAAAAACGTCAGTTTCTTGTAGGTACGAGTGAAATAGAAGAATGAAAGCCTTGCCTAGCCCCTGTAGGCCTTAATGAAGCTTTCTTCGACTCGCCAATTAACAAAATGAGATACAACAGAGCCGTATATCAAGCCTTAACTTTGTTAATAACTGTTCTTTTTGTTTGCGAAAGGTAAGTTAAGAAAAACTCCTTTGTTATACTTTTTTAATAGCATACTTCATCTCTTGTGTCGTTTCAAGGAAAATGCTTTAATATTCGTTAAGATTTTTGTAGAAATCAAGAAAGGTATTCGTTAATTAATTGTAAAGGTCAACTTGGTGAAAATCACTGAAAATATAATAAGAGTAAGGCCACGACAATTCACATTAATTGATCTAATCGCAAACAAAGCAAAAATTGTACTATGGGTACTAGGCAACGGATAAACATACATAAATTTGTATAAAACATCTAAGACTCAGGTACAGATGCCAGTCAAACTCAAACTCAAATAATCATTTATTCAAGCTAGGCTCTTACAGGCACTTGTGAATGTCAATGTTAAAATTAATATTAATATTCTTTTTCGATTCAGCAAAAAAAATCTCTTGAGAAGAATCGAGAGGAAACTCAATGAGGTATATTTTTTTCAAAAAATTTCAATTTCACTGAAGTATAAATTAAGTACCTAAGTACTCATCACATTGATATCTGCCCCTAGCAGGATTCGAACCCGCAACCTCCGGTTTCGTAGTATCTGACCACTTGACCAACAAGCCGTCAAAATAATTGTACCTACTTAAAACTATTTCTCATTTATTTCCAACACCGATTTTTATTTTTTAACACAATTTGCATCCACTTGTGAATTAAAAGCGTTAAAAACTAAATTAATTGCAAATGATATTATTATTCATACAGTTCCGAAATAAAACGGTATATTTATCTTACGAAAACAAATAACTGTAGGTAGTACAACTGAAGTAGGTACAACATTTTATTTGTACTCGTAACACAAATATTTAACTTTGCCCTTTTCAGAATTAAATGTTCTAAATCTGTAGAAACATAAGCAAATCCACTCTAAAAGTCGAGCCTTTGGCAGCCAAAACATGGGCGACCTGACGGAACAAAAAAATATAATAGGGTACAGAATAGGGTAGTTTTTCAAAATTTGTAATTTAAATATAAGGTAGTTTGCATAACTGTATAAATCACTTTAGCGTTAGACTATTGTCAGCTCAGTCGTGCTACGATTATGGAAACTGTAAAGAATCCGAAACGTCAGCTAATAAAATAAAATAAAAATACGCGAGCTAAATCCGTTAACAGTTGTTTCATTCCAATGTGTAATAACCGCGAAGGCATCAGAAATTATTAAATTATTAAAAAAATATAATTATAATTAGTTACGTATACCTACATATTTTTTATCTTGTCTTCACAATCTACGCTAATCATCACTAATATAATAAAGAGGAATTCACTAATTTATTTTTATTGAATAAGCTCCAAAACGACTAGACTGATTCGAAAAATTCTTTCACTGTTGGGAAGCTACACTATTCTCGAGTGACATAGGCAATAGAATATTTTGAAAAAAAATAGGGATTCGTGTGTAGCCGGGGCGAGCCGCTAGTGTATTAAACACTAGCTGAGCCCGCGACTTCGTCCCCGTGGGATAGTAATTCTTCATAAGGCTTCAAATTTTCCCCGTTTTTTACACATTTTCCACTGTTTCTTCGCTACTATTGGTCGCAGCGTGATGTTATATAGCCTAAAGCCTTCCTCGATAAATGTTCTATCCAACAAAAAAAGAATTTTTGAATTCGAACCAGTAGTTCCTGAGATTAGCGCGTTCAAACAAACACACAAACAAACAAACAAACGAACAAACAAACAAACAAACTCTTCAGCTTTATAATATTAGTATAGATTAGTATAGATAAGATCACAACCACTTCTAAAACAGCATAAATAAATTCTCTTCCCATATTCTTTTCTAAACAGTTATTTTTATAGACAAACTATTCGATAACAGTATTATGTTAATATGCAAACGTTCAAAGACTTTAAAATGTCCAGTCAGCATCAAAATATCGATGCAAGCAAACCGTTGAAAATAGCTGAACCAGTTCAATGTGGAAAAAGCTTGTTTATATCCTTTTCAACAGTCACTTTGGTCTTTTGGAAGCTATGCAATCTAAGTATAAGAGTTTTAAATTTCTATTGGATGTTTACGCTGACTTATGATAGAAACTCCTTTTTAAATAAGCATGCCATTATTATGTAATTACTAGTGGCCTGCCCCGGCTTCACACGAGTGCTAAAATCCTTCTTCTTGTATCACTCTATCTATTAAAAATTATGCTTCAAAATCCAAAATATAAGCATACAGCTTTGTTTTATACTATGTAGTGATAATTATTATTTACTAGCTGTCCGCCTCGGCATCCTTTTTTTTTATAGCCTACTAGCTTCTGCCCGCAACTTCGTCCGCGTGGAACTCCTCCTTTTTTGCAGTCGGTTAAAAAGTAGCCTATGTCCTTTCTCTGGCTCCAGACTTTCTTTGTACCAAATTTCATTTAAATCGGTCCCGTTGTTTTAGCGTGAAAGCGTAACAGACAGACAGACAGAGTTACTTTCGCATTTATAATATTAGTATGGATGTCACTCGAGAATAGTACCTATAGCTTCCCAACAGTGAAAGATTTTTTCAAATCGGCTAGTCGTTTTGGAGCCTTTTCATTTCAAACAAACAAACAAACCCTTCTTCTTTATTTTATTATAGTATAGACATACCTTAGTAGAACAACTATATTATTATTACCTATATAAACAACCGCGAAGGCATCAGAAGTTATAATAATTTCTAATGCCTTCGCGGTTATTACACATTGGAATGAAACAACTATTAACGGATTTAACTCGCGTATTTTTATTTTATTTTATTTGCTGACGTTTCGGATTCTTTACGGTTTCCATAATCGTAGCACGACTGAGCTGACAATAGTCTAACGCTAAAGTCAGCAAATAAAATAAAATAAAAATACGCGAGTTAAATGCGTTAATAGTTGTTTCATTCCATCAGAAGTTATGTTTAGAACTTTCGAATCCTAAATCGCTTTTAAGTTCTTTGATAAACTGGCAAGCTTATGCTTATACTCAAGTTTATACTTGAGTAGGAAAACTTAAGATAAAGGAATCAAATAAAAAATAGGTTGACCCTGATTATTGCCGTCTCGTTAATCCCCTTGTCCAGATGATTGCCTTCGTCTACATTCGGTTGATTAAATTCGCTGGTGTTAAGAGTGGAGATACGGGCAAAGAAATATTGCGGTAAATGTTTGGGGTTGGTTGTGGGATGTTTTTGATAGAATAAGAAACGTTTATTAGATTAGATTAGATTAGATTTATTTATTTCTCAAAATTCATACAGTACAATTACACTATTATGTCGAATTATATGTACTCATATTGAGATCGTCAGAACAAAAATAAATAAAAAATAATATGAACAAATTACATTATAACATTAAAAAATACATTTTTATGTCAAATTATATTCACTCATAATATTGAGATCGTCAATACAGATTTAACTTACAGTATTTACAGTATCAGCAAAAAATATAATTGTATTACAATAAATTTCATTATGCATAATATAATGTCAAATGGCTTTTAGTGTCAAGTAATTTAACATTAATAATAAAAATAATTTATTTATATTTTTGATTAAATTCGTCAACAGAGTAAAATGGGTTTTCCAATAAATATTTAGTGCCATAAAACAAACATAGATACATCTTTCAATACATACAAAGAAAAGACGTAGATACTGTCGACATTGTAAGAGATGTGAATAGGACAGCACCAAAAGGGCGACCAGCTCAGCATAATGCTGCAACTTATAGTCACAGCGCTGTTTTTCAGCTGGAAAACGAAAGTTACAACTTAAAGTTGTGTACATAATATTATATCTTGCACTGTTGGTATCTTAAAGAATAAAAAAAAAACAAAATACAATACTAACAAAAGACTTCTTTCATTCATTCATTTATTCTTTATTGCACACAAAACTAATTAATGTACAAAAGGCGAACTTAATGCCATACGGCATTCTCTACCAGTCAATCTTTGAGATGAACAGAGAGCATGTGTAGGCGCAAATAAATAATACACTTAATATGATAAATATAATATAAAATAGGAAGATATAACACTACCTACATAAATAAATACATAAATTTATATACTTAATAATATATATAGATACACAAAACTACATAAATAAAGACTTACAGGTAAGCTACATAGGTACACGCTATTTCATGACAATTTATACCTATTTATTTACCTCTAAACTTTTAATAAGATGGTCTTGTATGCCGTCACACGAGATAAAGTATTGTTATTGCATTTTCCTGTTCAGTCTTGTAGTTTATCATGTGGTCTTAATTCTGTAGATGTTGAAGACTCATTATTGAAATTTTCTTGAAACCATAAATAATAATTACCTAGTTATTTACTTGATATAATTAGTGACTTGACTACATCCCTACTAATATTATAAATGCGAAAGTAACTCTGTCTGTCTGTCTGTCTGTCTGTTACGCTTTCACGCTAAAACTACTGGTCCGATTGAAATGAAATTTGGTACAAAGAAAGTCTGGAGCCTGAGAAAGGACATAGGCTACTTTTTAACCGACTGCAAAAAAGGAGGAGTTCCACGCGGACGAAGTCGCGAGCAGAAGCTAGTATACTATACAATGATGATTTTTGAAAAAACATAATAAAATAATTTCTGATGCCTTCGCGGTAATTACACATTGGAATGAAACAACTATTAACCATCCAACTAATATCCATTTCTTTGATATGGTATCAGTATTAAAAAACCGGCCAAGTGCCAGTTGAACCAGCACGAAGGGTTCCGTATGATATGTATAAAAATGGCAAAAAATCGCTAGTTGTAAATTTCAACTGGATAAGTATCACAGTTCATGAGACATATGGACGGACAGACAGTGGAGTTTGAGTAATAGGGAACCGTTTTAAAAGGGTTTTGTTAACACACCAAACAAAAATTACAAATTTAGATTTTCTTATTTTACAAAACAAGGTTTCCATAAAAACCTGTCTTATAACGTTATGAATAATAAAGGTAATTTGAATTTGTAATTTTTGTTTGGTAACCAGATAAGAAACCTTACCTGCTTATGTAAAATAGTTACAAAGCCTCAGAACTTAAATAAGTTCGACGGCCTTTCAGAAGCCTAGAAAAACCTTGGAAACCTCAAAACTTTAACCAAACTGTAAGGATAAGTGAGTTTGGAATTTCAAAAGTAATTTGGGAAATTAAATTATGTTAGTGGACATCGAGGTTTTAAATATTTAACAAGGTGAAAGTTTCTCCTTTAACAAATTTCTTGATCCTGTTAAGATTTTCAAAAACTTTACCAAAACAGTGTTTACTGGTTTTACAGTAATACTAGCTGACACAGTAAATTGGTATGAAACAACTATAGGTAAATGGATTTAACTATAATTTTGTTTTATTTGCTGTCGTTTTGAAAGCTTTACAGTTTCCATAATCGTAGCACGACTAAATTAACGATGGATGACACTTTAGCGTTTAACTATCATCAGCTCAGTCGTGCTACGATTATGGAAACTGTAGTTTTCGAAACGTAAGTCAATAAATTATAATACGCGAGTTAAATCCGTAAAGTTGTTTCATCTCAAAAACTATTATCCCGATTTCAAAGATTCTTTCACCTTTGGAAAGTGACATTCTCTCTGAGTAGCATAGGCTATAAAATTACTACATAGTATAAAACAAAGTCGATTTTTCGATCCCTACGAGTATATCCCTATGTACGCTTAAATCTTTAAAACTACGCAACGGATTTTGATGCGGTTTTTTTTAAAAGGTAGAGTGATCCAAGAGGAAGGTTTATAGTATCCATGTGAAGCCAGGGCGGGTCGCTAGTATTTCGATATTTTATTTGCGAATTTGAGGGACATTTTAGGTAATTTTAAAACACTTTTTCAATGATTACATAATATGAAATACAGGAACGCACTTTGATGAAAGAATAAGGTTCAATTTAGCATATCATCTCAATACGAATATCCTGTACTTCTCAACGAGTTTGGTGCAAATTAAATTTATACTTCAGGAAATCTCGATGTCAAGCACATTCGAGCCAATTTCCGATACAGCATATAAATATTGAACTGATTTAATAATTTCTGATGCCTTCGCGGTTATTACACATTGGAATGAAACAAAAGGGGTGAAAACGGAAGTTCGATTTAGTCTGACAATTAGATTATTAATACAAAAAAAAGGTTTTCCGTCGTTTTTTCTCGTCGATACATATCTTTTTTTTTTCTCTAGAGAACAATAAATGACAAAGATTAGCATCTAAAATAAGGGAGTGGCGCGTGACGTCGCATTATGGTATAAATTGTACCATTATATGACATCACGAAACCCCACTACCGTATAACAATAACTAGCTTCTGCCCGCGACTTCGTCCGCGTGGAACTCCTCTTTTTTTGCAGTCGGTTGAAAATTATTGGAGACATATCTTTTCTTTTTCAAAAGAACAATAAATGACAAAGATAAGCATCTCAAATTCGGTCCAGTAGTTTTAGCGTGAAAGCGTAACAGACAGACAGACAGACAGACAGACAGAGTTACTTTCGCATTTATAATATTATAGTAGGGAAGTAGGGATATTAGTAGGGATTAATCTTTAAAATAAGTAATAAAAAAAACGAATAATTTCTGATGCTTTCGCGGTTATTACACATTGGAATAAAACAACTCTAAACGGTAATCATTTCTGATGCCTTCGCGGTTATTACACATTGAAATAAAACAACTATAAACCGATTTAACTCGCATAGACTTACTTTATTTTATTTGCTTACATTTCGAAAACTATACAGATTCCATATTCGTAGCACGACTGTGCTGACGATCTTAAGCCTATCATCAGCTCAGTCATGCTACGAATACAGAAACTAAAGTTTTTTAAATAATTGTTTCATGTCATTGACACCATTTTTATTGAGTACTCAATTTCGAATTTGGTGGAACAAGTCCAACCGCAATAGTCGATCAGTGCAATATCCGCCTAGCTTTGATGTACATATTGATTCCTAGTGTTCGAGCGATGGCTTTTGTATACACATTTAAACCACGTTCTAGGGGGGTAGGCAGATATTAGGTAGGATGAGTTCTGGTAACATCGGACACGGTTAACACCGTAGGATGTGAATTTACGCCCAATCTGGGATATTTTTTTAGTACTGGCAACATGACATAACGCGCCATTTCATAGTGCCATGAAAATGTACTATTTTCTATTCTTTTTGATAATTTCTCTCCCGATTATTTAAAGTCCCCTTTCTCTTTTCACACTGCACGGCCGGGCTGTGAACTCCGTTCTTCTCGATCCCTCACTCTTAGTATTCCTCTTCACCATACTACCTAATTTAATTTCCAACTCTTTCGCCCTTCAGGCAATCCGTCTCTGGAATTCTCTCCCTCTAGCTATCAGGCAAGCACCGAGTAAGCTAGCATTCAAGCGTTTTTGTTACGTAAGCACTTTTTAAATCTTTAGTTTTCATCATCTGTCATTGTAGTTATTTATGTATTTTTATATATCTATACATTTTAGTATATTTATGTATTGTATTTATGTAGTGTAATATCATCCTGTCATAATAATATATTGTATCTATTATTTTATATGTATTATTCTTTTTGCGCCTACACATGCTCTCTGTTTGCTTTAAAGGTTGTCTGGTAGAGAATGCCGTATGGCATTAAGTCCGACTTTTGTACATTTGTTTTTTATTGTGCAATGAAGTGTAAATAAATAAATAAAATGTCATGTTGCCATTATTTAGTTTAAATGTTGCCACAATCTCCCAGATTAGGCGTAAATTCACATCGTACGCTGTTAACCCGTATCGGATCTTACCAAAACTCACCCTACTATAGACAAATATAGTTAGTAAGTACATCCAAAAGTTCTTTATTTGATATAGCAACACTAGCTAGTCGTTATTTTAATGGCTGACTAAAATTTTGTGTTTTGTAACCGCGATATATTTTAGCCGCAAATAGTATTTATACCTTTTTTTATTTAAATTTGTATATTCATTGAAATTCTTATGCATTAGTCTAATGAATGGTGTTTGATAGTTGTTTAACCTACTTTTTGATCACATTACTATTAAAACGGCGGGTGGAACTATAGAAATAGACATTACGACTGGGTTACGGAAATAAAATTTTAATGCTTCAGTTATATAAAATAATTACCTATTAAAAAATCTATTTATTTCGTTAGTTAGATAATTATAAAATGTTGAAGATATTATATTGTTGCTTTTTCAAACAAACGAAAAAATAGAAGTGTACATTTTCCCACGTTATTCTATCATAACACAATCGTTAGTATACTAACAACTAACGACTAACAACGTAACAACACGCCAACAACAAAATCGTTAAAACATTCCAACAAACCATAACAACAGAACTGCACTCGTGGTCAACACGTCACTTGCAATTCAGTAAATAAAGAATGTGCTCCAATATATTTCAACTCCTTCCGACTCTTTTAGATCTATATATAACAGTGATTGGAATGAAACAACTTTAAACGGATTTAACTCGCGTATTTTAGTTTTTTGGCTGACGTTTCGAAGAATTTTCAGATTCCATAATCGTAGCACGACTGAGCTGACAATATTCTAAAGTAAAGTTTAGCATAAGACTGAAAATAAAATACGCGAGTTAAATCCGGGTTGTTTCATTCCAATGTATAATAACCGTGAAGGCATCAGAAATTATTATAGCAGTGATTTTATGCAGCTGATATATAGGTTACAGAGTGATTTTAAAATATGATTGTGCTTAACTTTTATACAGCTGTATTTTATTTGATTTTTGAGAGGTTTGAATAACTTTTATTCACACAGCTACCGTGTATTGTAGAGGTTGTTTAATATTATTTATTCTCTATCATTTGTTTTACGTTGAAAAAAAAATTTTTGTTACCTACGTATTTATAATATATTCGTATGTATATCCTTATAGCGTTTTAGTTTTTGTTATAAGACTTTGGTGACTGGTAGAAAATATCTCAAGATAATAAGTACGCTTCCTGTACATTTTCATATATTGCGTTGTGTGCAATAAAGTACTTATAAAATAAACTAAGACTACAAAATAAAATCTCTACTTCATGACCCATTTGCAAAAAAATCGCTTGATAAGCATTTTCGCTTTCCACGATGTATTATATTAATTATTATATAGGTAGTACATTACACATAGGTAAAACAATCGTTAATTGGGTAAAAGCCAAAATGATAACAACGTTTGCATACAAAGGGCATTTTATACTTAAATAAAAAAAGAAACACCAAAAGTTGTAATATATAAGCTGCATAACGGTATCAACTGTCGATATGAACTCAGTCCATATTACTCTTCATAAAAATGTGATGCCAAGCAGAATATAAGGTGTCTGCGAGCTTTAAACTGCTTACTGGAGCGTGAAGAGAAATGCTACATGTATTTTTAAAACCACGTTTTGACAAGTAACGAGAGTGTGGTTCATAAATGTCCGATGTACGAATAAAAATACTCAAGTTGTCAAAGACAAGTTGTTAGGACAGTGCAGTACTAGAGGTAGATCAAAGCTCAATTTGACAATTTGTTTGGAAAATAACTGTACTATCCTAACAACTTGTAAAATGTATGTATGTATGTAAATTCTTTATTGTACAACAACAAAACATAATAATACAAAAACGAAAACACAATAAATGTACAAAGGCGAACTTATCCCTTTAAGGGATCTCTTCCAGTTAACCTTTGGGCGATTTAAAAATAAAATTTAAGGATAAAATTTATCTAGTAGGTACTGATTACAGGTAGGGTCAACGTAAAAATGTTCGATGAACGAATAAAAATACTCCACAAGTTGCTGCTGGTGGTGCCGAAAGTGAGTTACAATGATATGAAGTGTTAGCTGATGATGAAATTTTGAGAGGACAATAGCGTTGAAGCCTCCCACCCCCTCTCCCCCCAAAAAAGTTGGTAATTCAGAGGCAGTACGGACTTTAAAAACTGCCTTAAAATGGGCTGCATAGTTAGATGTACAAACACTACAGGTTTTTTCGAAAATAAAATTACGTAATGCCCACTTTTATAATACAAATCGTAGATATTTTTGAAACTTGGCACGGCGGTGCAAGCTGCATGTTGCAACCGTGTCGGAAATCGTACTGCACTTCTATTGCTACTAACTGCAATATACGAAATTTACGACGCACTCTGATCATAATACAAGAAAATATTTCGCAGTCATACGTAAATGAAATTGTTTTGAAAATGTGAAGTTTTTGTTATGAGTGTTCTAATTTTGTCGCTTAGTAAAATCTTATGAGTTTTAGTGATAGTGAATTGTGATTACAATTTTTAGGTAGGTACCAGAGGCAAGATGAAAATTTGTCAATGGGTGCTAGCTCTTGAGCTATTAATATTACAAAAATATCGAAATGTCGGACTCAAGCCTTCTCGCGTATAAAAAAATAATTGTGTACACTTATGTGACATAAAAATAATTGGTGTGTAATCCACAGACATGGTTGGCGCTGTTTTTTACAATATACTCGAAGGATCACTATTTGGTCGACTATTTATACACACTACTACCATTTTGCTTTGAAATTTATTTGACAACTAAAAACAAAACAAAATCAGAAACAAATTATAAAATACTAACAGCCCGCCCCGGCTTCGCCCGGATCCCTTTTTTTATAGCCTATGTCACTCGGGAATAGTGTAGTTTTCCAACAGTGAAAGAATTTTTCAAATCGTCCAGTCCGTTTCCAGTCATTTTGTATAAAGAAAAATATTAGAATACAAAAATGTTTGCCGACGCTTGGGTTAGGTTAGTGGTGGATCCAGGCAAATCCTCTAGATATTCCTAGAGAAGCATCTACCAGCGGTAAAAAGATTATAGGCTGAATTACTATTATTTATATCTTTACTTATACGTGACCTGTGAAGGTATGAGATACAAAAATCACGAGGCAAGTTTGTTTCCAAAATTTACAGTAACTTCGTGTTTCTCTCATAATTCACCGCGGCGCCTGAACCGCACTTTATCGACGTGTTTTCGTTGAAAAACGTTTCAGCTTAGGAAATGGAACGTAAATTCGACCCTATTCGAAAAAATAACCAAAAATAAGCACGATAGGAGGAATTGTTTTTCGTGCAGGTTTGTTTTACACCGTAGGAATGGGCGGGAATTAAATTCTTTTAAATCAGATTTGTTGCAAAATACCTTCATTCCATTCACTGTATTTTCACAATGTAATGCAAGCTGAAATGTAAGCACGGTGCAGGAAGTATAAGCATAGGTGTGGGTTCAAATCTTACTGGGGTCACGATTTTTTCTACTCTTGTCTTTGTACAAAATAATATCATTATTATCAAAATAATGTAATGTTTTGGAATGAAACAACTTTAGACGGATTTAACACGCGTATTTTATTTTATTAGCTGACGTTTCGGTGACTTTACAGATTCTAATAGACATAAGACTAATAATTTCTGATGCCTTCACGGTTATTACACATTGGAATGAAACAACTATTAACGGATTTAACTCGCGTATTTTTATTTTATTTTATTTGCTGACGTTTCGGATTCTTTACAGTTTCCATAATCGTAGCACGACTGAGCTGACAATAGTCTAACGCTAAAGTTTAGCGTTAGACTATTGTCAGCTCAGTCGTGCTACGATTATGAAAGCATCATTTAATGTTCACCTCGATTAAATCTAGACATTAACTGATTGGAATGTCCCAATATCACATTGTGAAATAGTGTATTATCTTTAAATTAATTAACGTGGTTTGACTCAATTCCCTTTGCTTTCAAATCATTATTATTATCCTAGTTCCTCATTTTGTATTTACAGTTAATATCACAACACAATTCTGAAATTCAATTCCATTATTTCAATATGGGAAAACTCTGAAACTTTCCGAAGAAATTCTGTAACGAAATCCGTTTTCAAAATTCTAAAGAAACTTTACCTCTCCACAATAATTAGAGCGTACCTACAAAATATAATACTCGGCCATTTCGTGAAGAACCAAACCTCAAGAATCGAGAAGATCCAATTAGCTGGAATAACTTGGAAACTTTGGAAGCTAAATGTAAAAAGTGTAATGAAATACACTGACTGGAAACCAAATTTAAACTTGTTTACAACAAAGTAGGTAAATATTAATTTCTGATGCCTTCGCGAATGTTACACTTTGGAATGAAGCGACTAACTGATTTAAGTTGTGTATTTAATTCATCAATTAATCACTTTAGTGCTAGACTAGCGTCAGCACAGTCGGGTTACGATTATGGGAACTGACAAGTTTTCGAAACATAATATTATATAGAATTTCGTTTAAAGTTGTTTCGTTCCAAACTAAATATTATTGTTAATACGATGTATCACTCGAATTTTTTGGTTCAAAACTATGAATGATTTTTCTCCTTTTATCTTGTTACAAATATCATTATTATTAATTGGTTCAACCATTAATGTTTGCAAATAAGCGTATAGTCAAAACGGAAACATTGTCAGAATACCTTTTACAAACTACGAGGCAACAATTCCATCAAATAAACCGCAAACCTAATTAAACGACCAAACCTTCAAATTAGCAAATTATGTTGGTTACACACAGTAACTTGATCTGACACTCGTTCATAATTATACAACTACCAACCATGACATTCTCTATTCATTAACACCATACTATACGGCCTGCTGGTCTAGTGGTCAAAGCCCCTGACTACGAAACCGGAGGTTGCGGGTTGGAATCCTGCTAGGGACAGATGTCAGTGTGATGAACACTGGCATCTGTACATGAGTCTTGGATGTCTTACATGTATTTATGTATGTTTATCCGTTGTCTAGTACCCATAGTACAAGCTTTGCTTAGTTTGGGACTAGATCAATTGGTGTGAATGTCCAAAGATATTAGATATTATATTACTATAGAATAAAAAAATAGAATGAAACAATAAGGCAACTGTAGAATATTTAACTCGCGAAATTGGAATGAAACAACTGTAGAAGAATTTAACTGAAGGATTTTATTGCATACCTGTATAAATCACTTTAGCATAGACTATTGTCAGCTCAGTCATGCTACGATTATGGAATAATAATATGTAAAGGCTCCGAAACGTCAGCCAATAAAATAAAATACGCGAGTTAAATTCGTTTAAAGTTATTTCATTCCAATGTATAATAACCGCGAAGGCATCAGAAATTATTAATTTTAATGGAATTACCTTAAATAAAATAAAATAGGTACGCGAGTTAAATCCGTTACAGTCGTTTCATTCCAATCCATTGAAATTATTTTATTAAAAAGTAAAAATTTAATTCAGTGCATTTTTCACGCGAGTTATGAGTCATCAATTAAAGTGTAACAAATTTTGTCAATAAAAAACCGTCAATGCGACATAAAACCCTTTTCCTTGAAGGGAAAAGATAAAAAATCGGAAAAGGCGTTCCCTCATGTGTCGATCTGCCCTATCATCTATTAGGGACATAAAAAAGGTTGGCTGAGAATTCTGCCCTTGGCCCTATAGTGATGGGCGATTTATCAAATAAGTTTTCATAAAATTTTCTCATTCGGTACTTGACTGCTTATTTTTTATTGAAAACTTCCTCGAAGCATGTCAATCAAAATTTTGTGTTAACTTAAAATTATCTTCTCACCTAATAACGTCTTCAAAATAGTGTTATGACGTTACAATAACTTAGGTTTGCTGGATTCTGCTAATTAATATATTTAAATTTTCATCATTAAATTTAGTTTTTTCGAAAGACAGCGACAATATGCTTTTAAAAACTTTTAGGGTTCTATTGTCCCAAAGGGTGAAACGGAATTACTGTAACTCCGTCCGTCTGTCTCCAGGCATACATACATACTACTGTAACTCCGCCCGTCTATCTCCAGGCTGTATGTATATACATACATACCTGGCACATAGACATAGGCATCTCATGAACTGTGATGGTTAGCCAGTTGAAATTTTCACAGATGATGTATTTGTATTGCCACAACTCCCATAAATATTAAAATAGACATGATTCTTTTGCCATTTCCAAAAATGATATAGAAAACCTGCGAGTCCAATTCACATGCGTAACATTTGAACTCAAAATTGGAGTTTCCATCAAGTACCGAAGTGATATCATTTACATAAAACCATAATATAAATTTTGGATTGGAAGTCTTTGGCAGAGTGCCCAAGACATTATCGACATCACCTCGCTGGCTAAGCTTTGCCAGAAATAAATTTATCGTATGCATGTGGCAGCTTACCCCTGTATAAGGAGTCAGAAGATCCAATAAAGATTTTTGGGATTCTCAAGATGTTGATAATAATAATATACTTGAGGTTAAATTGGAATACGTAAACTTTACAATTACACATTGGAAAAAAAATGATAATTCAATCCGTTACAACTTCATAGTTGTAACGGATTGAATTCTCAATTTTTGGAAAGCTTTGGTTCTGAGGAATCAGAATTAGGTATATCTATTTTATACCAACGACCCGCCCCGGCTTCACACGGGTATTATAGGCCTTCCTCTTGAATCACTCCATCTATTAAAAAAACAGCATGAAAATTCGTTGCGCAGTTTTAAAGATCTAAGCGTACATATGATATAGGGACTGAAAAAGCGACTTTGTTTTATATTATGTAGTGATTTAGCGTAAAATTCTTTAACAGAATTAATGGTAGACATATTTCGTTTTTATTGAAATTCACCTCCTAAATTTAAAAAAGTAGCTACGCGGACGAAGGTGTGGACAAAGGCCGGTCGGAAATAAAACAGATGTAACGGATTTAACTCGCGTACCTAAATTTTTGCTTTTCAGTCACACAAGTAGGTAGATACAGACTCACAAAGGGAAAATATAGAATAGATTCTTTTATCTTACTACTCGGAATTAAGGTTGAAAATTGTACATTTGTTTTTCCTTGTAGTGTATACCTACAGAGATTTTAAAATCTCTAAAATTTTGGGAAACAGAAATCCGCAAAAACAAAGCACATTGTTAAGCCAACAACGTTTCGAAATACGAAAATAATTTGATTTACCTCACAATTTTTGGGATTTTAAAATCTTTCTACATTTACATGTTGCCAACGTAACAAGCATTTACAAAAAAAAAACTTTCGAATTTTTCCACGTTCCCTCACTATTTAGGACAAAGTCCTTTGTCGTTTACGACATTTTTTATAAAGGAATTTATGACATAGTTGCAAAGTGGCTTTCAGATTTATGGGTGATTTATGCTGTGTAGTTTTGGCTAACGTTTGATTGAAGGTAGGTCATGTGTGAACGGGGTCATAAAAGCTTTTCGTTTAAGAACTATAAAGAATGATACATCACCATCTTGTTCTGAACCATATCGTTTGGGTGGTGAAGTTCTTAAGGGAAAATTAATATTAGTAAAAGCACAACAATGTTTAGAATCCTTACTAATATTATAAATGCGAAAGTACTTAACTCTGTCTGTCTGTCTGTTACGCTTTCACGCTAAAACTACTGAACCGATTTAAATGAAATTTGGTACAAAGAAAGTCTGGAGCCTGAGAAAGGATATGACATGAGAAAGGGCTACTTTTTAACCGACTGCAAAAAAGGAGGGGTGCCACGCGGACGAAGTCGCGGGCAGAAGCTAGTATTATGTAACTAGTTGACAAATATTTGCTAAATTTCATCCATACAAACGTTGTCCTGAAAATAACAAACACAAAACAAAGAATCATGCGATTTGGTGCAGTCAATCGAAAGTTACGCGCGAACAAAAATTTCATTTTTATTTATAAAAATATAAAAGTCTTACAACATTAAATGACATTCCAAATGATCGCGAGACTTGCAAAAAGCCACCGTCTTCAAATAGTTCAAGGAAATCTTATCTAATAGCCTCTTCACATGTTTTCCAGCCCACCAAACCGCGAACATCGAGATTAAACCGGCTACATTTCGGGTGTTTTTCACAGAATTTCTTTTAGCCAAATGTTTTTTTACAGACACATTTGAAAAGGGCGACTGTCGAAAGCCGTTGGTGTCGAAAATTCACCATGCGAATTTTAACAAGGTCCCGAAATGTTTTGCCCTCGTATTGTTTTGACTGACACTTTTTCGTTTATAAAGAATCAACGCGTGGATTCTTTTTCGGATACTGTTTTCATTCGTGCAGATGTAATTAGTATGCTTTGGTGATTTTACTTTTTACGGAATTCCGGGAGCGTGAAATGGAAAGGTGTTTTTTAAACTTTTATCCTTATTTGTGTTCAGTTCTTTATTAAAATGTTTGTCAACACCTAATGGGTTGAGCGTGGAAGGATTCGACAAAATGTACCAAAACACTTGCCAAGATTTGTAGGTATTCTTTAGGGAGAAGAAAGTGCGCCTCGTTTTCCAAAAACTAACATCGTGTGTCTAAAATTATGTCTATTACTGTCTGTTTCTCAAATAAATTAATATAAGACTTTTTCATCCGCTCTTTCGTCCTTAGCTGATATATCTCCTTAAAGTATCTAACATTTAAGAGTGCTAGGCTAGAATACTATATTTGTGGCCAAATCGATGAAATTTAGTATTTCACTCGCTGTCTAACACAAATGTGATTTCCAATTTAATCCAACAATTTCTTTGATATTTGAGTTAAAAAGAAGCCTTCCAGGAAGCCAAGTATGGAGATAAATTGATGCCTTTTTCTTTAACTTATGCGGTTGATAAAAATGTGAAAAATATTATAATAATCTGAAACGAAGCCAAGAAGGTTCTTCGAGTTTTATCTGGACATGTTTTCCTGAGCGAGGGTTTATCGGTAAATTACGATATCTCTTATCTTTTGAATTGGATATTACATCGGACCGTTTGTTAAATTTTAAACAGTTTGTTTTGTGGAAGTCACATTTTTGGGAATGATTTCAAACCAGATAACGTTGGGAGACCTATATCCAGTAGTGGACGTCTTTTAGTTGATAATATGATGATGATAAAAAATGTTTTTGTGATAACGGTCTAGTTACAAAAACTTTCAATTTCATTACAGTAGACATCCTAGAACAGTTTAATTCAGTAGATAATAGTTTTTTAAGGACACAGTACTCAAAATCTCAATTAAAGACAATTCATACTAACCGATTCATGCGTTTATTATATATGCTGAGGTTTAGAAAACTTTACAGTTTCCATATTAGTAGCCGACTGAGCTGGCCAAGATTCAACTCAACTGACCTAAATCTCTAGCCACTTTTACTAATTTACATTATAATACAAAAAAGGTAGACCCAAATTCCAATACGTAGGTACTAAATTTGTACATCAAAAACGGCAAGCAATATCGGTAGCAAAAAGCTAATATATTGTTTTGTCACCCTCCCAATACCCCAAAACTTATCAAAATCAATAAGCCAGTATCGCCAACAATAGTTGCTAAATAGTTAATAGTTTAAGACATTAATATATCAGGTGACAATAGATAGTAAATCATAGTTATAACAAGAAACAAGGTCGATTATTCATAAACCAATGATTAGGGTCAGATCTATTGAAATTCAACTAATATCTCTAAGTTCAGAAGGAGTTTAAAACCAAAGGACCTTTGAATATATAAATTGTGAGCACGATACTTGAATTTTGAATTCTAATTTAGGTAATTGTTGGAATGAAACAACTATTAACGGATTTAACTCGCGTATTTTATCTTATTGGATGACGTTTCGGAGCCTTTTTAGATTCCATAATCGTAGCACGACTGAGCTGACAATAATCTTACGCTAAAGTGATTTATACAGTTATGCAAACTACCTTATATCTAAATTACAAATTTTGAAAAACTACCCTATTTTAAATTATGAAATATTAATTTTCGCAAAAAGAATTACTATTATACAGTAAAACCTAATAGGGGGCGTTACTAGCGAGTTAAATCCGTTAATAGTTGTTTCATTCCAATGTGTAATAACAGCGAAGGCATCAGAAATTATTAGGTAATTGTGTTAAGTATTAATCCTTGAAGTAAAACTACTGTAACGGACTTAGCTCGCGTATTTTGTTTGCTGATGCTAAAAAAACTTAACATTATTTGTATTCGAGCTGACGATATGCAGGTAACCTACAGTTATGCTTAAAAACCAAGAAAGTGTCAGAAATTATTAGTAAAATTTTTAATTGAGTTTTTGCGACGGTCCGTAAAACACTTCTTCAAAATTAATGATTTATGATTCCTTCGCGGTTATTACATATTGATTGAAACAACTATTATGTAATTTTAGCGTTTGACTATCATTAGTTCAGGTGTGCTACGAATACGGGAACTGTAAAGTTTTCGAAACTTTAGCAAATAAAATAAAATACGCGAGATAAATGCATTATAGTTGTTTCTTCAAAATTATTAAGAGTTCATCGATCTACACAAGTACAAACGTAATTTAATTATGTAGGTACGAGGATTTCGGTACCTCAATAAAAATATGCATTTCAGGTGTATTTGGGTCAAAAATAATTAGCAACTGCGTTATTTGAAAAATTCGACACAAAGTTTGGAGCAATTTTCAATGTCCGTTACACAAACAAGAACTGCAATAACAATAAAGTGGACAGCAAAAATCAAATTACACGGACTAAAGTTGTTATTGGTGTGTGAACCGATTATTGGAAAAACAATATAAAACATCCGACATCCATTGAAAATACACTACTGATTGTAGTGGAAGCTTCGATAATAAAGATACTTCATTATTTTCACAGCTTCAAAATTCCATCGTATAAATATTTATTCAGGGGATTATTACGTAATGAAAATATAATAATTAATACATTAGGTAATCTTTGATCTATAGCTTTAAATTACTCGTATACCTTCTTATGTAAATGCGTAATCCTAACTAAAATTATAAATGCGAAAGTAACTCTGTCTGTCTGTCTGTCTGTTACGCTTTCACGCTAAAACTACTGGACCGATTTAAATGAAATTTGGTACAAAGAAAGTCTGGAGCCCGAGAAAGAACATAGGCTACTTTTTAACCGACTTCAAAAAAGGAAGAGTTCTCCGCGGACGAAGTCGCAGGCAGAAGCTAGTCTTAAATAATTACTTTGAACTGAAAAATCTTTAATCTAGAATTAAGTCTTACTTAATTAGCCTAAATACAAAACTCCACATAGACCTACTAGTTAATTTTTATTATATTCCAAATCCAAGTAAATATGTAAATCATTACTTACGAAATCATTCTATGAAATCTGTCTTGCATTTTAATCGCTCTCACTTTCCTAGTCACATTATTGACTATTTCCCCGCAGAATTTGAAAATAATTTTCATTTTTTTTTTCATTATGAATCTGTTATAAATCAGGACATTCTAAAATCTATACTTACTAATATTATAAAGAGGAAATATTTGTACCTATTTTTGTATGTTTGTAATGAATAGGCTCAAAAACTACTGGACCGATTTTAATAATTCTTTCACTGTTGGGAAGCTACGTTCACTCTGACTAACATAGGCTATAGAATATTTTGAAAAAAATAGGGATCCGTGCGAAGCCGGGGCGAACCGCTAGTATACTATAAACCAAAAAAATTATACTTACAAAGAAATGCTTCATAATCCGACCGGGAAAGAGAGAGTGTTATAGAACTAACATCGAACAAAATGGCGCCACTCGCGATATGGGAAAACTTTTTTAAAATGCACGTACAGCCATCAATACTGAATATTATGATGTCGAACTGCAAAGCACTTTTTAACTATTCAATTTGTTTTTGGACTTGATTTTTAGTTAAATATTAACTACGATGCATTGATAGAAATTCTATTGATATTTTTGGTTCAATACCATAAGTTTTGAAGCTAAAAATTCCTTGTAAACAAGAATGTACATGACCGAATTGAAATATGTACCTAGTAGCTAGATAATAATTGAAACAACTTTAAATGGATTTAACTCGCGTATTTTATTTAATTGGCTGACGTTTCGGAGCCTATACAGATTCCATAATCGTAGCATGACTGAGCTGACAATAGTCTTATGCTAAAGTCCTAGATAATTTTCACGTCTCATTAGTGGTCCCTATGGTGTAAAACTTCAGCGCGGTGCCGCGCGTAAATGCATAAGCGTGGGTTCAAACCCCACTAGGTTTCTCGATTTTTTCAAATCTTGTCTTGGTAATACCTTTTTGATTTTTAGTTTTTTTCGTAAACAGCCACAAAATATAAAACCACAGGTGACACGGTCTGTCAAGCAGAAGAGCTTATACAGATTTGGGGTCTGCGTTTGTCTTCACACATGGCTGGAGAAGACGTTATTTACATGTATTTTAAGATTTTTATGAAATCGGAAGGAAATTCGTGGCTTCACAGGATTTTTCGCCAAAATAGAGACCAAAATGTTTGCATTTACCTTTTTCTTTTGGCAAAAATTTGCGATATTTTTTTAAGTTAATTTTACCGACCTTAGAGAAGTGCCAACAGAATATAGCAAACGAAACAAATGAAAAACGTCATTAGTGTTTCTCAATTCCATACAATTTTTCTTTCGTTTCGTTCGGTTGCTATTAGCGATTGGAACTTGTTAAGGGAGCTAGACTATTTATTATTATACTAGCAGTACTGATACAACTGGTACCTACCACTTAAATTTGGCGTTAATATTGCATTGTTTAACCTTAGCTTAATATTTAGGTACCGTGGAATGGGGTGACTTTAGTAAATTTTAAAATTCAAATGTGTTTTTCTCCTCATACAATAAAGTAAAAAAAATATCAAAAAAATGGGAATATCGGTTTTGTTCATACTACCGATTCCGTTATTAAAATATTTTTTTTCATCAATATATTCCGAGAAAAAAAATAAAAAGTTCGTGATCAAGTTTATACTATGATTGGGGTTACTTTGATACCCCCTCTTTTTATTATGGGGTTCGATAGTATCCCTGATTTAGAGTTAATCATCCAAAGAAACCAAATTAATCCATCCACAGGTTTGGAATTTAGAATGATTTATATGTGGTTGGGGGTTACTTTGACAAAGGAAAAATAAGAGCATTTTTAGAAAGATTTATTTTGTTTAAAATAATTTGTTTGTATGCCCTTAACTTCTATCTCTTATGCTTGTGCTGTGCTATTTGGCCATATATTATACTTAAATAGCATTATTTGATAATTTTACACAGTATTTTTATAGAAATTATTTTATTAATTTTTTAGAATGGTTTCAGTCAATTTTAACTAATAATTATGGTCAGGTCTTATTACCAATGAAGTAAAAATGATCGATAAGCCTATTTTAAATAATAATTGAAAGGGTTAAGACATTTTACTGGTACGAAATGATACGGATCAGTTGATCAAAGTAGCCCCGTAGTAGTGATCAGAGACACCCCTAGCCGAAAATACCGCCAAAATAAAATAGTCGTAAAGATTATCGTTTTTGATGAAATTGATTATTATAGACTGATACATTTCTGATATAGCAAAATTCGTAAAAAAAATGTTTTTGCTATAGTTTAACGAGTACTTCAGAAGTTATTCATGGTATGAAAATAACCAAAAACAACTTCTTATGTTTTTTATTTTTTTGCTATAAAACCAGAAGCACGATCGCGCTACAATAATTCACATGGTTGTAGTGTCTATCGATGCTGCTAAATGTAAAATAAAAATGTAATAAATGCGTTCAGAAATAGTACTAGTCCCAGTTTTAGTAAGAAAAGAAGTTGTTATCAAAGTAACCCCAGGACTCATTTATTATTAAATTTATCGCAAATCTGCAAAGACAGACAATTTATTATCACTACCTACAAAACAAAGTTATTGTAGTATAAAACAAAGTTACTGTCGCTGTGTATCCGTCCCTATATATATGCTTAAATCTTAAAAACTACGCAACGGATTTGGAAGCGGTTTTTACTAGATAGAGTGATTCAAGAGCAAGGTTTATAGCACCCGTGTGAAGCCGAGGTGCGCTAGTATAACATAATATATATTACTAGCCGTGCGTACAACTTTTTTTACACATTTTCCACTGTTTTCACTCCTATTAGTCGCAGCGTGATGTTATATAGCCTAAAGCCTTCCTCGATAAATGGTCTATCCAAAAAAAAAAAATTTTTCAATTCGAATCAGTAGATCCTGAGATTAGCGCGTTCAAACAAACAAACAAAAAAACTCTTCAGCTTTATAATATAAGTACCTATAGATAAACCGCTACGTATCAGAATGTCTCAGAAATTAGCAGATACGGAGAAAGTTTCAAAATTACAAAACTGGGAGTATTACTGAAGTTTCTGTAACTTGTATAGGGATGTTCTTGGAATTAATTTGAAGATTAAAATGTACTCAGTTCTTGTATGTCTCGTGTATTCTAAGTTCAATAACATATACATATAAGTATAACATATATATCTATGTCTATATTAGTATAATAAAGAGAAAAGGTTTGTTTGTTTAGATTGAATAGGCTAGCAAAACGGCTGGACCGATTAAAAATTCTTTCACTGTTGGAAAGCTACGTTCACCCTGAGTAACATAGGCTATAGAATATTTTGAAAAAAAAATAGTAATCCGTGCGAAACCGGGGCGAACCGCTAGCTCTATAATAATTATAATGTATGTAGGCACTGATGCTAAATATTATGAACTAAATTTCACTTTCTTTAATATTTAGGTACTAGTTATTTTATTATTTGCTTACTTTTAAAATTGTATGCTCTTTCTGCAATATTATGTTTTATTTATTTTTGACACGTGCTTTTGTACGGGAGTTATAAATTTTGTATATCTATACATATAAAAGGAGAAGCTGACTTAACTAAAATATCAACCCAAAGCCCTAAACTAAAATAGTTACAAACTTAAAATTTCTCCTGAAACTTCTTTTATCACATAGAGCAGTAATAAAGGATTTTTGGAAATTCGCCCCCTAGCCTATCGCCCTATGGTGCAAACAAAGTCATGAGCATAAACCTAATATCTAGTACCCATATTTTTGCTAAGTTTAAGTCTAGGTCTAGATTGGTAAAAAACATTTTAACATCTAATTTTAGAAATTAGCGTTAGGTATATGCGCAATTAGCGTTTCACTACATTACAAGCTACAAGGACATAATGCATTCAAATTGAGGTAATAACGAGTGTGATCAGCGGTAATGGTCGAAATTGTAGCATATTACTGCAATTTAGAACTCGTTAGGTTGTCGAATCTACATCGATGCTCGTACGTTAAATGTGCTAAGTGACGCTAAAATTCAAACCAAAAATATTCTTCTTTAGTATTACATTGTATTGTCAGCTCAGTCGTGCTACGATTATGGAATCTGTAAAGTTTCCGAAACGTCAGCAAAATACGCGAGTTAAATCCGTTTAAAGCTGTTTCATTTGTATTCAACTTAGGCTTTTACAAGCTCTTATCAAGGTTAGAAGATTTTCGTTTCCGAAGAAGATCAATGATAATAATTTCTGATGCCTTCGCGGTTATAGTTATAGTAGTTATAGTAGTTTGCATAACTGTATAAATCACTTTAGCGTTAGACTATTGTCAGCTCAGTCGTGCTACGATTATGGAAACTGTAAAGAATCCGAAACGTCAGCTAATAAAATAAAATAAAAATACGCGAGTTAAATCCGTTAATAGTTGTTTCATTCCAAGATCAATGATATTACATCATAAAAAGAAAATTCTTAATACTTACAAATCCTTGGAATGAAACAATTATAACGGATTTAACTCGCGCTATTTATATTATCTGGTGATGTTTCAAAAATTTCACTGTTCCCATATTCTCGCCTGATACTTCTTTTACGCTAAAGTGTTAGACTATCATCAGCACTGATGGCTACGAATATCGGAACAGTAAAGTTTTAGAAATGTCAGCAAATAATATTTTCTGTCCTCCGGCCGGAAAGCGCCAACTTTCTGGCCGCTGCACTAAATGAAATTGCCGCTTTCTGGCTTCGTCGAAAAGAAAAATAGTATACTGACCTCGGCCAGTTAAAAAAAAAGCCTCAGATCACATTTTTGTCAACCTCGGCTTCGCCTCGGACATTTTTTATTTTACTGGCCTAGGTGCGTAATGTACTATAATATTCAACTTAGGCTTCTACAAGCTCTTATGAAGGTTAGAAGATTTTCGTTTTCGAAGACGATCAATGATATTACATCATAAAAAGAAAATACCTAATACTTACATATACTTGGAATGAAACAATTATAACGGATTTAACTCGCGCTATTTATATTATCTGGTGATGTTTCGAAAATTTCACAGTTCCCATATTCTCGCCTGATACTTCTTTTACGCTAAAGTGTTAGACTATCATCAGCACTGTTGGCTACGAATATCGGAACAGTGAAGTTTAAGAAATGGCAGCAAATAATATTAAATCCGTTGTAATTATTGGAATGAAACAATTGTTTCATTCCCGTTTATAGTTAAAAACGGATTTATCTCGTATTTTATTTTATTGGCTGACATTTCGATAACCTTACAGTTCCTATATTCGTAGCACGACTGAGCTGACGACAGTATCACGCTAATTACATTCCAATGCGGATTTTGTTTACAAAGTTTTTGCTTAATTTCTACATACTTACTTATAATGCTATGAAAAAGTTATCAGATCTCTTTAGCTTTAATTTACGAACCCAACTTTTTGCTTCAAATAGGTTAAGCTTTTGCAAATGATTTTCCTAATGACGTCAAGGGTCGCCTAGGTGACTAAGCCCTTAAAACAGAGTTGACATTTGCAATGGTGAGTTTAATGTCATTATATAACCGCCATCTTGTTAAGCTGTTCATTATGCTTTCATTAAAAACATGCATTTTGCGACAAGAGGCTTTGTAAAAACCTTTGCAGATGTAAAATGTCACATGTGGTATAGAACAAAGGTTGGTTGCGCTATTTCTGATGCTTTCGCGGTTATTATACATTGGAATAAAATATTGATAGCGGATTTAACTCTCTTAAATTAATAATTTCTGATGTCTTCGCAGTTATTATACATTGGAATGAAACAACTTTGAACGGATTTAACTCGCGTATTTTATTTATAATGGCTGACGTTTCGTGACTGATGTTCCATAATCTAAATATAAAGGCTCCGAAACGTCGAATACAAACTGAATTATAAAATAGTAACGCTCCTTTCGTATTGAACTTATATCAAAACCATTAAAAATCGCTTGCTTCTCTTCTCTCCATTTTGAGTTCGCAAATACCACTCACATCGCAAATACACTTTTGGTTTATTATTCTCATTAGAATTGCAAACCGATAAAGTCTTCTTTTAAAAGCTGCAATAAAACAATATACTTTATTTTATTCCGACTCAAGTTTAAAACGATGTTGGGTTCCGTATTTGGGCATTACAGAAAGGACAAAATAAATAACAAATAGTTTACATAGTATGTTAGCGAAGGGTATTGTAATGAAACTGAAAAAATCTATACTAATATCATAAAGAGGAAAGGTATGTTTGTTTCGATTGTCTCCAAAACGGCTGGACCGATTTAAGTTTTTCTTTCAACGTTGGTAAGCTAGGTTCACCTTGAGTAACATAGGCTAGTCTAGAATATTTAAAAAAAAAATTAAAGATCCGTGCGAAGCCGGGGCGAACCGCTAGTATAATATACAAACGAACAAAATCAATGTAACACAACTTAAACCCAAGTGACAACTAAAAAAGGCTATATACTAATCTATACATATACATATGATCAAGGAGTACGTAACATAGTAGAATAAAATATAACAATTTCTGATGCTTTTGCGGTTATTATACATTGGATTGAAACAAGTGTAGACGGATTTAACTCGTCACTTTAGCATAAGACTATTGTCAGCTCAGTCGTGCTATGGTTATAAAATCTGTAAAGGCTCCGAAACGTCAGCCAATAAAATAAAATACGCGAGTTAAATCCATCCAAAGTTTTAAAAATATAAGCATATTATATTCAACAAGGAACCCTCATGTTAAAAATGTGCTTTCTTTGTAAATCTGCGACGATTCTTGTTAAGTCGCTAGTTTTTTATTTATTCTTTTTCATCGGTTGGTGTGGGGTGGGAATAGTTTTGAGTTATTCAGTGTAGACGGTTTTTAACTTATTTTGTTGAACATAATATTGTTATATACTAGCTTCTGCCTGCATCTTCGTCTGCACACGATTAGCACTCCAGTTTACCCCGTTAGGAGGTGATTTTTCGAAAATCCTTTATGATGCTTCCTTAAGGTATAAAAGGTTTCAGGTTTCAAAAAATAGTTCAGGCCCTGCGTTGATACGAGTATGTCAGTCATTAAGTTAACTTCTCCTTTTAGTAATATATCTCGTATCTAGATCTAAACGAAGCTAATGCAAAAACCTGAAGTTTTGAGTTATGCACACCATCGAAGTCCCAATACAACAAATTTAAGTTAACTCTTCTAGGTTCATATACAAAATCATTAATCTGAACAAAAAAACTCCTTCAGTGAACAAGGACATTGTTTTTCGATTCTCTTAAAAAAAACTTTTTGAGTAAAGCTCTTTTCAGATATATATGTGCGATATAGAACCTGTATAGATCTATACTAATATTATAAAGCTGAAGAGTTTATTTGTTTGTTTGAACGCGCTAATCTCAGGAACTACTGGTTCGAATTCAAAAAATCTTTTTTTGTTGGATAGACCATTTATCGAGGAAGGCTTTAGGCTATATAACATCACGCTGCGACCAATAAGAGCGAAGAAACAGTGGAAAATGAGTAAAAAACTGGGAAAATATGAAGGCTTATGAAGAATTACTATTCCACGGGGACGAAGTCGCGGGCACAGCTAGTAATATATATGTCAAGTGATAAAGTCCTGTCATCCTTATCATCGGATGGTTGATGTGAAGTAGAACGTGGAAAAATGCCTCGACAGGCCTCTTCCGACCCTCGTGAATGGATACCTCATTTGAATATTGGTTAGAGGAAAAGTGTCAAAAAAATTGGATAAAAAAAGAACGTCAATATCTATAGAATATCAATGGTTTGAAAAAATTGCCTTATTTGATCTCTTAAATAATTATGAAGTATTATATTTGTTTAAATTACATACATAATAGTTTAAAACAAAGTCGCTGTCGCTGTCTGTCCCTACGCTTAAAACTTTAAAACTACGCAAAGGTTTTTTTAGTAAGAAAGAACTACAAAAACTATAAAATCTACATTGACTATTGATTCTGCTGTATACACAAAAGAGCATAACTCAACTCTTTGATCTCAATAATGTATTCTTTTTACCAGTAAATCTTTTATCTTTTACAAAACCCCTTACCGCAACTATTGTAAATATTCCCCACAGAAGCCCTAAGGGCAATTTATGCAAGGGCGTTCCCGGCAAATTGACGGGAACACGGGAACAGTACTTGAGACGATTGACTTATGGATATCAAAATTGATTCGACAGTGCTTTGTTTTGGATGACTGAACTCCTGAGGGTTTTCACTTTTTGCGCGAGGTTTGAGACGTGATATTAATTTCTGATGCCTTCGCGGTTATTACATATTGGAATGAAACAGTTATAACCGTTTCTGATGCCTTTGCGGTTATTACACATTGGAATGAAACAACTTTAAACGGATTTAACTCGCGTATTTTACTTTATTGGCTGACGTTTCGGAGCCTTTACAGATTCCATAATCGTAGCACGACTGAGCTGATAATATTAGCCTTAAGCGTTAGACTATTGTCAGCTCAGTCGTGCTACGATTATGGAAACTGTAAAGTATTCGAAACGTCGGCAAATAAAATAAAAATACGCGAGTTAAATCCGTTAATAGTTGTTTTATTCCAATCTTCCACTATGTTGTTTTTGTAACTGTTTATAAGCGAAATATCGCTTTAGCGTCGGTTCGAATCCCACTGAGGTCTCGATTTTTTCTAGTCTTCTTTTGAAACAACTAGGTAACATAAAATATGTATTAATTTCAGTATTCAACCTTATAGCCTTGAAAGTTTTACTTATATCTGACTAAAGCTATGTACCCTATTTTTGTAAAAGGTTAGTAAATAAAATTTTATCATTTTTTGTTGCAGGTTTAACACCAACCATCAACAGTTTTAAAGGTAATAAATATATTTAAATAACAATAGCAAATTTTATAAAACATTTTCCAATTTCAAACGACCATTTTTACACAATTCTTCAAAATAAAATTTTTAATCCCTACTAATATTATAGGTAAATGCGAAAGTAACTCCGTCTGTCTGTTACGCTTTCACGCTAAAACTACTAGACCGATTTAAATGAAATTTGGTACAAAGAAAGTCCGAAGCCCGAGAAAGGACATAGGCTACTTTTTAACCGACTGCAAAAAAGGAGGAGTTCCACGCGGACGAAGTCGCGGGCAGAAGCTAGTTCTTAATAATTTCACAATTCGTCAAAATTTCCAAAACCAGCTGTGATAATCTTGAGTGCTCGAAACAGCGTCATGAATAAATGACAGTTGTTTGACTTCGCGATCGCATTGTTAACAACTTTACGTCTTACATAGTTAACGAGCTGAGATTTTATGGTGTTTAAATATTCAACAGATTTTGAGGTTTTGGGGTTGTAGATGCTTTGTTTACTTACTTACAACAATATTATTATAAAAATAATACAAAAACGTTACCTCTCTTAGATTGTAAGAGAAATATTACAGATAGCTTTTATTGAAGTTTGACGATAAGCACTTCCTCTTTTGGCCCCTTAGGGGGTGAATTCTCTATACTTTCTTAGTGCTCCCCACTGCGTTATGAAAGGATAATATCCCGCGTTGATAAAATAATTACTTATGTCAGTCATTAAGCCACCTTCTCCTTTTATATAATCAAATTAGATTTTCTCGAAACCGTATCCTAGGGCCAAGACAAGGTGCAACGTTCAACGTTAACGCTGAACGTTGGCACCCGGGGCCTAGACAAGGTGCTAACGTTCAACGTTAACGCTGAACGTTGGCACCAGGGGCCTAGACAAGGTGCTAACGTTCAACGTTAACGCTGAACGTTGACACCAGGCGCCTAGACAAGGTGCTAACGTTCAACGTTAACGCTGAACGTTGGCACCAGGGGCCTATACAAGGTGCTAACGTTCAACGTTAACGCTGAACGTTGGCACCAAAATGTATGGGATTTGACATCCGCGAACGACTGTCACGTACGTCACAAACGTTCGCGGATGTCAAATCCCATACATTTTGATCGTTTCGTTTAACGTTAACGTTGAACGTTGGCACCTTGTCTACGCCCCCTTATATTACACAGTACACACACACACTGCATGCCACGGTAAATAAGTTTTTTGAAAAATAAATTAATGTAATCCAATCTTAATAACCAATAACCAAAACCAGATCAGAACGCTAACAATCAATTCTTAGAAATTGACAATACAAGATATTCTACATGGTAACAGCCAAATCATTCAAAAATGATTGCATTACTGTCGGAACAATTTAAGGTCTTTCATCTTAAAAAGCATACATTTGATGTCGGACTTAAGAAACCTTTGCTTTGATGTTATTTGTTGTAAGGAATTTGGAATTTTGGGGCCAGAAGGTCCTATTATTGGATCTTGACCCTTCGATTTACTAGAAAATTAAGTAGGCCGGACTAGCGGGGAAATATGGGAAGTGAATCGATTTGAGGAAATATAGATGCGTTATTGGATTTGGATTTGAATAAAAATCATTTTATTCTGCAGATGGAAGTGGTTTTTATTCAAAACTAGCTATATCTATAAAAGAAAGTTGTGTTAGTTACCCCGTTTATAACTCGAGAACGGCTGAACTGATTTGGCTGAAAATTGGCGGGGAGGTAGCTTAGAGTCAGGAAAAGGACATAGGATACTTTTTATCACGTTCCAGTAAAAAAAAGAAAAAAATATTAAGCTGATTTGTTAAAAATAGTATAACAAAACGCAACAATAACAACTGTCAAATCGACATTGCCGGGCGGGACGAAGTCTGCCGGGACCACTAGTTAAAGATAAAGAGAACATTTTTTTATTTAAAAAAAATACAGTACACTGCAAGACTAGCGTCAGCTAAATCTGGTACAAACATGGTTATTATAAACCTTTTTATATGTCAGCCAAAAAAAAATTACACTAGTTAGGTTCGTTTTAATTGTTTTATACAGAAATTATAACCCTAGATTTATAGAGGTCTATGTACCTACAAGTAGGAAAATGATAATAATAATCCTACTACTATTATAAAGGCGAAAGTTTGTAAGTATGGATGTATGGATGTATGGATGTATGGATGTTTGTTACTCTTTCACGTAAAAACTACTGAATGGATTTGAATGAAACTTTACCACAATATAGCTTATACATCAGAATGACACATAGGCTACAATTTTTGACACTAGACTAGACGGGACGAACCTGAAGTCCACGCGAACGAAGTCGCGGGCAAAAGCTAGCATCTTATACTTTTATTTATATCTTTACTATCTATACTTATGTAATAAAGAGGAAAGGTTTGTTTGTTCGGGTTGAATAGGCTCCAAAACGATTGGACCGATTTGAAAAAAAACTTTTACTGTCGGGAAACTATACTATTCCCGAGTGACATAGGCTATAAAAAAAATGGAACCGTGCGAGGCCGGGGCGGACAGCTAGTTATTTTATATGCATTTTATCTCAAAACAAAAACAAACAAAATTTATATATTATGTGTACGCTTAATTAACACCCATAAAAGATAAAGTTTATATAATAACACATCACAAACAGTAATCATACTTAAGAGTTCACGGAAATTAGGGCAATATTGACACATTTCAGATTGTGCCGCTTCATGTCAAAATGTGACGGTAATATGTAAACAATAAACAATCTGGGAATATAAATTGGTTTATTAAACTCACGTGTAAAGCACGTTTTAAAGTCTACGTAGCTTTTATTAATTTATTTGGCATTATTTTGCATTATTAAATATTGATTTTACAAAAAAAAATAGGATGCCTAAGAATAAGGAAACCTCAAAAATATTAGAGGAATAACAAAAATAGTTTTATATTTTCATGCCTTTATTAGAAAAACAACAAAAATAGCTTTATATTCTGATGCTTTCGACTAAAACGGATTTAATTTAATTTATTTACTGTAAAGTTTTCGAAACAACATAATTATTATAAACTAGCTTCTGCCCGCGACTTCGTCCGCGTGGAACTCCTCCTTTTTTGCAGTCGGTTAAAAAGTAGCCTATGTCCTTTCTCAGGCTCCAGACTTTCTTTGTACCAAATTTCATTTAAATTGGTCCAGTAGTTTTAGCGTGAAAGCGTAACAGACAGACAGACAGACAGACAGAGTTACTTTCACATTTATAATATTAAGTAGGGATTACTCGTAGTACACTTGAGTTAAATCAGTTGTAGTTGTGTAATTCCAAAAACAATTTCATTTACTTCAGTCTAAATCTCCAAAAAAACAAATTACCGAATCTACGTGAAAGTATTTCATCGAATTACAGTAGCAAAGATTGAAAACCCACCCGCAGAGCGTCCTATTCCTTAAAAAACTTTCCACAATTATAATCAAATCATGCAAACAATCGCTGAATCATGAGATAGGTCCTTTTTCCTTGACATCTTTTTACAAAGCGGTCGTAACGAATACTTTCTTTAATGCATTATGGCGCTATTACGAATTTAAACGCAAATAAATTCTGGTTAGAGATGGACATAAATCTTCTGCGTTAAAATCTCTGTTTTTTAACGCGCTCTTGTCTCGAGGTTTTTTATGTCTGATCCCTTTTATCTTTTATCTCCTTTTTGTGTAACAACTTGTTTTAACTTTACCTTTCGGTTACTTTGTACTTGAATAAAATATTGCAGTAAATGATAATAGGTGATTTTTTACGATCGCGGCTGTTTTTGAACAGGTAAAATTTTACGTTTTCGCCAAATGGGACCGGACTGAAATATTTTTTTCTTTAGTAAAATTGTCTACTGTCTATTTTACTTTTACCAATAAAGTTTTAAGATAAAAGACTGATAAACTATTAGCATTGAATAGTCAGCCCAATGCATTATCTAAAACTTGTGGTATGTCTATGTAGGTACATATATTGTATTAGCTGTCCTCCCCGGCTTCACACGGATCATCTTTTTTTTAGTCTATGTCACTCGGGAATAGTGTAGCTTCACAACAGTGAAAAAATTTTAGAAATCGGTCCAGCCGTTCTGGAGCCTATTTAACCCAAACAAACAAATCTTTCCTCTTTATAATATTAGTATAGAAGTATTATTCTTAATTATGACTTTCACTCTACTAGCAATAAGCCTTATCACTTCAGTCCTGCATTTCTCAGAACCGTGTCCCGCTGATCTTACAAAGACAACGTGTCCTTTTCTTTTATGAAAGTATAAACTATTATAATAACCAAAACTTTGTCCCAAAAAAAAGCATTGATAAAGGCAGGTGTCGCCAAACTTTCTCGTAGCTTACGGGCAGAATTTTAGATTAGTAGACATCGTTCAATTTGGACTTTTAGCGGTCAGGCGAGCCCTTAAGGGTTTTTGTCACGTTCAGTTGAATTGGTTGGGTTTTTTGTAAAATCTTTAGGACTGTTTTATACGTCGTTACTGATTTATTGCATCAAAATCGTGTAAGGAAAAAAGAGGCTGACGTTGTGTACGTTTAAATAGGCATTGAGTCAAGGTTTGTTTTCTTTTTTAACTCTAAAGAAATATCTAGAACACCATACCGATCCGATATAAGATTATATGCCAATTAATCATTAAGTACCTACCTAATTCATTAATTTACTGATAAGAAAATAATGATTTATTTATGTTCATCGACAGAATCAAACCCGCATCCTCAAGACCGCTTATCTAACATTAAGGTAACACTTATTTCATTTTAAGGACCATCTATAAAGTACGTCACACGAATTTCATGAATTATTGACCTATCCGTTCTCTTTGTCACAGATGGTCACATTTGGCATTGTAACACTTTATTAGATGTACCTCAAAATCTATTTTGAAAAAGTCACGAAATTTATGTCTCCCACCCTTTGTCACACGTCATACTTCGTCGCCCCTCCCCCCTTCTTTGACATGTCACCTCAGATGAACCGCAGGTGTTCACCTCACTTCATTTCATCAAATTTCATGTACCCATATTAAAAGGAACAGACAGCGCTCTTCACTAATATATTTTCATTGGAATGAAACAACTATTAACGGATTTAACTCGCGTATTTTTATTTTATTTTATTTGCTGACGTTTCGGATTCTTTACAGTTTCCATAATCGTAGCACGACTGAGCTGACAATAGTCTAACGCTAAAGAATCCGAAACGTCAGCAAATAAAATAAAATAAAAATACGCGAGTTCAATCCGTTAATAGTTGTTTCATTCCAATGTGTAATAACCGCGAAGGCATCAGAAATTATAATAGATTTACTTTATATAATAAAACCTGCTGCTCGATTCGATGTCTTTTTTTTTCCGAATTTTTTTGTAGCGTATGTTACTCAGGGTGAGTGTAGCTTTTCAATGCTGAAAGATTTTTTGAAATTGTAACAGTAGTTTTGGAGTTTACAAACATACACACACACACTCACATAAATACAAGTCTATAAAAGACTAGCGGTTCGCCCCGGCTTTGCACGGATCCCTAATTTTTTCAATATATTCTACAGCCTATGTTACTTAAGGTGAACGTAGCTTCCCAAAAGTGAAAGAATTATTAAAATCGGTCCAGTAGTTTTGGAGCCTATTCAATCGAAACAAACAAACCTTTCCGCTTTATTATATTAGTTTAGAAGCGTAGTCAAAGAACAAACTTAACTATATAAAGAGACTTAGTATCCGGTATCGTTAGAATAAAATTAGGAATAAGTTTTCAAAACGTCAACAAATTTAAAATACGTGAGTTAAATCCGTTACAGTTGTTTCATTCCGATGTATAATAACCACGAAAGCGTCGGATTTTTTTTCAATGAGGGCCACCGCGTGTCAGAAATCCGCTAGATGCGCTAGTGTAGAATGAGGTCCAGCTGTCATGTACCACCAATGAGAGGCAAGCTACTGGCCTGTGATTGGTGGAACATGACAGCTGGACCTCATTCTACACTAGCGCATCTAGCGGATTTCTGATACGCGGTGGCCCTCATTGTCGTTGCGGTTTTTGGGTTATCTGATACATTGAAGATGGCTGAGAGAGGCACGTGACCGGTCGATGTGGTCATCGTTGGGGGAGACCTAAGTCCAGCAGTAGACGTCTTTCGGTTGATATATGATGATGATACCTACATTGAATGTTTGACTACGCAGGTCCAATAATCATGATTGGAGGCGTGTCTTTGCCTAGTCCGAGAGATTGATTGATCGAAACCCAACTAAAAGAGCCTATTCATTACTCGTAATAAGGTTTTATATATAAGATTGCCTCGTAACTCCGTGTAATGGGCTGCAAAGCAGTGTTATAGCCGTGACGACGTAAAAACAAGGATTTTGGACAAAAAGTCTTTTTCACATTTAAGTATGTTAGGTATAAAGAAACTAACTGACTGATCGATTGGTACTGAAGTTCTAAGTCTAGAAACTAAATAATGTATTATATAAAGGTAGGTAATGTGAGTGTTGAGAAAGGATTTTCAGAAATCCTAAGGGATAAAGGATAAAAGTTTGAATTATGAAACTTTTTATTTAACATTTTTGGCATAACACGACAAACCTCTTTCGATTCCATGATTTAAAACTATAACATTATAAAGCTGAAGAGTTTGTTTGTTTGAACGCGCAAATCTCAGGAACTACTGGTTCGAATTCAAAAAATATTTTTTTGTTGGATAGACCATTTATCGAGGAAGGCTTTAGGCTATATAACATCACGCTGCGACCAATAGGAGCGAAGAAACAGTGGGAAATGTGTAAAAAACGGGGAAAATATGAAGCCTTATAAAGAATTACTATTCCACGCGGACGAAGTCGCGGGCACAGCTAGTTTTATATAAAATGTTTCTTCTTTTATCTTAGTATGAGTGTAAGTAATAAGTATACAATGTGACATAATAAAGGTAAACGAATAATCAAATCTATTAGCTAAGCATACTTTTCATACCTACTAATTAATCGATTTCACATCGATTGTATAACTTTACATCATCGATTGATACGTCATAATAAATGTTCCTTTAAAGCTTTTTTTTCTTAAAAGGTAAACAGTTTTTTGAAGTGAAAACTTCTTTAGTGGCGCTGAGCACTTTTTTGTATGGGTAAAAACTTTCAAACTCGCGTCAGGGTCACGTGATGCTGATTGAAAATGCGTAAGATGGGGAAGGGAGAGGAACTAGTATCTCCCACTCTATCTACCGTGCCTGAGTGTGCTACTCCGTTTAGGTGGCACAGGGCGCTTGCGCGAATATCGTGTGTGTTTATTAATATGTACAGCGTGCCACGCGTATCCAAGGATGGTGACAAATTGTCATATTTGTGTACGATAGCGCAATAAATAAACATTGTATTCTACCTCATAAATGATAGTACTTTTGTACTTATAATTAAACACAACGTTCATATTGAAGTTTTCACTTCTGCCGGCACTCCCGGAGTGCTATTTTTTTTCAACATAGTTTTGTTTGTATGTTTAACTAAAATGAACCAGTTCATCGGCACACTAGGAAAGTTTAAAAATGCGAACATCTAGTTTAGTTTGTGCAATTTATCTTCACGAAACTTAAAGTTGGTAACTTGCCGACAAAATTGAAAAACGATTTTAAACTTTAAAAGTTGTATAAAATGATTTTGCGTTTTTATTATGTTGCTTATAGTTTAAACTGTTTTTGGGCTAACATTTCTGTAAATTTACAGTTCCCTTAATAATTTCTGATGATTTGACTATGTAACACATTGGAATGAACTAAACATACATAAATACATATAAGACATCTAAGACTCAGGTACAGATGCCAGTGCTCATCACATTGACATCTGCCCCTAACAGGATTCGAACCCGCAACCTCCGGTTTCGTAGTCAGAGCCTCTGACCACTAGACCAACAGGTCGTCAATTGTGAATTAATCACACAGTTTAAATATAAAAAGTTATTTTATTTTATTATGGTTAACATCTGGCCTGCACAAAAATGAGGTATGAAAAAAAAAACCGGTATTAAATATTCATGCCCACCGATAATTCGAAGTGCGAATATTATGCGACCGAAAATATGTTGGCAAAAAAAACACAAAAACAAGTTTTAAATGTTTCCAATATGAAAAATTAATCGAGTGAATAATTGAGCCGGTATTAATATTCGATCAGTTTTGTAATTAAAATTCCATAAAAAGATTTAAGTAAAAAAAACAGAGTGGCGTGATATTTTCGAAATTGTACAATAGCTCGTGATTGGACTCAAATTATTTTTCCAATACTTTTAGAAAAAACGTGGACAGAACTTTTTTTAGGTCACCTATGATTGATTTAGTAGACGGCCTGGTGGTCTGGTGTTTACAGCTTCTGGTTCATTTCAAACTGGAGAGTTGCGGGTTCAAATCCTACTAGGGGCAGATGTCAGTGTGATGAATATGAGCGTACCAGAGTCTTGGATGTATTATATTTATCTCACAAACAAAAAAAACAGAATCAAAATCGGTTCATCCGTTCGGGAGCTACGATGAGCCACACACATGCCTACACCGCGTACACACATACAATCATACTTAAATTAAGCAAAACTTTTATTAATTTCTGATGCCTTCGCGGTTATTATATATTGGAATGAAACAACTTTAAACGGATTTAACTCGCGTATTTTTATTTTATTTTACTAGCTACGTTTCGGATTCTTTACAGTTTCCATAATCGTAAAGTAAGTAAAGTCACTTTAGCGTTAGACTATTGTCAGCTCAGTCGTGCTACGATTATGGAAACTGTAAAGAATCCGAAACGTCAGCTAATAAAATAAAATAAAAATACGCGAGTTAAATCCGTTAATAGTTGTTTCATTCCAAAAAATTTTATTATTGCAAGCTTTGCTTAGTTACGGACTTGATCGCTTTGTGTTACTTGTCCAAAGATATTTACATAATTTAACCCCCGACGCAAGAACAAAGGGTGTTAAGTATGTATGTGTGTCTGTGCGTCTGTTTCATCTTAGATCCCGAATGAATGAACAGTTTTTTTTTTTGGGAAGTGAATAATCTATACTAATATTATAAAGCTGAAGAGTTTGTTTGTTTGAACGCGCTAATCTCAGGAACTACTGGTTCGAATTCAAAAATTCTTTTTTTGTTGGATAGACCATTTATCGAGGAAGGCTTTAGGCAATATAACATCACGCTGCGACCAGTAGGAGCGAAGAAACAGTGGAAAATGTGTAAAAAACGGAAAAAATATGATGCCTTATGAAGAATTACTATTCCACGGGGACGAAGTCGCAGGCACAGCTAGTTTTTCATAACTGTGTAAAATGAAAATTGGTTCGACAGTTTAAAAATTTTTAATAACTAGACTTAAACAAAACATATTTAAAGAGATCGCTACTCTGCTACTCCTTAAAGCATGTCTCTCTTTATAAACATATTTGTACAAAGTATAAACGGTGGATAAATTTAATGAAAAAAATTACTTAGAAGTTTTTACCCTCGAGGCTCATTTTCGCGGTTTTTCGTCATTCCCCTAGGGAATTTTCTTCAGGAAAAGAAATGTAAGTATATATATACTGAAGGGCACGTACTGTAGTTTGTTTAATAACATTAGGTAGGTATAAACAAATATACTAAGGCTTATATATTATTACATGACGGCCTGTTGGTCTAGTGGTCTGAGGCCCTGACTACGAAACCGGAGGTTTCCGGTTTAGATTTTTTATTCATAGATTTTTCGTTATTTGGAAAATATGCACCAACATTTTTTGTTGAATTTCTTAACAGCGTGCCTAACTGCTACAAATAAATTCGACGGTTTTAAACCACGCATCCGCGCGTCTATTATATATAATAGGTATATAATATTTAAAATAACTATATTTATGTAAGTATAATAGTTTCCGTTTCATTTGTAGATATATATACAAGACTAGAAGTCCGCCCCGACTCCGCATGGATCACCTTTTTTTATAGCCTATGTCATTCAGGAATAAGCTACACTATTCCTGAATGACCCCAACAGTGAAAGATTTTTTTAAATCGGTTCAGCCGTTCTGGAGCCTATTTAATCCAAACAAACAAACTCTTCCTCTTTATAATATTAGTATAGATAGAATGGATCACTAAATATGAAATTACCCCTAATTTCCAATTCGGGAATCGAATAGCCTTTTTTGTTTATACAAACAAAAAACAGTAAAATGCTGTCTCATGAAATACCCAATTCTTCATTTGTTTGTTTCACGCAGCCCTTATAAAAAGGTGTTTACATCACATCGTATTAAAAAGGTACGGCGTCAATTTTCACGAAAACACATTCAGAAGAGATCCCTTTTAAAAAATTCAAAGACCAATATTCAATACGGAACCCACGACGCGTAAAACACATCTCGCTTGATGGAATTCATTTCAATGCCAAGACACGACAGGTAAATTTCGTAAGGCGACCTACAAAAGAATTTGCACTCTATTGAATAATGCAAAAAGTACAAATTTGTATGAAATAAGGGCGGTAATGGTACAAAGAATTACACTTCATGATATCCGTACCAAGTACGAAGGTAATTCGCGTGAGCCACTTTATGTTTTCTGTAGGATTTCCTTTATGTCGTTGTGATAAAGTTGGGAATCGCTTGAGTCGGTGATAAAAGGAATGTTTCTTTTAATGTCAACCGAGGTATAAAAATTTTAGATGTGACTGACTGCGTTGGTTGGTGGTGAAATATAGGTTTATTAGCACTATGAATACAGCTTTAAGTGCCAGCTTTTACACGAACTTCACCTCATTGAATATGTTTACTTTAAGCACATTATAATGTAATTTCTGATGCCTTCGCGGTTATTATACATTGGAATGAACACCTATAAACGGATTTAACTCGCGTAATCACTTTAGCATAAGACTATTGTCAGCTCAGTCGTGCTACGATTATGGAATCTGTAAAGGCTCCGAAACGTCAGCCAATAAAATAAAATACGCCTGTTAAATCTGTTGAAAGTTGTTTCATTCCAACATTAGAATGTGTTTTATTTCAATTTACAGCTATTTAAGTAAGCTATAATAATAATTTCTTATGCGAACGTAGTTATTGTTTTTGAAATAACAAGTACTTACCTAACGGATTACATATTGAGTTTCGAGAACTTTACAGTACATTCGTATAAATTCCACGGACGACCACATACACCTACAAAATTTTTCCTTTTAATACTATTCTGATTTCTACAAAACAGTTATAGATACTTAGAATTAGTGAGAATTAAAGGGAGTTCATTAAAAGAAACTTCCCTGCTGGTGTTGCCATGCTCTTTCAAATATTATAAATAACGTACTTGTTCGTGAACTTACTGATAATGAAGACATTCAACTGTTAAGAAGAATTTACTGAAATAAATATCAAAATTTTTCAGATTTCCTATCCTTACTAATACTTATTATAAATGCGAAAGTAACTCTGTCTGTCTGTCTGTCTGTTACGCTTTCACGCTAAAACTACTGAACCGATTTAAATGAAATTTGGTACAAAGAAAGTCTGGAGCCTGAGAAAGGACATAGGCTACTTTTAACCGACTGCAAAAAAGGAGGAGTTCCACGCGGACGAAGTCGCGGGCAGAAGCTAGTATTATATAATTATATATAGCTAAAAGGTCACGGAAAAGAAAATTATTAATTTTCATCGAAAAATATAATATTTCGAGAGACGTTATTAAATTGAATAAAATTTGAATATTCAATTGTTCTTAACAAACGCTACTTTTCCTTTTTTACTACTTTGTTTTACTTTGTTTGTTCAATTTTTTCCAAAACTGGAATAATAATGATATTATACAATAATGATATCATCTATCCAACAAAAAAAGATTTTTTTAATTCGAACCAGTAGTTCCTGAGATTAGCGCGTTCAAACAAACAAACAAACAAACAAACTCTTCAGCTTTATAATATTAGTATAGATTGGAATGAAACAACTTTAACAAAACTCGCGCATATTATTTTTATTTGCTGACGTTTCGGAGCCTTTACAGATTCCATAATATTATACAAGACAAGAGTAGTAAAAACTTGACCACAAGCGGGATTTGAACCCACACCTAAACCTTAACAAGGCATCGTGCTTCCAATTACACCATGGGAGTAACTAAATAAGTCGATCAAATCTATATTATATTGCCTTTGTCAAGTACTGGGGGGCTAGACAAGTGCCCATCGTTCAACGTTAACGTTAAACGTTAGCACCAAAATGTATGGGATTTGACATTTGTGACGTACGTGACAGTCGTTCGCGGATGTCAAATCCCATACATTTTGGTCCTAACGTCTGCCGTCATTTTTAAAAAGGCGACCTTCTGACACTTTACCGATTTTGAGTTATATACAAGGGCGTGATCAGAAAAAAAAGGCGCGTCGACCCATCCAACCCGTTTTTCTCTATCTTATTTAGTTCTCGAGATATTTTTTCAGATTTTCCTCAAAAAGGCCGTGACGCGACATTATTTTTAGTGTAAAATTTACTAAAAGGCAGTAATGTTACATTACTTTATTTAAAGGCAGTTTCAGTCCCTTGGCTGCCAATTCACAATAGCAAAAAATACACAATAATTCATTAAAAGGCCGTTTTTGGGCAAAAATTTCTTAAAAGGTCGTCATGTCGCTTACACTGCCTTTTTAATAATTATTTAGTGGTTAACATTTTTAATCGTACTTATAAGAAAGAAGTTAACACTTTCTTATACATTTTTAGTTGCTATTTTTGGTAGGCTATTGGACACTAAAAAGCAGTTTTCTCGCAATAATTAATTAAAAAGCGGTTAAGTTACGTGTAGGTGTGAGTTATTACGTGCATTTCTATTTGTAAATGCGTCGATAAAATTATGTTAGTGCGCCAAAAGTCGAGGTAAGATAGTTGTCTACTACTTACACACTGCATGAAACTTCAAAGGTAAAATTTAATATTCAATTGAATGATATATTATAGTTGTTTTTAATATAATCTATGACTAAAGTTTTTTTCAACTAATCTATAATTCTATACTAAGTTTTACTCCCGTGTAAACTACAACTGATTTACGAAATGCTTAAAAACTGCTATCTTCAGTTAGGTATTTGACTCATAGCAGCTATACAGTATGTTAGTAAATATAGAAGGTACACCTATTTATAGTTGATTCTTATTTATTGCTGTTATAGAAAAAGTTATATATGAAATGAAATAAGAAATGCATCCTTTAAGTATTACCTAATATAATTTCGATTACCTACGTAGGTACATCGAATATTGTAATGTCTTATGACGACAAAAGATGTGTCATTTTAGTCATTTTGAACGTTATATTGTCTATTTTTTGATGATTTACTAATTATCACACATTGGAACAAAACAACTAAAAGAACCCTAAAGAGTGTTGTTGTATTTCTTGATATTGTAATTCCATCAATGGTAAAATACAATTTACGATGGATTTAGAATAAAATTAAGAAAATTAAGATGTTCTACTTAAAGGAAAACTTAATAATAATTTTCTAAATAGATCATAGTCACAATGTATTGAAAGAAAACTCCTACAGATGGGTCTGTATTGTAAAGGTTGCAATTTATCGTAAAAGCTGGCCGCTAGATAATGTTTTTTCGAATAGCTTTAAAATGGATTATGAATGTGGTAGGTACATAACACAAAAATGATAACATTATGAGTATTTATACAACCACCGTTTTGGGACGTCTGCAATCTTTGAACATGTCATGGATAAACCTAACCATACAATGAAGTTCAATAAACATCAGGTCCTTGCGAAGGAACTCCGTTACTTATCTAGAGTGCTACCCAAGGCAATTTAAATTATTTTTGTTATTCCTGCTGAGTTTCTTGCAACGTTTCTTCTCAGCAATCATTGTGGTCATTTCGATATGTTTGTATTTTATTGAATAATAAATGTATTTAATTTATGCTTAGAATGCAACATATAAGTAAACATGTTTCATATTTTGAAAGACACAGTTTAGGCAGTAAATAGTTTCAGCTTTGATATTAGTATAATATCACAAAAAAATTTTTTAGAGTTAAACTACTGTCAGTATTGCATTGCCTATAAATACTAAAATAGTATTTTTTCAAAAAACAGCTTAAAAATGAACCTATTATTAATAAACCCACAACAACTATAACTTTGCTACAATTATTTGGTTTGATTTGACAATATCATTTCACTTGACTGCTCTTATAGAAGCATTACTTAAAGTATTGTAAATACGATAATTGGTTTAAAAGCAGTAATTGAAGTTTTACTGCTTTTAAGGATTTTTTCCACCGGCATACTAATGTCATTACTTACTTAAATGGCAGTTTTTGCACTATAACGTCTTTCTTATATTTTTTTTAGAAACATTTTTAATTAGAATACTGAACAAAAAAGCCGCTATGTGGATAAACTGCCTTTTAGAGAATTATGAACAGTAAATTTTCCGGCTGCATATTTTTTTGTGAAAATTACTCCACTAAAAGGTCGCTTCGGGACTCAAACGGCTTTTTAGTGGATTATGCTCGATTAAAAACTGATCCAAATAATTTAAAGAAATGTTTTTTGATTAATTTTGTTCATTTAAATGTATAAAATGGTAATAAAAAAATATACATAAGATAGAATAGACATCACTCTACAGGTACGAATTTTCACGTAAGTCATATTCGCCTCATAAACCAATGAAAAAAAATAAAATAAAGTTGGGCACTTCTTTTGCGATTTTCTCAAAAGTAAGTTTTGTCAGAAGGTCGCCTTCTTAAAAATGACGGCAGACGTTTAACGTTAACGTTGAACGTTGGGCACTTGTCTAGGGCCCCTGGTTTACAAGTAAAATGTCGCTTCAGCGCCATCTGTTGCGGATAAAAAAATAACTAGAATGTTTTCAAAATCACGACATAGTATAAAACAAAGTCGCCTTTTCTGTCCCTATATCCCTATGTACGCTTAAATCTTAAAACTACGCAACGCATGTTGATGCGGTTTTTTTAATACATAGAGTGATTCAAGAGGAAGGTTTAAAGCAGTGTGAAGCCGGGGTGGATCGCTAGTGCTAATATAAAGTCTATATAATATGCCACCTTCACTAGAAAAGTGTGATAACTCGAGATGTGACCACACGAATTCAAATTTAAATGAGAAGACTTAGAGTCTTAAATTGAGTGACAAAATATTTAGAGATGCGATATAGAAATGTAAACCCGCACAACTTCTGAACGACCAAATTGGATGATTCTTTTTTCATGTTTTCCTTATTGTCAGGACATGGTTTGCACATTTTTTTTACAATTTAATATAAAAAGTAATTGATGGTTTGTGACAGATCTTTGATGAAACAATTGAACGGGCAGGATGACGTCTGCCGGGACCGCTAGTCTACTATCTATACTAATATAATAAAGAGGAAAGGTTTGTTTGTTTGGATTGAACAGGCTCCAAAACGGCTGGTCCGATTTGAAAAATTCTTACACTGTTGGAAAGCTACACTATTCCCGAGTGACATAGGCTATAAAAAAAGGGATCTGGGTGAAGCCGGGGCGGGCCGCTATATATATCTATACTAATATTATAAAGAGGATAGGTTTGTTTGTTTAGATTGAATAAGCTCTAAAACGGATGGACCGATTGAAAAATTCTTTCACTGTTGGAAACCTACGTTCACCCTGATTAACATAGGCTATAGAATATTTAAAAAAAAATCGGGATTCTAGCGAAGCCGGGGCAAGCCGCTAGTCAATTTATAATAAGACTAGCGGCCCGTCCCGACTTCGCACGGATCATCTTTTTTTTATAGCCTATGTCACTCGGGAATAGTGTAGCTTCCTAACAATGAAAGAATTTTAATAATCAGACCAGTCGTTTTGAAGCCTATTCAATCCAAACATACCTTTCCTGTTTATAATATTAGTATAGATTATTTCATAACATTTTATTCCCCAAAGCCCGCTTCTCTGTCAATACTTACATTAACTTTGTCGAAAACCCCAATGTTTCCAAACTTCATTTATTTTAGCCAATAAGCTACATCATCGTTAGACCAAACTCGAGACCTAGTCTAGAAATCAGTTAATCACAAAACTTATTCCGTACTTCATCCAATTAACCGAAGTTGGTCTCAATAAATGATTTATTATGTGGAGCCAACCAACAAATATTGAAAGAGGGTTCCGTAGATATTATGAAAAATCTTTCCTTGAATTATCTAATTATTTTATACTCAACTCAACTCAACTCAACTCAAATAATCATTTATTCAGGCTAGGCTCTTACAGGCACTTGTAAATGTGAACGTTAAAATTAATATTCTTTTTCGATACAGCAAAAAAAAACATCTTGAGAAGAATCGAGAAGAAATTAGAGGTATAATTTTTTCAATATAATAATATTACAATTTCATTTAAGTATAAATTATGTACAAATTAGAATATGTATGTAATCTTTAATTACATTAAAAAAAAAATATTGGAGAAAAAATAACAACAGGTACCTACAAAATAACAATAGGAGATGTATAAGGTCTCCAGATATCAAATAGATTATACGATCAAGGGATATAGGAATATAATAATTATAACGGATTTGACTGGCATTCAGTCCCGCATTCGAAGCAAAACTGGGCTGATGCGTTAGACTATAATCAGCTCAGTCGTGCTACGAATCTGGGAGCTGTAAAGTTTTGGAATTACAGCAAATAAAATTAAATACGCAAGTTAATCCGTTATAGTTTTATTCCTATCCGCTCCCGATTCCGATCCCCTGATATCTTTGATGAATTGACCGTCTATCGAAGTCAGCCTGAACACACTTTATGTAAATCTAGGTTGCTAATCCCTACTAATATTATAAATGCAAAAGTAACTCTGTCTGTCTGTCTGTCTGTTACGCTTTCACGCTAAAATGACTGGACCGATTTTAATTGAAATTTGGTACATAGAAAGTCTGGAGCCTGAGAAAGGAAATAGGCTACTTTTTAACCGACTGTAAAAAAGGAGGTGTTCCACGCGGACGAAGTCGCGGGCAGAAGCTAGTATAGAAATATAAATTAGTGACTTTATCCCATACATTTTTCGTGAGAAACAAAGTAAGGTCTGGCGACCCTGGGTTCTTAGACCATTTGGGACGTTTTCAACATTCCAATGTGTAATAACCGCGAAGGCATCAGAAATTATTATGTTTTCGACACTTTATGCCTAAGATTGTTCAAGATTAAATTGTAAAGAGTCGTATGAAACCTTAATTAAATATATAGGCAGTATTACGGAACTCGAAAAAGTAAGACAAAACTTGGGCGAGGGGAAGTTTGATAATTGGCTTGTGTTATGCCTATTCCCGGGACAAAAGGAAAGGAACGGTGCTTGAAGTAAAATTCCAGAAATTGACTTATTTCCTGGATCTTTGAAATTTCCATACAAAAAAGTCTTTTGTGTAGTCAAAAACTGGATTGAATTATAATTTAATGTACATTATTACACATTGCAATGAAACAACTATAACAGATTTAAGTCGCGTATTTTATTTTATTAGCTCATGTTTCGAAAAATTTATATAGCTCCCATATTCGTAGCACGACTGAGCTGACAATGATCTTGTGCTAAGGTACCATTGTCAATTCAGTCGTGCTACGATTATGGAATCTGTTAAAGCTCCGAAACGTCAGCCAATAAAATAAAATACGCGAGTTAAATCCGTTTAAAGTTTAATTCCAATGTATAATAACCGCGAAGGCATCAGAAATTATTTAAAAATATTGTAATTTTATACATAACTTTCATAGTTGCATTTTCTGGCAACATTTTTCCATAGAATAATAGTCTGTATGTAGTTCCTGCGTTCAAGGCCAATAAATAATTTTACACTATGGTAGTTATTCTGCTCATAAATTTAAGTTTTCGAAGTAAATCTTGGATGCATGTAAACTAAAATTCATTTTGAATAAATCCAGAATATTTGTTAGGTGCAATACCGCACATTAATTTGTGCTCACTCATCATTTTACTTAATTTTATAATTCAAACGCATTACCAAATTAGTAACACCACCTTAATATTATACTAGCTTTTACCCGCGACTTGGCCCATGTAATTTTTAACCCCGTTATGGGGTCAACTTCATTAGAATAATACCTACACATCTTACATCGGGTTCTCTGTCATTTGCTCGAAAGTCATATTATTATGCAATAATTTAACTTGCCCGAATTTCATTTGGCATAATTTTATGACGAATTATATATGCCACTAGCGGCCCCGGCCGACGTCGTCCTGCCCGTCCGATTGTTTCGTCAAAGATCTGTCAAAGTCTTCTGTCACTTCTTCATAAGGCTTCATATTTTCCCCATTTTTTACACATTTTCCACTGTTTCTTCGCTTCTATTGGTCGCAGCGTGATATTATATAGCCTCAAGCCTTGCTCGATATATGGTCTATCCAACACAAAAAGATTTTTTCAATTCGAACCAGTAGTTCCTGAGATTAGCGCGTTCAAACAAACAAACAAACAAACTCTTCAGCTTTATAATATTAGGATAGATAACAATAATTTGAAATATTTTTATTTGCCATAACGATACGTTTGCTATACAACTCATATTATATCAACTGAAACAATCATAACAAATTGATTTTATGAGAAAAAAACCATAGTACCTAATCTTACCATACATTCAAACTTTTCGCATAAAGCTCCAGAAAACTTTTAAAGTAACTTATTAAATAATTCATTGCCAAACCTCTCTGTAAGTAATAAACAATTTTCCGGGTACTAAAAGGTTTATTACTTAGCACGCTTTGTAATAAATTAGGAACATTGTGAAGTCGTTAAATACATCTTGTGTTATCTTAATCCAGTGGTTTTTAACTTTTTACGTCCGTTACCCTTATGACCAGGCGCGTGCAGTGGGGGAGCTTAAGATAGCGCCAGGGTAGGCACTCCATACATTAGTGACACTGTGCCTGTTTGGAATGCACGCCCTTGTTTATGACCTAACTAGGGTCACTGCTTGTACCCCTTCCCCCAACGACGAGCTCGCGCGCTAGTCGGCGCTGCGCTGTGCTCAGACTTGTCACTTTGAAATTCGGCGTTCGAGACAACTACCAGCTGATTGTTACCCCCGCGTTATACTAGTTTTACCCCTAGGTTAAGGACCCATGTCTTTATCTATACTTGTATAATATTATTATACTAGCTTCTGCCAGCAACTTCGTCCGCGTGTAGTAGTTATTTTACCCGTTTTTTTTACACATTTTCCACTGTTTCTTCGCTCCTATTGGTCGCAGCGTGATGTTATTAGCCTAAAGCCTTTCTCGATAAATGGTCTATCCAACAAAAAAATATTTTTCATTTCAAACAAGTAGTTCCTGAGTTTAGCGCGTTCAAACAAACAAACAAACTCTTCAGCTTTATTATATTAATATAGATAAAAGAAGAAGCTGATTTAATGACTAAAATCAACGCAGGGCCTTTTTTTTTTTTTTGTCGCTGGAAAATGCTTTTAAGCATACCAAGCTACAACGCGGCAACGGTTACAAACTTGTAATTTTACTTTTAAGGCCTTTTAGAATAGTCCTTCATAAAATGGTATTGATAAGGAAAATAATCAAGAAAGATTTACCCGGGGCAAACTTTAGCATTCATAAATTATATTTTTATGAATTCCTCTCAATACGAAATTAGACTGTTCAAATTGAATTTCAAGCATTTGTTCAGCAATCGTCCGCTTGAAGATAATTCAATATTCGTTTAAATACAGAATATTGATTAACTACATTATTATAATTATCTAGGTCACGGCTAAAGTGATTATAATTAATTTAATTATAGGAGGCTCTTAAGCGTATAACTTGGTAGAATATAAACCTCTGGTTAAAAATATAATTTCTAATGCTTTCACGGTTGTTACACGCTAGAATGAAATTTTATTTGCTGACGTTTCGAAAACTTTACAGCTTCCGTGTTCGTGGTTCGACTGAGCTGACGAAAGTACAAGCACATTAGGTATAGGTATTGTTATATCAAAACTTGATTCTTTATCGAGTATGTTTGTTTGTTTAGATTGAATAGACTCCTAAACTAACCTACCTATTTGAAAAATTCTTTCATTGTTGTGAAGCTACACTATTCGTAAGTGACATAGGCTGTATTAAATTTTGAAATTAAGTAGGGACCGCTAGTAAATAATAATCACATAACCTACGATTACGCCGCGCAGTCGGGTAAAAAAATACTAGCCATTTAAGTTGACTTATTTCTAAAAATGTCTCTAGAGAAGTAATTACAAGAATTACTCATGTTATATAACGGGTTAACCAAGTCACGTGTAATTTGGTAATTAAAGCTGTAATTAATTTTAGCTAATTGAATCGATTATGTATTGACTGTTCAATGGTTTTGTACTTACGGTTGTTGTGTGAAAAGCTAATGTATGATATAGCCTACTGACTGCCTTGATTTCAGTTTTGATACCCTTTCAACCCCCTTTAAATTAATGGACACTCAAATGATTAGCGGTTCGCCCCGGATTTGCGCGGATTCCTATTATTTTTTCAAAATTTTCTATAGCTTATGTCACTCGATTAGGTTAAATTCTATACTAATATAATAAACAGGAAAAGTTTGTTTGTTTGGATTGAATAGGCTCCTAATCGGCTGAACCGATTTGAAAAATTATTTCACTGTTGGAAAGTTTCACTATTCCCGAGTGACATCCTAATCCTAACTAATATTATAAATGCGATAGTAACTCTGTCTGTCTGTCTGTCTGTTACGCTTTCACGCTAAAACTACTAGACCGATTTAATTGAATTTTGGTACAAAGAAAGTTTGGAGCTCGAGAAAGAACATAGGCTACTTTTTAACCGACTTCAAAAAAGGAGGAGTTCCACGCGGACGAAGTCGCGGGCAGAAGCTAGTAGGCTATAAAAAAAGCGACCCGGGTGAAGCCAGGGTGGGCCGCTATGAAATATATAATTAGTATACAAAGTGTAAAGACACTGGTCTCTACTTCATAAATAATACTCAATTATCTTTTCGCTCAGTTATGTATAATATTAAATTAAACTCATGAGTACTGAATTATTTTACAAAAGCTAACAAAAGTAAATAAATTATTTATATATAGGTAATTCAATCAAGAACCAGACGCACAGAGACTTAACATTCACACATTAGAAGTGTTACAAAATTTTACCCCTTTCAAGATTTTCCCAAAATTCCTCCTTTGTGCTCAAACACGTCGTATAAGAAATCTTCACGCAAAATTATATTACAAATTTCTAGCGTTCATTTATTAGGCCTTTCACCTTTACTTAATAGTTTTTAATACAAATTGAAAACCTAATTTTAAAATTATTACCAGAATTACCAAATTTAATTTAAGTATCAAAAAGTTCACCAAAACTGATCCACAAAATATATTCTTAATGGATTTTCCAAATGGATATAAAACTTGAATCCTTTTTAATGTAAAAAATGCTATAAAACATTTTATTACAAACATAAACTTATTTCCATTAGGATCCAATTATTTACAACTCAAATACATAAAACTTGACAAAGTTATCTTATTTACAACTAGCGACCCGCCCGGCTTCACACGGGTAATTAACCTTCCTCTTGAATCACTCTATCTATTTAAAAAAACCTCCTCAAAATCCTTGTCATACATAGAGACGGACAGACAGCTACTTTGTTTGATACTATGAAGTGATTCTGAACCTATTGGATCAATGGCACATGACTGCGAAACCGGAGGTTGCGGGTTCGAATTCTGGTAAGGGCTTATGTTAGTGCTAAGAACAAGATGTAGGTATATGAGGCAAAAAAAGTTCAAAAAGTTTATTTTTTTCTGGAAAGGCGAAAAAGATACGAAACGTCAGCAAATAAAATACGCGAGTTGAACCCATTAAAAGTTGTTTCATTCCAATGTGTAGGTAATAACCGCGAAGTCTTCAGAAATTATTATTTCTTGACGAAGCTCAGAATAAAGCGAAACACAAGAAAAATGACAAAAGCAATCAATATACGTATGAATTCAATTGATATGTTTTTATTTCTGTATGTAATTCGATATAAAAAAACGCGAACGAAATTCCACTTAAAAATATGCCATCTCTGGTGTTATAGTCCAATCTTTGAACGCGTTTTTTTAACCCCCGACGCATAAAAGTTGCTATAAGATTGAAGTGTCTGTGTGTTTGTGTGTTTTTTATGAAAACACTGTTAACAATACTGATTAATAAGAAATGCAGCATGCATGATGTTTGGAAAACTTTGCAATTCCCATATTCGTATCCGACTGATTTGTCTAACACTAAAGTCATTTTACATTATGTAGACTACCTTATCTTACAAATTACAAAATTTGACCGTCAGCAAATAAAATAAAGTACGCGAGTTAAATCCGTCACAATTTTTTCATTCTAAAGTAAAACTTCAAAACATCAAAAGTCATTTTGCAATAACATAGTAAACTAGCTTCTGCCCGCGACTTCGTCCGCGTGGAACTCCTCCTTTTTTGCAGTCGGTTAAAAAGTAGCCTATGTCCTTTCTCAGGCTCCAGACTTTCTTTGTACCAAATTTCATTTAAATCGGTTCAGTAGTTTTAGCGTGAAAGCGTAACAGACAGACAGACAGAGTTACTTTCGCATTTATAATATTAGTAGGGAATTTAATACATATAAAAATCTTTGTAAGTCTGTTTAATTATTAAGGCTAAACCAAACCTGTGTTCACAGTGACTGGGCTACATACTATATGCCGTAACACATATAGCCAAGGCCGCTCGCATTCTGAACGGTACCTCAGGGGGCAGTGAGACGGCTCGCAAATATCTCTTGCTTTATCTTCCAACATTTTCTTTATCACTTTGTGACTCTACGATGCTTTCTTTTATCATAAACTAGCCTTTACTTAAGTTCTTAGCCTTAAATTTTAGGTCCGCTATCCTTATAACCTAACTAAGATAACTGATTGGAATGAAACAACTCTAAAGGATGATATTTTGTACAAAGACAAGTGTAGAAAAAATCTTAGACCCCCAGTGGGATTCGAACCCACGCTTATGCCTTTACTAGCGGCAGCGTGCTAACCATTACACTATGGGAATCTTCTACTCTTGTCTTTGTCCAAAATATCATTATAATTAAAAACTAATGGTATTGAACCAAAAATATTAATCGAATTTCGATTGATAGATTGTAGTTAATATTAACTCTAAAGGATTTAACTCGCGTATTTTATTTTATTGGCTGACGTTTCGGAGCCTTTACAGATTCTATAATCGTAGCACTAAGCTGACTATAGTCTTATGCTAAAGTGATTAATACAGCTATGCAAAGTAACTTATTTATTAAATACGCGAGTTAAATCCGTTAAAGTTGTTTTATTCCAATGTATAATAACTGCGAAGGCATCAGAAATTATTAAGATCACTGATTTTACCCCTCTTCCTAACTCGCGCGCTAGTCGGCGCTGCGCTGTGCTCAGACTTGTCACTTTGAAATTCGGCGTTCGAGACAACTACCAGCTGATTGTTACCGGAATACAAGTTTTACCCCCGTGAGGGTAAATACCCCTAGGCTTTGCAGAATTATGGAGTTAAGCGCACAGAATGTCCCATGCAGGTTCTATATGAGCAGTATAAAGGCTGTATAAAAGGCGAACACTCTTATAAAGCTTGTGTGCTAGCTGAGACACCTTGTTGCTACTTAGTACTGTATTTTACGTTACTGACGAAATTTTCTAATTCTCTATTCTGTCCATGTAAAATGAAAAGCTGAGTTAATGACTGACATATCTCCGCATTGACTATTAAAGTTTGAAACTTGAATTTCTGCACCTTTTTATAATCCTTATCCTTACTTCCTTACTAATATTATAAATGCGAAAGTAACTCTGTCTGTCTGTCTGTTACGCTTTTACGCTAAAACTACTGGACCGATTTAAATGAAATTTGGTACATAGAAAATCTGGATCCTCAGAAAGGACATAGGCTACTTTTTAACCGACTGCACAAAAAGAGGAGCGCCACGCGGACGAAGTCGGGGGCAGAAGCTAGTGTAACATAATTATACAGTCTTTATATAACTTACGTTATACGTATGACGTTATGTGTTGTTATATTATATATGACGTTATGTGTTGTCCGGGTTAAACGTAGAAATATACTAGGCCGACTGTACGTTTTATTTATCCAAAACTCCAGCCTATTTCTACGCGTCGCTTCATGGTTTAAACGGCAGCTGTTTATGGAACTCTGTTGATAAGCTTGTCTGTAGTGATCATAAAAACGCTTTTACTACTGAGATTATGAATTCTCTAGTTTGAGTTTTTGCTAGTAATACTATATAGGGCCTATCTCACGATACCCAAGGATATATATCGCACCCCTAGATCTAAAGGGAGCTAACTCAAAAAAAGTAACTTTTTCGGGAGAGGCGAAATTGTTGTAAGGAATCGGATCCTTTTTTTTAGCGTGTGTTTAATTTAAATCTTCAGATTTTTGAGTTAGCTCCCTTTAGATCTAGGTGTGCGATATATATATATTATATATATATATATATATATACTAGCGGTCCCGGCTCCCGGCAGACTTCGTCCCGTCCGGCAAAGAATCGATTTAAGTATCCTATGACCTTTTCCTGGTTCTGTGCTACCTCCCCGCCAATTTTTAGCCAAATCGGTTCAGCCGTTCTCAAGTTATAAACGGAGTCACTAACACGACTTTCTTTTATATAATAGAAGATATAATAATAGTCAGCTATGATCAACTTTAGTAAAGGATTTTTTCCTGACTACGAAACTTAAGATTTCGAGTTCGATTCTGGATAAAGGCAGATGTCAGTGTGATGTGCACTATTATTTGTACCTGAGTCTTGGATATCTTGTACGTCTTTATGTATATTTATCCGTTGTCTAGTAGCCATAGTACAAGCATTGCTTAGTTTGGGACTGGAAGAATTGGTGTGAATTGTACAAAGAAATACGTACATACAAGGGCGTGCATTCCATATAGGCACAATGGTATAAATGTATAGTGCCTACCCTGACGTAGTACATGCGTAATCTTCACTGCACGCGCCTGCGTACATAGATGTACAAAGATATTGTACAAAGGTACGAAGTCTTACTTATATAAAAAACTATCGGATCCGGCAGACGTCATCCTGCCCGTTCGAAATTCGAAAAGAAAAGGGCTGTTTTTAGGGTTTTCCCGGCAATTATTCGATTTTTTCTCGCCGTAAGAACCATCCTTGGACTTCAACGAACATTTAAAAAAAAAAGTTGGCCAAATCGGTCCAGGCGTTGTCGAGTTATGCGCTTACCAACACATTTTGCGATTCATTTTTATATATTAGAAGAAGAAGAAGAAGAAGAAAGAAGATTACCTGAGTCTCTGTTGTCATTTATGGGCGAAACTTTCCGAAAAACCGTCGATTCCCAAACGATTTGTTCGTTTGTCATCAAAAAGTTACCGGACTTGAAATAAAGTAACTATTGACTCGGTACTTAATCAAACTGTGATTTGGGTGGAAGTTTCTGTTACACCATTTCTTGTAAAGTTTTTATCCTACTCAGCCTTTGGAGTGAAAACTTGTAAGGGGTTGGAAGCGGGCGCTCTGTATAGGCACAATTTGATAAATGTATAGTGCCTACCCTAACCACGCGTGGGACGCTATTCGGGAGCAAACTGTTATAAAAAAAAATTCAAACTATCTAGATTTATATTAGTGTTAGTAACGTTAGTAATAGTGCCTTAATAACTACGTTAGATTGAAATGAAACTTAAAACGGATTTAACTCGCGTATTATATTAACACTTTAGCATAAGACTATTGGAATGAAACAACTATTAACCAATTTAACTCGCGTATTTTATTAACACTTTAGCATAAGACTATTGGAATGAAACAACTGTTAACGGATTTAACTCGCGTATTTTTATTTTATTTTATTAGCTGACGTTTCGGATTCTTTACAGTTTCCATAATCGTAGCACGACTGAGCTGACAATAGTCTAACGCTAAAGTGATTTATACATATGCAAACTACCTTATATTTAAATTACAAATTTTGAAAAACTACCCTATTCTGAATTATGAAATACTAATGTTACATTACATAAGACTATTGTCAGCTCAGTCGTGCTATGATTATGGAATCTGTAAAGGCTCCGACAACCAATAAAATAAAATACGCAAGTTAAATCCGTGAAGTTGTTTTATTCCAAAATTTCCAGGAATTAGGGAACACAGTTTATTTAGATGCCTAGGTTTTGCCTGAAAACTTGAGCTAGACTTAACTTTGAAGCACTAGATCTCAAGACCGTGCTCCGCATCCTAACGAGCCTCTCAACTTTGATATCGACTAATCGGGAACCTAATCTGGGAATAAATGTGATATGCATTATCGTTGAAATTAAATGAAATAACTTTATTCACTTGAAATGTGGTATCTAAGTAAACATACAGATCTTATGAGTAAATTACATAGTACAGCACATCTCGCCAACAATACTGGCATGCAAATATTTAATGTCAATGTAATAATTATAAATTTTAATTGATATGTTATGTCCAAAGATATATTGTTAATAAATAATGTCCCTTACAAATAATTAATAATATTCCAGTTATAAAATTTACCTATACTTACATAAATATTTATGTTCATTTTATTTATGTCAATAATACATTACAATTATGAACATGTCCTATATTCAGTTTTATAATCCAAATACTCTTTAACTGAGTAGAAACATTTGTCAATTAACCAACTATGTAGTTTATTAAACATTTTTTGTGTAGGTAAATTAATTATATCCCTCGGCAGTTTGTTATATATTTTTATCATCATTGCATAACAGTTTCTGTTGCCTAATTCATTAGGTTCACGACTTTACTACAATCTTCTGTAAGTATAGGTTAAAATCAAATGGATTTTTGATGCCGTTGCGGTTATAACAAAATGTAATGATACAGTTTATTCCCTAAGCAGGCGCGTGCAGTGAGGGTCGCGCGTGTACCACGTCAGGGTAGGCACTCCATACATTTATACCATTGTGCTTATATGGAATACACGCCCTTGTCCCTAAGCCCTGCGTTGATATGTCAGGCATTAAGTCAGCTTCTCCTTGGAATAAAACAACTATTAACGGATTTAATTCAAGTATTTTTTTATTTGCTGACGTTTCGGATTCTTCACAGTTTCCATAGTTGTAGCACGACTGACTGTAAAGAACTGTATAGAATCCGAAACGTTAGCAAATAAAATAAAAATAAGCAAGTTTTATCTGTTAATAGTTGACATTCCAAAGTGTAATAACCGCGAAAGCATCAGAAATTATCAGCTTCTTTTAAATATAATTATACACATTGGAATGAAACAACTATTAACGGATTTAACTGGCGTATTTTTATTTTATTTTATTAGCTGACGTTTCGGATTCTTTACACTTTAGCGTTAGACTATTGTCAGCTCAGTCGTGCTACGATTATGGAAACTGTAAAGAATCCGAAACGTCAGCTAATAAAATAAAATAAAATCACATTTTTGTCAACCTCGGCTTCGCCTCGGACGACAATTACATGTGATCTGAGACATTTTTTTATTTTACTGGCCTCGGTGCGTAATGTACTATATACATATATATACGCAAGTTAAAGCGATTATAGTTATTTCATTCCAATTTTAATATTCATTACGACCCTTTTCAGTTTTAAATCTGTTTACTTCCTTAACTTTCGGGCTCGTTCAATTTAATTTAATTTCAATGAAAGCTAATATCGTCAAAATTGACCTTTACTACCTTCAAGTCAATCCCCAAATGCCAAAGTCAAATAAACCCCCAATAAATCTTATTTTAGTATCTCTTCGAGGCCAAGGGCGGGGCGGGGCTCGTTGGTAAATATGGGTGGTGCTAGAACTGGCCCTCGCGGGGTCAACCTCCCCTTTCACTTATGTTTGAAAAACAATTATGGATTTAATTCGCGTGTATTAATTTTGATGACCTTTTGGAAACTACAGAAACCAAACTATAATGACAGTTTTCGAATTTAAAACATGTTACATTTAAATCGTAAATCCCTACTAATATATTAAATGCGAAAGTAACTCTGTCTGTCTGTCTGTCTGTTACGCTTTCACGCTAAAACTACTGGACCGATTTTAATGAAATTTGGTACACAGAAAGTCTGGGGCCTGAGAAAGGACATAGGCTACTTTTTAACCGACTGCAAAAAAGGAGGAGTTCCATGCGGACGAAGTCGCGGGCAGAAGCTAGTTATTCAATATTTTTTTACTAACTTAAATGACAGAAGCGACGCCATCTTGTTAGTGACGTCATACCACTACAAACAGTTGCTGTTAAAATTTTCAATATACGGGGTATTTTCTAATTTGGTTAGAACAGGTGTCACTTTGTTTGTCTAACTATTACATACTAGCTTCTGCCCGAGACTTCGTCCGCGTGGAACTCCTCCTTTGTTGCGGTTAAAAAGTAGCCTATGTCCTTTTTCAGGCTCCAGACTTTCTCTGTACCAAATTTCATTTAAATCGGTCCAGTAGTTTTAGCGTGAAAGCGTAACAGACAGACAGACAGACAGAGTTACTTTCGCATTTATAATATTAAGTAGGGATTATGACAGTGTGACGTCACATACCCGCCTACACACAGGTGCAATGCTGATACTAAGTGTTGTGTATTGTATACTAGCTTCTACCTGCGACGTCGTCCGCTCTTCTCTTTTTTGGAATTGCACTGGTTAAAAAGTAGCCTATGTTCTTTCTCAAACTCCAGACTTTCTTTGTACCAAATTTCATTTCCAGTAGTTTTAGAGTGAAAGCGTAACAGATAGACAAACAGACAGAGTTACTTTCCCATTTTTAACACTAGTAGGGATTTATAAACCTTCCTCTTGAATCACTTTATCTATTAAAAAAAAACCGCATCAAAATCCGTTGCGCAGTTTTAAAAAATCTGAGTTTACTTAGGGACAGACAGCCGAAAGAGACTAAGTTTTATACTATGTAGTGATAAATGAAACAGCTAAAACGTATTTAGCTCGCGTGTTTTATTTTTTTTGCTGACGTTTCGAAAACTTTACAGTTCCCATAATCGTATAGTAGCACGACTGAGCCGCTAGGATTTCATACGCAAAATAAAAATGTTTTCCATTTTCAATTTTAATTTACAACATCTTCTTCTTTCTTATATATAAAAATGAATCGCAAAATGTGTTGGTAAGCGTATAACTCGACAACGCCTGAACCAATTTAACCAATTTTTTTTTTAAATGTTCATTGAAGTCCAAGGATGGTTCTTAAGGCGAGAAAAAATCGAATAATTGCCGGGAAAACCCTAAAAACAGCCCTTTTCTTTTCCCATACAAACGTTGTCTAACTAAAATTACCTAATTTGAATTTCGAATGGGCAGGATGACGTCTGCCGGGACCGCTATCCCTACTAATATTATAAATGCGTTAGTAACTCTGTCTGTCTGTCTGTCTGTCTGTCTGTCTGTCTGTTGCTCTTTCACGCCTAAACGGCTGAACGGATTTTGATGAAATTTGGTATGGTAATAGATGATAACCTAGAAATGGACATAGGCTATAAATAATCACGCCATCGTTCTTAGGGGGTAGGCAGTAGGCAGATAACTAAATTGAGATAGTGATTTTTAGTCGTTTTGGTTGGGACTTTTGCTCTATTGCTCTATTGCTTTGCTCTATATATTATAAATGCGAAAGTAACTCTGTTACGCTTTCACGCTAAAACTACTGGACCGATTTAAATGAAATTTGGTACAAAGAAAGTCTGGAGCTTCAGAAAGGACATAGGCTACTTTTTAACCGGCTGCAAAAAAGGACGAGTTCCACGCGGACGAAGTCGCGGGCAGAAGCTAGTAGGCTATAAAAAAGGGATCCGGGCGAAGCCGGGGCGGGCCGCTAGTTCTCAATACATTTTTATTTGAATTCACAACTACCCAATTCGAACCGCTGAACTTTATAAATTATGTACAAAATATGAATAAACATGCACGTAAAAGTTGCAACCTGCATTCCTGCATTTCTGCATATTGTTACTCTAATTGGAAATATTCCGGACTATTTCGGGAATTTCCTACAAACTGCACCTTTGAGTTTTGCGACGGAATATCTCTGGCACCTAATTATGACACTGACTAACAAAAACATTTTGAGGACAGTATTACAGTAATATTTCTAAGAGAGAAAAAATTGACCCCAGTGGGATTCGAACCTTTAAGTATTCCCCACTTTTTGTACTTTTGTCTTGGTACAAATATCATTATAATTGGAAAACTGCTTAACCAAAAATATCGGATTTAATTATAATTAATTACTAGTATTGAACCAAAAATAAAGATCGGATTTCGATTCATTGATTTTTAGAAATTTCACCTCAGTCATTCTTTCTAATGAACGTAAGCAATTTGATAAGACTATTGTCAGTCCTGTCGTGCTACGATTATGGAATCTGTAAAGACTCCGAAATGTCAGCTAATAATATAAAAAAGGCATACCTAATTATATTTATTATTGAAAAAAATTTAGCAATTTTTATTACCTAATATACACTTCTTGTACCTGGGCAATTTGATTTCTTTTTTATTTTGCTCTTAAAGTATTTTTGTAGTACTAAGACCAATTATAGGTTGTTTTCTTTATAATTACATTTATAAGATTTTGCAATTTTTTCAAACTTAATATCCCACACTTATCTATATAAAAGGTACCTAACTTAACCATCGAATTACATTAAAACCAAACTACCACTAAAACAGATTTAAGCATACTCTTCTAGCTTCATATAAAAAGCATAGATCTATACAGGAAACTCCTGCAGTGCACCGATATTATTAATATTAATCTTTAAAATAATAATAAAACCTTGCCTTCGCAGTTATTACACATTGGAATAAAACAACTTTAACGGATTTAACTCGCGTATATTATTTTATTGGCTGACGTTTCGGAGCCTTTACAGATTCCATAATGCTGACTGAGCACGACTGAGCTGACAATAGTATTATGCTAAAGCACTTAGCATAAAACTCTTGCATTTAACTGCGTTTCATCTGTCTACTATGACGTTTCTCAGGACCTGAGTTAATATGAATATACAACACAATATGAACTTTGTTATACTTGAGTATATTATGTGCTCCAGGGATTGCTTATGTTAATCTTAATTTACATAATAATAAACATATTCTCAGCTTGATGAAATAAGAGTGCAACATTTTCACTGAAATTGTGATTATTTTTAGAACTAAATATAAAAGGAGAAGCGGATTTAATGAATGATATATTATATTACTAGCTTCTGCTCGCGACTTCGTCCGCGTGGAACTCCTCCTTTTTGCCTTTTTTGCAGTCGGTTAAAAAGTAGCCTATGGCCTTTCTCAGGCTCCAGACTTCCTTTGTACCAAATTTCATTTAAATCGGTCCAGTAGTTTTAGCGTGAAAGCGTAACAGACAGACAGACAGACAGAGTTACTTTCGCATTTATAATATTAGTAGGGACTAGTAGGGATTATCATCGCAGGGCCGAAACTAGAAGGGTAAGAAACTTGAAATTTTGCAAAGTAGTTCCTTTTATAACATAGGGAAGGACTAAGAAAGGATTTTATTTAAATTACTTCATTAAGGCGTAAAAAGTGGGTGCTTATCGTGTGAAGACGCATTTTGGACTTTTTTATAACGTAGAGCACAAAGAAAGGATTTTTGAAAATTCACTCCCTTAGGGGTAAAACTGGGTACTTATCGTGAGCAGACGAAGTCGCTGGCAGGAGCTTGTATAAAAAATTACTTAAAAGTAACTTGACTACTAAATAAAACTTTATAAAGGTTGAATGTTTAATGAAGGAAAATAATCTATTTTCACATTTACTTCATAATTAAGTGTGAAAAATAAGTCCTTTGAGTAAGATAGAAGAATAATTTAATTAAGTATTATGATACTTTAGTTTAAAAGACATACTTAATAAAACTTTAATATTCTTCTGCGCTTTTTTTAACCCCCGACGCAAAAACGACGGGGTGTTATAAGTTTGACGTGTCTGTGTGTGTGTATGTGTGTCTGTTGTGGCATCATAGCTCCCAAACGCATGAACCGATTTTGATTCTGTTTTTTTTGTTAGAAAGATGGATATGCCAGGAGTGTTCTTAGCTATGTTTGATGAAAATCGGTCCAGTCGTTTAATAATTATGGGGGGTGAAAGTGGGGATATAAAATAAAGGGCTACAAATATACACGAATGGGGTATCAAATGAAAGAGGGTCACGTGTACATTACAAAATTGAAATTATTTATTACGCTGTGCTATTTTATTTTATAAAGTATTCAAAAATAAATTAATGTACTTAATCTAATATTATTCACATATTTCAAGCTTCTTAAGTACCTAAAGGTTTTTTTTTATTCCTTCACATAATAATAATCGAGGCAACGTTACTTCTATTATTTAAAGATCTGATTTTGGATACATCCCTACTAATCCCTACTAATAATAATATTATAAATGCGAAAGTAACTCTGTCTGTCTGTCTGTCTGTCTGTCTGTTACGCTTTCACGCTAAAACTACTGGGCCGATTTAAACGAAATTTGGTACAAAGAAAGTCTGGAGCCTGAGAAAGGACATAGGCTACTTTTTAACCGACTGAAAAAGGAGGAGTTCCACGCGGACGAAGTCGCGGGCAGAAGCTAGTAGGCTATAAAAAAAAGATGATCCGGGCGAAGCCGGGGCGGGCCGCTAGTATTTAATACAAGACTGACGGTAGTTAAAAAGCCCGTGGGTTCACCCGTTTTTATTCCAATCACCCCTCTTGTACCCATTGAGATAAATTGACTCCACGTCAACACCGATTGGTGTGTGATACGATTAAATTTAATGAAGTACCTTATTTTATTTGCTGTCGACGCTTCACCGCGGATCCAATTTCAACGTTTAAATTGAATTATCAGATGAAACGGTATCGTGAATGTGTTTGGAAGTCTGTTTTTATTTGTTTATTAATTGGTGTTTAGCATCTCGTGTTTGAGGTGATTAAAACATATCAGGTAAGTATTTTTTTATTGAAACTAAGTGAAGTGTTTGGATTTGTGTATATCTATAATGTTATAAAGAGGAAAGGTTTGATTGTTTATTTGGATTGAATAGGCTCCAAAACGACTGGACCGATTTGAAAATTCTTTCACTGTTGGAAAGCTACACTATTCCCGAGTGACATAGGCTATAAAAAAAGGATCCGGGCGAAGCCGGGGCGGGTTGCTAGTGTTTTATATGAGTTGTGCAAAGGTTGGATAAGGATCAGTTCTTAATCCCTACTAATATTATAAATGCGAAAGTAACTCTGTCTGTCTGTCTGATGTTCAGCTTTCACGCCAAAACTACTGGACCGATTTAAATGAAATTTGGTACAAAGAAAGTCTAGGGCCTAGGAAAGGACATAGGCTACTTTTTAACCGACTGCTAAAAAGGAGTTTCACGCGGACGAAGTCGCGGGCAGAAGCTAGTAGTAAATATTTACTTTGGGATTCCACTACCTTTAACATTTAGAGGTATGAAAAGTAGATGTTGACTAAATCTCAGACCTACCCGACAAGCACACGAAATTTCACAAATCGATCCAACCGTTTCAAAGAAGTTTGGCAACACCAAGAGAATTTCATATACCTATTAGAAGTAATACGAAAATTGACAATTGATTCTTAATAATTTCTGATGCCTTCGCGGTTATTACACATTGGAATGAAACAACTATTAACGGATTTAACTCGCGTATTTTTATTTTATTTTATTAGCTGACGTTTAAATATTTTGCGTAAAACGTAACATTAATATTTCATAATTTAGAAAAGGGTAGTTTTTCAAAATTTGTAATTTAAATATAAGGTAGTTTGCATAACTGTATAATTCACTTTAGCGTTAGACTATTGTCAGCTCAGTCGTGCTACGATTATGGAAACTGAAAAGAATCCGAAACGTCAGCTAATAAAATAAAATAAAAATACGCGAGTTAAATCCGTTAATAGTTGTTTCATTCCAATTGATTCTTACTCAAAACCTTATCTACAACACAGGATATTGAACTGTATTGAATCGCAATAAACATTATAATCAAATGATTAACATCTCCAACGAAGATCAAAATCGAGAAACTTTTGAATGACAAGCGCTGGCACAAAACTCATTAAAGTGAACCGAACGAAATATCATTAATTATGCGAAATTCTTAGAAAATTCTCACAAACAATGTGAGACCAACCAAGTGTTAAACACGGCTTCATCAGTTTTGACACTTTGGGAAAAGTAACGTGAGTTTATTTTGACTTTGTACAAGTTTTGAAAATCGTCCATTATCCTGATTTATTTAAGCATCTCGAAAGACATGTTTGTGGTTAAACATTGGATAGTTTATTAACACATTAATTAATTACCTATATATTATAATATACTATAATTATTATGATCGCCGGGACTAAGCTCTAAGGAAACTTAGAATTGTGCACTAAGATTCCTTTTATAACGTAGGGCAGTACCAATAAAGTACTTTTATAAATTCACTTCCTTAGGGGTAAAACGGGGGCGATTTCGACATTTTAGCAAACGTCAAGGGACCTCGGATCATTGTATCTCGGTCCAGTAGTTTTAGCGTGAAAGCGTAACAGACAGACAGAGTTAATTTGTAAATTGTCTTTAAATAATTATATAATTTCATCGTACTTAATAGGTTATCATAATGATTATTATATGAGAAAAAAGTAATAATAAAAACATAAAAAAATCAACCTTCGGCATTGTATCTTCTCCTACATTAACTAAATACCTAGACGCTTAAATTAGCTAAGCAATAATAATTTCTGATACCTTCGCGGTTATTACACATTGGAATGAAACAACTATTAATGGATTTAACTCGCGTATTTTTATTTTATTTTATTAGCTGACGTTTTGGATTCTTTACAGTTTCCATAATCGTAGCACGACTGAGCTGACAATAGTCTAACGCTAAAGTGATTTATACAGTTATGCAAACTACCTTATATTTAAATTACAAATTTTGAAAAACTACCCTATTCTGAATTATGAAATATTAATGTTACATTTTACGCAGCGTGCTACGATTATGGAAACTGTAAAAAATCCGAAACGTCAGCTAATAAAATAAAATAAAAATACGCAAGTTAAATCCGTTAATAGTTGTTTCATTCCAATAATTATTACTGGTTAAAATGTTTATTTAAATATATATAACTTAATGATTGACATAATATTATGATCTAAACTATAGGGTTTAGAAACTTGGAATTGTGTACTAAGGTTCCTTTTATAACGTAGGGGATCACCAATAACGGACGGGGGAGATTTTGATATTTTAGCAAACGTCAATGGCCGCTAGACCAGTGTTTTTACATACACTGGTAATATCCACTTAAAGGCAAGATAGCTACATCAATAAAATTGTAAATTGTCTTTGATTAATTATAATAATAATTATAGGTAATTTAAAATAGGTTGTCATTCTGATAACGTCTATTAAATTAATAATAAAAACCTCAAAAAAACCTTCGGCATTGTATCTTCTCCTACATTACCTAAATACCTAGACGCTTAAATTAGCTAAGCAATCCCTACTAATATTATAAATGCGAAAGTAACTCTGTCTGTCTGTTACGCTTTCACGCTAAAACTACTAGACGATTTTAATGAAATTTGGTACAAAGAAATTCTGGAGCCTGAGAAAGGACATAGGCTACTTTTTAACCGACTGCAAAAAAGGAGGAGTTCCACGCGGACGAAGTCGCGGGCAGAAGCTAGTCAATTTATATATAAGTTGTATAAGGGCGCTAGTGTTCAGAGTATGTCTAGATGACAGAGAGATAAATTTAATAATCTCCACAGACGGGTGTCTGTAGGCAGCAGTCGTCTGTTAATCAAGTTTTTAATAAACCATTTGAGTGTGAGAATCTCAGAAAAGGGAAGGTTCATTATGTAGAAAATTCAGGTCGAATTACGTATAAAAATCAGTGGCTTTATTAAATCTTGCGAGACACCGGCACCGCAGTCGGGCGACGTACGGTTAATTCAAATTCAAAACACAATTTTGTTTGAAGGCGGAAAAATTTTGGTCACATATTAAAATGTATTTTCGATTTTTTTCTTATAAATAAGTCAGTCAAATTGAGAACATAAATTTGTTTTTTTAGAAGGAAATATATTGGTCACATATAAAAACGTAATTTTGTTTTTTAAATAAGGCATTATAAAGTAGAAACTTAAAAATCGTTATTTATTAATAACAAAAATGAAGACTAAGTGTATTTTTATTACTGTCTTTAATTAAATGTATTTTTGGCTTAAGTAGAGAAATCCTCACTCGATCCTGCGTGGTATAAGAGGTATTTAAAAGTAAGTTCATTAGCAATATATTAACGTTTTGCAAAAATAAATTGTTTATAGTCTATACTAATATAATAAAGAGGAAAGGTTTGTTTCTTTGTTTGTTTGGATTGAATAGGCTCCAAAACGGTTAGACCGATTTAAAAAAATCTGCAGCTACACTATTCCCGAGTGACAGGCTATAAAAAAAGGGATCCGTGCGAAGCCGAGGCGGACAGCTTGTAGTTAATAAATTTCTTGATAAAAAAAGTTGTAGAACCGCATTTACCTACTTAAATATATGTATTCACGACCCAGTTAATATGAGGCACTCTTTCCTAAAGTTTAACGAAAAACATCGAAACCAGAAACCCGACAACCAACACATTTCAATCAAAAACGATTAATCAAACGTCGAAGCAGGAAAAATGAAGTTCGGTAAAAAATAATTCAATAAATTAGACAAACCTTTGAAGTTCTTTCAGCGATCGTAAATTCTTTTTCACAAAGGGGAAAGTTTCATAAAACATTGTGAATTTCTGCCTCATTGGTTGTCTGACGGATGCCGGATGCACGGATGCTGTGTCCCTAAAGTTACGAGGGTGTTTTTAAACAATTTCTACCCTTAAGCAAAGTGACTTGAAGTAAGTGAATAAGATGAAGGAAACAGCATCTTATCAATTTTTTAACAAGATTCGTAAAAATCAGTGGCGCTATTTGGGAGCATAAATTTATATCAAGTCTCATCATTATCACTGCCAAATCATTTTAATTTCAAGTGCATAATATATATAATATACCTAACTTATGAGATAAATTATTCTAATTTAATCGACTTATCTAAATAGTGTTAGGAAATCCTCTTACATTTCAATATCTACTCCATCCTTTTTACTTTTAGACGGCCTGTTGGTCTAGTGGTCAGAGGCCCTGACTACGAAACCGGGGGTTGCGGGTTCAACCTGCTAGGGGTAGATGTAAGTTTGATGAGCACTGGCATCTGTACCTGAGTCTTGGATGTCTTATATGTATTTATGTATGTTTATCCGTTGTCTAGCACCCATAGTACAGGCTTAGTTTAGGACTCGATCAATTAGTGTGAATTATCCAAAGATATTTTTATTATTATCTTTTAAAATTCTTAGTCCAAAAAGTCAAGGAAGCTACTTCTGTGTCGTATCTCTCGTATCATGTAATAACGTCAATTTAATACGTACTTTGATAGTTCTGAGCATCTTCAGGTTTCCTTTTCATACCGATATTAAATGTAATATGCCTTCGAAACCAAGATTAATCAAATACTATCCACGGAAATACTTTCGGATCAAAGTATAATGTCAGTCTTCATACATGGTCTTTTATTAAATTTCTCGTAGATTCTGTGTTGGTTTTTTAAAATTTTAAAATCAAAATCAAATATCTTTTATTTGTCCAACATCCCTACTAATATTATAAATGCGAAAGTAACTCTGTCTGTCTGTCTGTTACGCTTTCACGCTAAAACTACTGGACCGAATGAAACTTTAAATGGAATTTGGTACAAAGAAAGTCTGGAGCCTGAGAAAGGACATAGGCTACTTTTTAACCGACTGCAAAAAAGGAGGAGTTCCACGCGGACGAAGTCGCGGGCAGAAAGAAGCTAGAAGCTAGTAGGTAATATAAAGTTATTTATACAAGGGTAGTTTCACTATGCGGTACCTTTCGGCTTACAAATTCTTGATGTGCATGCAGCATGTTATTTTATTATAAAAACATTTATATATTTATTTGTCAAAAATTGATGGAATAATATGCCTTTCCTACGATCAAGGTTTTTAGTGCTTTTTTAAATTCATGAACGTTGTCAATTTCATATTTTATTGATTTCGGAATACAATTAAATATTTTATGAGCCATTCTAAGAATACTTTTTGAAAGTAAGGCAGTCTTCGATTGCACTGGATTTTCAATGACAATGTATGCATAATGTATGAAACTATGAACGGAATTTATTAATTGACTTAAGCATAAGACTATTGTCAGCTCAGTCGTGCTACGATTATGGAATCTATAAAGGCTCCGAAACGTGAGCCAATAAAATAAGATACGCGAGTTAAATCCGCTTAAAGTTGGAATGAAACAACTATTAACGGATTTAACTCGCGTATTTTTATTTTATTTTATTTGCTGACGTTTCGGATTCTTTAGTTTCCATAATCGTAGCACGACTGAATTAACAATAGTCTAACGCTAAAGTTAGTTAGGACTTTAGCGTCTGCAAGGCATCAGAAATTATAATTTATGCATATTTTCTAGACAAAGGTTTTTCCAATTTTACGCAGGTAAACTTGTGCTACAATTTTTTTTTATTTTAGTTTGTTTATAGTATCAGCATTCATACATTCAAAAATAGGTAATAAGTATTGATTTTTCTCTATTTTGTCAATGTTTATGATTTTAAGTTTCTTGATAATTTTTGTAAGAGGTCATTATCAGTATCGTTGTGAATCGAATATATTTCCTTAATAAATTGCAAATAACTTAATTTAGGTATTATAATAAAGGTCCAATTAAAATTTCCTAATTAAATCTTTATGACTTGTACGGTGTATCTTCAATATTCGGTTTCCTACTTTTCACAGGTCCCCTGGGCACGGCCGACTTAATAAGCAAATTAAATTGAATATTAATGGATACCTAATTTAATATTTTCTTTCGTTTAATTTCCTTAACAAAAATTAGCCTTAATATTTTGGCCTTTGTGATGTATAATTTAGACAACACCGCGATTAATTGGATTTTTTTCTAAAATTATTAGACTAGCTTTTGCCCGTAACTTCGTCTTTGCACTATAAAATACCTACCCCGGTTATACCTTTACGGGTTGAATTTTCAAAAATCTTTTCTATCGTCCGAATCTTAACAGTAACTTTGTAATATAAATTCCATAATGGCTATCTATTACGATACACAAAATTTCGCTAAAAGAAATAGGAACTATGTCATTTCATGCCTATTTTCGGCAGAAATAAATGCGAAGAATTTCTCCTGAAAGATGCAAAATAGATAGATACAAATAGTTCTAATTTATTCTAGACTGTATATAAACAAATTCTATTTGCCAATATCTTATTCCCGGAAGCAATTCAATAGCTCCAATCCTTAAAGGAGGACAAACTCAAACGACAGAAAATGTATTCCTCAAACAAGAAGTTACTGTAGAATTGAGTTTAAAATAAAACGGGATAAGACTCCCGACAAATCATAAGGAATATCCGCTGAAAACGAGGAGTTTGGGAGAAAGCCACCCATCCCAACGATCGCTGTGGCACAAAGCATAGAAACCTCGCAACAATTGTATACGTAATCCTATTCTATAGAAGCATACCCATTTTAGGGGTGGGGCAGAAGTAAGTTTTATTTTAGATTTATTGTAATACTAGCGGATCGCGCCGGCTTCGCACGGATACCTAATTTTTCTCAAGATATTCTATAGCCTATGTTACTCAGGGTGAACCTAGCTTCCCAACAGTGAAAGAATTTTTCAAATCGTTTCAGCCGCTTTGGAGCCTATTTAATCCAAACAAACAAACCTTTCCTCTTTATTATATTAGTATAGACTAGCTACTGCTTTGCACGAGTTATGCAAACATTGTCCTAACATAAACAAACACAACAAAAAAAGGATTATTCAATTTGGTGCAGTCGTTCGGAAGTTATGCGCGTACAATTCAGTGATTAATGTTTATTTATATACATGCCGAATGCACAGTTCACAGACATGTGCTTGATTACTTGATATTCTTATATACCTGATTATTAAATAATAATAGTATACAAAAGATCATGCGATATATCTACTTTACTGATCTTTACTTGAATTAGATCTCTCCCATGGACCTCCTAAAGAATTATATTTGCTCTGAACTAAGAAGGCTAAGATTTTACAACAAAGACTTCTACATGACTTAGGTCTACCCTAATGATCTTCACAGAACATACATCTCCTCCAAGGACTTCCACAGGACTGAGATGTCCCCCAATTATCTCTCTGACCTCTACAAGACTAAGTTCTTCCCAATGATCTTTACAGGACTTAGACATCCCGCAAGGACTTCCACAGGAAACAAATCTCCCCCAATGATTTTGAAAGACTTAGATTTCCCCCACTTTACTTAGCTCTACCCCAATTATCTTTATAGGACTTACATCTCCTCCAAGGACTTTCACAGGACTAAGATCTGCCCCAACGATCTTAACAGAACTTAGATATACCCTAAGAACCTTCACTGGTTTTTTTCATTCAATGGATTCTAGTCAGATCAATAACAACAGCTCAGCAATTTTCTAGTGTTCATGTAATTTATTGTTGTTTTCAAATTTGAGCGGGTTAAGTAGATGCATAATACATATTGTTCTGTACCCTCTTACTAGAGAATGATTTGCGGATTTTACAACCCGATGCGTCGGCTTCCACCTTCCCTTGGAATAAATAATATATTTGCTACTATAATATTCCAATTTACTTTCTATGACTTTGCAGGAAGTATTTCAGATTTTTGTAAGATCATCGATTTTTCTATCTACTATATATAAAATTCTCACTTCACGGTGTTAGTTGCCAAACTCCTCAAAAACGGCTGGACAGAAATATATGAAATTTTGTGTGCATATCAGATAGGTTTGAGAATTAGCAAAAATCTATTTTTAACACTCCTGAATGCTAAGGGTAGTCCACACTTAAGATTTGTTTTCAACTTTTTTTTTATTATTCGGATTTGAAAAATTGTAACATGTAACCAAAACTCTTTACCATTTACGGGATAGTACAGTTAGCATCAGAAATATCTGACCCTTCTATACGCATACCATATACACATGGTCATTAGGTGCGGTAACATCTTTGACGATGACTGTACTTCTTCTTTTTAATTTAAAACAATATCTCCAAGTCTCATCACTTGCGACTGTCCCAGCACGTCCCCAGCCTTATATCCCATTTCTATGCAAATTCAAGGACCATTGATATTCCCAATACTTTGATTGATAAACATACACTGTGTTTACTGTGTCTTGATATGCGAAATATTTCAGTAATCAAATTCTATCGCGTGATCTTCAACTATTTAGATAGTACGTATATTATTGTGTAAAGTTCATTAACCTTTGAGTTTGGATGACACATATAATATCTATACTCTATACTACCTAATCCCTACTAATATTATAAATGCGAAAGTAACTCTGTCTGTCTGTCTGTCTGTTACGCTTTCACGCTAAAACTACTGGACCGATTTAAATGAAATTTGGTATAAAGAAAGTCTGGAGCCTGAGATTGGACATAGGCTTATTTTTAACCGACTGCAAAAGGAGCAGTTCCACGCGGACGAAGTCGCGGGCAGAAGCTAGTATTATATAAAGGAAAGGTTTCTTTGTTTGTTTCTTTGGATTGAATTGGCTCCAGAACGGCTGGACCGATTTGAAAAATTCTTTCACTTTTAGGAAGCTACGTTCACCCTGAGTGACATAGGTTATATAATATGAAAAAATTAGGAATCCGTACGAAGCCGGGGGAACCGCTAGTCTTATATTATTATTATATAAACTAGTGTACATGTGTATGTCACTGAACTTCTCCTAAACGGCTGGACCGATTGAAATGTTTTTTTATATTTTTGGGTGGCGCCCTGGATGGTTTAGATTCAAAAATCAGCCCAGCAGATGGCGCTGCAATCAGTATTCTCAAAAACGTGGTAGTAATTTGACTGGAGAAGCTGAGTTAATGACTGACATATCAACGCAAGGCCTGAACTATAAGGGTTAGAAATTTTGTACAAAATGGTTCCTTTTATAACGTAGGGGAGACTTTAGACGAGAACAAATTTGCAGTAGACCTTATTTCAAAAAGATATTTCAGAAATACTAAGTAAAATATATTTTTCCTCAATCGCAAATAAGCGAAAAATCCCCCCATATCAACGACGGTTTTTTTATCCGGGGAAATAATTAGCCATTATTCTTAACTCTGAAGTTATTCCGGGAATAGGGGATTATCCGGGACAGTGGGAGGCTGCGTCAAACTCGATAACCGGGACAACGGCGCCCTTCCAGGGCTCAGCCTCCAGTACTGTCCGTATTTTAAGCATTAGGAGTTATATTGACTGAAATCCCTACTAATATTATAAAAGCGAAAGTAACTCTGTCTGTCTGTTACGCTTTCACGCTAAAACTACTGGAGTGATTTTAATAGAATTCGGTACAAATAAAGTCCGGAGCCTGAGAAAAAACATAGGCCACTTTTTAACCGACTGCAAAAAAGCAGTTCCACGCGGACGAAGTCGCGGGCAGAAGCTTGTATTTTATAATTGGCACACATAAGAGTAAGATGACTATTATAAAACAGTCTCTCTAATTGACTGATGATAGTTTGTTTTTAATTTGATAATGACAATATTTTGAGATATTTATATTTCTTTTTTTTTCAATTCTCATTTTCCTATTAAGAATTTGTCATTACATTCAATTATATTGCAATATTCAAAAACTCTCAATTGGTATATTTCAAGACGCTAAAGCGATCACTTACAATTGGTAACGCCTAGATTATCAACCAATTCAATTGATTAGAAGGTTGCGGCGGCCCACAATGCGCAAAGTGAGCGTTGTAGCGTCTTGAAGCATACCAATTGGTTCTTGCAAACCAAGTTACATAATCAGGGAATTTCTAAGTATATAGTCAGGATATATTATTTTTATGAAGTAACTCTGCATATAAAGATCAACACTGACCTTAACTGAGGTTCGGTTTATTACCAGAGCCTTAATCTCGAGCTATTTGCCAGATACGCAGGGATTTTGGTGAATAAGCAGTAAAATGAGACTTGTTATGAATACTAAAAATATGTGAATATTTGTTTATTTTAGGGAATATTTTGTGAATCATATTTTTTATGAATATCTCATGTTTATAGGTATGTTTAGTAATGTATGTAAACCTTCGCGGTTATATACCTACATTGGAATGAAACCATTATACCTAACGGAATAATACGTATTTTATTTTATTTTATTGGTCGACGTTTCAAAAACTTACAGTTCACATGTTCGTAGCGCGACTAAGTCGATGATAGTCGAAAATTCACAAATTTCTAACTCGTCAGTTAGATTATAAGGAATTAATAGATAAGTATGTTTTTTTTTTAAACATACAAAAAATTACTAAGGTTCTTATACCTGAAATCTTCATCAATTATATAAAGAAATAAACAACTTCTTTTCATGTATCCACTTGTATTTAAGTTTACCAATAATTATCAATCAATACAACATCAGCAATTAGTCCAATGCAATCGATATTACAATCAATGATTATCAAGTGACAGCTACCACAGACTAGCTAAAAATATGTTCCGTTACATACCTTTGTAATTATTACCATAACGTAATGATACGAGCCCCCACTGCCGAACTTGTGAAGCGCTTATTTTGTTGTTCGATTTAGAAAAAAAAATACGTGTCCAAATTTTTTTGATAATGTACTTGATGGACTAAGAAAAATAAAAGTCATCATGTCTATTCATCATAGGCTGCGATCCAGGTCAAAATTAATACAATTTCAAAATGCCATCCTAAACCAACTCTTCAATAAAATTGTGCCAAGAATTCCCGACGGCTTTAAAATAAAAGACAGCCTTTAGCCCTCATCGTGCAAAATTACCTTTAATTTTATAAGTTTTTATTACAAAATCAGGAGCTCCCTTGTAGCAAGTCTTAAAATAAATGAAGGGTTAAATTTGTATTTCTTGCCGACATTGTAGAACAAAGTTTACGAAATGAACTTCGTGTTTTACAATGTAAAAGTTTCCGACTTTGACAAATCTTTATGCAATTTTTAAGATGGATCTATATTTTAATAATTGTATACTTTTTATTTTTGACGGTGGCAGAGATAACTATTATAAAAAAATAACCAGCATTACGACTTAACACAAATGTACAAATATAGTTTATATATCCTTACGATAGTCTATAAACATAAAATTTTAATTAATTTATAATTATGGTAGGCTCAGAAATTCTAGACCCAAGGTTAGAAAAGGGTACAAAGTTTGTATGGGACAACGTGATACTTTAGTCCAAATAAAGATTTTTAACAATCTATTTAGAGTTTAGCATAAACATTACTTAACAGAATTGATGGAATTGTATTAAGTAATAACCGCGAAGGCATCAGAAATTATTATATTAAGTTTTTTATTGAAATTCATTTTCTAAGGGAGTCAAAAGTACCTACGCAGATGAAGTCGCAGGCAAAAGTTATAGTACATATTTTACCTTCTCAACTCGTTCTCTGCAATGTCAACAGACTTTTCAAAACATCTTTATTCTTCTGCATCTGCTCGCTATCATTATCTTGCATGTTTCTGATCTCAACTGCCATGGAACAAAAAGTGCAATCGAGGTCGAGTAGTGCACTGTGCAGCCAATCAGTGCCCTGCAACCTAACGACCTGTGGTGGGATAAGGGAGGCTGAATGGCATTTGAGAGTAGAGAGGATTTTTTTCCATTTCAAATAGATTTTCCGATCAGTGGTCGTTTGAAGTCGACACTTGTTTTTATCTTCACTTTAAAATATGGTGTTTTATTTGCTTGGAGTCTTTAGCTTATGTATATGCTTTAGCGTTAGACTGTTGTCAGCTCAGTCGTGCTATGATTATGGAAACTATACAGAATCCGAAACGTCAACAAATAAATTAAGCGAGTAAAATTTGTTCATAGTTGTTTTATTCCAATTTTGTACATGGAATTTTTGGGACAATGTTATATAGTATTAACATTTTTGGCAAGAGTCTTTGTATCAATGTATTTAAACAAAGTTGCATTTAAATTTATTCCCAGTCTGACAGAAAGACCGAGACTGGTGCTTCACTTTTTTTTAATACTTTTTGTAGGAGTATAAGATGCTACTACATAATTGTAATATTATTTTATCCAATTTATATTACACATTCTCCCACGTTAAAGAAACACGTTGTTCTTGCGTCCAGGGTTAAAAATCCGTTGCATAATTATTTTCACATACCCTCACTGCCACAACTGTCAATTGCATAACTGTCAAAATCTATTGAACCGTACCTATAACAATACTTTATTTAAATGGAATTTGGTACAAAGAAAGACTGGAGCCTGAGAAAGGACATAGGCTACTTTTTAACCTTCTGCAAAATAGGAGGAGTTCCACGTGGACGAAGTCGCGGGCAAAAGCTAGTAATATATATACATTTATTTTACTATGTATACGCGTCAACTTAGAACCGTTTTTTTCGTCGGTTAAAAAATACGAAATTTTAAAGTAACATATTCCAAACGAATCTGGGTCACTACATCGCTACTATATTAAAATATTAAAGTCACAAATCAAAACATATTGTTACTCCACTAAAGATCGTAATCCGTCACGTTTAAATTTGTATTCACGTGTACATATATTGAGTTAAGTCACTGTTCCATTGAAGCGAGTATATCGCTATAGAAGTGCGTCAGCTGGCTATAAATCCTTCCATCCCCTAGGTAATAAAACAGTAAATGTGGAAATAAGTGAAATTGAAATAGGCTTCGTAGGTTGAATTGAGAATTGCATTTTGGTTTCTATGTTTTGAATGATCTTTTGAAAAACGTTTGTGTTAACTACTTATTGATCTGATTGCTTTTGATGTATTTACTTACTAGCGGTACGCCCCGGCTTCGCACGGATCCCTATTTTTCAAAATATTCTTTAGTCTATGTTACTCAGGATGAACCTAGCTTCCCAACAGTAAAATAATTTTTCAAATCGGAGCCAGCCATTTTGGAGCCTATTCAAACAAACAAACCTCTTTATTATATTAGTATATAGGTTATAGGTACTATAAATTCGTCTCATAAATCTATCTTTTAAAGTGTTTACAGGTATGTTTTACCTATATGATCTCTTTTTTTTACAAATGTACAAGACTTAAATACAGTCTTTTAATATGCCTAGACGTTTCTTTAATAAACCAATACCAATTTAAAATAAATCTGTTTAGATTTTGGTTTATTTAAGACTAGCGACCCGCCCCGGCTGCAAACGGGTACTATAAACCTTCATCTTGAATCAATCTATCTATTAAAAAAAACTGCATCAATATCCGTTGCGTAGTTTTAAAGATTTAAGAATACATAGGGATATAGGGACAGAAAAAGCGACTTTGTTTTATACTTTGTTGTAATGAAATATTTTTTTACATATATACAAGACTTCAATAATACAGTATTTTAATACCTACGTTTCTTTAATAAACCATTTAATAATGATATATCCCTACTAATATTATAAATGCGAAAGTAACTCTGTCTGTCTGTCTGTCTGTCTGTTACGCTTTCACGCTAAAACTACTGAATTCATTTAAATCATTAAATGAAATTTGGTACAAAGATAGTCTGGAGCCTGAGAAAGGACATAGGCTACTTTTTAACCGACTGCAAAAAAGGAGGAGTTCCACGCGGACGAAGTCGCGGGCAGAAGCCAGTTAATAATAAACTAAGCTCATAATCTTCATTGGATAATACTTCTATTATCGCTCGGGTATAAAAAAAGCGTTATTGAATAATGTCTTGCTCAAAAAATAAAGCAAAGACGAGCATTATGGAAAAATAGACTTCTTAGTAAGAGATCTCGTTAGTTTTAACAAGCTGAACTTGGTCTTGGAAGATACCTCAGCACTTGCTCTTTTATATAATTTATCACAAAGTGTTTATTATTTCGAAGAAACAACTGTTACTGTGGATCGTATTTTATATTGGCTGTCGTTTCGGAGCCTTTACAGTTTCCATAATCGTAGCACGACCGAGCTGACAATAGTCTAATGCTAAAGTGATTAATACAGTTATGCAAATTAACTTATTTACTAAATTACAAAATTTAAGTACCTACTATATATTATTTATTGTTTATTATTTTCCTGAATTCATTATCGAACAAAAAACGTACTAAATAATTTCTAATGCCTTTGCGGTTATTACACATTGGAATGAAACGATTTTTAAAGCTATCGTCAGCTCAATCGTGCGACGAATATAGGATCTGCAAAGTTTCCGAAACGTCAGCCAATGATAGTAAAATACGAGTTTAATCCGTTAATAGTTGTTTCATTCCAAAAACACACTTATACCTCAATATTAAGTACCAATTAACTGACAGTGTTTTACAAAATGTAACACAATTCATTAAAAATGGGTTATTTCCTCTCAAAAAATTTTCTTACAAACGGATTTTAAGTTTTAGTATAACGCTAAAAAAACCATTTTCATTCTACGTAATATGTACATTCCAGAACTCGAGCCAAAATAGCAAATAACTAGCCAAGCTCGCACTTTAATATTCTAAATCACGTCATAAAATCTAGACCCAAAAGTGCTCCAGCCTCTTACAGATTTTCCGAGATTAAAATCGTCACGTCTCCAGATTTGCATGTTAAGGTCGAGAATATGTCCGGGACACATGGGCTTTGCCTTTTTGCGATAAATGGCCCATATTTTTACCCAAGAAAAGACGGTGGAAATTCTGGTATTTACCAATACCTTAAATGGGTGTTACCTGTTTTTGACAGGGGTTTATAGGACCTCAATTCAGAGGCTTAAAATTATTTTAAGGCTTTTATCTGGATGTCTAGAAGGAGCTTGGGGCCTAGACAAGGTGCCAACGTTCAACGTTAACGTTAAACGAAACGACCAAAATGTATGGGATTTGACATCCGCGAACGACTGTCACGTACGTCACAAACGTTCGCGGATGTCAAATCCCATACATTTTGGTCGTTTCGTTTAACGTTAACGTTGAACGATGGCACCTTGTCCACGCCCCCTTATACAGATACCTTAGATAATAGCAACCGTATGAATGGAAAATTGTATAGAACTGACATACGCAATTGAAGCGAGACTTGGTCAGTTTTTGTTTGCGGTTTTTTGTACTTTGATGCCTTCGCGGTTATTACACATTGGAATGAACAGGGTAGTACTTCAATTTTGTAATTAAGAGAATAAGGTAGTTTGCACAGTATAAATCACTTTAGTGTTAGTCTATTGTCAGCTCAGTCGTGCTAAGTATAATAATATGGGAAGTATAAAGTTTTTAAGCGAGTTAAATCCGTTTATTCTTGTTTCATTCCAATGAGTTTTCTGTAGGTATTTGTTTTTCTATTTCATCCTAATCTATATCTATACTAATATTATAAAGCTGAAGAGTTTGTTTGTTTGAAAGCGCTAATCTCAGGAACTACTGGTTCGAATTCAAATATTCTTTTTTCGTTGGATAGACCATTTATCGAGGAAGGCTTTAGGCTATAGCCATATATGACATCACGCTGCGACCAATAGGAGCGAAGAAACAGTGGAAAATGTGTAAAAAACGGGGAAAATATGAAGCCTTATGAAGAAGTGACAGTTAGAAGACTTGACTGACAGATCTTTGACGAAACAATCGGACGGGCAGGACGACGTCTGCGTCATATAGAATACATGGGCGTAGCTAGGCAGGGGGAGGCAGCACCTCAGAAGAAACCTGTAGGTTTTGATACCCTTTCGAGTGTCGAAAATTACCTTAGATATTGGAATGACAAAACGTTAGACGGATTTAACTAGCGTATTTTATTTCAATGGCTGACGTTTCGGAGCCTTTACAGATTCCATAATCTTAGCACGACTGAGCTGACGAACAGACTGACCTTAGATATGTTCTTAGTTTGTATATACCTGCCACGCCCTCAACAAAATCCTAAGTACGCTTAGTAGAATATAAAAAGGCGTAAATACTACACAATTTGCTATCAAATATACAATTTAAACCCCATCGTTTAGCGACTGAAACTTAGTTAAAATGCTTCGAAGTGGTATTCGCTTCTTCAACAAGTCTTAGGTACTGTATAAAAGTTATCGCACTAAGCGATACGAAGACTTCTACCGTCGCCTTTTAATTGCTTGTTGGAATAATGAGCAGTTTTTTTTTTAATTAAACTAGGTTCATTAGTTTATCTACTTGTTTTAAACCCGAGTTTGTTAATAAGGTTAGTTGGATTCTATTAAGGACAGTGTTTAGATTATAGTGATAAGGAGATATTGTAAATATGTATTGAAATAATAATTTCTGATGCCTTCGCGGTTATTACACATTGGAATGAAACAACTATTAACGGATTTAACTCGTGTATTTTTATTTTATTTTATTAGCTGACGTTTCGGATTCTTTACAGTTTCCATAATCGTAGCACGACTGAGCTGACAATAGTCTAACGCTAAACGCTAAAGTAAATGTAATGTATTGAAAAATATATAAATGTTTGTAATTGTTTTGTATGTAACAATATATAAACTAAATAAAGACCGGGTCTACTAAGAGACCATTCAGAAAATGTTTTTAGCAGCTTTAAAGTACCTACAAATGGGTAAACTTTTAACAGTACTCTTAAGTGACAATTTGAAGAAAATGGTTTATCAATACATTTTAAAAACCTGTAATTTTTATTTCAAAAACTCCGCTTAAGTAACTAATAATATAGTAAAGAAATCGAAGATAAGAAATATAACTTTTATAAGCTCTTAAAAAGTGAATCAAAATTTCATCATTCCGATCCGACAAGTTTTTATTAAAATATGAAGAATTATTTGACAAACTGATAACAGAATATTATTCCGATTTTGAAAATTAACTTGGTAAAGGCAACTCTAGATAAGGTCGAGTCCCCCAATGCCGTAAAATTAAAGCCGTGATCCCATAATACCTGATGTCCTAAGGCTTAGATTTAGGTAAACTAGCGGTGCGCCCCGGTTTCGCACGGATCCCTATTTTTTCAAAATTTTCTATAGCCTATGTTACTCGGGAATAGTGTAGCTTTCTAACAGTGAAAGAACTTTTCAAATCGGTCGAGTCGTTATGGAGACTATTCAATTTAAACAAACAAACCTTTCCTCTTTATTATATTAGTATAGATTAGATCTGGCTATACTTTCTGAGGCTAGAGTAAGCAGGACAGCATGATATACATCAAGAAGAGTAAAAAGAGACAGAAGCATAATATTTGCTATCGTTTTCAACAAGCCTTTTTCATTGATTACTTATTTTAGATAGTAGTTGTTTTTTTTTTATCTGTGGTATACTCGCAAAATTTTAGAGTACAAATTTTGCGAGTATAATAAATAAGTAGCTGCAACCGTCGGTTTTTCTTTACATATTAATCAACTCAAAACAAATATTGCTGCAGTGAATATATTATGTTTTTTATCTTCAAAGATTATCTACTAGACAAGTCAGTACATTATAATTTCTGATGCCTTTGCGGATATTAAGGGTCCATATTGGGTTCGCTAAAATTTATCACCCGAAAATGATTCTCCTAACGATTTGTACTCCTAATGATCACTCTTCCTAAAATTTTGTTTACTAAAGTTTTCGTGCCTACAATTTCTTTTACTATTAACGCAGTCCATAACACTCAGTTTTCCGAAAATTTGAATGAATAATTTCACTGTTTCTACTTTATGTAAATCCTAATATTTTTCTTCATAACATTCTAAATCATATAGTTCTTTTTTCTAATATTATTACTCATATTATTAATATGCGGATAACATGTAATATAATTATGATTCTTATTGAGGGTATGCAATACGTACCGATCTCAGTCAATGGTTAACGCGCTTGGATGCCTTAAAAGAGTAGGTTTGTATTTACCTACTTTACAGAATTTTACATAGTTAGCTTTTTTTACTTTGCTTGTTTCTTAGTGTGACCTACTTTCCGGTATTTGATAGAAGGTACTGTTCTGGTAGCCCTTTTTATTCTGTTATGATCGCAGTTCTAACCTAACCTAACCTACTGTTCTGGAAGCAGCTATTTTCACAAACCCAAGCACAAGAAACTTACCCTTATAAAATTAATATTGTTCAATTTTATGAATTAAAACTAATCTACATAACAAAAATATGATGATGAATAATATTGTAAAAGATGGTTATGTTGAGAAAATATAGAAGAACAAATAGTAGTATAATAAACTTTATTGCGACAAACATTATGAAGTTGAATGATTAGGAATTCAGAATGTTAGGAACAGAGTAGTTATGAGTAGTGACTATTAGGATGTAAATGTTTAGTAACAACATTTTCGGACTTCCGATAATCGACATTAAAAATTTAGTTCAAATTTGGCGCATCCGGATATTAAACATTGGAATGAAACAACTTTAAACGGATTTAACTCGCGTATTGTATTTTATTAATTGACTTAAGCATAAGACTATTGTCAGCTCAGTCGTGCTACGATTATGGAATCTGTAAAGGCTCCGAAACGTCAGCCAATAAAATAAAGCGAGTTACGTTTCATTATTCCAAAGTCAATAGATTTTTAAGGCTTACCTACTACAAACAAGCTACTTTATATATTTACTAGCTTCTGCCCGCGACTTCGTCCGCGTGGAACTCCTCCTTTTTAAAGTCGGTTAAAAAGTAGCCTATGTCCTTTCTTAGGCTCCAGGCTTTCTTTGTACCAAATTTCATTTAAATCGGTCCAGTAGTTTTAGCGTGAAAGCGTAACAGACAGACAGACAGACAGAGTTACTTTCGCATTTATAATATTAGTAGGGATTACGAGAGCCTTACGGAAACACGTCGTACATTATGTATGTATGGTAATGAGAAGGAATATATTTGTGTTAATTTTTTACGATAATTATCATTTAAGTAAATGATCGCATGTCATACTGACGTGACCAAAACGTATTTGGGCGTATATTTTGTGGAAATACTTAATTGCTAAATGATTCTATGAATTAACTTTGTTGGTGTACAAATTGTTATTTTTTTGGAATGAGACAACTATAACTATAACTTTCGTCAACTCAGTTGTTTACGAATATTCTATACTAATATTATAAAGAGGAAAACTGTTTGTTTGGTTGTAATGAATAGGCTCAAAAACTACTGGACCGATTTGAAAAATTCACTGTTAGGAAGCTACACTATTCGTGAGTGACATAGGCTATATTAAATTTTGAATAAAAATAGGGTTTTGTGCGAAGCCGGGGCGGACCGCTTGTATAATATGATAATTGTAATGTTTTCAAAACAAAGAAAAATTTAATTAAATCCGTTGTACTTGTTTCATTTTAATGTTTACTTTAAGTATTTTTAAATTTAGATTACCTACAAAACCAAATTTCCTGAAAACAAATAACTTTTGCAAACAATAAATTTTTGATAAATGTAAATTTTTGAATGAAACAACTTTATTGTTTGCGAAGTGAGATGTTCGTATTAAAAATTCCTTTATTTTTACCAAAACTCATTATCATTTCAATAACTCATAAAACCCTTTTGAAATTTCTATTGACGTAAGTCATTAATTTACTTTTTTCATGAATAATAAAATGTGGTTGCGAAATTTTAATTAAAATGATAATTTTAAGGGATTGTAATTATATCTCGTTTATAAACAACAGCCATTTAATTAACACATGAAGACAAAACCTTTCAGAATATGTTTATTTCATTTATACCTATACTTGCTGTCCGCCGCGGCTTTGCACGGATCATCTTTTTTTTATAGCCTATGTCACTCGGGAATAGTGTAGCTTCCCAACAGTGAAAGAATTTTTGAAATTGGTCCAGCTGTTCTGGAGCCTATTCAATCCAAACAGACAAGCAAACAAACCTTACCTCTTTATAATATTAGTATATATACATACATTTACGTTCCGTAAATGGGAATTAATTATAGAACGGAATCATCTGGATTTAAAGGGAGTTAAAAAAAAGGTTGTTTTTTCAGGAGAAAAAACTGAATAACATGTAAGTATATTATTGTATATGCACTGCGGGAGTATTACTACATAGTATAAAACAAAGTCGCTCTTTCTGTCCCTATATCCCTGAACGCTTAAATCTTTAAAACTACGCAACGGATTTTTTAATAGATACAATGATTCAAGAGGAAGGTTTATAGCACCCGTGTGAAGCCGGGGCGAGTCGCTAGTACTGTATTTTTATGCTTTTCACATAAAGCTAAAAGAGTTAGCATAAATTTATTTTATTACTAGGTAGGTTTTGCTGTAAGGAATTAGATGGTGTGCATAAATATGTATAACGTATGCGGTACCTAATATATGATTAAAGGAGTACCTTAAGGTATATTTTTTTTTACCACTTGGGTCAAATATTGTTTTGACTATGACCTATTCACATTTCGTTTTAGTCGTATTATAATAATATACTCTAAAATAAAAATTAAAATAATTTGGCAGATTGTTTTACAGAACAAATCAATTTAATTAGACTTTGAAAATCGGGTTGGGTAAAGTTACCCCTTAGGGTTACTTTACCCGATTTTTTTATACCTTGCAAATTGTACGATAAAAACAATTATACCTACGGTCATATTTCTTGCAACCGATATCGAACGAACCGGAAAATTCCGGTCCAATGTTTAATATTGAAAAATATTGGCATTCATTATAAATTCGATTCGGGTTTATTGATAGAAAGCTCAAATATTTACATTTTTTTTAAAGTAATACCCAATTTGTGTGCTTTTCGTTTATTCATATTTTCCTTTTTTTGTTTATATCTCTTTGTGACATTTCTTTATCACGAGTAAAAGCTTCAAACGCCTTAGAATAAACTTACAAACGATTTTTTTTATTTTTATAAAATTAACTAGCTTCTGCCTGTAACTTCGTCTGCACACGATAAGCACCCCTGTTTTTTTTTAAAGTCCTTTCTTATTGCTTCCTTTCATTACATATGCCTGTAAATTTTTTTCAAGTGTAATGTACAATAAGTATTAATACAACAAATTTACCAATTATATTTTCATAATATCTTCATTATTCTGAACCTTCATTTACCTGCATTATTTTGTCAATATGCGCAATTAATTAAGTTAAAAGCATAATTAAATAACAAATAATTTTTGCCATTATAATTAACTAATTAAAATCAGCTCGTTTATAATAATTTCTGACGCCTTCGCGGTTATTACACATTGGAATGAAACAACTATAAATGAATTTAATTCAATATAATTGTATTGGCTGACGTTTCAATAAGCTTCACAGATCCCACATTCGTTGCACGACTGAGTTGACTAACTACGTCAGCTTAGTTGTGTTAATAGGCACAATGGTTTTTTTTTAACTCGATAAATACCCTACTCAATGAGAGATTTTTAATCCTCACATTTTTTAACGTATTTTTTTTATTACAGGTACATAAAGGCGATGTTCATGGTTTATGTCATCATTAAAAATGTACGTGAGTGTACTTAATCTAACAAATAATGCAAAACACAAAAAAAAACTACTAATTTATTACTTAAGTAGGTAGGTATATAATTATAATGACAGATAAATATTTATCATTAGGTATTTTTTTTGATAATTTCTGATGTCTTAGCGGCTATTACACATTGGAATGAAACAAGTATAAACTGATTTAACTCGCGTATTTTATTTATTTGGGTAACGTTTCGAAAACTTTACAATTTCCATAATCGTAGCACGACTGAGCTGACAATAGTCTTATGCTAAAGTTAGCTAAAGTTAGTAGTTTACCAGAAGACTATTGTCATCTCAGTCGTGCTACGATTATGAAATCTGTAAAGGCTCCGAAACGTCAGCCAATAAAATAAAATACGCGAGTTAAATCCGTTAAAGATTCATTCCAATTTCAGAGGAGTTTAGCAACAAACACCGTGACACGAGAATTTTATACATTAGATATTCTAAGATATAATATATTATTTCGTGAAACCTGGAACCAGCCTCAAATAAATAATTCATCACAAGGGAATCACCGGCAATCCAATAATACAAATAGAAAAGATTTACTATTATATTTATTGTGGCTTTGCTATTGACTACGTAACGACATAAGCGGAGCGAGACGCGTATAAAAGCTGTATAAGGATGCTTTAACCGCCTTTACACCACCTATATAAAACTTAGGGCACTCGTCTATACTAATATAATAAAGAGGAAAGGTTTGTTTGATTGAATTGAATAGGCTCCAAAACGACTGGACCGATTTGAAAAATTCTTTAAGTGTTGGGATTAACTTTAACTAGATGAACTTTAAAACTGATACTTAGCAGTTGTAATTGACATGTTAAATTTAATCCATAATTCGCACACCTAGATCTAAAGGGAGCTAACTCAAAAATCTGAAGATTTTAATTAAACACACGCTAATAAAAAGGATCCGATTCCTTACAACAATTTCGCCTCTCCCGAAAAAGTTACTTTTTTTGAGTTAGCTCCCTTTAGATCTAGGGGTGGGATATTTTAAACTAGTTTTTCCGCCGTCCGTGTAGAATTTCATACAAAATTTCATCCCCCCTCTTGATCCCGTACAATCCTTTTTTCGCTGTTAAAAGTAGCCTATGTCCTTTCTCATGCTCAAGACAATCTGTGTACCAAATTTCATTTAAATGGGTCAGTACTTTTAGCGTGAAAGCAAGACAGACAGAGTTATTGGAATGAAACAACTGTTAACGGATTTAACTCGCGTATTTTTTATTTTATTTTATTAGCTGACGTTTCGGATTCTTTACAGTTTCCATAATCGTAGCACGACTGAGCTGACAATAGTCTAACGCTAAAGTTTAGCGTTAGACGTTTAACGTTAGTTGTAATTTTGTAATTGTGTAATATAATTATTAACTGCTTGTATTATGAATTTTACAGTGCATTAGTTTAAGGCTGTAATACTGTAAAATTGTTTTTGATAAATAAATAAATACATAAATAAATAAATAAATAAATAAGTAAATAAATAAATAAGTAAATAAATAAATAAATAAATAAATAAGTAAATAAATAAATAAATAAATAAATAAATAACTAAATAAATAAATAAATAAATAACTAAATAAATAATTAAATAAATAAATAAATAAATAAATAAATAAATAAATAAATAAATAAATAAATAAATAAATAAATAAATAAATAAATAAATAAATAAATAAATAAATAAATAAATAAATAAATAAATAAATAAATAAATAAATAAATAAATAAATAAATAAATAAATAAATAAATAAATAAATAAATAAATAAATAAATAAATAAATAAATAAATAAATAAATAAATAAATAAATAAATAAATAAATAAATAAATAAATAAATAAATAAATAAATAAATAAATAAATAAATAAATAAATAAATAAATAAATAAATAAATAAATAAATAAATAAATAAATAAATAAATAAATAAATAAATAAATGAATAAATGTTTTATTGTATTTATAATAATTTCTAGCTACGATTAGGATTAGGATTGTGAATTGAAATAGTCGATATTATACGGCGTAGAATTGCAAAAACTGAGTATTCTTAAATATACTCGTAACTAAAGAAAGTATCACCGTTTAGTAAAAAGTATAGGTTGTTCAAACAGCGCACAAGGCTGTATAACAGCAGCCATTATACAACCGTTATACAACTTATATAAAAATAAGTCGGGTTTTCCTCCCTGACGCTATAACTCCAGAACGCACGAACCGATTTGGCTAATTTTGGTCTTGAATTATTCGTGGAAGTCCAGGGAAGGTTTGTAAGTAGAGAAAATTTAAAAAACATCTTGAAAAAGTGTACAATCAACATCTTTCTATACCCCATATACAAAGTGGTTAACGGTAAGTGACAGAAGACTTTGACAGATCTTTGACGAGACAATCGGACGGGCAGAACGACGTCTGCCGGGGCCGCTAGTACAACTTATAAATTGTGTCCTATCTGGTTAATTAAATGGCTTTTAAACCGCTCTACTGCGACACAAAGTAACTTTTAACTCTGTAAATAATAATGCATACATAAACGAAACTTTTAACGTCAAAAGTTCCAATCAAGGTAATAAAACACCTTTTAATTAATAACAACCATAAAACCTTCAAGAAATAACAAATTGATTTTGCATCGGCGAACTTGTTCTTGTTTAGAACTTCGCTATAAAGACGAAAGTCCCGTGAAAGCTATGCGTCGCTTACGACTTTTCTATAAATGCTGTGATACAGAACACGATAAATCATGCACAAAATAAATGTCTATTTATTTATTAGTACTAACTTTTGTCCGCGGCTTCGACTGCGGATTTTTAGTAATTGACAGTAGGTATATTTATATTATATGTATATCTAACTTTTACCCCTTCAAGGAGGATTTCGAAAACTATTCTTATGTGTTTTATGAGATTTAACGAAGAACATCATAGAAAATTCATAGAAAACTGGCAAATGGCTATCAAAAAAAATTACAGGAACCTATACTTGAATTTTTTTTTATAGGTATTTTAACAAAACAAAAATACCTTAGCGTTAGACTATTGTCAGCTCAGTCGTGCTACGATTATGGAAACTGTAAATAATTATAAACGTGAGCGAATGAAATAAAAATACGCGAGTTAAAGCCGTTCATAGTTGTTTTATTCCAAGGTATTTTAATTTTAAAACAAGCGGTAGGTCTTGCAAACAAAACAGTTTGCACCAATTATTTCCATGCCGAACCAATCAGTTAAATAAATAAATACACATTGAAATATAAAATATACACAGACTTAATTTGAACTCAAAACGACACAATCATTAGACTAAACCTTACCACAAAACCACTAATCGCTGCTTTTCTAGAATACTGTCACAATTATATGCATAAATGCAGTCTAATTTACTAACTTTTGTTCAATGAACTAAGCCCCAAAAACCAAATATATTTCAAAGGATTATTTCGAAGGCCACGAAGCCAATTAAAATTTTGTACCTACATGTTCAACGCATAACTTGAACAATACTGACTGAAACTGCATTACTGCAGTTGAGGCGAAACTTTGGAAATGCATGGCTTTGGAACTTTGATATCACATAACGTACGGCTTGCAGTCCAATTACATTCAAGTATTAAACTTAGGCTAAGCCGTTTAAAAGTTATATAAGAGCTACAGTACAGCTTTTGTACAGCGTGGAACCTGTGTCAGGGTGAGACTCGTTTAGTGTCAGAATTATGTCAATTTTATATTATAGTGGAGAGTTGTTATAAGAAAAAATATCAAGTACTAGCTTCTGCCCGCGACTTCGTCCGCGTGGAACTCCTCCTTTTTTGCAGTCGGTTAAAAAGTAGCCTTTGTCCTTTCTCAGGCTCCAGACTTTCTTTGTACCAAATTTCATTTAAATCGGTCCAGTAGTTTTAGCGTGAAAGCGTAACAGACAGACAGACAGACAGACAGAGTTACTTTCGCATTTATAATATTAGTAGGGATTGGAATGAATCAACTATTAACGGACTTAACTCGTATTTTTTTTTTTATTTGTTGACGTTTCAGATTCTTTACAGTTTCCATATTCGTAGCCTGAGCTGACAATAGTCTTACGCTAAAGTCATATAACAGTTATATAACAGCTACAGTACAGCCTTTGTACAACGTGGAACCTGTGTCAGGATGAGACTCGTTTAGTGTTAGAATTATGTCTATTTTTTAATACCGTGGAGACTTGTTATAAGAAAAGAGATAAGACAATAAGTCTAGCGGATAAGCGGATCAACAATTAAGTTAATCTATATTTCTATACTTACATAATAAAGAGGAAAAGTTTGTTTGTTTGTTTGGATTGAATAGGCTCCTAAGCGACTGGAGCGATTTGAAAAAGTTGTTTTTTTTTTTAAATATGCTTATTGGAATAAAACAACTTTGTACGAATTTAACTCCTTACTTTACACTGTAGTGTTAAACTGTTGTCAGCTCAGTCGTGCTACGATTATGGAAACTGTAATCAAAACGACAGCAAATAAAATTTAGTTATTTCATTCCAATGTGTAATAACTGCGAAGGCATCAGAAATTATTATATTACAGCCTATGTCACTCGGGAATAGTGTATCTTCCCAACAGTGCATTTTCAAAACGATCCAGTCGTTTTGGAGACAAACAAACAAATCTTTCCTCTTTATTATATTAGTAGATACGCTTTTCTTCGACCACAACCTTGTCAAAGATTATTCCTCACGAACACTGAAAGATTATAGTTCTTTTATGACCTCATATTTTATTACAATGCTCTCTTATAGATAAACTATTTCGTTTTTATGACTACAATGTTGCACTATTTACGATAAGGTGTATCTACTATACTGGGAGCTCGTAAAATATTTTTTAATGACCTGATAACCAGCCCCCTAGACAATTGTCAATAGATAATGGCGAACGAAATTAAAAAAATAAAAATCTAGTTGGAATGAAACAACTATTAACGGATTTAACTCGCGTATTTTTATTTTATTTAATTTGCTGACGTTTCGGATTCTTTACAGTTTCCATAATCGTAGCACGACTGAGCTGACAATAGTCTAACGCTAAAGCTCAGCTCTATTGTCAGCTCAGTCGTGCTACGATTATGGAAACTGTAAAGAATCCGAAACGTCAGCTAATAAAAATACGCGAGTTAAATCCGTTAATAGTTGTTTCATTCCAATGTGTAATAACCGCGAAGGCATCAGAAATTATTAAAAATCTAGTATTAATAGTGCCCTCACGCTCCCACAGTAAATTTGAAGGTATTACTACGCGCGTGCGATAGAGACAAATAGAAAAAGGGCAACGCCCTTTTTTGCTGTCCTCCGCGACCGTCCTTTAAATCAGAAACTAACTAAGAACATCTTACCGTGTAATATTTACTTCATTAATATAATAATATATATTAAAATTATTTTTTTAAAGAGGCCTTACATACCCCCCTTTTCTCAAGGGGGCGACGAGAGAAGTAGAATTTACTAAGCTTATCAGAACCATTCTACACAGACGAGGTCGCGGGCAGAAGCTATGATATTATACTAGCGACCTGCCCCGGCTTCACACGGGTTCTATAAACCTTCCTCTTGAATCACTCTATATGTTTAAAACCGCTTTAAAATCAGTTGCGTAGTTTTAAATATACATAGAGACTGTCAGACAGCGACAGCGACTTTCTTTTATACTATGTACTGGTCAAGGGCGTGCATTCCATACAGGCACAGTGTCACCAATGGATAGAGTGCCTACCCTGGCGGCATACTCATGCTCCCACTGCACGCGCCTGGTACTGATAGTAATAGTGTAGAGTTGTGTATATTAAGTTCACAATTAAAATAAATGCACAGCAGCCGCTGGGGTAGGCACACTATGTGGCTTTATGCAATGCCCGCCCATGTACAGGAAATAATAAAAATCCCTACTAATATTATAAATGCGAAAGTAACTCTGTCTGTCTGTCTGTCTGTCTGTTACGCTTTCACGCTAAAACTACTGGACCGATTTAAATAAAATTTGGTACAAAGAAAGTCTGGAACCTGAGAAAGGACATAGGCTACTTTTTAACCGACTGCAAAAAAGGAGGAGTTTCACGCAGACGAAGTCGCGGGCAGAAGCTAGTCTATATGTATAAAAATCAATTGCTGTTCGTTAGTCTCGCTAAAACTCCAGAACGGCTGAACCGATTTGGCTGATTTTAGTTTTAAAATGTTTGTAGAACTCCAAGGAAGGTTTAAAAGGTAAGAAAACTTGGAAAAAAAAGAAAAACTGTGTACGCGGTACGCGGTCGCTGGGTCAGCTAGTAATAAATAAGAACTATTTACGACATAGCACGACATAGCACGCCTGTCACTGGTGACAGTGACAAGTGTGCTATGTCGCGCCACAAGATCTCTTGTGTCAGCTTAGAGTTAGTATGTGGTCAGTTGCGTAATTACTCCTATGTTGAACTAAATGCTAATGAAAAGCTTACAGGTGCCAATTAGTTTAGAACTAATCAGTTATCGATCTGAGGTTTCGATTGAAATTCGATATCGTTTTGAATTGCGTTAACAACGCGTGTGTTTTTGATTAGTTTGTGCAAATTATAGCTGACTAAGGCAGGGTTTCTTAACGTGGGGTCCATGGACCCCTTAGGGGTCCGTAGCTTGTGTGTCAGGGGTCCGCAGTAGGTCAGTCAGTCTAAACATATTTATTAGGAAATTGTGCAGTAAACTCATTAACACCGTAGTAAGTGTAATAAAAGTGCCAATAAAAGAATTTTTGATTGATATAAATACCTAAGGCTTTTTTTTTATTTCCAAAAATATTTATGGGTGGGGTCCGTGGTATAGTTTAAATTGTAAAAGTGGTCCGTGACTGCAAAAAGGTTAAGAAACCCTGGACTAAGGTAACTTCGTAGCGCGTTTTGGGAGTTTTTATTAAAAAACAGAGGTTGATGGTGGAAGGGTGAAAATTTAGGGATTTTTTTTTCCAATGCCAAATCAGGAAAAAAAAACTAAAAATTACTTTGCGTGGTTTTCTTTTAACATTTGGGGATATGACAAATAGATTTTAGGTACCTACCCGATGCACACGAAATTTCATAAAAATCGGCCCAGCCGCTTTGAAGTAGCTTGACAACAAGCACCTCTAGAATTTAAGCATAGTTGGCTACTAATGTAGGACAGTTCCCATAAAACCTTTATAAGCAACGTTGCGACGTTGCAACCGTGGTTAAGAGACACAACGGTTGCAACGTCGCATTAGATTCATTTGAAACGTCGGAGATAATTTAATTATTCACATAATTAAGTCTCTTTTAATTAAGTAAATAATAATCATGAAAGCCTAAATCAGTATTTTTTAATAATTATTGCCTGTACAAGGGCGGGCATTGCATAAAGGCACGTAGAGTGCCTACCCCAGCGGCTGCTGTGCATTTATTTTATTCCGAGTGTAACAAAGTCCCAACAACAGTTTATTCTCAAAACCCATTATGTCTGCACCTGCTACATTAAACAGGGACAAAATTAATTTGAACGCTGTGTACAGACATAGTATAAGATACGCACAGTAGCGCAAAAAGATTTTGAAATAAGATAACTGTAACGCTTTTAAATAAATAATGAATAAATATCTTTGGACAATTCACACCAATTATCTAGTCCCATGTTAAGCAAAGCTTGTGTTATGGGTACCAGACAATGGATAAATATACATAAATACATATAAGACATCCAAGACTCAGGTACAGATGCCAGTGCTCATCACATTGACATCTGCCCCTAGCGGGATTCGAACCCGCAACCTCCGGTTTCGTAGTCAGGGCCTCTGACCACTAGACCAACAGGCCGTCTTTTATCTCGCGTATATTAATTTTACGCTTAGCTTTCCATAGTTTGACACTGAATCACTGCCATTTTTAGGTAGTAGTGATTTATCAAGAGGAAAGTTTATATAAAAGCCGGGGCGGATGGCTATATAGTTTGTCTATATTTTATAATAAAACATCCACATCTGTACTATCTATACTAATAATAATATAATAAAGAGGGAAGGTTATTTATTTAATTTAATAAAGAGGAAAGGGTCGCGCGTGTACCACGTCAGGGTAGGCATACATTTATACCATTGTGCCTATATGGAATGCACGCCCTTGGAAACGACTGGACCAATTTGAAAAATTCTTTTACTGTTGGGACGCTACACTATTCTCGAGTGAGATATATGAGTGGCTATATAATATTTAAAAAAAAAGAATCCGTGCGAAGCCGAGGCGAGCCGCTAGTATTATTATAAGTCTTTAAAATTTTATACTGTCACGTATTATACTGCGTTCTTACAGCTCCTTACATGAAGCCTTAATTCCATTATACTGTTAACGAAGTCACTAAAATGAAACAAGATAATGCGCTTTTTGTTAAAGTATGCAATATTATTGTATTTGTTAAAGCACGGGTGTTAAAGGGGAGAACGGGGAACAATGTACATTTAAGTATCTTTTTTCATATACAACAGAGCATCTCATTACAACGAGATTTTATAGACAGAACATTTCTCATTTGTCAGAAAAGTTACATTATTATATTTGCTAACACCGTTATGTTTATTATAATTTCTAATGCCTTCGCGTTTATTACACATTGGAATAGGACAATGGACTATTTTCTAACGCTAAACTTTAGCGTTAGACTATTGTCAGCTCATTCGTGCTACGATTATGGAAACTGTAAAGAATCCGAAACGTCATCAAATAAAATAAAATAAAAATACATGAGTTAAATCCGTAAATAGTTTATTCCAATATTTTTTCTAATCTGAAATCTACATTTTTGATGACGTCAAACCGCTATAATCAAATTAACCCTAGCAAATAGTAGGGCAAAACCATTAGCAACAGTGTCACCTAAACACTCAATGACTAGTGACAATTTAACAGCCACTGTTTATAGTGGTATGACGTCACTAGCAGCGTTTGGATGATTTGAGTCACAGATAATCTCAAAAATTTATAATTTATTTTCTTTGGAATATAAAAAGTTTAGGATCTAGGGCTTATTTAAGGTACATTTAACAATATTTTTTACAATCAATAGGTAGAACATTGGAATGAAACAACTATTAACGGATTTAACTCGCTTTTTTTTATTTTATTTTATTTGCTGACGTTTCGGATTCTTTAAAGTTTCCATAATCGTAGCACGACTGAGCTGACAATAGTCTAACGCTAAAGTTAAATCCGTTAATAGTTGTTTCATTCCAATGTGTAATAACCGCGAAGGCATCAGAAATTAATAGGTAGAACAGTTAAATTTTTCTAATAGGAAGCCAATTATAAGGTTTACCAAATATGCTTCAATTCTATTTTTTTCTGGGATTAAAAGTACCTACCTAACTAATCTGTTCTTTATTTGAATACCCAAACAACAAGTTATGTTACATTCAATACACGGGTACAAATCGCTTAACTCCACTTTCGTAGTCAAAACCCCACCACCAGGCGCGTGCAGTGACGGTCGCATACGTACTGCGTCAGGGTAGGCACTCCATACATTTATACAATTATGCCTATATGGAATGCACGCCCTTGTGTATAACATCCTAGCAGGTTTCGATCCCACTACCTCCAGTTTCGTAATCTGACTCTGACCACTACACCAACAGGTAATCTTAGTACTTACCTCGTTAATCTATACTTAATATTATAAAGCTGAAGAGTTTGTTTGTTTGTTTGTTTGAACGCGCTAATCTCAGGAACTACTGGTTCGAATTCAAAAAATATTTTTTTGTTGGATAGACCATTTATTGAGGAAGGCTTTAGGCTATATAACATCACGCTGCGACCAATAGGAGCGAAGAAACAGTGGAAAATGTGTAAAAAACGGGGAAAATATGAAGCCTTATGAAGAAGTGACTTTGACAGATCTTTGACGAAACAATCGGACGGGCAGGACGAAGTCTGCCGGGGCCGCTAGTGATTACATAAGATCCAAACTCCTAAATCAATATAATACTACCTCATCATCGTTGCGATACTCGGCTGAAACCGCCGCGTCACTCGCTTAATCGACGCTGAAGTGCTTTTGGCATGCCACCCTTCAGGTGTTATAGGGTTGACACCACCTAGAACGGGAATTAGGATAAAAAAAAATGTTTAGTCAGAATAATTTGTGATGCCTTCGCGGTTATTACACATTGGAATGAAACAACTATTAACGGATTTAACTCGCGTATTTTTATTTTATTTTATTAGCTACGCTAAAGTTTAGCGTTAGACAATAGTCTAAGACTATTGTCAGCTCAGTCGTGCTACGATTATGGAAACTGTAAAGAATCCGAAACGTCAGCTAATAAAATAAAATAAAAATACGCGAGTTAAACCCGTTAATAGTTGTTTCATTCCAATTGTTTAGTTAGATTATTAAGAAGTATTGGGTATATATTTTTTCCTTTTCTCGATCAAACAAAAATGAGTATTGGTTATGTCTTTTTTTCGGTTTAATGGAAAATGACAAAAATGAGTGTCAAAACAGCGCAGTAAGGGTCGCGTGTAGCACTTCAGGGTAGGCACTCCATTCCTTTATACCATTGTGCCTATATGGAATGCACGCCCTTGCAAAATAATTATAACGAATCAACTAACTTCACTTTATTTGCGAAATTTTTACAGAGACGTTACAATGTAAAATCACTTAAGTATTAGACTAACGTCAGCTCACTCGTGCTACGAATATGGGAGCTGTAAAGTTTTCGAAACGTCAGTGTCATAAGTTTGGTAGACGGGACATGTGATGTCTCGTCTGTATAAAAATTGAAAAGACGTGACGACAAAAAAAAGATATCAAGCCTATTCAAAAACAATACCTAATAATAAGTAATTAAAATATAGAATTAAATCAAGTAACTGTTAAAGTAGAAAATAAAAAAATTACTTGATCTTTCAATTTATAAGAAAACAAATAAATATACGATACATGTAACATCTGTCCCTCTGAGGATTTGAACCCAGTCACCCTTCACAGTCAAGGTCACAAAATAAACTTACAGATCATCAATAAAAACCTAAATAGAAAATAACAGTTAAAATAAAACAGCCGTAAAAAAACGAAATATCAGAAAATAGCAATAACACTTTACCATAAAAAGGCCCTGAAAATCTTTTTTTGATGAACAATAAAATTTTAGCGTTTTAAAATGTAAAGGAGATTTGAGAACATGTCTACCAAAACATTCCATTTATATTATGATCAATTTTTACTCGACGAAATGACAGTAAAATCGACCTTCATAAAATGACTCGCTCTAAGGAAAATCAAAAACAAATTTCGAAGTTTTCAATGTAACATCTGGTAACACAGTCGCCATTTGCATTTTAAACAGATTAAAATTTTAATCGATGCTTGATTGAGTTTAGATAACTTAATCTGTGGATAATTATTTGTGATACCTATTATATATTTTTTTATTTTTGATCCTGAAATAAAGCAACAATCATCAAAATAAATTAAATAAATACAGCAGAACTAACGGAATCTAAACTTTGTTTTATTGCTGTCATATTTTTAAATGTTTACACCAACTGGTACAACAATTTTAAATCGACGTACAATTCGTTTATTCTCAGAATCAAACAATTTTTTATTTTATTTATTTGCAACCCTTTAAAAACTACAATCCTTAAATAAATATGAGTAATGAAATTTCTATTTACACACCTACAAACAAAAAAAATGTTATTGAATTGATGAACATTTGAAATCAATTTATTTTGTTTATGTGTTATACTCGAATGCTTGTAACCAATAAATTGTTATGATTACAATAATCAATTTAATTTAATTATCTTAACAAATTCCCAATTCAAAGAAGCAACAAACTTTAAAACAAATTTAATCTTAATTATAAAATAACAAACAATCAGTCCCAAACAAAACTGAAACACATTTACTAAACGAGAAAGTCATCAACGAAAATCAAAAACAAATTACCAATTTGACATCTGGTAACCCTGCGAGCGGGCGCCATTTGCATTTAGAACAGATTAAAGAGCCTATTGGTGCCTAATTGCGTTTTTCAATGGCAAAGGGCCGGCCCTTTACAGCCCATCGTCCTGTCGAACCTCATCTACTTAATATATTTTAAAAATTGATCGTTTTTTGAGATACCTTGAATTATCATACTCGGAGACAGTAAATAAAATCGTTAAAAATGTCGCATTAAATAATCTTGTCGTTACCAATGGAAAATAGTTTGGGCACAGCGCCATCTTGTGATTGTGAGCGCCATTTGCATTTAGAACATAGAGCTTCATGATCATCATCAGCATCATCATCAGCCTATCGCAGTCCACTGCTGGACTTCGTTTGTACGTCACTGAGCTCGATCATCGGCTGCTTGCATCCAGCTCCTGCCAGCCATCTTACGCAAATCGTCACTCCACCTTGCCTGAGGACGTCCTACACTACGCTTACAGAACAGAGAGCTTATTAGTACCTAATTGTAGTACCTACTTTTAGTGAAAAAAGTAAATAAAATTGTTAAAAAGGTTGCATTTCATTTTGTGTAAAAAAAAAAATCTTGGCCAGTTGTTGTCTATGGAAAATAGTTTGCTCACAGTGCCATCTTGTAATATAGCCTACCTGTCTGAAAGCTCGCTTTTGTATTCCCACACGGTAGGTATTGTTCTCATTATATTTTTTCAGTGATAGGCACACTATTACGCAATCTCACTGAGAGTAAAAGAAAATAGCGGCCAAGTGCTGGTTGGATTCACGCACGAAGGGTTCCGTACCATTCTATTTCCGTACGGCAAAAAATTGTGTTTATTATTTGGGAGCCCTTACATAATTATTTTATTCTATTTTTTAATATAGCGGTAACATAAATACATTATCTGTGAAAATTTACAACTAACTAACTATCACAGTTTATGATATTATACAGTCTGGTGACAGACGGACGTAAAAACAGCGGAGTATCAGTAATAGCTTGTAATAGGGTCCCATTTTACTCTTTGTGTACGGAACCCTAAACATATCCTGCCGTAATACTGTTTTAATAAAGTTACTGCTTAGTTAATTGGAAATGTAGCTAAGAAGTGAAAATAACAGTATTACAGTACTAATAATCTCACTAACGCAAACAATATCACCTTAATAAAAACAATTAGAAGGGACAATGCCTATTTACAGAACTATCTGGAAATTCCCAAAAATGTACTTTTGCTGTAATTTGGTTTAGGTTACACGTAATTCGCTTTGTTAGTATAGAATTAACACGGAATGTCACTACGAGAATTTTATATTTGAAACGTGACTTAAATCCCTACTAATATTATAAATGCGAAAGTAACTCTGTCCGTCTGTCTGTTACGCTTTCACGCTAAAACTGGACCGATTTAAATGAAATTTGGCACAAAGAAAGTCTGGAGCCTGAGAAAGGACATAGGCTACTTTTTAACCGACTGCGAAAAAGGAGGAGTACCGCGCGGACGAAGTCGCGGGCAGAAGCTAGTACGATATAATTATTATTATACTACTTAACTAGGCTCTAGTAAAATAATGACATAGAATCTTAATACTTAGAATCAAATAATTTATTCAAAGATTCAAATAATTTATTAAATTCAAATTAAAAACTTACATGCAGGGTAATCCACTACGCAGGTTTCGTCAACTTAGTATTACAAATGTCATGATATCCACCGAAGTTTCGTCAAAATAGTTACCTAAAATAAAAACCATATACACATAAAAACCATAAACCATATACACATATACACACATGTTTTTGTTTTTCAAAGATGCTAAGTTAAGTACTTTTGTAAATTTAAATCCACGCACAGTATAAAGACGATGTAGGTACCTATTATATATATATTATTAAATGTTATGCAAAAGAAAGTCGTTTTAGTTACACTATTATTATAAGTTTAGAAACAGGAGACGGACATAAATCACAATTATAAAAAGGTAAAAGGAAAAGGTATTATAAATAGTGTCCACTTATCCCTGCCCGAAGAAAAAAATAAAAAGTTGCGCGTAAAATTTCTAAAGACAATTTCTAAAAACTTTACGAAAATATTATGGAAACATACCATCAATACCATCACAATGACAACAACAGTCAAATCGATTCATTAATGTAGACTTTTTTATGCCGGGTCCGTTAGTAATTATAATATATTATATTATAATATACAAAGTATAAGATAGTTTGTTAATAGTTACACTATTGTATTAGGCCTGGTACCAGTAAAATAGCTGTAAGTGAGTATAAATAAATAAAAAAGTAAAATAAAACGTTAAAATTATCAAAACGTCACCATAAAATGAATTAACACCATAAAATCCCTTACAACTGTTATTCCAGCTCATAACAGCTTTATAATTCTCGGCATCACTTCAAAATTAACGTCCCTTAATGGGTATAATCGACATTTTTCACAAATCCATCGTCACACCCTAAAGGAACTTTATTAAAAACATTTACAGAATCGCCTCCAAGTTCCAGCACTCGATTAGCAGTTCGTGGTGCTCGTCCATAAATTATTAACAATTCTCAAAGAGATTAAAATACCATTTCAACTTGTGAAATTACTTGGAAGTTGTTCAGTTTTTCGGCCCTGGGATGAATATGAAATTAACCTCAGATCGTTTGTTGTCGCGAGTCGAGATTTTCACCTTACAGCAGAAGACAGACTAACAAAATAACTGAGAATGAACACAATAAAAAAAAACTTTTGACAATATATATAATTTATAATACATACATACACACAATACATAATAATGTATTAATCGAGAAGGCATGATGTATAATGTTGATATATAAACATTGGAATGAAACAACTATACACGGATTTAACTCGCGTATTTTATTTTATTGGCTGACGTTTAGGAGCCTTAAAGGTACCATAATCGTAGCACGACTGAAATGACGACAGTCTTATGCTAAAGTGCATACAGTTATGCAAACAACCTTATCTACTAAATTACAAAATTTAAGTAGTACTGTTCTACTGTATGAAACATTTCTGTTTCATTATAGGTATAAATTAACTATTTCACAAAACAACTTTCAAAATTAATAATAAAATAACCCAGGCTGAACACAAGTTTTAAATAAGTTGTAAGAGTATTTAATCTTATACAACCTTTATACATCTCATATGGAAGTTATGTTGCTTGGGAAGGGTTTATTTTACCATGCTCTTTAGAGCGTGACTTACGCCCTAAAGAAGCTGAAAAACGCTCTTATACAACCTTTACACATCTCATATAGAAGTTGTGTGTTGCTTAGGGTTTATTTCGCCACAATCTTAAGAGCAGGATACAACACCTAAAAAAGGTGTGTAAGGTCTTATAACCTTTATAATAATATATCTCATATAGAAGTTTTGTTGCTTGGGTAGGGTTTATTTCACCATGCTCTTAAGAGCGGGATACAAGTCTTAAATAAGCTGTAAAGGCTGTGTAAGATCCGCTTCTATACAACCTTTATACATCCTAACTAATATTGTAAATGCGAAAGTAACTCTGTGTGTCTGTCTGTCTGTTACGCTTTCACGCTAAAACTACTGGACCGATTTAAATGAAATTTGGTACCAATATCCTTAAATAAGTAAATATTGTACGGAACAACACTTGACCGTATTTTAGGGTTCCGTATGTAGGGTAAAACGGACCCTATTAATGAGACTCCGCTGTCCGTCCTCTCGTCTATCTGTCACCGGGATGTGTCTTCTGAACCGTGATAGTTAATCACAGTGTATGTACTTCTTATATCAAAAAGAGGCACTGTATCTACACAGTGCCTCTGTTCGAAATAAAACCCGATAGTTTCTTTGGAAGCATTATTATTGAATAAATTTAAAGAGCCTATAATTATGTAAACTTAGGGAAATCTCGTTAGCGCGATACAGAAAGGCCGGTACAGCGCCATCTATACGTAACTTCTGAACTAACCCCAAACACAGAGTACAGACAGAATGTTTTCACAGATGACGTATTTCTGTTGCGGCTATTGGTACTAAAAACATAATAAAATAGATATTTAGGGGGGCTGCCATACTTGATTTCTTTGCCGTTTTTAAAGATAAGTAGCTTCTGCCCGTGACTTCATCTACGCACGATGAGTACTTTACAGAATATAGTTATAAAAATATAGCCTAAAATTATGTTATACTGATATATATATTATATAAGCCATATTATTGTTAAGTTTCATCAAAATCCATTCAATACTTTTTGCGTAAAAAAACATACATCCAGATATCCATAAATACTTAAAAACTTTAACGTTTATAATATTAGTATAGATGCTACTCACAGAACCCTTACAGGGTCCGGTTTACACTTGGTCGCCTTTTAGTCGTATACGCCACTTATTAAATTAGTAGTGTTTGTTTGCAAACAAATTATTTTTCATAACCTTTTACGGGTATAATCATTCTGTCTCCTGTTTCACGTCACTTACGCTACAAAAAGGTTTTATGAATTGTTTCATGAAGTAAATATTTCATATTCTTTTCTAAGTAATAACATTATTCGTTATTTAAATATTCTTGTCACAGCCTATACAAATTGATCGAAATTACTCGAGTTACTGGAAATAGAAGAGTGCTGTTTTGAGGAAAAAATATTAATAAACTCCAAATAGAATACATTAAAAATATTTCAATATGATTGATAAAATTAAGAGTACATTTATAAACGTTAGTATTCAGTAATTAAATAAAAAATACGATTACTATTCCATTTTTGCTACTTTAACGTTGCCTACACTGTCAGCCGCCATAAAAACAAAATGGCGGTGCTACCTTTATCTAACGGACTTTGATATGACCATATTCAGCCAATTTAAGGTGTCAAAAAAAGATTAAATTTTAATATTTCTCTTACATTGTCGTTTATTAGTTTTTCATGTTTTCCTGATATATAAGCTACTAGTTTTAGTTGGATTGAAGGTTGCATACTTTAGAATGTTTGCATATCTGCATCAAATGCATGATTTCGTGACGGACTCGTAAATCTTTGATGTTATGATTATGGCTTGTAAAACGACATGAAGTTATATTTTCGGAGTTTAAGGGAAAAGTTGCAATTCTTACCTTTACTTTGTATGTATTTTTGCAGCTTGTGTTTTTAAAATACTGTCGCGTCGTATAAAATATTTTGTTATGACTAAGATAATCAAATGACGTGAAGTTAAAAAAGTGGGTAAACAGTAGAATAATGAATATACCTACTGATATAAAAACCTTTTGTCATTGTATTAAAAGGTTTTTGGTTGTACGATATCCAATAGTTAATCAAAAAATAAAAAAAAATAATCATACACTGTTTTCAAGCATGTTTAGGTTTATGTGTATTATTAATCTTTGACCGCCAAATCTCAATATTCTACTTACCTAAACTTTCTTATAATTTCAAAAAAAAATACTGCTAGCGCTTAAACAACGGTTACTTATAAATAGACCTTACCACACTGCAATAGAGTTCACAATTGACTAAACAAGCAACTTTGAGTAGAAACCCCAAAATATAAGATTCAATTGAGATAAAGTAGAAATTTCGTTTGTCACGAAATAGTATGGGAGATAACGGGACAGGTAAGTCTGTATTGGTATTTTATTTATGAACTTGACAAAGGTCGCGATATTTTTGGCATCGCGATTTCGTTATGTTCAGTGATATTGTTTTATTTCAAAGTACCTTGGTTTCCATGACAACTGGATGGGGGGTCGTGTATCGAAAATAGAAGCACGTTCTGTAAAATGAGGTCTAGCTGTAATGTTAGAATGAGAAACAAGCTACTGGCCTGTGATGAGAGACAAGCTACTGGCCTGTGATGAGAGACAAGCTACTGGCCTGTGATGAAAGACAAGCTACTAGCCTGTGATGAGAGACAAGCTGCTGGCCTGTGATGAGAGACAAGCTACTGGCCTGTGATGAGAGACAAGCTACTGGCTTTTGATGAGAGACAAGCTACTGGCCTGTGATGAGAGACAAGCTACTGGCCTGTGATGAGAGACAAGCTACTACCTGTGATGAGAGACAAGCTACTGGCCTGTGATGAGAGACAAGCTACTGGCATGTGATAAGAGACAAGCTACTGACCTGTGATGAGAGACAAGCTACTAGCTTTTGATGAGAGACAAGCTACTGGCCTATGATGAGAGACAAGCTACTGGCCTGTGATGAGAGACAAGCTACTGGCCTGTGATGAGAGACAAGCTACTGGCCTGTGATGAGAGACAAGCTAATGGCCTGTGATAAGAGACAAGCTATTGGCCTGTGATGAGAGACAAGCTACTGGCCTGTGAGGAGAGACAAGCTATTAGCCTGTGATGAGAGACAAGCTACTGGCCTGTGATGAAAGACAAGCTACTGGAATGTGATGAGATAGAAAAAATAAGATAAGATAGAAACTGAACAATTCACAGCCAATCTAGTCCAAGCAAACTAAATATATATAAACTTCCTAACAAGTTACTTTACTTCGGAAACTTGGTAAATATAATAAAACACAAAATTACATTTCGTTACTTCACTAATCGTCGGTTCTGGAAACTTCTGACAGTCGTTATCAAGATTCCTTCGAAATATTCCTAAATTAATTTACGTTTTGAATGTTTTCTTTGTGAAATTTAATTTTAAATTTTGTCCTTTTAGAGATTTGATTTTGTGGCCTAATTTTTTTCTGTAGTTTTTATTATAGTTTTAGTATCTAAATTATATTAGTTCAATAAAAATATATCAAAATTTAGAACATTATTTACTTAAATTTTGTTGCTAGTTAAATTTAATACATAAGGCAGTTTGCATAACTGTATAAATCACTTTCGCATAAGAATATTGTCAGCTCAGTCGTGCTACGATTATGGAATTTGTAAAGGTTCCAAAACGTCAGCAAATAAAATAAAATACGCGAGTAATCCGTCTATAGTTGTTTCATTCCAATCTGTAATAACCGCGAAGGCATCAGAAGTTATAACGTTAATGTAACTTTTGTAGATATTTTCAAAAATTACCTGGATATTGGTGTGGCAATTAATTTTGTATAAATAAATTGTACCCAAGACCATGACAAATGTTCCAATATATAAATAGGCTGTGTTTATCGTAAATTCGAAATGCCTATGCGGTCGAAGCTAATTCACTGCCTTTTAATTACTGGGGGTGACGCTTGTCTCCATTTGTTATCAGTACCAATTGAGACAGCTTCCCTTGTCACTGCTGTGGTAAATTCACACAGACATAAAACGACGTATAAACCATTAACTTAGTATAAAATGGAACCGTATTTCAAAGCAGTTAAGGTGCAATTTGGTTAGGAAATAATGAAAATTAAGTGGGGTACATTGGGGTAGATACCGTTATAAATTTTGTCTTCAAAACAATCCTTTGACATTTTGTCTTATTGGGTTGTTACGTCTGTTTTTGTTAAATACCTTTGTTTTTACGTCTTATATATTTAGGTACTTTGCGTTGAAAGGATATTTAATTAAATTTAAATTTAATTAGGAATTCGTATTGACTTTGTTTTAATTATTTCGTATATGCGAACGAGTTCTGGTGATATTTGTTTTATATTTCATTGCTTTGCAATTTTCATTTTAAATGTTAAAATTTCCTTATTACTTCGTTTTCAGTTATATTGTTTTTTATCTCGTTAAATTTTTAATTAATTGGCAGGTAAGTAAATACAAATATATATATATACATAGGTATCTCCATTTTTTTCATACTTGTATGTAATATATTTATAACTCTAGAACTGCTGAACCGATTTAGCAGAAAATTAGCAAGGAGGTATCCTCGCTAATTCTCCGAGAAGGACATAAGATGATTAAATCTATACGGAATTGTAACATAATACTAATTAAAACCTGTGACCTTTCGTTTTGCGGATAAGGTTTAAAATAACCATAATGATCAAATAATAATTATCATTTACATACATCAAAATATAACACCTTTTCTTATCAACGTGTCTAAAATCCAATTACCAGCCACGATCAAATGGAACAAACGATTTTATACTTTCCCAACCTTTCTTTGAGAACCTTACCCAAAATGTATTTACAAAACAAATTACTGTCGGCACAGGCCTTGATAACCGGTAATCTTAGAATTAAGGAAAAAACACGATTCCAACAGAATTACCCTTCCACACCCTCCGCGCTAAAACCGGCCTAAATTAAATAAAGAAACTTTATTCCAAATTCAACTTAATTTCCATAACGCTAAGGCCTAATACAACTAATTAGACACCTTGTTAATATTATGTTTTGCTAATTTGAGTCTTATGAGTCTACAATAAAGTCGAAAAGGGTGTTTGCGGTTAGTTGATAATTAAAGGATATTATGAAAATGAAGTTAATCCATTATGGGTGGAATTAGAATCCACTCAGGATCATTAATTTTGTTGGTTTGTTTATTTTATTTTGGATTAATTCAGTGAGATTCGCCTAAAGTTTGGGAACTGTTAGGTTTGCTAAAGGGATTATAAATAATTTTACCTGACAAAGGTAACTTATATATCGCACACCTAGATATAAAGAGAGCTAACTCAAAAAAGGTACTTTTTCAGGAGAGGCGAGAAACTGATTAATATGTCCATATGCACGCATGAGTTTTCTGTATAAATTTATACTTTTTATAATAAAGCTAGCAGGCCTATATTAGCTGAAATCTGTTTTAGTGTAGGTGGGGTTCGCTGGAATCCGATGGTGTGCATAACTCAAATCTTCCGGTTTTTGAGTTAGATCCCTTTAGATCTAGGTGTGCGATATGGACCTTGAATTTTCATAAAGTTTTCATACTGGCTTATGTACGGAATTAGTCAAACTTACTTAATTTAACTTTAGGTATTACGTATTTTACATTTCATTGTGTAAAGTTATCTCAGAAAGTTGAAGTATTTGTAGGGATTTCTAAGTTAAATACGTTGTTTAAGCTCCATATCCAAATCAAAATATATTTATTCAATTTAAGCTTATACAAGATTTATATGAAGGTCAAAACATACCACCGTTTCCGAAAAACCTCTCTTTTTCAAAATATGTAATTACTATTTATTCTTAAAAACTAAATTATTAGAGAAATATTCTTAAATAACCTTACTCTCTTATTTTGGAAAGAAACAATTACAACGGTTTTTTATTTAACTTGCTGACATTTTGAAAACTTTACAGCTCCCGTATCCATAGCCGACAGCGCTGACAATAGTCCAACATAAAATACACGTGTTAAAACCGTTATAATTCTTTCATTCCAATATGTAATAACCGCGAAGGCATTAGAAATTATAACTTTTTGTATCAAGTAGGTATTACATTTTAACTGCATGCTAGCCCTGCTAATTCTAATAAAATCACTAACAACAGGTATATAATCAATGGTACAATACACTGCTATCAATATCACCTTGGTGGAATTAATATAAATCCACGATGTGCTTACGACTAAGGTTACTTAATAGCTATCAGACACGCCATTCTTACAGTGAAACAAAAACAGTAGGAAACGTCCATGCATTCTTACAAACATTTTCGTTTATAATATCAATGTTAAAGCTGAACGTTGGCACCAAAATGTATGGGATTTGACATCCGCGAACGACTGTCACATACGTCACAAACGTTCGCGTATGTCAAATCCCATACATTTTGGTCGTTTCGTTTAACGTTAACGTTGAACGTTGGCACCTTGTCTACGCCCCAATAAGAACTAGTAAGGATTTCGGAAAATTTTTAGCGACTTTGTTTTATGCTATAAAGTGAATTACAGCTATTCTTACATAGTTAAAAGTTATACCTACGTAGCTAGCTAGATAAGCCTGCTACGAATATAGAAACTGTACTCGTAAATACTCAAGTAAAATTCGCTAGAATTTCTTAATTCAATAGGAGGAGGAGTTCCACGCGGACGAAGTCGCGGACAGAAGCTAGTACATTATAAACTCAAGTATCCATGTTTCATGCCTTATTTATGAACCAACTAAGCAAACCTAACGCTAATTATCTAAAACAATGCCTACGTGCTACGCCGTAGCTCAGCGTAGACGTCTACGAATTTCTCGTAGCACACGATATAATGTCAACGTGGCTACGCTTACTGGGCCTCTATTCGGGAGTCATATGTATGTTATATGATTGTTTGCTCTTTTAGACACTAGCTTTCGCTCGCGACTCCGTTTGCGTGGAATTAGTAATTACGACACCATTACTTATTCATACAACATTTCATACCCCCCTTTAACCCTTTAAAACCCATTTTAAGTACCCTATGTCATTTCTTAGGCTCGACACTATGTACCAATATTCAAATCGGTTCAGTAGTTTTAGCCTAAAAGCAAGACAAACGGATAGAGTTAAGTAAGTACCTAACCCGCATTTATAACATTAAAGATTGACTGAAGAGTTTGTTTGTTTGAACGCGCTTATCTCAGGAACTACTTTTAATTATTTTTTTTTGTTGGATAGACCATTTATCGAGGAAGGCTTTAGGCTATATAACATCACGCTGCGACCAATAGGAGCAGAGAAACAGTGGAAAATATGTTAAAAATGAGGCAAATTATTATATAAAGAACTAGCTGTGCCCGCGACTTCGTCCGCGTGGAATAGTAATTCTTCATAAGACTTCAATTTTTCCCCGTTTTTTACACATTTTCCACTGTTTCTTCGCTCCTATTGGTCGCAGCGTGATGTTATTGAATTGGAACCAGTTGTTCCTGAGATTAGCGCGTTCAAACAAACAATCAAACTCTTCAGCTTTATAAATTATAATATTAGTAAAGATAACTATTCCACGCGGACGAAGTCGCGGGCACAGCTAGTGTAATCTATGCCTGTTTACTCCCGAATAGCTGTTTCTTGCTTCTTGCGTAATTTTCTACAAATGTAAGTTACATTTCCTAGAAACGTAAACTATTTTAGAGGAATCCTGTAAACAAGATAGCGTGAATGTGGAAATTGAGCCAAGTTCGTCACAAACTATGTTAAGAAGTCACAGTTAGTAGTACTATATTTTAGATGTAAAAAGGTGCCAAGTTTAATTTCATAAATTATAATTATTGTATAATAAGCTCTTTTGATTTTTTTTAATGTTCCGCTTACAATCTTTATCCGCTGTTACATTGAATAGACAATAGGTAAACGTTGAAAACCGTGTGACACAACTAGTTTTGATACAAAATTACTTATATAATGAACTAGTAGTCCTCCCCGGCTTCGCACGAATCCCTATTTTTTTCAAAATATTCTATAGCCTATGTTACTCAGGGCGAACGTAGCTTCCCAACAGTGAAAGAATTATTAAAATCGGTCCAGTACTTTTTGAGCCTATTCATTACAACCAAACAAACAAATTTTTCCTCTTTATAATATTATTATAGATAATTAGTTAGTTTATTTACGTTCAAAAATATCTCAAAACGGTTCATATTATATAATATACACCATATATTACTTAGTCTTATCAGGTCTATTTACTTTCCAATAATCACACATTATAATTAGGTACATTTTTATATCAAATTATATAAATAACCTTTCTAAAGCCTTCGCGATTATTACTCTCGCATTATTTTAGCGTTAGCCTATCGTCAGCTCAGTCATGCCACTAATATGGGAGCTGTACAGTATTCAAAACATCAACCAATAAGATAAGCGAGTTAAATCCATTTATAGTTGTTGTCAATGAGAACTATGAACTGTATTAATGAAAGCACTGTTGATCGATAGAACAGAAATATATTGAGAGAGTGGAATACTTGATTATACACTGTGACAAAAGTTAAAATAATAAAATATCAAAAATAAACATCAGTACAAAAAAAACATAATTATAAACAAGTGTAAAAGTCATTGGAATGAAACAACTATTAACGGATTTAACTCGCGATTTTTTTTTTTTTTATTATTATTTTTTTTTCGCGCATTTTTATTTTATTTTATTAGTGTAAAGGTCGCTACCAAAGAGTTCGCGACAGTTGTATGTATATATGTAAACTCTTTATTGTACAGCAACAAAACAAAATAATACATAAACGAAAACACAAAAACGTACAAAGGCGAACTTATCCCTTTAAGGGATCTCTTCCAGTTGTCATTCCAAAGTAGACTTTTGTTCTCGAGACTTGGCATATGCGCTGCCGTGCTCCTCAAATCCAGATAGTTCATGTATGAGGTTTGTATGTATGACACGTTTTGGATGTTAGTTGGATTTTGGGTAAATGTAGGTTTCCTGCCACTACATTAAAAAACTACATTAAATGGTCCATAAAGGTTACAAGGCCACTGTGGCTTATTAATATACTAGATTTTGCTCGCGACTTTGTCCGTGTTGAAAATAAATGATTCTCATCCCTACTAATATTATAAATGCGAAAGTAACTCTGTCTGTCTGTCTGTCTGTCTGTTACGCTTTCACGCTAAAACTACTGGACCGATTTAAATGAAATTTTGTACAAAGAAAGTCCGGAGCCCGAGAAAGAACATAGGCTACTTTTTAACCGACTTCAAAAAAGGAGGAGTTCCACGCGGACGAAGTCGCGGGCAGAAGCTAGTATTGAATAAAAGTACATTTAAATACATAGGTATTTAATGATAATTGCTAACGCTTTATTCCATTAATTCCTAATGATACGACTAACGGATTTAACTCGCGTTACATATTTTATTTGCTGACGTTTTACTTCAACGTTAGACTTAGGTATCAACTAGGTCACTACAAATATGGAAACTGCAAAGTTTTCGGAACATCAACAGTTTCCCGTTTAATTCAAACATATAAAAAGCATACCCGATAAATTGTAAAAAGTCTTCAATACAAAATCCAATAGAAAACTACATTACAAAACTATAATAAAATGTGCATTTCTCAAACCACACAGCAATCGAGTGCCTGTTTTACGGCACACCCGTTACGGCACGTGTCGTACACTACAGCTACAGCCTCCCCGTTACGGCACGTGTCGGCACAGCCTTAACTTATTCTAACTGCACAGGCATTCACTTAGATGTGAAAAAAAAAATTACTGCACAGCTGCTAGGAAAGGTTGTGTTGACTATATTTACTAATATTATGAAGAGGAAAGGTTTGTTTGTTTGGATTGAATAGGCTCCAAAACCACTTGTCCGATTTGAAAAATTCTTTCACTGTTAAAAAGCTACACTATTCCCGAGTGACATAGGCTATAAAAAAAGGGATCCGGGCAAAGCCGGGGCGGACAGTTAGTCCCTTATATAACACTAGCTTCTGCCCGCGACTTCGTCCACGTGGAACTCCTCCTTTTTTGCAGTCGGTTAAAAAGTAGCCTATGTCCTTTCTCAGGCTCCAGACTTTCTTTGTACCAAATTTCATTTAAATCGGTCCAGTAGTTTTAGCGTGAAAGCGTGACAGATAGACAGACAGACAGACAGACAGAGTTACTTTCGCATTTATAATATTAGTAGGGATACTAGCTGTCCGCTACGCACGGACCCCTGTTTTTGTTTTCAAAATTTAATGTAGCCTATATATATAATTCACGAAAAGTGTAGCTTCCCAACAGTGAAAGAATTTTTAAACAGGTCTAGTAGTTTTGGAGCCTATTCAATCCAAACAAATAAACAAACCTTTCCTTTTTATTAAATTAGTATGGATAACGACCCGGCTTCACACGGCTATAAAACTTCCCCTTGAATAAGTCTACTTGTATCTATTAAAAGAAACGGCTTCAAAATCTGTGCGTAGTTTAAAAGATTGAAAAATGAAAAGTTTTGACTTGACAGTGACTTTGTTTTATACTATGTAGTGATGATAATTTATAACGTCTTCGCTGTTATTATACATTAGAATGAAACAATTGCAATTTAACTCGATTATTTTATAGTAATAACCGCGAAAGCATTAGAATTTATTATGTTCAAAAAGTTTATGAAAAACATCAACTTAAATCTATGAATAATGTATCTGTAATAATTTCTGATGCCTTTACGGTTATTACACATTGGAATTAGCGTTAGACTATTGTCAGCTCAGTCGTGCTACGATTATGGAAACTGTAAAGAATCCGAAACGTCAGCTAATAAAATAAAATAAAAATACGCGAGTTAAATCCGTTAATAGTTGTTCATTCCAAAATGTATCTGTAAATTAAAAATTAATATTTTAATTATCTGGTACCTACTTAACTGTTTAAGTCAATAGTACTGTGACTATCATTACGTACCTACATCAAATGCGTATTCGGCACATCGAAAACAAATTTAAAATTTCAAAAAAGAAAAAACGTCTACACAGACGGCCGCTTAAATATCAGGTTCACTGAACCTTAAAGCAGATTGTGAAAAGTGCAGCTTTTAAAGCGTAAATATTTTCGTGACGTAACACAATTATGTAATGGCGGCCTCGTACAAAATGGCGGCCGAGCAGAGCGTGAAATGTTTAAACCACTTGATTAATTACTTAGCCACAGGTTTAAATAAAAAATGTGTTTTTGGGATCCTTGCTCGAAACATTTTTAACATTTCACGTGTAATAAAAACGCTATTTATTTCAAATACAAGCATTTATATCCCACTAGCTGTGCCCGCGACTTCGTCCCCGTGGAATAGTAATTCTTCATAAGGCTTCATATTTTCCCCGTTTTTTACACATTTTCTTCGATCCTATTGGTCGCAGCGTGATGTTATATAGCCTAAAGCCTTCCTCGATAAATGGTCTATCCAACAAAAAAATAATTATTAAATTCAAACCAGTAGTTCCTGAGATTAGCGCGTTCAAATAAACAAACAAACTCTTCAGCTTTATAATATTAGTATAGATTATCTATAATATTATAATAATTATTATAGATTCTGATTCTGTGTTTTACGCCCTTAGTAAGTTGTTTTTTTTTTTTTAATCTTGATACTCCCCTACGTTACAAAATGAACCCTTATGCAAAATGTCAAGTTTCTAGCCCTTAAAGTTTAGGTCCTGCGTTGATATGTCAGTCATTTGTCAGCTTTTCCTTATATTTTGTTGAAGGTTTTAAATCAATGTAGACAATATAGTTACCTAACTTAAAGAATTGATTGGAAATAAATAATCCTAACTAATATTATAAATGCGAAAGTAACTCTGTCTGTCTGTCTGTTACGCTTTCACGCTAAAACTACTGGACCGATTTAAATGAAATTTTGTACAAAGACAGTCAGGAACCTGAGAAAGGACATAGGCTACTTTTTAACCGACTGCAAAAAAGGAGGAGTTCCATGCGGACGAAGTCGCGGGCAGAAGCTAGTACAAAATAAACTTAACTATCTACCAAATATACTCGTACTTATTTTATACTTACACAACATCACTTATACCGATTAATTTTAAAACCTATAATCAACTAAAACGTTTTCTCGTAGGTACCACAACATTGTGTTTGGTTAAAATGCAAAGCGATAACAATTTAATGACAGTAATTCCATCTGGGATCTTAAACTTAACTGTGTTTTGGAACGAAATAACTATTATATAATGGATTTAATTCGCGTATTTTATTTTATTTGCAGACGTTACGAAAACTATCATTGAAATGTGTAATAACCGCGAATGCATCAGAAATTATTACCATAACTGTATTTTTAAAAATATTCCTATAATAATTTCTGATGCCTTCGCGGTTATTACACATTGGAATGAAACCACTTAACGGAATTAACTCGCGTATTTTATTTCAATTGGCTGCCGTTTCGGAGCCTTATAGTTTCCATAATCGTAGCACGACTGAGCTGACAATAGTCTTATCCTAAAGTTTATAGTTGTTTCATTCCAATGTGTAATAACCGTGAAGGTATTAGACATTTTAACACATCTACTGCTTCAAATGACGTTAGTTTACATGTCAAAATACAATGCAACCTGTCTTCATCGAAAACAAACAAACAAACAAACTAACCTTGACTACATCAATACCATATATCAATAACGGTTTTCCCTAACACATCAGCTGTCAAACCGATACAATCGTGACACCGATCAATTGTCAAAATTGAATGTATAACGTTATCGCGACGTGTCTGTCGACTGTCAAGTCAAGATGGTCGTAAGTCAATGTGACCTTTATTGTGATGGCAAGTTTATGTTTTGGAATGAAACAAATATTAACGGGTTTAACTCGCGTATTTTTATTTTATTTTATTTGCTGACGTTTCGGATTCTTTACAGTTTCCATAATCGTAGCACGACTGAGCTGACAATAGTCTAACGCTAAAGTAAAATTTAGCTAAAATAAAATAAAAATACGCGAGTGAAATCCGTTAATAGTTGTTTATTCCAATGTGTAATAACCGCGAAGGCATCAGAAATTATTAAGTTTATATTTTCCTTAGATAGCTAATGAGGGCTACAATCGATACGTAATTTGAAGAATGAGGTCCAGCTGTCATGTCACCGATGAGAGGTGCAACATGACAGCTGGACCTCAAGTCATTCTACACGACGCGGATGCTTGTCTAGCAAATGAAAAACAATGGCGGTTCCCATTTTATAGTAAGTATGCCAGCCCGCGACTTCGTCTGCGCACGATGAGTACTTTACATAATATATTAAAACATATAGCCTGTATGTTATTTTATGTATAAGCTATATTATTGTAAATTTTCATCAAAGTCATTCGGTAAAAGTGTGAAAGAGTAACAAACATACATTCTCGCAAACTTTAGCGTTTATAACATTAGTAAGAATACAAAGATATGGAAATTTTGTATTAGTTAATTTTCCATATATCACCCTTAAAACATATAATGTATATTGCAAGTTTTCAAATATATTTCTTAGGTTTACCCTAGATTTTAGGTTTTATGTATTCATTTAACTTTGTAGTTAACTTGTAGAGAATGTCGTATGGCATAAGTCCGCCTTTTGTACCTAGTTTAGTTCATGTGCGTAAAAAAAAAAGTATATAGAGGTATATAATAATTTCTGATGCCTTCGCGGTTATTACACAAAAAAAAAATACGCGAGTTAAATCCGTTAATAGTTGTTTCATTCCAATATATTATAGGTATATATTTATAAATAAGCAACTTTTTGTGAAATAGGCTTCTAAATAAATTATTCATATTTTAAATTATTTAATGTTATGATTTGAATAATTTTCAAATTATGCTTGCCCGTTTAGCTGATTAAGCATCGCTTAAGAGTTATAATTGCAGCTTAAATATTTACTGCTTCTGTAAGCGCGATAAGAGTGCTTTGCAACCAATTAAGGCTACTTGCTGTATAATTATATTATTAATCTGAAATAATATTTTTCAATATTATGTTGGAATGTTTTTGAAAAGGTTAATGAATATTGTGGTTTACTTACATTTTCAATCAATAATAATTTGATATTAATTTAATCATTTAATCTGAATTAAACAAAGCTTTTGCTGTAATTATAAACATCCCTACTAATATTATAAATGCGAAAGTAACTCTGTCTGTCTTTCTGTCTGTTTGTTACGCTTTCACGCTAAAACTACTGGACCGATTTAGATGAAATTTGGTACAAAGAAAGTCTGGAGCCTGAGAAAGGACATAGGCTACTTTTTAACCGACTGCAAAAAAGGAGGATTTCCACGCGGACGACGTTGCGAGAAGAAGCTAGATAATAATAAACACTTGAAACGATTACTACCCACTAAAGTTATGGTCTCGTTTAGTCCTGTTATTCTTATAGTTTTATCTAGATTTGTTTATTTTACATCATCATTATTTTTCTAGCAACCTCTACTGTACTTACATAGCTTTCCAACAGGTGCGTGCATTCTGTACAGGCACAATACACTTATGCCTACCCTAAGGCCTACGCATTCTCTAACTCCACAGCAACTAGTCCTAACTGCTAACATCCAAAACTTTCACAGTATATATCCCACTTATATTACACTTAAACCATTTAACAAAAAAGAACCCTAGAACAGATTAACTGCTGATATCACCCGATAGAATCACCGATATACAACTAATGGCTGTATATACCCGCTTTGTAGTCCATCAGGTCATCAAAAGGTGAAATCGACCAGCGAGTAGTTATTATACCACTTAAACCTGCAATTTAACACTACACCTAAATACGCCCTTTGCAAATGTAAACTGCTGTAATTAAACAAGAGTTGGCTTCATGTGCGTGCATTTTATGTAGGCACAGTATCATAAGTATATGGAGTGCCTACATGAGCACACGCCAATGCACGCACCTGGTTAATGTCTATATTGTCTATGGTAAATTGTTATGATTTTTAATGGGTTAATTTTAACTTCAAGTTTATTCAAAAATGAAATCTATATTAATATAATTACTACATAGCATACTTATATACTTATAATAAATTAGCTGTCGTAAAACTACGCAACAGATTTGAAGCAGTTTTTTAATAGGAATAATAAGTCAAGAAGAAGATTTATAGTATCTATGCGAAGTCGCGGCGGGTCGCTAGTATTAGATAAAATAATGAAGATGCTGAAGTAATTACTGACATATTTACTGTAATGACTGATATACAGACTGAAATTTTACACAGCTGTTCAATGTGTTCCTTTAAAACGTAGGGGAACAACACTAAGAAAGGATTTTTGAAAATACACTCCTTAAGGGATTTTCTAACGGATTATAAATAAATGGCTTCCGGAGATTAAAAGCGATGCCGTTAAAATTAATGCCCTGATTTGAGAAAGTAAATGTTTCACGTTCATTTCCTTTAAGATTATTTCAGTTAATGGACATTTTCAGTTAATTAATCAATTAAATCGAAGCGAAAGCTTTTCGCTAACGATGATTGCTTAGAGAAATCATAGAGAACTGTATTTATTAAGTTTGATGCCTTCGCGGTTATTACACATTGGATTGAAACAACTATGAACGGTTTTAACTCGCGTTTTATTTGTATTTTCTGACGTTTCGAAAACTTTACAGTTACCATATTCGTAGCACGACTGAGCTGACGATAGCGTAACGCTAAAGTGAGTGTTGGTAGTGTAGAGTCTACCAAGACTTACTTTAGCGTAGTGTAGTGGGGTGAACGTTAGTATGGTGTCAGGGTAGGCAGTTCATACATTTGAATGCCTGTATGGTATGCACGCCCTTGGTGTAGACTGTCGTCAATATTATTAGTAGATAAGAACTAACATTTTTACATATGTTTTTTTTTCATTTATTGCAGTCGTCTGGTATTCGTTAATATTAGCTATTTGGATAGCTAGTAAATATTTGGATAATAAATTGATCCCCACATATCTATTCTAATATTATAAAGCTGAAGAGTTTGTTTGTTTGTTTGTGTGAACGCGCTAATCTCAGGAACTACTGGTTCGAATTGAATTTTTTTTTTGTTCTATAGACCAATTATCGGGGAAGGCTTTAGGCTATATAAAATCACGCTGCGACCAATAAGAGCGACGAAACAGTAGAAAATGTGCAAAAAACGGGGGAAATAATTATATGACTGTTCTATTCCACGCCGATGAAGTCGCGGGCATAAAACAAACTTCAACTGCTTAACCAGTAAACTTTAACGAACAGAAACATTCCCATTCATATTACACACATACGAACCGTGAAAACTAATAAAACGAAATATCATTCCCAATTACTGTCGCCCAGTTTAACAATCCCCATACGAGTATTAAATTTACCTCAATAGTCCCGACACCGTATTTTGTTCCCTCGGGACGTAATAACGTTATCCTTGTATCTGTGGGGGTGTATTTTTTTAGGCGTCGACTTACCTCGTCAATGTCAACACGCTAAGGGTTGTTTTTCGAAGGGAATGTTCAAGAATTCCACCCGAAAATTTGGGTTAAATTTATTTAAGAAAATTGACGTCTCGTAAATAGGTACGCTTCTGTTATATTATAAATAGGTAGGTAGGTATTTTATATCGTCCATCTTTATTTATTTATTCTTTATTGCACAAAAAAAAACTTATTATTGTACAAAAGGCGAGCTTAATGCCATACGGCATTCTCTACCAGTCAACCTTTGAGATGAACAGAGAGCATGTGTAGGCGCAAACAAATAATACACTTAATATTATGATCCATAGTTAAATCCCCGAAGGCATCAAAAATAACCAAAACTTATCACTTGACCAGACAACAATTCCATATTTCATTTAATTTTATTGTCCTAAGCTTATTAGGTCCGTTACCCCTATGACCTAACTAGGGTCACTGATTTTACTCCTCCCAACGACGAACTCGCGCGCTAGTCGGCGCTACGCTGTAGACTTGTCACTTTGAAATTCGACGTACTAGACAACCAGCTGATGGTTACCGCGAAATACAAGTTTTACCCCCAGGCTAGAAACCTCAGGCTTACAGGCCAGATATTTTCTTGTTAAAATGCAGTCGAATGCTTGCAAAGTGCAGTTTCAACAATAGGGTGTCTACACTAAACACACAGTCTGAGTTTAACACGTCATTGACGGCTGGTATTCTCAGTGTATACTTTGCTTTCTAGTTTCTGTCTAGTGTTGTCAAAAGGACTCGATTTCGAAGCTTTCTGCAGTTGTGGAGTTTGTGACATTCCTTTAGGCTATACGCCCTGAAGGCTCTCAGCTAAAATACTAGTAGTAGCTGGACGTATAAAGTATTGTAAGTTCATACTTATATGCCTAACAGCTTCTTTATATTATAAATAGCTTCTGCGCGCGACTTCGTCCGCGTGGAACTCCTCCTTTTTTGTAGTCGGTTAAAAAGTAGCCTATGTCCTTTCTCAGGTTCCAGACTTTCTTTGTACCAAATTTCATTTGAATCGGTCGAGTAGTTTTAGCGTGAAAGCGTAACAGACAGACAGACAGAGTTACTTTCGCATTTATAATATTATATAGTAGGGATAACTAACTGTCAGCACGGATTCCTTTTTTTTATAGCCTATGTCACTAAGGAATAGTGTAGCTTCCCAACAGTGAAAGAATTTTTATAATCGGTCCAGCCGTTTTGGAGCCTGCTCAATCCAAACAAACAAACAAACCTTTCCTCTTTATAATATTAGTATAGATTTCTGATGCCTTCGCGGGTATTACACATTGGAATGAAACAATTGTAACGGATTTAACTCGCGTAATTTTTATTTTTATTTGATTTGCTGACGTTTTGCTACAGTTACTAGCTTCTTTATACTTTTTCACTGTAATCTGTACAATTGTCAAGGTATTGTTAATAATAATAGTAACTTTAATTTCCTCGTTATTAGTATAAAAGATAAAAGTGATAATTTCTGATGATTTCAAGGTTACACAGTGGAATGAAACAACTAAAACGGCTTTAACTCGCGTATTTTATTTTATTTCCTGACGTTTTGTAAGCTTTACAGTTCCAAGACAGTAATTTGAGAAGAAAACAAACAAATTTAAAGATAGAAAATACAGAAACAATGACACGTCTGTCACTAATTTAATAGACAGAAAAGCCACTTTTTTACAAAATCGAACTAAGACATCCTCCTTTCAGAGTTAATTGTACCTAATAAAAAACTCAATTCGTAACACAATAAGAACTTCTTTCTCACAAAGCGTCCATTATTAAAATAGTCGGAGAGCTGGCACCAATTTTTGGGTAGGTATTTGAGAGAAGCTGAAACTTGTCAATTTGAAAAAACTTTATTTCTTACGTAAATGTTAATATGTGACTAAATCCTCTGGCTTATTATTTAAATATACAAATATAACATAATATCAAAATAAAACATTGCCTCAATAATATTTAAAAAAAAAAATTTTTGAGGTACCTATCTAAATGGTCCTATTTTTTTGAGCAGATCTGGCTAGTAAATAGTTCTAGCTAGATCTGCAGTTCCGTTTTGGGGTATAATAGAAAATCTGTATGACTATTGGAATGAAACAACTATGAACGGATTTTGATTTAATAAACTTTAGCGTTAGACTATTCGGCTCAGTCGTGCTACGATTATAGTAACTGTAAAGAATCCGAAACGTCAGCCAATACATAAAATACACTAGTTAAATCATTCATAGTTGTTTCATTCCAATGTGTAATAACCGCGAAAGCATCAGAAATGATTAGCTATCTGACTACTTTTCAGCTCGCTGCAAATACTCAAAAATTGTCGCCAGCTCCACAGATACTCTGTACAAGGAAACAGGGTTCCTCAGAGTTAGGCAGCTATTCATCAGCAATGCAGTTGTCAGAGTCCACAAGAGTATTGCGAAGTCTCCTCTGAAAGATTCCATTATGAGCCGACGAGTGTATCGCGTACCAGTACCCTACGTCAAAGCGGCGCATGCTAAACGCTCTGCTAGTTTCATACACCCTTTTGTGTACAATGCAGTTTGCAAAGCTTGTGATCTGAAAGCTCGTACCACATACAGAGTTAAATTAATACTAAAGCAATGGCTTGCTACTCTCACATATAACGACACTGAAGACATTCTGCGATCGTGCAGTTAGGAGTACACAATCACATGCTCAACTCTATTCCCGAGCATACTACATCATCATGCAAGATATCTCGCTTCACACACACACACGTACACACACACTCACACACACACGCTTAATAGCATACACACAAAACAGCATGGCAGTTGTGTAAATTTAAAATTATTATTCTTTTTTTTTAAAAAAATCTGTTTGTTTTATATTAATATTTATTCTTCAAAAAGATCTTAGTCACTTTAATTGTCTTAAAGTGTATTGAATATGTAATTGTCAAAATTGTAAACCGACTCAGTGGGTCCCAAGATACAGGCTCAGCCTAGTTTGGCACTCACCGGATATTTTGTCTGATCTATGTAACTGTTTATACTGGTATGTTAATAAATTATTATTATTATTAGTATTATTATTATTAGCTCTCGGAAAAAAAGACTGAATAAAAATGAAACCCAATACAGTCTATTAGCGAAAATTGAAACTTCTAAATAAAGGGCCGGTGGTAGAATTATTATGCCAGTAAAGAAAGGACGAGTAAGAAATATTAGCGGGGTTGTAACCCAATTTGGACGGGGTCGCCGTGGAAATATTAATTCGGAGTGTCGTCGCACGTGACGGATGTCGTGTTTGGAAAAAGCCGCCATTTTGATTTATATATTCGAGCTTTTGGGAAAAGGCTATGCTTAGTATTTAGGGCGGTTGGAATTGTTTATTTAATTATATACTAGTTTATTTATATGTAACTAGCGGTTTCGCCAAACGCCGTCCTGTCTTACCGTATCGACAGCATAAACATTAAATGATTGACAGGTACAAAACCCATGAATATTATATATGAAAAAATATTGTTTAACCCTCGACGCAAGAACGACGGTGTGTTATAAGTTTGACGTGTCTGTCTGTCTGTCTGTCTGTGTCATCATAGCTTCATAAAGCATGAACCGATTTTGATTCTGTTTTTTTTTGAAAGGTGACTATGTCGGGAGTGTTTTTAGCTATATTCGATGAAAATTGGTTCAGTAGTTTAATAATTCTTTTATTTTATTTCATCGTAAATCCCCGTTCCCAGCAGAATTAATAAACATTGAAATATAATAATTCTGCTTTTCGAGACGGAGACTAATCAAAATCGGTCCCGCCCCGGCTTCACACAAATGCTATAAACCTTTATCTTAAATCACTCTATCTATTAAAAAAAACCGCTCTAAAATCCGTTGCGTAGTTTAAAAGATTTAAGCATAGGTATATAGGGGAACTATGTCGTAATAAAAGACAATCTAATATCGGAATGAAACAACTATTAACGGACTTAACTCGTGTACTTTTATTTTATATAATTTGCTGACGTTTTGGATTCTTTGCAGTTTCCATAATCGTAGCACGACTGAGCTGACAATGGTCTAACGCTAAATTCGTTAAATAAAAATACGCGATTTACATCCGTTAATAGTTGTTTTATTCCAATGTGTAATAACCGCGAAGGCATCAGAAATTCGTATATTTTTATTTTATTTAATTTGCTGACGTTTTGGATTCTTTGCAGTATCCATAATCGTAGCTCGTGAGCTGACAATACTCTAACGCTAAATTCGTTAATAGTTTCATTCCAATGTGTAATAACCGCGAAGGCATCTGGAATTATTAAGATAATCTAATAGTTATTTCATAAAGATAACATAAAAAAAGCACACACGAACTATCAATAGTCCTAAACCGCAGGCCCTAACCAAAACATCATAAGTCTGAAAATAAATAAAAACAGGCGAGCATTTTTCTGCCAAAACGGAGATATTAATCGTCATATCACGCCGAGGATGACCGATGTTGTACGATCTTTCACGAGTATATTTCATTTGATTTATTCTTTCCACGCTACTGCGAGCTATAGAGTTAGCGTGTATAGAAGTGGACTTGTGAAATCAGCGAAAAAAAAAAACATTTTCTGTCCTCCGGCCGGAAAGCGCCAACTTTCTGGCCGCTTCGCTAAATGAAATTGCCGCTCTCTGGCTTCGTCGAATAGAAAAATAGTATACTGTCCTCGGCCAGTAAAATAAATAAGCCTCAAATCTCATTTTTGTCAACCTCGGCTTCGCCTCGGACGACAATTACATGTGATCTGAGACATTTTTTATTTTACTGGCCTCGGTGCGTAATGTACTATTCTACTGATATTGGAATGAAACAACTATAACGGATTGGCATGAAACAACTTTTTAATAACGGATTTAAGGCGCGTATTTTATTTTATTGGCTGACGTTTCGGAGCCTTTACAGATTCCATAATCGTATTGTTAAGGCTCCGAAGCGTCAGCCAATAAAATAAAATACGCGAGTTAAATCCGTTAAAGCTGTTTCATTGCAATGTATAATAACCGCGAAGGCATCAGAAATTATTATGTATTGTCTACTAATATTATAACTGTAAATGTTACTCTTATTTAAATCTATACGTATAAAAATAAATTAAAAATTTAACAAACCCCCGACATAAAAACTAAAAGGACCCCTAATTATTAAACTACTGAGTCGATTTTTATAAAACATATACACCTTTCAATCAAAAAAAACAGAATCAAAATCGGTTCATGCGTTAGGGAGCTATGATGCCACAGACAGACACACACACACACACACACAGCCAGACAGACACGTCAAACTTATAACACCCCGTCGTTTTTGCGTCGGGGGTTAAAAAGAGAAGCTGAATTAATGACTGACATATCAACGCAGGGCCAAAACTATAAGGGTTAGAAATTTCTTCATTTGCACAGGGATTCCTTTTATAACGTGGGAAAGCACTTAGAAAGGATTTTTTAAAATTCACCCGTTGAGTGAGTAAAACGACTCATCGTGCGCAGACAAAGTCGCAGCAAAGGCAAGTTTTATGTAAATTGACATTTATTTATTTATTAGACTTGGGCCTGATGAGCTTACAGTATGGTCCAAAACTCTCATCGGGGAATTTATATAAAACAGAAAAAATATGGATTAACACTTTACAAACATTTACAGAACCTACATAAAATACAAATCAAAATCATTATGTAAATATTCAGATCTTTTATATTTAATTATTATCTGATGCTTTTATATTTAATTATTACACGTTAATAAACGAGCGTAATGATTTTAACTCGCCACAAATTGATTCAATAACTTTATACTTCCGATATTTATTACAGAGTGATGACATTCCAACATTCAGGATTTTTACATACATTTTTTTTATCTGATATTAAGTAAGTCCAAAGCAAAGCGAGTAAACGCTTACAATTTAATACTTACTTTGGTTTAGTTTAATAATATCCCATGACTGTGATACTAATACAGGTACCATCATCCGAAGTATCCTAATCCTAACAAATATTATAAATGCGAAAGTAACTCTGTCTGTCTGTCTGTCTGTCTGTCTGTCTGTTACGCTTTCACGCTAAAACTACTGTACCGATTGAAATGAAATTTGGTACAAAGAAAGTCTGAAACCTGAGAAAGAACATAGGCTACTTTTTAACCGACTCCAAAAAAGAAGTCGTTCCACGCGGACGAAGTCGCGGGCAGAAGCTATAAATTATAAAAATAATAAAACTAGTAACATGCGACACAAGAATATTCTATCTCATTTATCTCATATTCATGTACATAGCGCTATCCCGCTCTATTCAAATTCAGTGAATGGCCATGTCTATATGATACTAAATCTACTAGACGAGCCCACAACAACGCTCATTTCTTGCTAGGGCTTAAGTGGCGCTTAGTTTAGTCAGACTTAGGCCCTTTTTTATTGGCAATCGTAAATCAATGGCCACGCGAATTTTTGTTTTCCATTTCGGTATGCGAATGACGGGATATTTATCATGTCGGGACTTCATTTCTTACTTAATTAATAATGAAAGGAAAAATCTATAATTGAAATCTATTTTTATGTTCTTTGTGGGGCACGATTGAGGACACTTGCGAATCTTGTTTTGAAAATAAGAAGCGAAAAAAATATTTTTAGATAATTTTGAAATAAAATATTGAAGTTCAAGGAGACTGGAAATTTACAAGGAATTGAAAATTAATGAAATAATAATGAATATGAACCGAAAGAAGTTCGTCAGTCACAACAAGTAGAAGTAAATGGTCTTTATATATAGTAACTAGCTGTGCCCGCGACTACATCCGCGTGGAATAGTTGTTTTACCCGTTGTTTTTACACATTTTCTACTGTTTAAACTTCCTAAAGCCTTCCTCGATAAATGGTCTATCCAACCAAAAAAAATTTTTTCAATTCGAACCAGTAGTTCTTAAAATTAGCGCGTTCAAACAAACATACAAATTCTTCAGCTTTATGATATTAGTATAGATAATAATAATCAACTGTAATTGTTTTTGAAATTTGTTTTTTTTCGCACGAGTAATTTTTTCACTTCTTTTAAACAATGACCCAATATTACATCGTGACTTAATAGACAATTTGAAATGTAATTTGCCAACAAAATCATAAAAAACACTTGTAAATTGATTTCAGTTATTGAAATTTCATACAATTACATTCTCTTTTTTGAAGGTTTCCTTGAATTATTATCAATGATTTCGTCGAATTCCAAGATGATTTGTCTTATTATCAAATGTTTACAACCAACATTTTCCTTTCCAAGAAATTTAATGATGTCAATGTCAACTTTAAACATAATAATAATTTCTGATGCCTTCGCGGTTATTACACATTGGAATGATGCGTTGATTGCGTTAGACTATTGTCAACTCAGTCGTGCTACGATTATGGATGCCGTAAAGGATCCGAAACATCAGCAAATAAATAAAAATAAAAATACGCAAGTTAAATCCATTAGTAGTTGTTTCATTCCAATATTTAAACATAATTCTAGCAAAAAACGACAACAACTAAAAAAATACAGAAAGAACTAAACCCCAACAATTTACTTAATGCTGAAATTTTCTTTGTTACAGATGAAAATGGTCGCCCTCCACCAAACAATATGGACGAAGCATTTAACACCGATGGTATGAGACAGCCCCTACCATGGTTGGCCACTGGCTGGCGGCCATCTTGCTCCTGCTTCACCTCCATCACTCCGAAATGAGACCCGGAGATCACCACGACAACACATTCCTGAACACTCCTTTAAATAGACACCACCACCGCCACAGGCATAAGACAGGACAAATCCAAGCTTACGCTGATAACTTCAAAGACATCTACGATCCATTCTTCAAAGACGATAGATTAGATCGAAACTTAGTTTACGATATCGTGTTAACTGATAATGAGAGGAAGAATGACTGGATGAACATGTCTAATGATCAGGTTGGAGAGTTGAAAGACAAGAAGAGTCATCCGCACTGGCCTATCAAGAGAGAAGCTGTGATCGAAGGTGATTTGGTTCTTGGGGGTCTGATGATGGTTCATGAACGGTCTGATAACATGACTTGTGGGCCGGTGATGCCGCAGGGTGGAGTGCAAGCTCTGGAGACGATGCTGTATACCCTGGATATCATCAATAATGATCTGAAGCTTATCCCTGGAGTGACCTTGGGAGCTCATGTGCTGGATGATTGTGATAAAGATACTTATGGATTAGAGATGGCTGTTGATTTTATCAAAGGTATGTTTAATTCTTAATTAATTGTGCGGTATGATGATTACTTTAGTAAAGACTTCAAAAATATATCAAAAGGTAATAACCGCAATTCTGTGCTGAGTCTCTTTGAAACCTTAAACTATTAGCTTAATTGGGACCCATAAGTTTAATTAAAAACTTCCAGACAAAGTGCCTATATTATAAATTAATTAATGTTAAAATTACTGAAAAAAATAGCATGGATGAGGAATACCAAATATTAGAGAACCAAGTATTGTGAAAGAAGATACAATAAAACAAGACCTAATGAGGAATGGAAGAGGAAAGCAAATGAAAAGAATGAATGAAAATTGCAATCCTTGAAAGTATTCCTCAAAAAGAAGCGGTTAGACTGATGACGAACCAAAGTTAATCAGTTCCTTGTCACCAGGTTCCATCAGTAACATCGACGACGCTGAATACGCTTGCAACGCCACTGCCGTTCGTAAGGTGATATCTGGCGTCGTGGGAGCAGCTTCCAGCGTTACATCCGTACAAGTTGCCAATCTACTGAGACTCTTCAAGATACCTCAGGTATGTGAGAACATGTTATCAAGTTCCTATTAATAACGCCCACTTTTGATGTGTTTTTATTGTAATCTATTTATATAAAAAGTAGCTGTCCGCCCCGGCTTCGCATGGATCTTTTTTTTATAGCTTATGTCACTCGGGAATCGTGTAGCTTCCTAACAGTGAAAGAATTTTTGAAATCGGTCCAGCAGTTCTGGAGCCTATTCAATCCAAACAAGCAAACAAACCTTTCCTCTTTAATTATATTAGTATAGACTAGCGACGCGTCCCTGCTTTACATAGGTGCTATAAACCTTCCTCTTGAATCATTTTATCTATTAAAAAAAACACTTCAAAATCCGTTGCGTAGTTTTAAAGATTTAAGCATAGGGACGGATAGACAGAGACAGCGACTTTGTTTTATACCATGTAGTGATGATGAATCACCATAACGTATTTACGCATATTTTCCGATCGACTGCACCAAAATAAATATTTTTTTTCCTGTTTGTGTCAGGGTATCCTTACCAGGAAGAAAATTGGAAGAAATAGAAATATTAATATTATTAATAAACGCATAAAATTAACTATAAATATTTCATATTCTTAAAACAAGATAGTAGTTAAAGTATGTAATTTCTCAAATAAGGTACTTTGTATAATGCAAATTAACAAAACCACTTTAGCGTTAGACTATCGTTTACTCAGTCTGCTACGGAAATTGAACTTTTAAAGTTTTGTAAATATCAAGAAATATAAAATGATGTTTTATCCTTATTTATATTTGCATTTGACAATCCAGAACTAACTTAACAATGAGTCTAAATTCCAATAAGCATTCGTTACTACAATGATCACGTACCGAACAACAAACAGCGACCCATTCCGGGCAAATAATATAAGCTACACTACCCAAACACTATTGTATATTTGAAATACTTTTGAAGCTTTCATCGTATTATATAAATTGTGTGAATACCACACAATCGAATTTGGAGTTGTATGTCATTTTTAGGATGCCTTCCCAGTTATTTTGACGACCTGTTGGTTTAGTGGTCAGAGGTCCTGACTACAAACCGAAATAATTTCTGATGCCTTCACGGTTATTACATATTTCAATAAAACAACTATAAACGAATTTAACTCGCATATTTTATTTTATTGGCTCACGTTTCGGAGCCTTTACAGATTCCCTAATCGTAGCACGACTGAGCTGACTAGTCTTATGCTTTTCAGCCAATAAAATAAAATACGCGAGTTAAATCCGTTAAAAGTTGTTTCATTCCAATATGTTGGGTGTTATTTACAGATTCCATAATCGTACCACGTCTGAGAATAAAATAGTCTTATGCTAAAGTCAAAATTATTACTCTATATTTAATAATTTCTGATGCCTTCGCGGTTATTACACATTGGAATAATAATTTAAATATAAGGTAGTTTGCATAACTGTATAAATCACTTTAGCGTTAGACTATTGTCAGCTCAGTCGTGCTACGATTATGGAAACTGTAAAGAATCCGAAACGTCAGCTAATAAAATAAAATAAAAATACGCGAGTTAAATCCGTTAATAGTTGTTTCATTCCAATACTCTATATTTACTCATGCATTCACATTCTACACGAGAAATCAATTACGCTACAGATATTTTTAGCACAAAGCACCTACATAAATATTGATAGAAAATCAGTACAATATTCCGAAGAAAGCCTTATCGCATAAAAACGTATGAATGGTATGACAATAGCGATCTGTCTTCATAACTTAGACAGGTGTTCGTGGAACACTGATGGATCTGTAACTACAGAACAAAATAATAGTGCAGAAGTGCCACCTGGGTTTGTCTATTGGTGAACCACTAGGAGCAAATGTTATTGTGAAGCATTTGTAACAAGTCTTTAAACCTACGCACCGAATTTTAATAGAGTGTTGGAATAAAACAACTATTAACGGATTTAACTCGCGTATTCTTTATTTTATTTTATTGGCTGACGTTTCGGATTCTTTACAGTTTCCATAATCGTAGCACGACTGAGCTGACAATAGTCTAACGCTAAAGTGATTTATACAGTTATTAAATCCGTTAATAGTTGTTTCATTCCAATGTGTAATAACCGCGAAGGCATCAGAAATTATTTAATAGAGTGATTCAAAAGGAAATAGACACCCGTGTGAAGCCGGGGCTATGCTAGTATATATGGTTTAATTTACCCGTGTGAAACCATGCGGTCCGTTAGTACGTAGAAGTATAAGAAGAAAGAAGGCTACACTAACTAACTGCCCGACTAAAATCAATAAAGGTTTTGAATTTGTACCTACTTAGGTTTTGTCGTAATTTCTGATGCCTTCGCGGTTACATTGGTATCAAAACAACTATAACATACTTAATTACCTCTTAAATCTTATTCGCTAACGTTTCAAGAGCTTTACAGTTCCCATATTCGTGAGCTGGTGACAGTGAAACGCTAAACGTAAATTAAATAACGTGAGTTAAATCCGTTATTGTTGTTTCATTCCAACTAAATACAAGGTTGAACAAAGTGTTCTGTAATATTCTACTATTCTTTGGAGAAACTGTTAGTCATCAGTTATGGTGGCTTTTACTACTCGTATTTCATACTAGTTGGTCACCGTTAACCCTTACGAAGGTATATCCAGTTATTATATCGTACACCTAGTTCCAAAGGGAGCGAAATAAACTTGAAAGTTTGACTTATGCACACCATCAAATTCCTTACAGCAAAACTTATTATATAAATTATAGCGGTTCGCCCCGGCTTCGCACGGATCCATAATTTTTTTCAAAATATTTTATAGCCTGTTACTCAGGGTGAACGTAGCTTCCCAACAGTGAAATAATTCTTAAAAGTCCAGCGGTTTTTGAGCCCATTTATTGCAACCAAACAAAGTTTTCCTCTTTATAATATTAGTATAGAAAAACGGTTATTATACACTGGAATTATACAACTATTAACGGATTTAACTCGCATATTTTATTTGCTAACGTTTCGGATTCTTTACAGTTTCCATAATCGTAGCACGACTGAGCTGACAATAGTCTAACGCTAAAGTGATTTATACATTTATGCAAACTACCTTATTTAAATTACAAATTTTGAAAAACTACCCTTTTCTAAATTATGAAATATTAATGTTACATTTTACGCAAAATATTTTACTATTATACATTACAATTAAAACCTAATAGGGGGCGTTACTAGCGCTTCGGAAAGACCATCAACTGATACGCGAGTTAAATCCGTTAATAGTTGTTTCATTCCAATGTGTAATAACCGCGAAGGCATCAGAAATTATTACGAATAAAAAGTAATTAAATTTAAAAAGGGAACTAACCCGCGTTCCATGGCGGGAGAAAAAGTAATGTTGGAATTGGCAACATTGTTATCAAGCCTTCGAATCTATTTTAGAGTTCTCATGATTTAATTTAATAATATACATAGCAAGCTCTCCGCCCCGGCTTCGCACGATTATTTTTTTTATAGCCTATGTCACGAATAGAGTAGCTTTCCAACAGTGAAAGAAATTTTGAAATCGGTCCAGCCGTTCTGGAGCCTATTCAATCCAAACAAACAAACCTTTCCTCTTCAAAATATTAGTATAGATTGAACGAAACGACAATCTAAAAACGACAATTTAAAAAATAGAGACCAGTATCTCTACACATATCATTATATAATATAATTCCATTATAATTATTTTACTTCAAAACAGTTTACCAATCAGATCATTACGAATTTATAACTACATGCAATGCGGTTTCATACAACTGCCATGTAATTTGAAATGCTTCACAATTAGATTAAAGCTGATATCAAAACAATGAATCAAATACTTATTCAATTGATGTTTGGCACAATAATTTAATTTGCATTCTGACAATAATGGATTCCACTCAATTTACTACGTATTGATAATAAAGGTAATTATAATGTTTACCATTTACTGGTATGGTGACTATATGATTTATATTGTACTCAATTATAATACGTCGTCAAAATGTAAGTAAAAATCTTAATAATTTCTGATACCTTCGCGGTTATTACACATTTTATTTACGCGGTTATTCACAAGTTATTACACATCACGTTTCCGAAACGAATACGCCAGTTAAATCCGTTTATAGTTCCATTCCAATGTATAATAACCGCAAAGGTATCAGAAATTATGGCGTATTTTATTTCATTTTATTAGCTGACGTTTTCGATTCTCTACATCTTTAAATACGCGAGTTAAATCCGTTCATAGTTGTTTCATTCGAATATTTTTCCAAACTCATTAAAAAAATGCTCCAATAATTTCTGATGCCTTCGCGGTTATTACACATTGGAATGAAACAACTATTAACGGATTTAACTCGCGTATTTTTATTTTATTTTATTTGCTGACGTTTTACTTTAGCTTTAGACTTTTGTCAGCTCAGTCATGCTACGATTATGGAAACTGTAAAGAATCCGAAACGTCAGCAAATAAAATAAAATAAAAATACGCGAGTTAAATCCGTTAATAGTTGTTTCATTCCAAAATGCTCCAACTTAATTATCTATATCTATAAATACTAATATAATAAAGAAGAAAGGTTTGTTTGTTTGCTTGGGTTGAATAGGCTCCAAAACGACTGGGCCGATTTGAAAAAAAAATTCACTGTTCGGAAGCTACACTATTCCCAAGTGACATAAGCTATAGAAAATTAGAAAAAAGGGATCCGTGCGAAGCCGGGGCGACCCGCCAGTGCCTTATAAAGAACTAGCTTCTGCCCTCGACTTCGTCCACGTGGAACTCCTCCTTTTTGCAGTCGGTTAAAAAGTATGTCCTTTCTCAGGCTTCAGACTGTCTTTGTACCAAATTTCATTTAAATCGGTCCAGTAGTTTTAGCGCGGAAGCGTAACAGACAGACAGACAGACAGACAGACAGACAGAGTTACTTTCGCATTTATAATATTAGTAGGATCAATGCTTTATCACTGCCCTCTTAACCCAATTCACCCAACAAATATCAGGTAAATAACCTAAAACCATAGTCAATACCCACTATTAGTCAAAGACATGTCAACCATTACTACCGATAATTAATTGATTACCTAAATGGGTCACGCGGCTCCACCCGCACTTGGAATTAGGTAATACTAGCTTCTTCCGCGCCTTCGTCCGCGTGAAACTCCTCCTTTGCAGTCGGTTAATAAGTAGCCTATGTCCTCCAGCCTCCAGACTTTCTTTGTACTAAATTTTATTTAAATCGAGTATTAACTACAATCTATTAATCGAAATTCGATTAATATTTTTGGTTCAATACCATTAGTTTTTTTTAATTATAATGATATTTTTGTACAAAGACAAGAGTAGAAAAAATCTTAGACCCCCAGTGGGATTCGAACCCACGCTTATGCCTTTACTAGCGGCAGCGTGCTAACCATTACACCATGGGAATCGACTGACAGGTCTTCGAATTTGTCCACTCCTTTTCAATTCGGTCTTTGTACTTTTGTTTATATGCGAATTTTTCGCTTCAGCGCCATCTGTGTGAAATGCTTTGCAACATTTAGCACACACGATTGGGTGACTTTACAGTGCAACCACCATCGATCGAGAGATGTCGCCTTCACTATTCAATATTAACTAAAATCTATTAATCGAGTAGTTTTAGCGTGAAAGCGTAACAGTCAGACAGACAGATTTATAATATTAGTAGGGATTAGTTTAGCCTCCACATTGAATATGAACACACCTTTACGTCTGAGGATTAACAAGTATGAATGGGTCTAATCATTGTATGGCAGACGTTGTATTGAAGTTCTTGATCAGTAGGCTAAATGTAGATCGTATGGTATACATTGATCTGTTATTGGTTTGTGGTTTTGAACTTTTATAGTTCATACTAATATAACATAACAATTTCTGATGCCTTCGCGGTTATTATTCATTGGAATGAAACGACTTAGAACGGATTTAACTCGCATATTTTATTTTAATGGCTGCCGTTTCGGAGCCTTTACAGATTCCATAATCGTAGCACGACTGAGCTGACAATAGTCAGCTAAAGCATAAGTCTTGGCATAGTATAAGATTTAGTAGAGTTTAATCCGTTTAAAGTTGTTTCATTCCAACTAATCTAATCTAATCTATTACCTGTATATAAGACTAATGAGTTTTTTGTTGGCTTGAATACGCTAATCTCAGGAACTACCAATCCAATTTGAAAAATTCTATCAGTGTTAGATTGACCATTTATTTCTGTATCTGTGCACGATAAGCTCCCCCGTTTGACCCTCTAAAAATTAATTTTCAAAAATTATTTCTTAGTGCTCCCGTAAATAATAAAAGGGACCCTTTCAAATTTGTAACCCTTATAGTTTAGGCCGTGCGTTGTTTTACAATAAGTCAGCTTCTCCTTTTATATATTACTAGCTGCCCGCCCCGGCTTTGCACAAATGTCAATACACAAACATTGCCTATAGAAGAACACAGCAAAAAAGGAATTATCAAATTTGGTGCAAAAAATAAAAAAATATCGGTGATTTATTTTTATTTATATAGATAGATTAAAAAGATGAAATAAATGAATCTAATCTATTCAAACCCAACACCATATCACTACAGAACTCAAACTAAATTAAATTAATTTACATTAGCAAATGGATTCTGTATGAAATAATGTGTAAACCACACGTTGTCAACAAAGGAAACCGACACAACATCGATCGTGCCCGACACAAATTGACACTACATTGGCACAAACTGCTTTAATCAATACACTGAATACACGTGCTGTTTGTAGCCGAATGATTAATGACACGACACGGCTTCATGTTCGTGGATATTTTTTAATAATTAAATTTGTTACTTAAGAAAATTAATTTTCATAATCGGAATAAGTTTTAGGGTTCCATACGCAAAGGGTATAACGGGACTGAAAGTCTACTGTCTGTCTATCCGTCTTTTGTATCTCATGAACCATGATAGTTAGCCAGGTAAAATTTTGACAGATCATACATGTATTTTTGACACTATAAGAATAAAATAAATACAGAATAAGATAAATCTACACTAATAATATAAAGAGGAAAGATTTGTACCTATTTTTCTATGTTTGTAAAGAATAGGCTCAAAAACTACTGGACCAATTTTAATAATCCTTTACTGTTGGGAAGCTACGTTCACCCTGAGTAGCATAGGCTATAGAATATTTTGAAAAAAAATAGGGATCCGTGCGAAGCCGGACGAACCGCTAGGATGTAATAAGGGCCATATAACAAACGTGTATCTTTTTGCCGCATTTAAATAGGTCATAGTATAGAACCGCGGTAAAATGCGTGCGTGAGACCTACTCGCTCTTTGCAGGTTTTATAATCAAACTTTGTATTTAGAACCTTAATAGCTAAGCTTGCTTGATATAGAATTAGATTGGAATGAAACAACTTTAAACGTATTTAACTCGCGTATTTTTTTTAAATTGTTAAATAGTAATTTTTAGCGTAAAATGTAACAGATATATTTTAGAACAGGGTAGTAGGTAGGTAAAATTTTATAATTTAGTAAATAACTTTAGCGTAAGACTATTGTCAGCGCAGTCGTGCTGCGATTATGGAATCTGTAAAGGCTCCGAAACGCCAGCCTACATACCTTGTAGCGCGAGTCCGACTCTTTGCCAGTTTTTTCGTACTAAAATCGCATTTGTTAAAAAAACTGTTTCAGACCTAAATAATAGTACATTACGCACCAAGGCCAGTAAAATAAAAAATGTTTCAGATCAAATGTAATTGTCGTCCGAGGCGAAGCCGAGGTTGACAAAAATGCGATCTGAGGCTTTTTTATTTTACTGGCCGAGGTCAGTATACTATTTTTCTGTTCGACGAAGCCAGAAAGCGGAAATTTCATTTAGCGAAGCGGCCACAAAGTTGGCGCTTTCTGGCCGGAGGACAGAAAAATACGTTTAATCCGTTAATAGTTGTTTCATTCCAATGTGTTTCAAACCTTTTAATAACTGCAATGGCAATAAGTTAAATGGAATTATAGTCGATTTATTAATTCTGCATTTTAATGTGTTTATCGAGGATTACGAATATCGGTTAAGGCTTAAGCAATAATTTCAACATGAATGCGGTTGAGCTTTCATAGGGCTTAAAGCTTATGCATTGAAAAACCATGTATTTTATTGTTGCTGAAAAAATTATATAAATATTCAATTGATGTAAATGACGCAGCCGGATCGTATAATCTTCTGTATTCTATACTAATATTATAAAGAGGAAAGGTTTGGTTGTTTGGATTGAATAGACTCCAATTCTTTTTGAAAAAATCTTTCACTCTTGGGAAACTACACTACTCCCGAGTGACATCCCTACTAATATTATAAATGCGAAAGTAACTCTGTCTGTCTGTCTGTCTGTTACGCTTTCACGCTAAAACTACTGGACCGATTTAAATGAAATTTGGTACAAAGAAAGTCTGGAGCCTGAGAAGGACATAGGCTACTTTTTAACCGACTGCAAAAAAGGAAGAGTTCCACGCAAAAATAGGTATCCGTGCGAAGCCGGGGCGAACAGCTAGTACATTATAACTAGCCGTTTCATCAAAACAAGGCCGATTTGTAAAATAGCTGTTAAATGATTAGCCGGACTGTCGTTCTAACCTAACCTAACTTACGTTTCTGGTAGCATTGCTTAGCCTAACCTACTTTCTTTTGTTATTTTCTCATTCAATATTTATTGAACTAAGTATTAAAATATCAATCATTGAATTACTAATACAATCCGGTTAATCATTGAATTACTGTGTTAAAAACAATAATAAATCGGAATGAAACAACTATAAATATTTAACATAATTAACTCGCGTATATAATTGGCTAACGTTTCGAAAACTTTACAATTCCTATAGTCGTAGAATGACTGACGATAGTCTAACGCTAAAGTGTAAAGTTTCCGAAATTCATCCAATAAAATAAAATACGCGAATTAAATCCGTATAACGTTATTACATTCCAATGTGTAACCGCGAAGGCATCAGAAAACACTCATTCAAATAAATGTGCTAGTTAAATATATATACTTTTATAGTTTTACTTTTTATTGGCTATTGCCCTTTTATAAATATCTATTGTTTTCTAGGTGTCAGTTGGTTGTTTAGTTGTGTCGATTTTAACATTGTGTTCGTTTGTATAAAGTTAATAAATTCCTCCATTTCTTAAACCTAGCATTTCATTATCCATCCTTCGTTAACACCTACATTGTTCTCCAGGTGTCATTCTTCTCCACGTCCCCGGAGTTGTCAAACAAGGCTCGCTTCGAGTACTTCACCAGGACAATACCCTCGGATCTTCACCAGGTCCGAGCCATGGTGGAGATCGTCAAGAAACTCGGCTGGAGTTACGTGTCTATCATCTATGAGGAATCTAGCTACGGAATCAAGGTAAGCTAGCTTAGCTTAGTGGTTCCTTTTTAGATCCGTTACCATTATAACCTAACTAAGATAACTGATTTCTTAACCTGAGGCCCGTTACCCTTATGAGGTCATAAGGAGTGGGAGTGGTAAAATCAGTAGTTAGTTAACTAGGGTCACTGATTTTATCACTCCCAATGACGAACTCGCGCGCTAGTCGGCGCTACACTGTGTTCAAACTTGGCGCTTTGAAATTCGGCATTCAAAACTACCAGCTGATTGTTACTCCCGCGAAATACAAGTTTTACCCCCAGGTTAGGTACTGCTTTAGTGTTAGATCGCCAGTATCGTCAACTAAGTTGGATAAGAATATAAGAAGGGCTACACAAGATGCCAACGGTCAACGTTAACGTACGTCACAATGGTAAGCGGATGTCAAATCCCATACATTTTGTTTAATGTTAACGTTGAACGTTGGCAACTTGTCTACGAGCCAAGAACAGCGAGCCTATTATGAACTGTCGACAACATGTTGTCGACAAGCAAAAGGTTCGTCGTTACGATATTATTTTGTTATCGACATGTAGAAATAAGAGACGTTGTCGACATGACAAGATTTCTCGTTGTCGACAGCGTTGATTTTGACAGATCATCGCGAGAATTAGACGATAGCGACATGACGAGATGTCGACTCGACGATTCATCATAGCCTCGCAGTTAAGTTTTCGATACGTCTAAAAATAGAATATGCGAGTAAAATTCGTTGTTATTAATTCTAATGTGTAACTGCTAAGGCATCAGAAATTATTATGTGAACCTACAGATATTTAAACCAAAACTTAACTCGGAGCTAAAAGCTAATATTTCCAAAGGTATACGAAGTTTGATGTAAAAACTGGTTCATAAATAGTAAGAAATTTTGTAAACGAAATAGCCAGTGCAGATTTGGACGTGATAGTGAGATATATAGTGGCCATTCAAAACAATAGACGTCAGTGAAATGCGAATTCTTCATCAAAATTCGTACGGCGTATTTTCAAACATTTTTCACCACGGAAAAGCATTCGGGTTTTCCCAGTGCAGTTGAAACAATAGGTATGAACGAGAAAATAATATGAGGATTTTCTAAAAATCCCTAAATTTTTTAACCGAATTGAGACTTGTATCTAAATGAATTAGTTTACTTTATTTCTGTGTTGACATTTTATAGTGTTACTTATTCAGATGTTCAATTAATAATCTGTAGATATTATTAGTTAATAGTAAAATAGTTGGTGGTTACTAATAAGAGATTCAAATGAACTACGATGGATTTAACTTGCGTATTTTCTTTTATTTTATATACCTAATCTTCTACGAAATTGGGAAATGTAATGTTTTCGAAAAGTTAGCATACAATATAAAAAATAGACGAATTTTTCATTTATTTACTCTTAATTGCACAAAAAAATATATATAAAAGGCGGACTCAATGCCATACGGCATTCTCTCCCAGTCAACATTTGAAGCAAACAGAGTTACCTAAATCCGTTACAGTGTCATACCAATATGTAGTAACCGCGGAAGCATTAGAAATCATTATAAACACTTTCAAATATGAATTATGAACAGAAAATAATAACAGCTAATTAGTACCAACTGTAATAAAGACTTGAAAATATCTCAACATTTTCAAACCACGTAAAGATAACGAAATAACGGCTTTCAACGAACCGAGAAACAAACAGTTTCAATAACAAGAACTCCTTTTGCCTTTCATTTTCATGCCAATTACCTCACTGAATGCAGGAAAGTGGCATGAAAAATTGCCTGCCTGTTGGTCTAGTGGACTACGAAACCGGAGGTTGCGGGTTCGAATCCTGCTAGAAGCAGATGTCAATGTGATGAGCACTGGCATCTGTACCTGAGTCTTGGATGTCTATATGTATTTATGTATGTTTATCCGTTGTCTAGTACCCATAGCTTGTAGCTATGCTTAGTTTGGGACTAGATCAATTGGTGTGAATTGTCCAAAGTTATTTATTTAGGTATTTAGTGCATCTTGATTTTGTACAAAATAAAAAACATATCTTCCTGAATCCTTTCTGGGTTTTACATTAATCCGTCACCCCTGGAAAATCCTTTCAGTGGCATTTGTAAAGGCTTTCACGGGAATTATGTGGAAGCTGCAACGAGTTTTGTTGTTTAATGGTTAGTTTTTTCATTCATTTACGAGTGCCTTGATTCCGGAATACAAAAAAAAATTGAAATGAATGGTAGATTCGATTATATTCATTTATTTCTTACTAGTGGCCCGCCCTGGCTTCGCATGGATCCCTTTTTTTACAGCCTGTCCTATCCTTTCTCAGGGTCTAAAGATTGTCAGTGCCAAATTTCATCAAAATCGATTGAGAGGTTTAAGCGGGAAAGCGTAACAGACAGACAGGCAGAGTTACTTTCACATTTATAATATTAGTAGGGAAGTAGAGACTAGCTTGTGCCCGCGTGGAATTAGCAATTACAACATTTCATCCCCCCTTTAACCCCTTAAAATCCCTTTTTTCGCAATTAAAAGTAGCCTACGTCATTTTTCAGGTTCCAGACTATATGTGTAACAAATTTCATTTAAATCGGCATAGTATTTAAGCATAAAAGCGAAATAGACAGACAGAGTTAGTTTTGCAATTATAATATTATTTAGGATTAGCTTCTTCCCACGACTTCGTTTGCGTATAATGATAACATCGTTGTAAAATATAGGCTGTATGTTATTCTGACATATAAGCCATAGAGCCTCCTTTCAGGAGTCTCGCAACCCGTTCGGTTTTGCAGTGAAGGCCCATTAGCTGGCCAACTGCGCTTCAGTATTCAGTTAAAAAAAAATATATATAAGCTTTATTATTGTAAAATTTCATCAAAATCAATATAATAGTTTTTGCGTGAAAGTGTAACATTGTGTGGTATAAACTTTCATCTTGAATGACTCGATCTATTTAAAAAAAAAAAAAAAAAATCCTTCAGAAATAAGTAACCAGCGAGCTATTATGAACTGTCGACAAGCAAAAGGTTCGTTGTTACGATATTGTTTTGTTATCGACATGTAGAAATAAGGGACTCGACATGACAAGATTTCTCGTTGTCGACAACGTTGATTGACAGATCATCGCGAGAATATGACGATATCGACAGGCGCGTGCAGTGAGAGTCGCGCATGTACTGCGTCAGGGTAGGCACTCCATACATTTATACCATTGTGCCTATATGGAATGCACGCCCTTGGATATCGACATGACGAGACGTCGACTCGACAATTCATCATAGCCTCGCAGTTCTAATTATCTGCATGAAACATTTTAAAATTATAATGATATTTTAGTACAAAGACAAAAGTAGAAAAAATCTTAGACCCCCAGTGGGATTCGAACCCACGCTTATGCCTTTACTAGCGGCAGCGTGCTAACCATTACACTATGGGAATCGACTGACAGGTCTTCGAATTTGTCTACTCCTTTCAATTCAATCTTTGTACTTTTGTTTATATGCGAATTATTTCTCCTTGTAAGTAACAATGAAAACAACGAACAAATAAAATGTGAAACTCTTACTTAAGACATTTATCCATTCTGAATCCCGCTTACCACGTACTTTGATTATAATAATTAAATTCAGTAGCAGACTTTATTCAAATTAGTCTCGCTATGCAAAAATGGAGTTTTCTGTCTCCGTAATTAGGTTCAAAATTAAATGAAGGCAGACCAGCAATTACAGTTAATGAGCTTTTGAATAAGAATCTTGTTACTGTGAGAGAAGGTTTAAATTTGATTAATGAAGGTGTGAGGTTGAAATCGGTATAAAGGTATATCGTTTATTAAGAGGTTACAATTCTGTTGTAACGATTTTGTTTGTAAATATGTCTTGCTCTCGAAACCATAATGAAGTAATTCTAACGTTACGATTTATTTTTATAATCGTATAATATCTGTCCTTATAATAATTTCTGATGCCTTCGCGGCTATAATACATTGGAATAAAACAATTTTCATGGATTTAATTTAATTTGTATTGTAATTAATTAATTTATGCGTTAACGCTTATCATATTTCAAAACAGTACCTAGATAAAACAACTTTAACGGATTTAACTTACGTATTTTATTTTTATTGGATGACGTTTCGGAGCCTTTACAGTTATAATCGTAGCATAAGACTATTGTCAGCTCAGTCGTGCTACGATTATGGAATCTGTAAAGGATCCGAAACGTCAGCCAATAAAAATAAAATACGCGAGTACAATCCGTTAAAGTTGTTTCATTCCAATGTATAATAACCGCGAAGGCATCAGAAATTATTAAGAGAAATACATAATAATAAAAACAAAAGAAGAACGTCGAACACGCAGTCCTAATTCAAATGAAATCGATCGGGTTCCGTGTAGGTTTGAACATGCAGGTTGGCGTTAACACTATGCCTGTATGTAATGCACGCCCTTGGATATAAGTAGCCGTTAGTCGTTAACAATATGTGCCAAATTACTAATTATGAACATAGCCATAATTTAACAATGCGGTCAGCTGCTGCAATTTATAACGTTTTGTACGTGGTAATAAGTGCCATCACATAAATTTAGGAATTATGCCCGCCACGGAATTAGGTGCGGGGATATTTATATTCTAGGAATTAGCAATTAATTCACGTTTCTCTTTTGACTCAGCTTCTCGGGTCAGGTTGTGATATATAAATGAATATCTTTGGACAATTCACACCGGTTGATCTAGGCCCAATTTAAGCAAAGCTTGTACTATGAGTAGACAATGGATAAACATACATCAATACATATTAGACATCCAAGACTCAGGTACAGATGCCAGTGCTCATCACATTGACATATGCCCCTAGCAGGATTCGAATCCGCAACCTCCGGTTTCGTAGTCAGGGCCTCTGACCACTAGACCAACAGGCCGTCAAAACTGTCTCAAAACAGAATCAGGAAATGATAATTAATGTTATTAATATTTCTAAAGCAAAAATAAATATGTAATCATTTATATTTATTCCATCATACTAATCCGATAATAATAATATACCTAATAAAAGGTAATCAAACATTGAATGGATGCTGTAATTGATTTTAGATGTTACTTCTTTCCACTCCTCCTTTCCTTTTATACTAAATCAAGGCTCAATTTCTATCCTAATATTATAAAGAGAAAAGGTTTGTTTGTTTGGATTGAATAGGCTCCAAAAAGTCAGGACGGATTTAAAAAAATATTTCTGTTAGAAAGCTACACTATTCCCGAGTGATGATAAAAAAGGGATCTGAGCGAAACTAGGGCAGACAGCTAGTAATATTATAAAGAGGAAAGGTTTGTTTTTTGTTTGTTTGTTTGGATTGAATAGGCTCCAAAACGACTGGACTCATTTGAAAAATTCTTTCACTGTTGGAAAGCTGCACTATTCCCGAGTGACATAGGCTATATTAAATTTTGAAATAAAAAAATAGGAATCCGTGCGAAGCCGGGGCGAACCGCTAGTTTGCCAATAAAGTGATTGAGAGAAGCAAAGTTAATCACAGATAAGTTTAGTTCAAACTCCCATTTATATCATAAAACCTTTACTTCAAGCGTATGTTGAATATCTTTTCTTCAAACGTTCACAAACAAAACACATTTTTTCCCGTAAAAGTGTTTAACCCCACGGGAGTTGTGAACATAACTTGTGGGTCCCAAAACACTTCCCTTGCGCTCAACGTGACGTAAAGAGAGTATTTTGTACCCGCTGCCAACAATATTATGCGATAAGATGTAGACTAGCTATGCCTTGCGGTTTCATCTGCGTGAAAGCGCTTTTTGAACGGAATTTGATAATTAGTCCATCAATTTTCAAGGTACCGAAGTTTATCAAAATTCATCTATACTGCTGAACGGTCTAGGATTGTAAAAGAAATCTAGGTCTAGTATATATATATATAGATCTAGTATATATATATAATATATATACTCCAAAAAAAATGTATTTTATTAATATAGACAAGCTCTTATGAAGGTCAGAAAATGAGGATGCTATAAGAAAAGGCGGCAAGTAACTCAATGAGGTATCCTTTTTTCAAAACAAGATACATAATTACTTACAAACTAAACAAAATTGTCCTTACAAAATGTTCAAATTATTTTATACTAGCTTCTGCCCGCGACTTCGTTCGCGTAGAACTCCTCCTTTTCTGCAGTCGGTTAAAAAGTAGCCTATGTTCTTTCTCAGGTTCCAGACTTTCTTTGTGCCAAATTTCATTAAAATCGGCCCAGTAGTTTTAGCGTGAAAGCGTAACAGACAGACAGACAGACAGAGTTACTTTCGCATTTATAATACAGTGAAACTTGTTTAAGAGGGACCTGGATAAGTGAAAAACCTCCAAATCTGGAACACATGCTGAGGTCCCGGCACCTTGGTTATGAATTACCTCTGTTAGTAAGACAAAAGCAACCTCTTTATCTGGGATAAGTTATTTCTATTTTCTTGTCATAATTACCTCTATAATTGAGAAGTCGCGTGTATTTATCTCTGTAACTGGGATAAAGTCAGTAGGTAGGTACACATAGGCTACCTCGGACCTCGGATGTCTCCTCTCTCTTTTAGCTACTCGAACTTCTATAAATCGGCCCTTATATAACTTAGTTTTAATGCGGTTTCTCTATTAATCGGGTATTTATTTAAAAAGGACCGAAACGAGGACAAAGTCTTTATTATTAGGAAAAAAAACTAAAATTAACGTCAGTGCCCGAATCAGTAAAATAATCTGCCTCCAACTTTTAATAATTTTGTAAACGTCAACAACGAATTATTAGTTTCAGGAGAACTGTCTTTAAACCACATTTTGATATTTTTTATGGAAAATAGTGAATTGTTTACAAAATAAATACGTTGCATTATTGAATACACCTCTATAACAGAGATTACCTCTTTTCTTACCTCTGTTAATGTAACCCTCTGTAAATGAGACAGGTATTTTTTTATACCTAGATATCTGGGACACTGCGTAAGTGGAATACCTCTTTAAGTGAGACTAATTTACAGGTCCCTTGAAAGACCCAGTTAACCAGGTTTCACTGTATTAGTAGGGATTAGTAGGGATTTTGACCATTTATCTACAGAAGCTATCAATATTTTACAGCTCGTTTAAAAATTATTCTTGTTTTATGAACAACGAATTCTTTGTGTACACTCTGAACCTGAAAGTAGCTCTTTTGGTATAAAAAATGTGTTAGTCCAAAGGTCAAGGATATAGAATAACTTTGTTCAACAAGGGGTTGAAAAACGGGTGATAATATGACATTTATTATTAATAAGAATTAGTACTAATTAACAGAAAACCAGGTCGCAATCAAAGGAATTTTCTTAATATAAATAAGAGTTAAAAGTAATAATGTCTGATGCCTTCGCGGTTATTACACATTGGAATGAAACAACGCTAAATCTACTTTAGCGTTCGACTATTGTCAGCTCAGTCATGCTACGATTACGGAAACTGTAAAGAATCCGAAACATCAGCAAATAAAATAAATTAAAAATACGCCAGTTAAACCCGTTAATAGTTGTTTCATTCCAAAGAGTTAAAAGTTCTTCGCGTAAGTATCTATTGCCTTCACAATGAGGGCCACAGCGTGTCAGAAATCCGCTAGATGCGCTAGTGTAGAATGAGGTCTAGCTGTCATGTTCCACCAATCACAGGCCAGTAGCTTGCCTCTCATTGGTGGAACATGACAGCTGGACCTCATTCTACACTAGCGCATCTAGCGGATTTCTGACACGCGGTGGCCCTCATTCACATAGTACTAGTTTATAGTCTCTATATTCGAAGCGAAATGAGCTAACAATAACTAACGCTCTGCTCAATCTAAAGTTGTTTTATTTGAAGCAATAAAAGCGAGAACGTATAAGGTTATTACTTGAGAGAATCTTCACTTTACTTACTAGCTACTCAAGCTTTTAGTATTGTGGAATTCGATACTGTGCTTTGCAATCGCGCTGGATTACTGCACTTTGTGTTTAAAATCAAAATTATATAGATTACTTGATTCCTTTTTTTAATAGCCTATGTCGGAATAGTGTAGCTTTCCAACAGTGAATGAATTTTTCAAATCGGTTGAGTCGTTTTGGAGCCTCGATGCAAACAAACGAACCTTTCCTGTTTATTATGTTAGTATGGATAATTTACATGCTCTTAAGGCAGAAGATACCGTTTCCAAAAAAAACTCTCTTGAAAAGAAACGGCAATATAATTTTCTTACTGAAGATGTAAAAGGTCATATATCATGTCAAAAAAAAAGTACATATGACACTATGATTTCGTCAGTCTAATTACGTCCCAAAGCAAAAGCATGTGGTTATCTCGAAAGTACCTGAACAGACCGGACCCCACAAACAGCACGCGTTCACGAGTATGACGTGTATGTCAGCCATCTTATTTTTTTTTTCTCTTATGCAATAATATCATAATAATGAAATTTATACCAAGGCAAGGGTTTAAGTAAACGGGACCTCAATGGGACTTGAACCCACATCTATACATTGGGTGTGGATTCAAGTCCCGCTGAGGTCCATATTACTTAAACTCTTGTCTTGATACAAATATGATCATTATAAAAATGAATGCTATTAAACCATAGTTAACAATAACAATATCAGAATTTCCAAACATATCAAATCACTAAATATTTTTAGAAAAGAGTCAACATTAAAAATTCACTCGCAAATTTCGTTTCCACCATGAAAACTGTCAGTGATATCAAAGTTGAATTTCTGACGGATGAAATAGGGGTAAAATATGAGTTCCTAAGGGACATCCGATCTCTATTCAAACTTGTAAACTGAGCCCATGAGGGTTACAACTGAAGTTTGGAAGATTCTATATCTATTTTAGCTTAAAGATGTGTGTGGTAGATAGGACTGGTAACTTTTTTCTCGAATATTTCAGAAAAAGTCCAAGGCAAAATTTTGTTAAAATCGTATCTCTCATAGGCGACTAGCTGTCATACTACCTTTTTGATACGTGTTATTTATTACTTGTAAATGATTAATTTCTGATGCTTTCGCGGTTATTACACATTGGAATGAAACAATTATAACGTATTTAACTCCAGTATTTTATTTTATTTGCTGACCCTTCGTAAACATTTGGTACGTTTCTAACAATCAGTTAATTTTATATTATAAGGTATACCTATTTATTTTACGTTTTTTTAATGTGTCATACCTTTTTATATAATTTAGTTAGTCTCCGTAGTAGTTTCCATCAATGCGGCATACATTTATCGTTAATATCTAAAATACAAATCAAAATTCAATTACAGCACCAAAAGCAATTACCGATTAGTTTTCAAGATCCAAAACAGCATTTTGTTCAACCTCTGTAACGATACAATTACGTCCTACGCAGAACAGCTGACAATGTAACAAATCATCATCAATAATGTTGTGGACAAACAAACATTTCCCAATATAGCACTGAAACTTTTCCAGACACTTAAATCGACTTTGCGACCCCACCTTGACTTTCAGCTGGGTTTTCGTCAAATCACTAACTAACCATAGTATTAGTACTTAGGTTCTAACGAACAAGTGACATGTAAAGTGGTCATTAGGAAATCTAGCCAGATTAACCAGCAATATATTCAAATGACATTTACAAATAAACTAGATTAGTTTTGTTTAAATGTTTGTTTCACGCGTGCATTTAAAATTTTAACAGGAATCACAATCACGCGATGTGATTTAGCTGCACGTAATAAGCAAGTAAACAAAATTATTCACCTGTTAAACTGCTAATTAAGAGGATTGTGAAGCTGTTGATTTTCATACAAAAGGCGATAACGTTTTACACCCAGTAAATATAGTTAGATTTTTATAATTTTTGGATATGTTGTAGATATAATGAGAAACTACGCCTGTACGTTTTGATTTTTAAGAAATATTGCTTACGCTAAAATTTATTAAATTTATTAGATTTATATAGAGATTTTTAAATGCTAATAAATTTTAGCGTAAGCAATATTTCTTAAAAATCAAAACGTACAGGCGTAGTTTCTCATTATATCTACAACATATCCAAAAATTATAAAAATCTAACTATATTTACTGGGTGTAAAACGTTATCGCCTTTTGTATGAAAATCAACAGCTTCACAATCCTCTTAAAGTTGTGAACAAAAAATACCACTGTTGGATATAAATTATGTGTTTTTCTAGAATGATCGGATTATAAGTAATCCCGTTGAAAGAAACAACTAATTTTCACTAAGATGATCAAATTAACTAGAATTGTGAAAAAAGACTTTTTATAAAGGGACCAAACTTATAATATTGAGAGTAAGTAGTCTTACTTCATTAAACAGCCTTGATCAAAATTGAAATCGATCGAAATTGACCATCATAATAGATCAAGATTAGCATTAGCATTGTGAAGAAGGATTTTGAGTTTAAAATCCGACTTCATTAAACCCCCTTTATCGAAATTACTCTTGTCTCTCCATCATTCCCAATAACGTTAGCATCATCTTAATAAGTTCCATTAAAATTGAATGCTGACGAGACCACCACAGCACTCCTCCTCAAAAAAAAAACTTCTACATCAGTTACTTAACAATCACGTCATTTTAAGGGGAGTACTGTGGCGAATGCGTCGAATGCTGACAAATCCACCTCAACAATAATAACTATCTCAACAGGCTTTCGAGGAGCTGGAAGCTCTATTAGCCAGAAGCGGCATCTGCATCGCCGTGAAGGAGAAGCTGGTCAAGGACTCTGGAGTGGCTCACGAGGTGGAGTATGATGACATCGTCCATAAACTGCTGACCAAGCCGAGAGCTAGAGGTGAGTATCTTTATTCTGTGTAGAATATGTAATTTTTTGTTTAATGGCGATTGTGAAATGGAAGAGAAATGGGTAGATGTGATCAGATGTTCGCTGTGGACTGTCACTGCTGTCTTTGAAAATCTTTGAACAACTGTAGATGATGATAGTGGTCAAAGTTATGTTATTTATGTAAGAAATCCTGCTAAAAAGCCGAAGTTTTAATAGTTACTAGCATAGCATCCCGGCAGACGTAGTTTGATTGTTTCGTCAAAGATCTGTCAAAGTCTTTTGTCACACACCGTTAATCTTTTGTATTAGATTGTAAATAATATAGTTTCTTAAATACAAACCTTGTCCTACAATAAGGAAAACAAAACAAAAAGAATTAGGTATTCAATTTGGTGCAGTCGATCGGAAGTTATTGCGCGTACATACATTTTGGTGATTCATTTTTATTTACATAGATTACCGCTCAAAACCTGATAAAAGTACTTCATGCGTAGTATTTTTCGATAAATTTGCGTTTGCAATAGACTTAGTGTCTACTAAGTCTATAGGTATATACATTTTTTGTAGTATATTATAGTTGCTTTCAATAATACTATAATATTATAAATTATTAACAATCTTATTAACCCAATGACATAACGTAAAGAATATAAATCTATGAGATAAAATTGTCAATGGTAAATGAAAGAAAACTGTAAAATGTCAAATCACCTCGTTAAATAGATATTAAGAGTGAAGTCATTTTATCGAGCGATAGTTTGAATTTATCGAAAATTTATGACATAATCAATGACGTAAATCGAGCATCATACAGTCTCAGGTGTCTAATCTAATATGTCACCTGATAAAAGAACTTTAGTATTCATCATATTAACAAGCCTCATAGCGTACTTAAGGAAGCGCAAGAACATTATTAGTAACTTTAAACATATTTTTTTTAGGACAACTTCGTTAGGTAGTTTCACAAATAAACAACAAAACTCAACCGTCACTGAAAACCCTCGCAACAAAAACAAACCAAAACAACGCTATCCAGATGTGATATCACGAACTAAATTCCCCTAATCCAGAACCAAAACTCGGCGCAAGTCACGTCAAGTAAACAGGCGTGAAGGCGGCGTGAAGCGAAATTGCCAAATAAAACTGTAATCTGACTTGTATCGCATGCCCATAACGGGACAAGAACCCCGAGATAAATTATGAGAACCCAGCTGTTCGCTAGAGACAATTTTTCGCTAAAGTGCCTGCAGAAATTGAATCCCATCGGGTGATTATCGCGTGGCACGCCGCGGTGGCTACATTCGGGTGGCTGGGTCCATCACGCCAGCCCATTGTGTTTGGATTAATCTTTTAAAGTTTCGTGGTTTATCTTGAGTGGTTAAGATCTTGGTCTGCGAGGTTCATTTTCGGATGACTTGTTATGGTGTGTTATGATTTGAATCTGTGGTTGGGTTTTCGAAGCTTGCTAGGTTCAGAGTTAGTGTTAAAGAGTAGGTATGGTTAATTGGGTGAATTGTTAATTAATGAGCTAAGTATTGAAGCCAAATGAATTATATGGGTTAAAATTTACAAGTTGTTTTGTCAATTTTAACCCAATGGTCATTGAAACGAAATAACTATACTATTTATATACATTTTATTTGCGTTTCCCTTTAGACTATCGTCAGCACAGTCATGCTACGAATATGGGAGGTTATAGGTAGTTGTTTCATTCCAATTCTAATCCTTACTAATATTATAAAAGCGAAAGTAACTCTGTCTGTCGTATACAAATAAATTGATTTAAATAAAATTTGGTACACAGTTAGTCTAGAGCCTGAGGACATAGGCTCCTTTTAATTGCAAAAAGGTTGTAAGGAGAGATGAAATGTTGTAATTACTAATTCCACGTGGACGGAGTCGCGGGCAAAAGCTAGTTACTAATAACTAAGTTGCCGTAATTGTCTTTGTATCGATTCTATATAGTTCAAGGAAATAGTCATTACTTATTACAAATACCATTACTCGTAGACTTTCGCAATTCAGAACCTTTTCTAAGCTGATTATAGCAATATGTCTTTGATAAGCTTTTCTAGGAGTATTTCCTTTCTGTATTTTATCCGAATCTTACCAATAGTGTTCTTATTGTCTTTCCTTTACTTTAACTATTTCTTGGGAGCTAGACAAGTGCCAAACGTTCAACGTTAACGTTAAACGTTAGCACCAAAACGTATGGGATTTGACATTTGTGACGTACGTGACAGTCGTTCACGGATGTCAAATCCCATACATTTAGGTCCTAACGTTTAACGTTAACGTTGAACGTTGGGCACTTGTCTAGGGCCCCTTGATTGTTTGTTTATCGATGTATTTTATACTATCCAAAAGGTTAACTCTACTTTAAAAAAAAGTTCTTTAAAGGATATTCTCTAGGAAATGCTAGTGCTCGTCACACTGATATTTGCCCGTAGCAGGATTCGAACCCACAACATCGAAATTTTTAAGTCAGGGTCTATGACAAACAGACGTCAGTGCGAACCAGGTTTACCTTTCCAAATCGCGTGATGAAATATTGTTTTCCGTCCTCCGGCCAGAAAACGCCAACTTTGTGGCCGCTGCGCTAAATGAAATTTCCGCTTTCTGGCTTCGTCGAACAGAAAAATAGTATACTGACCTCGGCCAGTAAAATAAAAAGCCTCAGATCACATTTTTGTCAACCTCGGCTTCGCCTCGGACGACAATTACATGTGATCTGAGACATTTTTTATTTTACTGGCCTTGGTGCGTAATGTACTATTAAATTTACCAAAATATGAAACAACCTACTTGTAATTCTCTCCACAGGTACAGCTCCCATTACAGCCTGTTTTCCTTCGACCGCCCAAACATGCGACTGACATTTACAAATAGAAAATTAAATAGAAAACCTTTGGCTATTTTCTCCCAATACGTGACTTCGCCATCCAATAAAAGTGCTGTGTATGTTAATTTAAGTGTTTTCTTGACGATTTCATTTCAATTCGGAGGCGAATTTTCGGGCCATTACAATAATTTGAGTTAGACATTAACGTAAGGGTCTTTAGGTATGGAAGGTTTTGGGTTCAACGACCGGGTGAAGGGTTTTCTAATGTACGAAGCATGTTACCGATCGAATTTACTTGATGTATTGCTTAATGTGTTAAGTTAGATTTTAGGTTGTTACAAATTTATATTCGTTAATGTAATAGAAATTGAAATGGATCTCGTTTGAACAGGTTTCTCGAATAGGGTGTCATTATGGTAAAACAAAATGGAGTCATATAGGAATTAAATTATTTAACAAACTAACTAGTTTGTTGAATTAAAAACAATAGTAAGTAAATTTAAATAATATAAAGCCAAGATAAGAAGAGACCCTAGATAAATTCTGTTAAGATAATGAGTCGTAATAAATAGTTAAAAATATTCCTTTGAATGAAACAACTATGTATAATGGTATAATATACGAACTGAGTAGACTATCGTCAGCTCAGTCGGCTACTATTATGGAAACTGTAAACTTTTTATATATAAAAATTTCGTGTATATTGCCCCACTCCTCTTAGACTGCTGGATTTAAAAAAAGAATGAGTTGGTCAAAGAGTTGTTATACCTCTTAATGTTAAGGGCTTATCCACCTCAAAATTTTATCCTAATCTTTGGACAATATTTTTGTTTTTTTTTCATAATTCAGCATTACCCTTAATTTCCACTCTTATCCACCAATTCCATTTTTTTTAATCTATACTAATATAATAAAGAGAAAAGGTTTGTTTGTTTGTTTGGATTGAATAGGCTCCAAAACGACTGGACTGATTCGAAAAATCTTATATAGTATATTAAAATTATGATGATGATAAAGAGTATCATATCCCACAGGTGCAATAATCTTCGGGTCAGACCAAGAAGTGGCAGGTGTGATGAGAGCCGTGGAGCGCATCAACGCCACCAGCTCCTTCAGCTGGGTCGGTTCCGACGGCTGGAGCGCCAGGTCCCTGGTCTCCGACGGCAACGAGAGGGCCGTTGAAGGCACCATCAGCGTCCAGCCCCAGGCCAATGACGTCAGCGGCTTCAAGGAGTACTTCCTGGGCCTGAATGTTAGGAATAATAGAAGGAACCCTTGGTTTGTTGGTGAGTTTCTGTTTTTCTGTTTGAGGAAATACTCATGTATACTGTCAGGACCGTTCCTGACAGCATGCCCGACTCTACTGGGAATGGTGCCCAGTAGCCTACGGACTAAAACCTCCCCCCTTGTAGAGTGTGATACGTTGAACACGCGGCGCTATCGGAATACGCTTTGTGTCCAACAGTGTGGTGTAGGATTGGTGAAGGATGAAAGGGTTTGAGAAAAAGAGTGGTTGTTGTTTGTGTTGTGTTTGTTGTAGAGTAGGTGTGTTGGGGGATTTAGGGAAATGAGAGGTATGAAGGGAGAGGATGGATGAAAGTGGATGCCTGTTGGGCGGGCCGGCGGATTCTGAGGCGTTTCTCAGCCTCCGCCCGTCCGCCCAGCAGGCAGGAATGAGAGAATGAAAGTGAAATAAAAATAGTGTCTAGCCCATGGTGCGAAGGTGAGTTTCTGTTTGGACTCTGCATGATGAGATACTTTGGACAATTCATACTATAATAATTCCTAATGCCTTGGCGGTTGAAATGAAACAACTATTAACCGATTTAACTCACGTATCTTTATTTTATTTTATTTGCTGACGTTTCGGATTCTTTGCAGTTTCCATTATCGTAACACGACTGAGCTGACAATACTTTAGCGTTAAACTATTGTTGTAACGTCAGACTATTGTCGTAAAAATACTCGAGTTAAATCCGTTAATAGTTGTTTCCAATCCACATACATACGAATTAGTTTCTGTATACGTGTTGTTGTTTTGGTTTTTATTTTAATTTTGTACCTATGTGCACCAAATAAATCATTATCTACTTATCAATCTAATAGACCGGTCAAATTCGGAATTCACCTCGGAATGCGAGATACCCGGCTGTAATTTTGTAAATAGTTGTATATTGACATCCTTAAAGTTGTCTCAAAACCTACATATGGTAGGGTGTGAGCAACTATTAAATTTCAAGGTCAAAGTGTCAAAAAATCGTTATTTTTGTAAATTTCTCATTTCCTATGGGTTTTAGCTTTTTGTCTTTGTTGGCAATATTGTAGAATACAAAATTCTCTACAAATTTTGTTTAAAAAAATTTTTTATACGGTGAACCGTTTTTGAGGTAGAGGCCGTAAAGCGGATTATAATTCAATTTGTAATATGGGTGCTAGACTATGGGTCAATTTAGGTCTAATACCTACTAGTATTCGTCATAACATCTGCGACTAACCGGGATTTGAGTTCACAATTTCTTTTGACGTTTCGGAGCCTTTACAATGAATGGCCTTATTTAAAGCATAAAGTACTAGCTATGTTTATCTCGAATCTCGAGGTTAGTGCTTTCGTTTGCCAAGTCCCTAGTTATTTGATTTGAATAAATTTGTCAAGGTTTATTTTAAAAGTGCATGTTTGTGTTTCATTATCATTAATTCAATGTTACGTATTTGATTGAATACAAACATGCACTGTTGCACTTTCGAACATTTTGTAATTACATGAAATTTAATTTATTATACTGAAACAATGAAAATAATAATCTGTAATGCCTTCGCGGTAATTACACATTGGAATGAAACAACTATAACGGATTTAACTCGCGCATATTATTATGGTAAATATATGAATAATATAAGGGGTTCATTTTATAACGCAGGGGAGTACTAAGAGGGTAAAACGGGAGTGCTTGTCACGCAGTCGAAGCTGCAGGAAGAAGTTAATTGTAAATTAAAATAATTGCAAACCCTTTTCTCAACATCGTTAAACCATTAGAAAGAAACAACTATTAACGGATTTAATTCGCGTATTTTTATTTTATTTTATTTGTGTCATAACCGTGAAGTCATTATAAATTATTATCGTTAAACCAGTTGACTCCAACAATTTCTAAATCAACTAACTTAATACCTACTTTATATCTCAGCCGTAATCTTAAAACTTGTATTCTCAGTCATTCTCAATCAGAATTCTTCTATTCTCAAAATTGTTCCAGAATTCTGGGAGGACCACTTCCAATGCCGGTATCCCGGTAGTCCCCGGACACCTTACAACGGGCAGTACGAGCGGCGGTGTTCAGGCCAGGAGAGACTCACAGAAGAGAACACGGAGTTTGAAGGACAACTGCAGTTTGTCTCTGATGCTGTGGTGGCCTTCGCTTATGCTATCAGGTACGTGGTTGATGCTATTACGTCCAATGGGAGACTTACTGGCTATATTTTCAATCTATTTTTTTAGAATAATTTCTGATGCCTTCGCGGTTATTACACATTGGAATGAAACAACTAAAATAAAATAAAAATACGCGAGTTAAATCCGTTAATAGTTGTTTCATTCCAATCTATTTTTTTAGTTTTAAAACTATTCTGTTGTTTTCCTTTCTATTGTTTTATTACTTCTATTATAACTACGTCAAGTAAAACTGCTCTATAATACTCTGAAACACTCGCTTCCTTCGATGTCCTAACACTTTCTAACTTGTGATTGGTGGAATTTGAAAAGTGGACCTCATTCTGCACTAGCTTCTTGAGGATTTTAGACACGCGGCGTCCCTTGTTGGAAAACAAGAAGTCTTGTGACAACCCAGGTCGCGTTAAGGTAGTGATCTTTTTAAACCACATAGGTATATCTATCGAATTTCGATGATGATACCTATAGGTCTTGTCTACTCTGAGATCCTGGTGGATCTGATGGCAAAAACGGAAAAAAATTAACGCTAACGATACTGGGGAAATTGGAGTAAACTTTTTAACTTACTATAATAATATTTTGTACTAAGACAAGGTTTGAAAATTTGAGACTCTCAGTGGGACTCAACCCACGCCCTTGCCTTTACTAACGGAAGCAAGCTTTTTGCAATCAGATCCTGGTAGACCTATAGTAATCAAAATTATAATTTAATTTAGTTGCTCTAAAAAATATAACTGTATTTTATTCCTATTAAGAAAAATATTCAAAATCAATTGGCGCTTAATTCAAAGAAATTTTATATCCGATGGTGCTTGTGTCAAAAAGTATTTGACCATTTTCATGTCATGAATCTTAGATATAGGAACTATACAAACGAAAAGTCTATAAATTTTCATTTAGGTTCGATGTCAGAGCAGAAGTTGTTTTAGGGGAACAATATTGCGAGAGAGTCAACACAAGAGGAACCTGATGTTGTTTTCTTGAATCGATTCGATATAAATAGATTATAGTACAAAATAAACGTAGGATTTTTTTTATTCTTGGTTCAAGTCGTAGGTATTAGATGAATGCCTAAGAAATATAGGTACTCTTAAGCTCAGTCGTGCTCGATTATGGAAACCGTAAAGAATCCGAAACCTCAGCAAATAAAATAAAATAATAATATGCGAGTTAAATCCGTTAATAGTTATTTCATTCTAATCTATAAGGCGTTTTTAAGGAATCCGTATTCTAAGGGTAAAACGGAAGCTTATTCCGTTCATCTGCCTGTCACCAGCCTAATATTTAAGGAGGCCCCAATCAAAAAAATATATTTTTTGCCTTTTTGATAGATAAGATACGAAACACAAAGTGCGCAATTTCGACTAACACTTAGCCGGTTTTTGATTTCATTTTTCATGACCCTAAAGTAAATCTATGTAACCTTAGGTCCGTTACCATTATGACCTAACTAGAATCACTGATTTTACCCCTCCTCTTAACCACAAACTCGCGCGCTAGTCAACGCTGCGCTGTGCTCAGACTTGTCACTTTGAAAGTCGGCGTTCAAGACAACTACAACAGACAACCAGCAGATGTTTACCGCCGCGAAATACAAGTTTTACCCTCAGGTTAAGAACCTAATCCCTAAAGGATAAGATAAGATAATATTTAAATTTATTTGTAAACACACATACATACGGCTGTTATGAAGTAAAATGGAGGGCTGTTTTGCCTTTAGGCGTACAAAAGTATTACTAGTCATATAAGATCGATATGACTGTTAGCTCCAGAATAGCACCCTAGGTCTCTATATTCAAAACTCCCTATCAAGTGAATCCGTAGGCGGTAATAAGAGCATTATTCATTCCCAAGTAACTTCTAAGAAACCCTTTTAATTAATTCCAACTCTATTATTTAAACTGAATGTAGTAGGTATCTAGTTAATTGAATTGCTAACTAGTTATAGTTGAACATGTCCAATTAAATTGTTTTAAGATTAAAATAATTATTCCAAGGATTAATCAAAGAAGTTTCTTAACGAGATTGTAAAAGTATAGGATTAAATACATTAACTATAAGAATTATACAATTTTAAGTAAATTTTATTGCCTTAGAATTAGTATTGTTGGAATGAAACAACTTTAAACGGATTTAACTCGCGTTAAAAGTTTAAAGTTGTTTCATTCCAATGTATAATAACCGCGAAGGCATCAGAAATTATTATTCTATAAAAATACTACTAAACATAGAGCATCAAATTAGTGTAAAATTAAACTAAATTTATAAAATCCTAATAATATTTTTATTTTATTCTATTTGCTGACGTTTCGGATTCTTTACAGTTTCCATAATCGTAGCACGACTGAGCTGACAATAGTACTGAGACGACTTTAGCGTTAGACTTATAAAATCCTATTTAATCTAAATCTTGTAAACAACAACCTGTTTAGTAAAAATCCTGTGAAATCAACATCCTGTTTAACCAAAATCCTGTAAAATCAATCAATCATCGTAAAATCCTACTTTCCCAAAAACTTGAATCAAATTACGAATGTCAAGTGATCTGTCATTCGAGACATATTACGTTTGGATTCTGAAGCCTCGCAGATTGAGTACAAACATAAATATTATTCGATTTTGATTGCATACACTACGTGAGAGGTTGTATATCGGTGTTTATTTTCAATTCGGTCTTTTACGGCTTGATCTATAATATATTTTTCTTATGCCTTCGCAGTTATTATACATTGGAATGAAACAACTTTGTAATTTAATAAATGAGGTAGTTTGCATAGCTATATAAATCACTTTATCATAAGACTATGGTCAGCACAGCCGTGCTACGATTATGGAATCTGTAATGGCTCCGAAACGTAAGCCAATAAAATAAAATACGCGAGTTAAATCCGTTTAAAGTTGTTATTATATTATATTATAAATTCACCTCCTAAAAAGTACTCGATGAAAGTCGAGGACAAAAGCTAGTCTTACTTTATTATCTGACCATCATACAATAGTACATTACGCACCTAGGCCAGTAAAATAAAAAATGTCTCAGATCACATGTAAGTAATTTTTTGTCGTCCGAGGCGAAGCCGAGGTTGACAAAAATGTGATCTGAGGCTTTTTTATTTTACTGGCCGAGGTCAGTTTACTATTTTTCTGTTCGACGAAGCCAGAAAGCGGCAACTTCATTTAGCGCAGCGGCCCGAAAGTTGGCGCTTTCTGGCCGGAGGACAGAAAAAATACATTAAATCATTTCGAAATTTATAATAAACAATTTATCCTAACTTATAAATCCAAAACTGTCTTCTTTTCTTGAAACATTCCTAAATGCCACAAAATAGCTAAAAGCCGATTCTTTAGAGAGATAAAATAAAATGCACCTTATAAATAAGTCCATTTACTTGAATAATAGCGCTGTGGTAACGGATGGTTATTTAAAACCAGTCCGCTCGGCCATCCATTCAACAGTGTTACAAGTTTCTCTTCTATTTTACTTCCATCCCATTCAAGTTACAGACGTGTGCTCTGTGGAGCCTGTGGCACATTGTGAAAAGTTTTTTAACTTCAGGAATTTGCAATTAACGCTTTTCTGCAAGATGGGAGATTTATTTTTTAGTTTTATAGCTGACTGCAATATCAAATGAAGAAACTGTAAGGGATTTAACTTGCGTATTTTGTTTAAATTGCTGACTTTTAGAAATATTTATTTTCCATATTTAGATATTTCTTAAGATATTGTTGGTACTAAAGCAGAACAAATCTAGAGTAATCTTTACTTATATAATTATATATTCTTTACTAGCTTCTACCTGCGTCTTCGTCTGAGCACGATTAGCTGTTTTACCCCCTTACCACCCTGCACTAAGAAGGATTTTAGGAAATTTACCCCATACTTTATAAAAGGTACCCCTGTGCAAAATTTAAGTGTCTAACCTTTATAATTTCAGCCCTGCGTTGATATGTCAGTCATGCCAGCTTCTTCTTTTATATATTACTAGCGTCCCGCCCCGGCTTCACACGGGTTCTATAAACCTTCCTCTTGAATCACTCTATCTCTTAAAAAAACCGTATCAAAATCCGTTGCGTAGTTTTAAAGATTTAAGCGTATATAGGGACAGAAAAAGCGACTTTGTTTTATACTATGCAATGTAGTGATTACATAGATTGAGGAAAAGCTATAATGCACATAAATTATTTTAACAAGTGCACATTCCAGAAAAGCGGTAAGTGCGCTTAAAATGCTCTTAATTGCAGTTCGCAATAAAATTTAATAACGCTGTTATTAAAAATGTCAGCGGCTTAAGGGCCTGGGTCTATTAAAAAATAGGTCAAGTGCGAGTTCCACTACCAGAACTGACTTACTGACTGGTCTGACTGACTGACCTGTCAAAAATAAGCGCTGCATCCATAATAATCGAATTCGATCAATATAAATATAAATAAAAATAAATATCTTTGGACAATTCACACCAATTATCTAGTCCCATTTTAAGCAAAGCTTGTGTTATGGGTACTATACAACGGATAAATATACATAAATACATATAAGACATCCAAGACTCTGGTACAGATGCCAGTGCTCATCACATTGACATCTGCCCCTAGCGGGATTCGAACCCGCAACCTCCGGTTTCGTAGTCAGGGCCTCTGACCACTAGACCAACAGGCCGTCTGTCTGTCAATAGTCTAGTACCATTAATATAAATGATGATGATATTTGTATCAAGACAAATTATATGATCATTAGACCCCTGTGGCGCATATAGGTCTGGGTTCAAATCCTACTAGGACCTCAATTTTCTACTGTCGTCTAAAAAATATCATTAACATCAGAAATTATTTTCATACTAGCTGACCCGGCGAACTTCATACCGCCCTATAATAAAGTTTTTTTTTTCGTACGTAAGAACCTTCTCCTAATAATAACAAATACAACAAAAAAAGAATTAGTGAAATCGGTCCAGCCGTTCCCGCGTGATGTCGTGACAACGGAAAACGGGTTTCATTTTTATATATCGCACACCTAGATCTAAAGGGAGCTAACTCAAAAATCTGAAGATTTAAATTAAACACACGCTAAAAAAAAGGATCCGATTCCTTACAACAATTTCGCCTCTCCCGAAAAAGTTACTTTTTTTGAGTTAGCTCCCTTTAGATCTAGGGGTGCGATATATAGATCATAAATTCTCTCAAAAGGGGTTAAAAGACACAAAAAGCAAAATGAACAAAACCGCAAAAGGATTCATTTAGGATTAAAACTAGCTTCCTGTAACACTTATTCATGGAAAATAAGTCTAGAAACTGGGTCCCTTTGCCTTTGTGCTTCACCATTTAGCATCTCACAAAATCATTTTCATTTCAAAGTTCATTAAAATGGTTCCTGGAATTAAATATAACGAACACTGTTTACAGCGCTAAAAGACTTTAGCATTAAGCGGGGCAGACGGTAAATGTCATAATTGGAACGCTTATAACACTCCACTACAACCGGTTGGCGAGTAGTGCTCGTAAATGGGTGTTTAACCGAGTTAATGCGGTTGCTGATTTGAGTATTACAAAGTTACATTTAAGTTCCGGTGTCAAAAACAAGAGACTAGATTGGAATGAAACAACTATTAACGGATTTTACTCGCTTATATTTATTTTGTCCAGCAGTGGACTCTATAGCAGTCCACTGCTGGACAAAATAAATATACGCGCTGATGATGATAATATTTATTTTATTTTATTTGCTGATGTTTCGGATTCTTTACAGTTTCCATAACTGTAGCACGACTGAGCTGACAATAGTCTAACGCTAACGCTAAACGCTATTGTCAGCTCAGTCTGTTATTTTAAAATAAAGTTCTCCAGTTAAATCACTTTGGCGTTAGACTATTGTCAGCTCAGTCGTGTTACGATTATGGAAACTGTAAAGAATCCGAAACGTCAGCAAATAAAATAAAACAAAATTACGCGAGTTAAATCCGTAAATAGATTCATTCCAATGTGTAATAACCGCGAAGGCATCAGAAATTATTAAATTATTATATATGCAATACCGCCAATTTAATATATCTGATATTAACTCGTATTCATTAAGCTAAAGGCACAGATAATTTCCATATATAATAGTGTAATATCCGGCCATTTTGTTTCAGCCATTTTTTTTTTAATGAAGCGACTAGGCGAAAATTGCACTTCTAAGTTCTAATTAATATATTTTGCATGTTGTTTTTAATTACTTATCTACTTTAAAAGAAATAGGTATAGAGATTTGATGATTCAATACATTGGGAAGATAATTTTACATAATATAATATAATATAATGTGTAACGATAATTGAGAGATTAGGTTTTTATAAATCGCTCTGTAATCAAATATCAATACTATAGTAATTTCTGATGCCTTCGCGGTTATTACACATTGGGATGAAACAATTACAACGTCTTTAAGTTGTGTATTTTATTTTATTTGCTGGTGTTTCGAAAACTTTACAGTCCACCTAGCTGACGATAGTCTAATGCTAAAGTGTGAATGTAACGCGAGTTAAATTCATTAGGTATTATTACCTAGCTTTATTCCAATACAGATTATTATTTTATATTTCGGGATTATATAAGGTTCCCGCGGGATAATTAAAGTAATGAACTTCACGTAAAAACCTGAACTAAACTTCATGCAATCTCCACCGTCATTAGCACAAGTTCTCCTAAAAGTTTAAAACATAATTTGTTTAAATTTAACCTAATTTAAATAAATTTTCCCAGTTGAAAATTATCTTTCATTCAAATTTTGAAGCGACACAAAACTGAAATAATTACGCAAATCTCGCGAACAAGTTCGTTTCGGTTTTAACGAATTTAAACCTGAAGTTTCTATTGAATTTAATATTTCAACACTAAATCTTAAATATTTTATTCGTTCTCATTAAAAGTTTTGATAAACTACTTTTTAAAATGTGACATCTTTTTCCTTCCTTGAATTTCAGGCGTTTTAAAAGAAATGTAGATTCAACTTTTATTAGAATTCTTATTCTTCGCTTATAAGGAGGTCGGGAGCCTTTGCATTGGGTACTTCTTAAGAGTCGTGCGGTGTATGATAAGAAGTACGGAAACTGGAAATTGTGATGATTATTCCAAGTAGGTCGTTGTATTGTGGACAAAATACATCGCTCTTTTAGTATTGTAGTGACCTAACTCGAAACGTGAAACTATGTTCATTTGGATTCAAATATGAAATAAAATCTTTATTAAGTACATATTAACTACGAAAATATCAATCGAATTTCGAATTTTTATTTTTGGTTCAATACCATTAGTTTTCAATTATAATGATATTTTTGTACAAAGACAAGAAAGGAGGTCTAAAATTTGTCTGCTCTTGTCTTTGTACAAAATATATCATTATAATCTTTATTACATGTTTTCAATTATTTATTTTTTTCTGTTAGTGACTGTTTACAGTTGGCCCTGGGGCCGTTACTGTTTCACCGGACAAAATGGGGAGTGCTCCGAGGTGCAATAATTTCATTACAATATTTATACTAGTACTATTGCCAGTGACTTCGTCTGCGCTCATTTATTACACAATCCTTACTAATATTATAAATGCGAAAGTAACTCTGTCTGTCTGTTACGCTTTCACGCTAAAACTACTGGACCAGTTTAAATGAAATTTGGTACAAAGAAAGTCTGGAGCCTGAGAAAGGACATAGGCTACTTTTTAGCCGACTGCAAAAAAGGATGAGTTCCACGCAGACGAAGTCGCGGGCAGAAGCTAGTATTATATAAAATATAGCCTAGGTATATGTTATTCTAATGTAGATATATAAGGTATATTAGGATTCGAACCTTCAACCTCCGGTTTCGTAGTTAGAGGCTCTGACCACTAGACCAATGCCGTGTGTTTATCATTTTTGTAATTTTACTCGTATTTAAAATCTAATCTATACTAATATTATAAAGCTGAAGAGTTTGTTTGTTGGAACGCGCTAATCTCGGGAATTACTGGTTAGAATTGGAAAAATCTTTTTTTGTTGGACCACCCAAAAGCTATATTTTTATTTAAGGAAAACATTTTTTGTTTTCACTTTTTATGATTTAGCAATAAAAATACATTCAAGTTAGTATGTACCTACCTTTATAATTAAGACTTTAAAAAATCCAACTAACTTAAAAGATTTTAAAACACTAGACATTCTACCGAACAGAAAGAAACCCAACGGTTACAATTTTTAATTCACGTCCTTTTAAATAGACTCTCGGGCTAGTTGTAAAGAGGTGGTATAAAAGATGCGGGGCTGCATACAAGCTGTATAGAGGCTGTTGGCATTCAGCTTACTCTTGATACGAGTGGGCTTATTCTAGTTTAAAAGCACCGTAATATGAAATTGAATTATTATGGTACGATTTCAAATACTTTACGCGTTTTGTTAATAAAATGCTGATATATTTTATGGCGGTTTTATTCGTACAAAGTTTATGAGAAAAAAGCGGAACATTAACTTTCAAAACAGTGTTGTTCAAATGCTTATAAAATGGCCAAGTGCGTGTCGGGTTTTTTTTTTTTTTTTTTTTTTTTTCGAACTGAATACTGAAGCGCAGTTGGCCAGCTAATGGGCCTTCACTGCAAAACCGGACGGGTGGCGAGACTCCTGAAAGGAGACTCTTAAGCAACGTGTCGGGTAAGGTGAATAAATATTCTTGGGTAATTTTTTACACTAATTGTCTAGTCTCAAGCTAAGCTAAGTAGTAATGACCTACTTGAGTAGGTACTAATCCTGTGCAGACGAAGTCGCCTCAAGTAAAAAGAAAAAATATTTTGAAATTAAACTTATGTGTTAATTCTGATGCCTTCGCGGTTATTACCCATTAAATCACGCGTATTAATTTTACGCTGGTATTTCGAAAACAGTTCCCATATTCGTAGCAGTCTGAGCGGATGATAGTCAAAGTCACGCTATAGTTAAGTACATTACGTACAAAGGCCAGTAAAATGAAAAATGTCTCAGATCACATGTAATTGTCGTCCGAGGCGAAGCCGAGGTTGACAAAAATGTTATCTGAGGCTTTTTTATTTTACTGGTCGAGGTCAGTATACAATTTTTTCTGTTCGACGAAGCCAGAAAGCGGAAATTTCATTCAGCGAAGCGGCCACAAAGTTGGCGCTTTCTGGCCGGAGGACGGAAAAATAAATTTATATAGTTATTAATTCCAATGTGTAAGAACCGCAAAGGCATCAGAAATTATTACGGGCCCAAATATTAGTAGAAAAATGTTTATTTTTTACGAAGCATGCTTGAAATTGGATGCTTTCGTTGCATTTTTAACCCCCGACGCAAAAACGACGGGGTGTTATAAGTTTGACGTGTCTGTGTGTGTGTGTGTGTGTGTGTGTGTGTTATAACCATGAACCGATAAACGCATGAACCGATTTTGATTCTGTTTTTTTTGTTTGAAAGGTGAATATGTCGGGAGTGTTCTTAGCTATGTTTGATGAAAATCGGACCTGTAGTTTAATAAAAAGAGGGGGGTGAAAGAGGGGATGGAAAAATAAATGTCGACAAATATACTCGAGTGGGGTATCAAGTGAAAGAGGGTCACGAGTACATTACAAAATTGAAATTATAATGAAAATCGGTTGAGTCGTTCAAAAAATATAGGGAGTGAAAGTGGGGATGGAAAATCAAATATTTACAAATATAACCGAGTGGGGTATCAAATGAAAGAGGATCACGTGTACATTACAAAATTGATATTACAATGAAAATCGGTTAAGTAGTTCAAAAAATATAGGGAGTGAAAGTGTGGAGATGGTTAACTAAATGACTACAAATATAACCGAGTGAGGTATCAAATGAAAGAGGATCACATGTACATTACAGAATTCCATGTAAAATGGAAATTGGTTAAAAAAATAATAAGTTACCTACCTACTTTTAAAAAGTATGAAATAAAAAAAATAAATTAAAAATTTTAACAAACCCCCGACATAAAAATATAAAATCCCTCTAAAAAGTATAATAATAATAAAAACTTGGTATTAGGTAGGTACCTAAGTATTAATAGGTATTTCTACAAAGAAAACGTCATGTCGGGGGGACCTTAGGTTTCGATACATAGTAGGTAAATATAGGTAGAATACAATTAGGTAAATGATAAGCGGTCCCCCCGACGTGACGTTTTCTTTGTAGAAATACCTATTAATACTTAGGTACCTACCTAATACCAAGTTTTTATTATTATTATACTTTTTAGAGGGATTTTATATTTTTATGTCGGGGGTTTGTTAAAATTTTTATCATATCGAAAATACGAAAACTCTCCCGTCTATTAAACGAAGTTATTAATTCGAAACTGTATCAATATGGATGAATAATACCTAGTGGCTGTGAATTTGCCGTTTTTTCAAATTGAAAATTTGTTGTTTTTACGAGCTGTATAAATTCAAAATGATACCATTGATATTGACAAATACTTAATAATTTACTCTAAAGAGTGTTCTAGTTGGAATTAACCAAATATAACGGATTTAACTCGCGTATTTTATTTTATTTGATAACGTTTCGAAAACTTTACAGTTCACATATTCGTAGCAGGACTGAGCTGATGATAGTCCAACGCTTAAGCCAGTAACGAAACTTTAGCCAATAAAATAAAATACGCAAGTTAAATCAGTTAATAGTTGTTTCAATCAAATCACTACATAGTATTTATAAAACAAAGTCGCTTTTTCTATCCCTATATCCCTATGTTCGCTTAAATCTTTAAAACTACGCAACGGATTTTGATGCTGTTTTTTTAATAGATAGTGATTCAAGAGGAAGGTTTATAACATCCATGTGAAGCCGGGTGTATATTTATAAGATATTTTATACAAGCGTTTTTCCTAAGTACACAGACAAAGTCACAGGCAGAAGCTATAACACTTCTTTATATCATAGTTTAAACTGTTCTCAAGGCGTAAAGAACGGGGTCACGTCGTGTCTTATACAAAAGGCCCAAGTACTTTCTTGAATGCGTTTTCGGTTTTTATTTTTTAGTAAAAAGGTTTTCACTTTTGTTTTGTGCCGTATGTTTTATGCTGAAAGGAAAGGCAGTGATAATTGTCTATACTAGGTGAATGTTGAATTTCTTTCGAGTCTCTTTTTTTTCATTTTAGATGCACTAACGACTTCCTTTGATGTAGTAATATAGTGGACCGATCCTTGATGTTTGCAAAACTGTCGAAATAACGATAATATGGTTGTCCCGAGGTGCTAACTGAACTTTTTAATATAGTTCGGGCTGTTGTCTCCCCCGTTTTAAATATCGCAGCCTCCGTACGAGCTTTATATGGATGTTGGCCCCTATATAACCTACTAGCGGTCCGCCCCGGCTTCGCACGGATCCCTAATTTGTTACCAAATTTAATATAGCGTATGTCACTCACAAATAGTGTACCTAGCTTCCTAACAGTGCAAGCTTTTTTCAAATCGTCCAGTAGTTTTTAAGCCTATTCATTACAACCAAACAAACATAATTTGCATCTTTATAATATTAGTATAGAAAGTACAGCTTTGGGGCCGTTCAAGTATTACGTGAGCTGATTTATTACCCCCTGTCAGCAAAAGTAAGTGTTTCTTTTTGATTTCAAGCATAGACAATGTATGAATTGCCATTTGTGTCAAAAGGTCAATGACTACTTTTGACGTAGTTACCATCTAAACCCTTACCACCCCCCCCCTCCAGTGCTTACGTAATACTTGAACGTATCCTTGTTTAGATCTTTTGTATCATTGCATTAAGTAAATCTTATCCCTACTTATATTATAAATGCGAAAGTAACTCTGTCTGTCTGTCTGTTACGCTTTCACGCTAAAACTGCTGGACCGATTTAAATGAAATTTGGTACAAAGAAAGTCTGGAGCCTGAGAAAGGACATAGGCTACTTTTAACCGACTGCAAAAAAGGAGGAGTTCCACGCGGACGGAGTCGTAGGCAGAAGCTAGTTACAAATAAAGATCCTTTTAATTACTACATTGTAACATGGCAGGAAAGTAAACCTTCTTAAAACTCTTTAAACGTGTCAAAATAAATACATAGTATTTATTTATACATAGGTATTTATTTTGTATACAAATTCCCTCGGTTGGTCTCGTACCTCTCATCCAATTATTCTTTGTTGGTAACACTGTACAAATTGAATAACAACATCAAATGGTATGTTTACATTGTTTTTTCTGTTTGTATTTTGGTCGATATACGAGCGTTTATGGGAGACAATGTTATCAACATTTTAATGGGATTGAGTCAAATATTTGTTTTTTATAAAATGTTTATTGTACGAACATCGTTATTAAAAATGCCTTTTAGTTAGTGTCTACACATTGGACTGAAACAATTATAACAGACTAGCTTCTGCCCGCGACTTCGTCCGCGTAGAACTCCTCCTTTTTTGCAGTCGGTTAAAAAGTAGCCTATGTCCTTTCTCAGGGTCCAGACTTTCTTTGTACCAAATTTCATTTAAATCGGTCCAGTAGGTTTAGCGTGAAAGCGTAACAGACAGACAGACAGAGTTACTATCGCATTTATAATATTATATAGTATATATATATAGTACTAGCTTCTGCCCGCGACTTCGTCTGCGTGGAACTCCTCCTTTTTTGCAGTCGGTTAAAAAGTAGCCTATGTCCTTTCTCAAGCTCCATACTTTCTTTGTACCAAATATCATTTAAATCGGTCTAGTAGTTTTAGCGTGAAAGCGTAACAGACAGACAGACAGACAGAGTTACTTTCGCATTTATAATATTAGGAGGGATATTAGGAGGGATTTAACGCGCGTATTTTATTTCATTTCATGACGTTTCGGAAGTTTTACAATTTCCGTATATGTAGCACGACTGGGCTGACGATAGTCTAATAATATAAATTTATAGCAGTTTCATTCCAATGTGTACCTATTAACCGCGAAGGCATTTAAAATTATTCAGATTTGCGTAGTTTGGCACTAGATCAATTAATGTAAAATTTTCCAACTTATTTATTCCTTAATTGAGCCCTTCCCTATTACACAACGAAAAATTTATACCACAGTTCCCATATTCGTATCCGTTATTAATTCGAATGTGTGATAACCGCGAAAGCGTCAAAAATTACTTGTATACAAGTAAAATCTTACTATACCAGTGGGATGTTCCCAAAACAATTGCAAATCCCAAAACTGTAATTCTAACTTAATTGTTTAATTAATTGATTTTAAATAACCCTTACCTTTCCTCATTCGTTTGTTATTCCATTCAATTCGAATAATCTACCCTTTTCCCTTCGGATGCACAGACGGACAAGCTACCCTACTTTCAAGGTATTTTATTGTTAATACAAAAGAATTCATAGTAACAACTCACTTTAGCGTTAGACTATCGTCAGCTCACTCGTGCTAAGTAATTATGGAAACTGTAAAGTTTTAAAAACCAGCCAATAAAATAAAATTTGCAAGTTAAATCCGTTATAGTTGTTTCCTTCCAATGTGTAACCGCGAAGGCATCAGAAATTTATATTAAAACTAGCTTCTGCCCGCGACTTCGTCCGCGTGGAACTCCTCCTTTTTTGCAGTTGGTTAAAAAGTAGCCTATGTCCTTTCTCAGGCTCCATACTTGCTTTGTACCAAATTTCATTTAAATCGGTCCAGTAGTTTTAGCGTGAAAGCATAACAGACAGACAGACAGACAGACAGAGTTACTTTCGCATTTATAATATTAGTAGGGATGTTTAATCCTAAAATTTCTGATGCCTTTTCGGTTAGGTACACATTGGGTGCGTTCCACTAAGCGCCCGGATCGCTCGTGACACCCTCTGTATCGTTCCACTTAACGCCCGTGGTCGTTGCGAGCGATGGCTCGACGTCATAGATGACGTCACTGTTCGCGACCACATCGCGCCCACTTCGCCCACAAAATATTGGTGGGTCAGAGTGGGCTTTCGTCGCTCACGATGTGCGTTCCACCTATAAACATTCGCTTACAACGCCCGCGGTGTTTTCTCGTTAGTGGAACGGCAATTTCAGCGGTCGTGGTCGACGGCGTTGCGAGCGTTAAGTGGAACGTATCCATTAGAATCAAAAAACTATAAACGGATTTAATTTGCGTATTTAGAACCTTTACAGTTTCCATAATCGTAGCACAACTGAGCTGACGAGACTATCGTCAGCTACGCTAACGATAAAATAAAATACGCGAATAAAATCCGTTTATATAAATTTATTTCAAGTTCTAATTTATCTATGACAGCTGTAACAATCGGACTGTGCAAACCTACTTCAGCAACGCGGAAGTGTCTAATTTCTGCACGCATCTGTGTGTGTTAATTAAAAAGGGATCCGATAGGGTCATAATTGTGTGTGATTTATTAAGTGATTGTTAAAGTTTGAACAACTGTGGCTTTGTATAATTAGCACGTTATGTTTTACGGTTAGGAACAATTAAAATTTAATACCTATAACTGAGATATCTTACTTTAGTGAAAAAGACTACTATAGAGTGAGATTCCAGCTACCCCAAACTTACTACTTACGTGATTTTAAGAAAGATGTTGGAATGAAACAACTATTAACGGATTTAACTCGCGTATTTTTATTTTATTTATTAGCTAATGTTTCCGGTTCTTTAGTTTTTTCATAATCGTAGCACGATTGAGCTGACAATAGTCTAACGCTAAAGATTGTCAGCTCAGTCGTGCTACGATTATGGAAACCATAAAGAATCCGAAACGTCAGCAAATAAAAATACGCGAGTTAAATACGTTATTGGTGGTTCATTCCAATGTGTAATAGCCGCGAAGCATCAAAAATTATTAAGAAAGATGTTGTTTTAGGATTGCATTTGGTATAGAAAGTATCCTATATCCTTCTACTGGTTCTATGCTACTTAATGACTAAACTAAACTATAAGGCTTAGAAACTTGGAATGTTGCGCAGGGGGTACTTTTATAACGCAGGAGAGATAAAAAAAGTTTTTTTGAAAATTCTAATTCTCTAAAATGGGAGTGATTATCGTACACAGATGAAGGGCAGAAGCTTCTACACATATACATTCAAATCTTTCCTTAATTTTTTGCTATTGATTTCATGATACATCCATCCTTAATCTATTTGTAAGTAAGATCAACAAAATTGATAGAGAACTATTCTCTGTCATACTTTCCTCGTCAGATGATGAGCTGTAATCCTCGATACGTGCCGATAGTCGGTTCTCGAGTATTATTTCTATTGGATTTTCTTTGCTGAAATTTGCAAAGTAGTTTTTCTATTTATTGATGGAATTTTCGTCGTAACATCTCCTATGTTCTTGTTGTTTATAATATTGTTTGAGACTCTGTATGAGCCGTTAAAAATCCCTACTAATATTATAAATGCGAAAGTAACTCTGTCTGTCTGTCTGTTACGCTTTCACGCTAAAACTACTGGACCGATTTAAATGAAATTTGGTACAAAGAAAGTCTAAAGCGTGAGAAAGGACATAGGCTACTTTTTAACCGACTGCAAAAAAGGAGGTGCTCCACGCGGACGAAGTCGCGGGCAGAAGCTAGTATTAAAGCAATTTTTGAAGATTTTCGACCCTCCTTTCCCCCCATGTAACGCGCCGCAACGTTAGTCAAACACCTATCCCCCATCCCCTAATTTGCATTACGTAATACTTGAACGACTCAGTAGCTCTGCCTGGGTAACACGGTATTTGTCGCGCGAGAAAGCTATAAAAACTGTCATTTTTGTAATAAGTTGAAGCGACAGTGACAGACGCCTCGCGCGACAAAATCCTTACAACTAACTTTATATTAGTGAAGTCTGAGCGTTTTTAAGGTCGGGAGTGAGGGCTCGTGACGTCATGTTATGGTATAATTTATATCATACTAGACGTTCGCCCTGGCTTCGCACGGATCCCTATTTTTTTTTCACAATATTCTATAGCCTATGTTACTCGTGGATAATGTAGCTTTCGAATGGTGAAAGAATTTTTAAAAACGGTCTAGTAGTTTTTGAGCCTAGTCATTACAACCAAACAAATAAAGTTTTCCTCTTTATAATATTAGTATAGATAGTAACATCACAAGCCCCTGCAACAATCAACCCTGGATTTCTGAATTTTTTTTTAATTCAAACAATAAATAAGCGTATTTATTGTTTGATTTAAAAAAAATACGTGTCGAATATTGTTTTGGAATCTTGATGGACAAAGTAAAAACATCGATCGTTCTGCCTATTAATTTATTCACTGATTACATAAAATAATTAAAACACACCGTTGTCTCACCATGTCATTGTCATTCTTGGTTTGAAGTTACCTACGGAGTCATTAACATCAAATTTTGTTTCAAACAAAGTTGTATGACATATTCAAATTTTGATAATTAACGCTAAATTATTAATGAACCCATCTGTAATACTTTTCGGGTAACAAAATTATGTATGTTATAATTTCCGATGCTTTCACGGTTATTATATGTCGAAGTGAACATACTATAACTGCTTAAACTCGAGTACTTTATTTTTTATACTGAAGTTTTAAAACTTTACAGTTCCCATATTCGTAACACTATAACCGTTAGTTATAGTACTTTTAGTTGTTTCATTCCAATGAGTTATAACCGCGAAGGCATTATAAATTATTAACAAAAAACTGTTTGTTTCTCAAACGTATCGACTAAACATTTCAATGTGTAATAACCACGAAGGCGTCAGAAATTATTAAAAAAAAACTGTTCTCTTACATATTGACTAAAAGCTGACGTAGAACTTTCTAGTTCCGCTGAGAGTGAGAATTTTAAAGTTTATAAAATTTCAGCACAAAATCAATACTTAATTCTGTGACAGTTGTTTTGGTGGAGTTTTCTGCAACGTGAGCGCAGGGGTGCGGTTGGGATGTGATATTGCTGTTTCTAAAGTACAGTCAGCCCCAAAGTTATGTCACCGTTGGCCTATTAATAAATCTGAAGCTCACTGTACTGGTTAAGTTAAATTTGTATATTTGGATATTTGTACCAAGACAAAAATAGAAAAAATCGTGACCTCATTGGGACTTGAACCTACGTCCTACAACCATGCCTTAATGCGAGGCGTTGTGCTTTCAATTACACCATGGGCATCACTGATTGAGTTGATGAAAATAATATAATACTTATATTCTGTTGGAATGGAACAAATACGAGTATAAACGAATTTAACTCGCGTATTTTATTAGCTAACGTATAAATCACTTTAATAGCGTTACACTGCCATCAGCTCAGTCGTGCTACGAATATGGAAACTGCATAGCTTTCGAAACGTCAGCCAATAAAATAAAAAACGCGAGTTAAATCCGTTATAGTTGAATTCCAATCTGTAATAACCGCGAAAGTGTTAGGAATGATTATATTCTATGTACAATCTTTGTTTATATAATAATATTACTAGCTCTCCGCCCCGGCTTCGCACGGATCCCTTTTTTTATAGCCTATGTCACTCGGGAATAATGTAGCTGCCCAACAGTGAAAAAAATTTTCAAATCGGTCCAGTCGTTTTCGAGCTTATTCAATCCAAACAAATAAACAAACCTTACCTCTTTATAATATTAGTATAGATAAGTGTGATGGCCAAGTCAATCTAAATAGGTATTTAAATTTGACCAACTTGGTATTACATGGATCTCATAACTTTTACGATAGAAGAACTGAGTAGCAAGACTTTTATTTTACAAGACTGTTTTTAGTGGTATGAATATTTAGTAAAATTATTTATTTATTTGTTTAGGGACATGCATGCTGCAGTGTGCGGACGGCGGCCTGGTCTGTGTGATGCCATGAAACCCGCCAGCGGGGCCGAACTGCTGCGGTATCTAAGAAAAGTCAACTTTACTGGTAGGGCTTAGAGTCTATTTTAGTCTATTTTCTTACTTACTAGCTTCTGCCTGCGACTTTATTGGAACTCCTCCTTTTTTGCAGTAGGTTAAAAAGTAGCCTATGTCCTTTCTCAGGCTTCAGACTTTCTTTGTACCTAATTTCATTTAAATCTGTCCAGTACTTTTAGCGTGACAGCGTAACAGACAGACAGACAGACAGAGTTACTTTCGCATTTATAATATTAGTAGGGATTAGTAGGGACTAGTTTCTCTAGAAACCTGTTCATAGAGTAATTTGATAATTATTATCAAGGATCAATTGCGTAAATTGTTAATTATTATATAGATTAGCGTGTTAAATTAATAGTTCAGGGTTTAGTTTTCTCATAGTTAAGTAATCTCAAGGCTTAATATAATACAATTTTCCTCCGAAAAGTTAATAAGTCTCCTTTGAAATGTTCTATTATTCAACAAGAAGATTCAACATACTTACATAAGACTTTTGTAAACGCAACTTGAAATTGATGAATGTACACATTACATATTTGCTTTATTTGGCGCCCAACGTGGGGTGAAGTAGTTAAATATGGGTGGAAAAATATTTCTTGCATAGCTACAATCCACTTAACTATATATACTTTAAAGATTAACGTCTACTACTATTAAAGGAGGATAAATGATTGAATACTCGTCGTTAAATATTTACACTGTTTGGCGCCCAACGTGGGATGAAATACTTATATTATTATGATGGGCGATAAAATATTTCTTGCATATTGTAGTTACGATAATACTTAAAAGATTAACATCTAGTCCTACCAGACCAGGATGAATGATTGAATACTCGTCATTACATATTTTGACTATTTGGCGCCCAACGTGGGGCGAAAAAAATATTTTTTTTACATGCCTATAATACACTTGATCATACTTAAATAGAAACGTCATTTCTTACCAAACTAGGTTGAACGATTCATATAATATTCACCGTATTTTTCCCAGGTCTTAGTGGTGATGAGTTCAGGTTCGACGCTAATGGTGATGGTCCAGCGAGGTACAACATCCTCCACTTCAAGCAGGTGTCCCGGGGGGTGTACCGCTGGCTGAAGGTCGGGGAGTACCTGGATGGAGAGCTCCAGCTGGACTTGGATGGTATTACCTTAAATCTTACCTGACCTGGACGTGGGTGTGAAAGTGGCTAAAATCGATTTGTAATGAAATTCCGAATAGAACATGGTAATAGTGTTCTGAGCTAAATTTGACATTAACTCAAAAATAAATATTTAGTTAGAAAACTGCAGTTCCCATAATCGAAGCAAGTTAAGCTGACAATAGTTTAGACGCTAAAGTCTATTTACTTTAGCACTTTAGCGTTAGACTTTCGTCATTTAAGTCGTGCTACGAATATGGGAACTGTATAAATTTCGAAACGTCATCAAATAACATAAAATACGCGAGTTAAGTAGTTGTTTCTATCCAACCTATTAAATATTGTCTTTTTTCAATTCACACTTTTAGAAAGTGTTGCCAGCTAATAATCCTTATAAGACATTTCAGTAGATAAATATAAATTATCAAAGCACAAATTTGAATACGGATATAGATACATTTGCATTTCCTGTGTACAATCAGTCCCGGGTTGATTGTTGGGTCTTCGAGCAAACTGTTACAACAACATAAAATAACAACGCTCTCACAGACTTGAATCCGTTATTGTTTATCTCTATCCGAGTGTACTAGAACTTGTCTTTGATGTATTATAATTGGCTTTTTATACCAAAATAATGACAGCGAATGGCAAAAAATTAGGTATTCCAATAATCTAATCCATCTTTAAATTTTTGTGTTATAAATAGTAAATCGTTGCGTAGAATTAAATTTTATATTTTAAAAGTGGTAAGGACATGTGTATCACAGATTTCATTTATTTATTGCATGTTCAATCGACATATATTATGTACCTACACAATCAAAATTCAAAATCCAATTACAGACTTAAGTAGTTATTCTTACTCCATAGTATATGGAACACCATTATAGGAACATCCATTTAAATTTTCTACATATTTATTTCCTGTGTTTCACACTTCTTCTCTACAATTCTTACAAGGTCCAACCAATTCAATCGAATATTCATCGCAACATCTGTAGTCAATGTTCTTACTGCATTGGATATATTTCTCCGGTGCACTCTATTTAAAAGCCGCAATATCGGAAAGTATACTAAGTGCAGGACTGTTTCGAAGCCTTTGAATCCCTAAAACCTTTAATGTGTGAACATGACTAATGCACTTGGAGGCTTAGTTTATTTTTCATCTTTCTACAAGGTTTTATTTACTTTTACCTGTCTGTAATCAAATCTTAAATGTTAAATTTGATCCACTTCCCGGTTTTTGATTGGGCTGAAAATTTACATGCATGTATAAATAGGATAACGATGCAATATTTTTGTGATCAGCTAATATGATGATGGTGTTGATAGGTGGTCATAGCATCTCCGTAATAAAACGACGCAAATCGGTTTTTTAAAAATGTTGTTTTTTCAAGTTTCTTGGTTTAAATTTCGTATCAATTATCCAACATAATCAGTCAGGAATGCGATTTTGCTTGTGATAACTTCACCGAAGTTTCAAAACTGAAACCGGTATCGATAGCATTAATCGGGTAACTTTTCCGAAGCAGAATCGAATTTCATTATTCCAACAACCCTTCGGGCGCAACCCTATTTGATATACACCTGACGTCTTTTATATTTAATGTGGCATCCAAAATGTTAAGCCAGAATGATAGGAGCTTTCCATCTAGTGAAACAAAAGAACGTCTTCAATTTCCCTCGTAACAAAAGTCCGTCAACCAAAACTGAACCTTACATTACACTTACAGAGATCCAATTCAAATGGGAGACCCCGCGGCCTCCAGAATCAGTTTGCAGTGCAGAGTGTGAGTTGGGGCAAGCCAAGCAGTACGTCGAAGGCGAGAGTTGCTGTTGGCACTGTTTCAACTGCACTCAGTATGAGGTATGTTGAACTTTGAGGCTTTGTGTTAAGGTTGAGAATCGATTGGGATATATGTCATTAAGAAGGTAAATTGCTGTGGTAATTAGAAGCAGGATTTGACCATTGAATGTCGGTGAATGCATTTTTATCAGTAATGAATTGGAGGGATCGCTGGCGATGCAATTTATTTGGGATTAATGGACGTTATTAATTACTTATCGTTTGCTAGCAAAGTAGATTTATTTCACCTCACTGCACTAATTTATGACATGTTTTTTAAAGGCATTTTGACATGTACCGAATTTAGTTAGAACATTTTTATAAAATCGGTTTAAAAGTTTGTTCGTCTCGAAAATGTTAAACATAGATTTATAATTAGTAACTCAAGCGCATAATAGACCAATTCTTGCACAAATCGCTGTAAGTATTCATATTATTATATATTGAGTGCGCAGCGTATATTGTAATAAAACATTTATATGAATTTTAAACCATGCAACTAAAAAATCCCAACACATTGTTAATTATTATTGTTTTTTAAAAGTCAAAGCGCGATGTAGAATTTCTAGATAACCGATTCAGCATTTTTTGTAACATCTTTTGGATGTACTTCCTTTTCATGCAATGGCAAAAAATATTGGACACTTCTTTTTCTCAATAGAACAATAAACGACAAAGATAATCGGGGTCGTGACGTCACCTTTTTTTACTATTCATGTCCAGCTTCCAAAAAGCAAAGGCATAAGTCAAGTTGCAAACACGGTTGTACCGTGTTTGCGATTCTCGAAATATACTTGGAGTTCCAAACAGTACAAATGATGCTTTCTTCCAGATTCGTTCTCCTTACGTGGAGACAGCCTGCATGGTCTGTCCCCGGGGCACTCTTCCTGACCCGACACGCACCCACTGCAGACCTATACCGGAGGCCTACCTGCGCCCCGACTCCGCCTGGGCCATTGGCGCCATGTCTTTCTCTTCAGTCGGCATCTTGCTTACCATGTAAGTGTTGAAATGTAACGCTGGCCATCTCAGTTATTTTATAATAGCTTATGTCAGTACTTGATGTCACTCCTCTTTTATTCTTCTTATTCGTATGTTGTATTAATTATAGTTGTTCTTATTGTACTCTGCTTTATTATATTTCCAATAGGTTATTGGCACCATTACAGCATATATTGTGTGAGAACATAAAAAAAGAAAAAAGGGCACTTCAAACAGCTTATGAACTGCATACTAAAACGTGCCTAAATCGTCGTTTAATGAAAGATGTCCACTTTATTTATCTAAATAGTTTGAAAGGATAATTTGTACCTAATTATGTATTTTGAAAAAATGGTACCTCAAAATTACTAAGGTAAAAAATCACTTTAGCGTTAGATTATCGTTAGCTCATTGCCGTGAATATGGGATTTGTAGAGTTTTCGAAACGTCAGCAAATAAATTAAACCACCCGAATAAATTACGTTAACAATTGTTTAAATCATCACATTGAGTTTCTTCTCAAATGAGGTTTTTATGGAAACTTCTGACGTTATAAGAACTTGTCAAAACCTAAATTGGATAATGTTATAATAAATCTTAAATTCCATCATACGTACATTCTTTTTTTTTCCAAATAAAAAGTATTTCTATTCTATTGTTTTTCTCCTTAGGTTTGTGGGTGGAGTTTGGGTCCGTCACAGCTCAACACCCGTTGTGCGTGCGAGCGGAAGAGAGCTATCCTACGTCCTGCTCGCCGGCATACTGATGTGCTATCTCGTCACATTCGCTCTTGTCTTCAGACCTACTGACATCCTGTGCTCTATACAAAGGTAAGATTGATAATTATATCTTACTAATATAATAAAGAGGAAAGTGTTTGTTTGTTTGGATTGAATAGGCTCCCAAATGACTGGACCGATTTGAAAAATTCTTTCACTGTTGGAAAGCTACACTATTCCCGAGTGACATAGGCTATAAAATAAAGGTTAGGGGTGAAGCCGGGCGGGCCGTTAGTATTATTATAAGCAGTCATTTCTCCTTCATACACATCCCAAACACCTGTGTAAGGGTAACCCACACATAATCGATCATACTACAGTGGCCTCGCCGGCGGGGTTGATAACGCATACAAGATACTTTTAGCGTTCACCCATACAACAGTTTCTCTGTGTGAGTCCGTTCAAGTATTACATAAGTACTAAATGCTGCATGGGGGGTCTTTGCTTTGCTTATTTTTGGTAACATGGGGATTGAAGGGTCAAGATGGTGATTACTAGCATTAGCTATTTATTTCTATACATAAATGGCAATACATAATTATTGTCTACACTTGAAAATGGAACGCATTTTTTAATAATTGTAATAAATCTCCTTACGTAATACTTGAACGACCCCTGTGTGCGATAGCAACTAGAATGTTCTAGAAACTTCTAGGAAAATGACTACCTGTTCTAGTGTAACCTAATTCAATATAGCGAAAGCAAGAATTATAACTAATAGCTTCTGCCCGCGACTTCGTCCTCGTAGAACTCCTCATTTTTTTGCAGTCGCTTAAAAAGTAGCCTATGTCCTTTCTCAGGCTCCAGACTTTCTTTGTATCAAATTTCATTTAAATCGGTCCAGACAAACAGACAGACAGACAGACAGAGTTACTTTCGCATTTATAATATTAGTTAGGATATTATCACTTACATTCAGACGTATTCATACGTTATCTAATCTTAATACGTTTTCATTACCTAACCCATTAAGATCGCATTGCATGTGCAAGGAATCAGTGCAGCGAGCGTCATCCATGCAATTCATTTCGCTTGCACGTCTCGCTTCCATTATCTCAACGGATGCCATAAGATGCACTTTGCATCGAAATCTGTCTCCGTGGGGAGCCGATGGCCTTATCGCGCAAAAGTCATAAACGACTTGAAGTAGCTCAGTGACTGTGAACTTTGGAACGATGCGGTAAGGTTGGGATTTGAATGGAGGTATTTGTATTTAGGTTAATAGGATGATGAGCCTCATGATCGATTTGAGTTGGAGTTGGATATAGTTAAGACTTTAACTTGAAATCCATGGATTTAGAAGCTCTTTATATTGAATTAAAACGTTGTGGTTTTTTATTGCAAGGTACAGGAAAATGGACAGCTGAGTTACTATCAGGCAGTTGCAGTGAGAGTTGCAAATGTACTGCTTCGGGGTAGGCACTCAATACATTTATACCATTGTGCCTACATATAATGCACGCCCTTTGTTACTATAGTCATCAGATGATGTCATCTTGATAGGTCAATCGTGTATGACGCGACGGAAAAAGCATCAGCCTGAACTGTATACAATATTTTTCTCAGTTCGGTTCAATCCTTGGCGTTTATTTTTGAAGCTCATGCTTTCGATTATTTTACTACACTGCGATTATATTGTTAGATAAAATGTTCTGTTAACCATTTATTGTAATAAGGACTAATAAGTTATACGACGGCCTGTTGGTCTAGTGGTCAGAGGCCCTGACTACGAAAACGGAGGTTGCGGGTTCGAATCCTGTTAGGGGCAGATGTCAATGTGATGAGCACTGGTATCTGTACCTGAGTCTTGGATGTCTTATATGTATTTGTGTATATTTATCCGTTGTCTAGTACCCATAACACAAGCTTTGCTTAAAATGGGACTAGATAATTGGTGTGAATTGTCCAAAAGATATTTATTTATATTTATATTTATTTATATATAAAATAAGTTAACCATCGGGTAAGCGGTGCTGAATATTTCTTAACTTTTAGGAGCTTAAAACTAACAAGTAGGAACTCAAGTCTTGTAAAAATTAGGACGTAAACCCTTAAGCTAAAAGCCCTTAAGTAATTAAAATCGGGCCAAATGTAATAATTACGAACACACATTTAATGAATCAAACAGTAATCATGTCGAGTGAAGGGGCTTGTAGCTGAAGGGATAAACACTTATTCACAACCATTTTGGAGTTTCAATCCCATTAACAGCTTTCTATTTCGTCGAATTCGCAATTGAGTAATTAAAGCCTTGGAATTAATCAATTATAACGGATTTAACTCATGTGTTTTATCTTATTTGCTAACGTTTTGTGAACTTTACAATTCCTATGTTCGTAGCACGACTGAGCTGACGAAAGTGATTATCTATCTTCTATCTTCTATTATATAAAAGAAAGTCGTGTTAGTTACTCCGTTTATAACTCGAGAACGGCTGAACCGATTTGGCTGAAAATTGCTGGGGATGTAGCTCAGAACCAGGAAAAGGACATGGGATACTTAAATCGATTCTTTGCCGGGCGGGACGAAGTCTGCCGGGACCGCTAGTAGTTAATAATTTCTGATGACTTTGCGGTTATTACTCATTGTAGTGAAACAACTATACACTATTTTATTTTATTGGTTGACGTTTAGGTAGTTTTACAGTTTCCATAATCGTAGCACGACTCAGCTTAGTTATGAAACAACTAATCCAATGTGATATTAGTTGTTTCATTTCAATTTGTAATAACCGCGAAGGCATCTGAAATATTTTGACTAGGTAGGTACATATTAATTAATGTGCCCACATATGATTTATAAAATTAAATTTCAAAATTCAAAAATCTGACGTATATTAAAATTTAAAAAAATATGTGAAATATTTCATAGACAATATTGTAATATCACTTACAACAGCACAGTTCTAAAGTATTCAAGAAAATCTCCAATAAGAAAGTGCATAACGCATAGTGCACGTGGTATGCATTCGGCTCGGTATGAAATGCGACGCGGAACGCCGGTCGAGTCGCGAGGGACGCCGGCTGAGTCGCGAGGAACGTCGCCCGAGGAACGTATTTCATATTGCTTGCATCGCAAGTCATGTAAACGTTTTCTATTGCACATTCTATTACGATACCTTTTAACAGAGTTTTGAGAGGTCGGGAATGTGGAATGTTATATTGTTTGTTTAATAATTGCATTGAATATGCAAGCTTTGTGTTTCTGAATCTATTTACTATATATATATATATATATATATATATATATATATATATATATATATGTACTGGTTTTTCTCGTAATAAATAATATAATCCTTATTAATCTATACTAATATTATAAAGAGGAAAGGTTTGTTTGTTTGGATTGAATATGCTCCAGAACGGCTGAACTGATTTCAAAAATCCTTTCACTGTTGGGCAGCTACACTATTCTCTAGTGACATAGGCTATATAAAAAGATGATCCGTGCTAAGCCGGGGCGGACAGCTAGTAGGTATTATAAACGCGAAAGTTTGTAAAAATGTGTGGGTGTAAGAATGATTGTATGGATTTGTTATGTTCATTACTCTTTCACACACAAACTTCTAAAACGATTTTGATGAAACTTTACAATAATATAACTCACACATTAGAATAATAATCGATATCAGAATAAAAAAATCGGTTTGTTTTATGTACTACCTACAATTGTAACAAAACTGTCAGTACAGTCGTAGAAACTTTTTTCATTCGCAAGTAAGTAAAGTAGCGTACGCTATTTGAACTCAACATTTTGTAATATTTATCTATACTAATATTTTAAAGCTGAAGAGTTTGTTTGTTTGTTTGAACGCGCTAATCTCAGGAACTACTGGTTCGAATTAATTTTTTTTTGTTGGATAGACTATTTATCAACGAAGGCTTTAGGCTATATATCACGCTGCGACCAATAGGAGCGAAGAAACAGAGGAAAATGTGTAAAAAACGGGGAAAATATGAAGCCTTATGAAGAATTACTATTCCACGGGGACGAAGTCGCGGGCACAGCTAGTTTATTTATAAACACGGTGTTTCAGCTAGTAGGAACAACTATAAACAGATTTAACTAGCGCATTTTATTGGCTGACATTTCGAAAACTAGTTTCAATAATCGTAGCACGACTGAGATGACGATAGTCTCACGCTAAAGGTACATTATACTTACCTATCTACTTATAGCGTTAGCGATTGTAGAATATCGTCGAGGGTGTATCGTTATGTTTACGACCGAGCCCTATATTCCGTATAAATTGACATACATAATTAATACGCCGGAATGTAAATCAGTATAATTTATAATTCAATATGTACCCAAGTTTACGATCTAATTTTCTACGCACGTTCCGCCCTATATAACCTTTTTTTGTGTCAAGGGAAGGGCCAGTGGGAAGGGTATTTGTGTTTATAGCAATGTCCTTCTTAGTTTATGATCTCATGACGAATGTAGATAAATATGAAAAGTATATATTATAGTTATTGAAGTGGTTTGTGGTTTTGGGCTGACGGCTATTGGCAGAAGTGTACGCAAGAACATAAAATGTGTTTGGTACATATATTTTTACTAGCTTTTGCATACGACTTTGTCTACGCATGGTTGGCAGGTACATTACACTATACCTTCATATTTATGTTATTCTGTAAATCAATATTACTGTAAAGTTTCAGTTTATAGTTGTTTCATTCCAATATGTGATACCTAGCCGCGAAGGCATCAGAAATTATCAATGTATTGGCATTTCGAAAACTTTACTGTTCCTATACTCGTAGCACGACTGAGCTGAACTTTAGCGTTAAACTATAGTTAGGTAATAATTATCGTCTTTAAAAAAATATATAGCAGATCTTTCTTACAACAAACTTTGTTGTATGCTACGCGCTACCGCGTAAATCAAATTTAGCACAAATAAATGTTATAGTCTTTCTTTCTCTTAATAACTACTAAACGACAATTTCTATGTTATTATACATTGAAATGAACCAACTTTAAAGGGATTTAACTCGCGTAGTTTTATTTAATTGGCTGACGTTTGATAAAGTCTTTAGCATAAGACCATTGACAGCTCAGTCGTGCTACGATTATGGAATGTGTATAGGCTCCGAAACGTCAGCCAATAAAATAATACACGCGAGTTAAATCCGTTTAAAGTTGTTTTATTCCAACTGCTAAATGAACTTTCTATAATATCGAATAAGCGAGGCGAGCTTTCCAAACACATTATAAATTACATACTGACTTAAAATCCACGAGGAATTTCCTCTATATTTCATAGTCTGGGCAATAAATTTCACAATGTTTCATTTTACCTCGTCTTCTCACGACAACCGTGAATTTATCATACTAGCGGCCCGCCCTGGCTTCGCACGGCTCCCTATTTTTTTTTAATTTAATATGTCACTCACGAATAGTGTAGCTTCTCAATTGTGAAAGAATGTTTCAAATCCGTCCAGTTGTTTTGGAACCTATTCAACCCAAACAAACAAACATTTCCTCTTTATTACATTAGTATAGATATAGATAACTAGCGGTCCGCCCCGGCTTCGCACGGATCCCTTATTTTTCCAAAATTTAATATAGCTTATATCACTCGCGAATGTGTAGCTTCCCAACAGTGAAAAAAATTTTCAAATCGGTCCAATCATTTTGGAGCCTATTCAATCCAAACAATCAATTTTTTTCTTTTTATTATATTAGTTTAGATTACTAGCTGTCCCCCCCTATTCGCACGGATCCCTTTTTTTATAGCCTATGTCACTCGGGAATAGTGTAGCTTCCTAACAGTGAATGAATTTTTCAAATTGGTCCAGTCATTTTGGAGCCTATTCAGTCCAAACAAACCTTTCCTCTTTATTATATTATTAGTAAAGATATAGATAATGAGTGGCGTGAACGTTCTTTTATTCAATTAAAAAGGAGGTACCTAATTAAAATTTAAGACACGTAGGATCGTAAATTTGTTCCCTCCGATATAAGCGGACTGAACCACCAGATGTCTGAAAATACTAAAATAAATGCTCCTTGAAGAACATTCCAGAAAAAGCGGAATTTTTAATCTCATACTCGTATTTTTCAGAACTTTACCTACATATTTGAAAAAACAATGAAATCATATACTTTATTAGTAGGTATATTGAATATTAAAAAAATAATTTTACACTTCACATAGATATTACAGATATTAGCGCTTTAAGAAAGACAATCGTTGCTGAGAAAAAACTCAGCAGAAAGTCATTGTAGAATCACTTCATTGTCAACCTTTCTGAGTATATTTATACAATTTGAACAATTAAATACTAGGTAAAAAAAATAATATCAAAAGCATGATTTAGATACCTAAACCTAGTATGTAACTATTTTAATTTGTCTAAATTTACTTAGAAAAAATTACTCGACTGAGTATTTTTGCGGCGTTTTTTTTTTTCAGTTACGATGGTCTTTCTTAAAGCGCTAATAGATCCATGGGAAGTGTAAAATTACTCTTTTAATGTATAATAATAATATACTAATTAAATTATTTGTTTTTTTTTTTAAAAAGATGTCAGTAATATTTAAAGTCCTAAGAATATGACATTAAAAACTTTAGCCTTTGCAGGCGTTATTTAATTTCACTGTTGCGTCCCCTCGTTTAAGAGATGTTCATTTAATTTTATAGAGAGACGGCGATTCAGTCTAGATTAAAACTATAAGCTTTCTCAAAATTTAAACATTGTGGTAGGCCTTCTAGTCAATGTAATTAATGAAAAATATTTATCAAGGAGTGTTCAGTGCTATTTCTGTACTAATCATGAGAGATAGACATCAGTCAATTTGTCTTAATTATCCTCGAATGCCTCTAGTCAGCGAATGGTCTTCCGTGACCTATCTGCATTAAGGCATTCATTAAGAAAATAGAGCCTTCTGATTGCATAGACAGTTGTATATTTATTACATCTGTATATTATTTTGGTATGAAACAACTATTAACAGTGTTAACTCGCGTATTTTAATTTTATTTTATGACACGACAAAGCTGACAATAGTCTAACGCTTAAGCAGCTATGGAAACTGTAAAGAATCCGAAACGTCAGCCAATAATATAAAATAAAAATACGCGAGTTAAATCCGTTAATAGTTGTTTCATTCCAATGATACCGATACTGATAAGAAATGATGATACTTACAAACTAAACAAATTGGTCCTTACAAACTAAACAAATCTGTCCTTACAAACTAAACAAATTTGTCCTTACAAACTAAACAAATTTGTCCTTACAAACTAAACAAATTGGTCCTTACAAACTAAACAAATCTGTCCTTACAAACTAAACAAATTTGTCCTTACAAACTAAACAAATTTGTCCTTACAAACTAAACAAATTGGTCCTTACAAACTAAACAAATCTGTCCTTACAAACTAAACAAATTTGTCCTTACAAACTAAACAAATTTGTCCTTACAAACTAAACAAATTTTACCTTACAAACTAAACAAATTTGTCCTTACAAAATAAACAAATTTGTCCTTACAAACTAAACAAATTTTAACTTACAAACTAAACAAATTTGTCCTTACAAACTAAACAAATTTTAACTTACAAACTAAACAAATTTGTCCTTACAAACTAAACAAATTTTAACTTACAAACTAAACAAATTTGTCCTTACAAACTAAACAAATTTTAACTTACAAACTAAACAAATTTGTCCTTACAAACTAAACAAATTTTAACTTACAAACTAAACAAATTTGTCCTTACAAACTAAACAAATCTGTCCTTACAAACTAAACAAATTTGTCCTTACAAACTAAGCAAATCTGTCCTTAAAAACTATACAAATTTGTCCTTACAAACTAAACAAATTTGTCCTTACAAACTAAACAATCAGTTATCTTTCCAGGTTCGGCACCGGCTTCTGCTTCACGGTGGTGTACGCAGCTCTCCTCACGAAGACCAACCGGATCTCGCGCATCTTCAACGCCAGCAAACACTCCGCCAAGCGGCCCATACTCATCTCACCCAGCTCACAGCTTGCCATCTGTACCGCTTTGGTCTCCATACAGGTAAATGTGTTTTTGTAAACAAAATTTGCTTATTGCCTAGGTTCTTAACCTGGGGGTAATACTTGTAAGTATTTTGCGGGTGGGTGAATATTTGAGTTCGTACATATTGGGCATTCGGAAAAAAAATCTGAATATCGTTTCAAACTGCGTATTTTATATTTTTAACCTAAAGTTTAATATATAAATATGGAAAAAAAAATAAAGGGACGTAAATGTAACCAATAAATAAATACATATTTCAGTTTTTATTTTTTTTTGACGAACTGTAATGAGTACTCATTACCGTATCAGGAATGGTAATCAGAATGTATGAAATATGCGAACGGTAAGGAGAAATAATACTTATGGTATTGAAGTGTGCATGGAAATGGTAATGTGAACCGTAAATGGTAATGATAATAAAATATTTTTATATGAAAATATAATTATGATTTAAAGAAAATAAGTCTCTAAATATTAGTTTTTAATACCTACCTAATTATAATTATCAAAGATTTAAAATAAAAAATTAAAATACTATATTAATACACATTACCATTCGAAATATCTCACTACCGTTTGTAAAATAAAACGGGAATAAACGGTAATTTCAAAAACGGTAAGGAGATTTTTACTTATTTTGACCATTGTGCATTATTAAATAGACTTAAAATTATATTTGTCGTATTAATATAAACACATACCACAGACACGTCTTTGGGTACATTCGGCTTTAATAAGTTATTAACGAACTTACCAATTAATCTTCAATGGTGAGGAGATAAAAATGTTAACAAACCGTATAAACGTACGAAGAGATTGTCATATTTTGGCGGGAAATCGTTTCACACGCGTGCGGCTAGTTTGGCTCGCTAGCGACAACTAAGATCGATTGCCGCGTCGATAGTTTGACCAATAATTTGGCGCGAAAATTTGTTTATGGCTTAGTTCATTCTGACCAATGGTAATGAATGGTACCTGCATGGACATTTTTCAAAGCGATGGCAAACTACTTAAAAGTGTTCTTTAAGATATATAATTTTTATGATATCTAAACAAAGTTCTATTCTATCGAAATAACTACTTCAAAATACGATTTTCGGCATATAATTGAATCATTTTGATCATTCATTCATCAAAATTGGGATTTGGGACATGACGGGTAAGGAGATTTGGCGAATATTTAAATTTATAAAAAATATTTCTAATCAAAAAATGAATATGTCATAAGCTTCTTAACATAGAACTAACTCTATTTGATATATAAAAAATAAATTAACTCAGATTTCTCCACTTCTTAATAGTTCTTTAGTGTTTGCCGCGTAATATGTACGAACTCAAATATTCACCCGGGTAACAATCAGCTGGTAGTTATCTCGAACGCCGAATTTCAAATTGACAAGTCTGAGCACAGTGTAGCGCCGACTAGCGCGCGAGCTCGTCGTTGGGAGGAGGGATGAAATCAGAGACCCTAGTTAGGTCATAAGGGTAAAGGACCTAAAAAGGTTAAGTACTACTCGCTTATAGGAATGAAACAACTCTAAACGGATTAAACGAATACTTATTTTATTTTATTGGCTTATGTTTCGGAACCTTTACAATTTTACGACTGAGCTGACGATAGTCTAATGTTTTAGTTTTAGCCAATAAAATAGTACGCGAGTCAAAGTCATTTAAAGAAGTTTCATTTCAATGTACAATAACCGCGAAGGCATTAGAAATTATTAAGATTTGCGTAGTTTGGCAGTAAATCAATTATTTTTCCAACTTATTTATTCCTTAATATAGTCCTTTATTATCACACAAAAAAAATATGTATAATCTATAAATAAACAAAAGCCAAAAAAACGTAATTGTGTTCAACTCAGTCTCAACAACTCTAACACAAAAAAATACACAGATCCAAGCGATAACAATACAAATGAACAATTAGGCGATTGAGAGATTATGAAAGTTTGAGCGTAGATAAAAAAATATGTCATTCATTACATTCTTATTTGTTTTTACAATCGTTAAATTTAATATAATATTACCTTGTCTAATACCTAAAGTCGAATACACGCCAGTAACCGGCAACTTTTCGTAATTACTAAATTTCAGGAAACAAGAAACCAACAAGTATTATAAGGAGCTTATACATTGTGTCGATACGTCAAACTCACCTTAATCCTACTTTCTAAGTACTTATACAGTTTACCATACGTATACTTTATTTAGAATTACCTACTGTTGACATAAACTTGTTTATTAATAAGTTACAGCTAACACTGCCGCGTGATATAATTACAAACTTCGGTTTTATGTTAAGTAACTAAAAGTACTCACTATTTGGAAACTTGTTACTTAAACTGTAAATCGTTACTCGTAGATAGTATAATAATATCATTACTCGGAGATAGTAACCCGTTACTTGGAGACTGTAACCCGTTACTTGGAGACTGTAACCCGTTACTTGGAGACTGTAACCCGTTACTCGAAGACTGTAACCCTTACTCGGAGACTAACTCATTACTTAGAGACTAACCCGTTACTCAGAGACTGTAACCCGTAAGCTTTTTCTCAGAGACTCACTCATTACTTGGAGATTGTAACCTCTTTAACCTGTTACTCGGAGACAGTAAACTGTTACTCGGGACACGGTAACCCGTTACTCGGAGACTGTAACCCGTTACTCGGACACCGTAACCCGTTACTCGGAAACAAACTCATTACTCCAACACTATAACACGTCACTCAAAGGCAATTAGATCGTCTCTCAATATCCTAAGACTAGGTATATTTTGTGAAGGCTCTAAATACTTTCTCATTTGTTTCAGGTGCTAATAGTAGTAGTGTGGATGATAGTAGCTCCCGCCCGCGCCATGTTCCACTACCCGACCAGAGAGGACAACATGCTGGTGTGCGACTCATACGTAGATGCGTCGTACATGATCGCCTTCTTTTACCCGATCGTGTTGATCCTCGTGTGTACCGTGTACGCTGTCCTTACTAGGAAGATCCCGGAGGCCTTCAATGAGAGCAAGCATATAGGTAAGTTTAATTGTCTGTACAAACTTCGGACTTATCTGCAGAAACGTTCTGTCCCCTTGCAACATAATGGTACCTGACGGTCAGGCGCGTGCAGTGGGGGAACGTCAGTATGGTGCCAGGGAAGGCACTGCATACATTAGTGGCACTGCGCCTACTGCCTATATGGAATGCACGCCCTTGCTGACGGCCCAAGCCGGGGTGTGGACCCCACTCTAGGACGCAGGCGCGTGCAGTGAGGGTCGCGTATGTAGGTACTACGTCAGGGTAAGGCACTCCATACATTCATACCATTGTGCCTATATGGAATGCACGCCCTTGCTCTGGGGGTCCGAGGGTCGGTCAGGGCTAGAACCCTAAGTTCTGAAGCTTTTCATCTGGAGGCTCGCCTACCACTCGGTTTTATAGTAAAGGACCAAGTGGTCAACTGCGCTTCAGTGAGCGTTGTCGCGCGAGAAAGCTTCTGTCACTGTCATAATTTTGGGTGATTTAGCGACAATAACATATACGCGCGCGACAAAAAGACACATGCTACATTTTGTACTTATATTATCTCTCATCTCACAAATGTTTATTCTCTTCGTGAGGCTTTTCATTACGTTGCAAAACAATTTAATATTTTGATTAAACACTAACAAAATTCTGAACAAATCAAGTTTAGCAACGAAGTTTTCGAGCAATTAATATCTCCAAATATTCGCTGAACCGCAATATTGCTAAAATATCAAAACTTTATTCGCAAGTGAAACATAAATCAGCATCACTTAGGTGACTGAACTTTTCGATATGACATCGATAATGATCTTTCGTTAGTGATGGACAAATGATTATCGTATCTTGAATCTTGAAAAATGATTAAATTTTAATGCATTCAGTGCCAGCGATCCGGTAAATATTAAAGTTTGTAAGGAAAGAATAAAGAATAAGTAAGTAGGTATAGACAGCAGGCGCGTGCAGTGCGGTGAGCATTAGTATGGCGCCAGGGTAGGTATTACATACATTAATGACACTGTGCACGCCCTTGATGAACTTTATATTATACTAGCTTCTGCCCGCGACTTCGTCCGCATGGAACTCCTCCTTTTTTGCAGTCGGTTAAAAAGTAGCCTATGTCCTTTCTCAGGCTCCAGACTTTCTTTATACCAAATTTCATTAAAATCGGTCCAGTGGTTTTAGCTTGAAAGCGTAACAGACAGACAGACAGAGTTACTTTCGCATTTATAATATTAGTAGGGATACCTACCACGCAAAACTTCTGATCGGTAGGTATATCATAAAACCTATATTGAAATAGGTATGGATTTTTCATTCAAAGATATCGTTGCACAGTTTGTATAAAAATACTCGTTACAATTTTTGAGACCAACAACTGTAGCTATTTCAATGAAGCCCTGGATGTTCATTTGAAAGCGAGAACGAACATGCTACGAAAAGTTCGGCGTAGGCAGTTGAGAGAGTTGACAAATCATAACTGGAAATTTTGATTGACCGATTCTACAATCCTAGAGGTCTCATTACACTCGCCTGAAAAAATGATACCTATTCTAATAGGGGTGAGACACTTTAAATTTTACATAGGTTCCCTTGCAGGAGTGCACTAATAAAAGTATTTTGAAAATTCATTCCCTAAATCGGGCTTATCGTGCGCAGACGAAGTCGCAGAATAAATCTACGAATATGAAGGAAGGTTATCGATTGACATACAATGGGGTCCTATTGTTCTCAGTACATTGTGCACGAGACAATACTGGTGATATGTAGTCGACCCGATTCCGTCCCGATCTCGACCGATCGAGATCTGTTTAATTAAGAACGGTGATCCTTGAGACGAATTAGGAAATTAACGATATCGACGAGTGATAGGAGTCTCGGTTGTACGGTTTGTTTAGAATAGATGGGCTGTGTTAAGATAAAAACATATTTAAGATACGTGATTATCGTCGACGATACTGCTAACTAGCAAACTGTATCAAATAATTATAACGAATTTAACTTGCGTATTTTTATTTATATTTAATTTAATTTTTTTTTTTATTCGCCGACGTTTGGAAAATTTGTTTAGTTCCCATATTCGTAACCGACTGAGCTGACGATAGTTTAACACTAAAGAAACCTAATTGTAATGTCTTCATGACTTAATGTTTTTGTAATTTCTTTTCAGGCTTCACGATGTACACGACTTGTGTCATTTGGCTAGCGTTTGTGCCGTTGTACTTCGGCACAGCGAGCCACGTGCCCCTTCGTGTCACCTCCATGGCCGTGACCATCTCTCTCAGTGCCAGTGTCACACTTGTGTGTCTATTCTCACCAAAGGTAAGACCCATTATTCCATACAAGCAACCCTATGATGATTTGTCGAGTCGACATCTTGTCATCTCGATATCATCTCGTTCTCGCGTTGATCTGTCAAAAATCAGTAACGTTGTCGACAATATGAAATCTTCCCGTGTCGATGTCGTCTCTTATTTCTTCATGTCGACAACGAAACAATATCGATACGACAAACCTTCTCCTTGTCAACAACATTTACAACATTATGTCGATAAAATGTCGACTCGACAGTTCACCGTAGGCTCCAGGTATCATTATGTACCAACACGTTATGTTGATTAACGTTCCTGCCACTCTACTCTCTTACTCCTAGTGTACTTAACAAAGGGTTTAAAATTTACTTATAAGTAAGACTTTTGTCAGGCCATTTTACAGTTACCTGTTTCAAAGGTGGTAAATGAATATTTTGACGTTTCCGCGGTTATAACTGTAATAAAACAACTGGTAAATAATTAAATAATGGTATCGACTCTTGTCTTGTATACAAATATCATTATCATTAAAAGTAATGGTATTAAACCATATCTATATCAATCGAACTATCGATCGTAACTAATTAGATATTATATTATTCCAAAGTTATAGTTTTATTTATTTTAACTATCAGCCCGACTTGGGTTTACACGGACACAACAAAAAAGGCATTATTCAATTAAGCCTACATACATACCTAGTGATTCATTTGTATTAATATACATCGTTTTGTTTTCCAGCTGTATATAATTCTGATCCGGCCGGAGCGCAACGTGCGTCAGAGCATCATGCCGGTGCGGTACAGCCGCAAGCCGCCGCACGCGCACGCCCCGCCCCCTGCGCCTGCGCACCCCGCACTGCCGCGATCGCAGAGCAAGCGTAAGTACCTATAAATAAATAAATAAAGCATACTCGATAGTGTTACAGCGGCCCCGCTGGCGGGGTCGAAGACGTCCACATACACCCGGCACGCGTCGGACCTTTCCGCAGGGACCTTCTGTTCCCTTGCAACAAAATAGTCGTGTCAACACACCTCCTGACGGCCCGAGCCAAGGTGCGACCCCCACCTTGGGGGGCCCTCGGGTCGGTCGGGTCTAAAAAACCTTAAACCCAACCCAAAAGGCTTAAGAGTCTCCTTTCAGGAGTCTCGCCACCCGTCCGGTTTTGCAGTGAAGGCCCATTAGCTGGCCAACTGCGCTTCAGTATTCAGATCGAGAAAAAAAAAATATCTTTGGACAATTCGCACCGATTGATCTAGTCCTAAACTAAGCAAAGCTTGCATTATGGGTCGTAGACAACGGATAAACATACATAAATACATATAGACATCCAAGACTCAGGTATAGATGCCAGTACTCATCACATTGATATCTGTCTCTAGCAGGATTCGAACCCGCAACCTCCGGTTCCATTATCTGACCACTAGACCACCGGCCGTCGTCTCAACCGTCAACATCTACATACTTTGCAATATTATGTTATGGTATCTTAAAGATATTATTATGACCAAGTCTCTATTTTAACTCCTTTTATTGAATAAAGTATAATTAAAATATAATTTGATTTGACCTCAAAATTTGCATGCCATAGCGATACATTGTTACTACTATTAAGATCCTTTAACCTATGTTGGACGAATAAATGATTTTGATTTGATTTGATTTGAACAAATAGTTACTTAAGTACCTATTTTTTTTTAATTTTGATTTCATTCTTAAGTGACTTTTTAAAAAAGTGCGACATAACACATTCAATGACACATTTTCCAAGCGATATTACACGACAATTTTAACAAGTATAATAATATTAAAATTGAAAAATCGGGCCATTATTAGTCTAAACGCTTTATATACTTTATATACCTACTTATAGTTGTCTTATGTGTCATTGAAATAACAGATACAAAAGTTAAATTCAACCAAAAACTTGTTTACAGGTGCAATTGGTGTCGATAAAGAAACGCAAACCGACCCGGCTGATTTCATCAAACTCATCAATGGTCAGTCCTGTCAAATGGTCAACGACAAAGAAAAACAAGAACCAAAAAGGGAAGAAGGCACGAAAACAGAAGGCAAAAAAGACGAAAAACCATACAACAACTATAAAGAGGTTATACGCGATTTAAATGACAAAGTTAGTAATATAAAAGTAATAAGTAACAAAGCAGAAGCGTTATAGCAACGAGAATCCTCCAAGTCGTTAAACGATGAATCGATATTTAGCCATGATAGTATTAAAAAACGGACTTGTTCTTGTAAACTTAAAGGGAGGAAGCCAATAGTCGTGTGAACGGAAAATAAATTTAAGCAATCGTTTTGTTTTATTCTATACTGTAATAATGTACAGGGACATTTCCCTTTCGTAGTAGAACTTGGACGTGGCGCTGCTGTGCGCATATCTATGTAAACACTTGTTACCTACTATTAAAATTCTTCTAAATAAATATTATAATATTATAAAATTTTTTAAAATTAAGTGCGATTAATATTTTCAGAAATGTAGGTTTTTCATGAGGGTTCTCTTGTAGCTGATTATGTAAATAAAAATAACGCTTCCATTATAAAAAACTAACGAATATTTAATTATGTGATAAATTACTATGTATATAGAATAATACAGTTTTTATATCATATCAAACATGTATTTACATAATATTGTATGATAATGTAAATAAAATATATACGTTGTATATTATTATAATATATTGTGAAGACACATAGTGATAATTGTATATACGATGTTTAGATATAAAATACATTAAGAATAATACATACTCGCTATATAAAATATACTATATTAAAATATAAATATAATTATAATATAAAAGTATTTTCAAGTTGAGCTCTGAGCCATTACAGCAGTGTCTATGTTTTTTTAATTATTTGTTAATTGATTTAAATATGTTGCTAAAATAATATTTAGAGATCATTATGCAATGTCATTAAATAAGTAAGTACCTATCAAATAATGAAACAAACCTAGTTAGAGTAAATATACAATAATATTTATAAAATTATGCTAAAGAATTATTTTAGTTTGTAATGCTTTTACTGAAACTGTTCAGAAATACAATAAAATATATTTTCTTTTCTATAACATTTTATATTTATATTAAAACTTTAAGATTTGCTAATAATGTTTAATTTTTAAAAATGTTTATTATAGTTGTGACAATACCTAGCCACTACTGTTTTAGCTCAACTTGTAAAATACTCAAACTATTTGTAAAATATGTATGGGAAATAAAGGACGTTGATGTTTTTACATTTGTTTCAATTGACCTTACCACTAAATAAGTACATATAGATATACAAATTAATATAACAGTACAGTCAAGGCAATACATTTATTCACTCACACTGGTGAAAAATCTTTATCACGTAGTAAAAAATAATGTAAAATAGTATAAATCGAAGTATTCTTTTCGTCTTCTTATCTGTCTCTTATCTTACTTAGCATAATTTATTATAGGTAAGCATTTAATTTGCGTTGTTTAACACAACATACTTAAATTTAGAATTAATAATAATATTGTTTTAGGCGTTACGATTCGAAATAATTACATACCTACTTATAAAAATGTAATGGAATTTAAACATTCGTTTAAAGAAAAGTATATTAAAAACCAGCTGTCCACCCAGCTTTACCCGGAAACATATAAAAAACACAACAAAAGAATAGGTCACTTTTATTCGATTCGGTGAAGTCATTTTTTTAATGCGGCGTTTTTAACTAGACGTCAAACATTACGGAACTTTCATCTGTCATTGTCAAATGTCAAATGTCAGACGACTATTAATGGTAAAGACCGGTGGGGTACAATTAGAAAACATAATTTTTGTCATTTTTTAAATGATTTAATTCCTTTCATTATAAAACAGAAGTTTTAAAATGGAAGAGCAACCAGTAAACGCTATTAGGGAATATAGTCGTACGGCGCTGATGACAAACCGGCGAGCATTGAGAGACGAGGAAACAGACGGTCGGCGTAGTATTTCTACCAGGTACCTTGTTTTATTTTGTTATTATTTATATAGGAACTTGATTCAAACTCCTTTCATCTTCAAAATAATAGAATTGGTGTCAATCATCTAGTACACTAGTACTAAGTACAAGTGTTGGTATAGGTAAGTGTTTAGTTCCAATCTGATACTAAATAGGTATTTGTTCAACTTAATATGACTTATAGACTACTCTAAGTAATGTTTATTAAGTACCAAAGATAGTTTATTGCAAAAAGTTTACAGTATGTATAGGTTATATATACTTAAATTTGTGAGTAGGTAGTGTTTTTTCCGTGTTAATTCCTCTGGTTCTTAGTATCATTTTTATTGTTGTGTATTAAATTAAAGTGTTATTGTCTATTATGTGTATTAACATCCCTACTAATATTATAAATGCGAAAGTAACTCTGTCTGTCTGTCTTTTACGCTTTCACGCTAAAACTACTGGACCGATTTAAATGAAATTTGGTACAAAGAAAGTCTAGAGCCTGAGAAAGAACATAGGCTACTTTTTAACCGACTGCAAAAAAGGAGGAGTTCTACGCGGACAAAGTCGTGGGCAGAAGCTAGTCTATTAATAAAGATTTTCATCAATCTATCATACCCATTTCAGTTCTGCACCAACAAATATATCAGATATTGCTGTTAGACTGAAGAACAAGTCGACAGTAAGCCTGACAGACCTTCAAATACTGAAGAACAGCCTACTTGATGATCCTCGGCATATTGAAGAGGTCTTGCAGCATCACGGAGCTCTTCGAGGACTTGTGAGGGAACTGACAGGTATTTAATAAATTAATTATATATTTTAAGTGGGATTTAATATTATAACACAATTTCGAAACTATTGAAGATAGAAATAGAATAGTATTAAAAGCAAGCTTGGTCTTGACTACAAAAGATGCAGATTATTATTATATAATATAAGTCTTCTTGTTATTATTATACTAGTGGCTAGCCCCGGCTTCGCACGGATCCCATTTTTTTATAGCCTATGTCACTCGGGAACAGTGTAGCTTTCCACCACTGAAAGAATTTTTCAAATCGGTCCAGTTGTTTTGGAGCCTATTCAATCCAAACAAACAAACCTTTCCTCTTTATTACATTAGTATAAATATAGATATCTTTTAATTTTTTAACTATTCAATAGTTCATAGTATAGAAGCTTCTTTTCCCCATGTTTGTAACTTTGTGTGTGTGTGATGGGTTTTAGTAAATTTAGTACTTGGGGGCTAGACAAGTGCCCAACGTTCAACGTTAACGTAAAACGTTAGCACCAAAATGTATGGGATTTGACATTTGTGACATATGTGACAGTCGTTTGCGGATGTCAAATCCCATACATTTTGGTCCTAACGTTTAACGTTAACGTTGAACGTTGGGCACTTGTCTAGGGCCCCTTATCTCATTGCGATGGGTACTTATCCTTTTGGTATATCAATAATATTGTGTGACTGTGTGTGTTCAGGCAGTGATGCGGGCCGGCAGCGCGCGGCGGCCGGGAGCCTGTGCAACGTGTCGACCAGCGACGCGCGCGCCTGTATGACTCTGCTGAAGGCTGCGGGGCCTTACCTCGTCACCGCGCTGGATACACAGAATACTGACTTAGCGGTATGTGATAATAATAATAGACAATACAAATATACTTAGAAATGTGATTGACACACTGTTATCCCTACTATCCCTACTAATATTATAAATGCGAAAGTAACTCTGTCTGTCTGTCTGTTACGCTTTCACGCTAAAACTATGGGACCAATTCAAATTAAATTTGGTACATAGAAAGCCTGGAGCCTGAGAATGGACATAGGCTACTTTTTGACAAAAAAAGAGGAGTTCCACGCGGACGAAGCCGCGGGCAGAAGCTAGTTCTTTATAAAATCCACGGCTATCATAAATTGCTTATATCATTTTTAGGGTTCCATACCCTAGTACTGAGACTCTGTTGTCCGTCCGTCTGGCTGTCACGGGTCACCAGGCTGTATCTCATTAACTTTCACAGTTACATATTATTATTATTTCTGTTACCGCTATAACAAATAAAAAACTTAATAAAATACTCAGGGGTTATTACTTATTATAGATCGAAACCCTTCGTATGCAAATTCAGACTCGCACTTGGCCAGTTTTCTTTTTAAGGTCACATGCGCGTGGGCTCTGGGCAACGCGGCCGTCTCGCAGCGCACGCGCGAGCTGATGACGTCACAGGGCGCGGTCGCCAAGTTGGCAGCACTGCTGTCGAGTACCAACACCGAGGTACAAGACGCCGCCATCTTGGCTTTGACGCAATTCACATGGGATACGAATGATTTGAAGTAAGTATTGTTGGAATAACTTGCGTATTTTATTGGCTGACGTTTCGAAAATTACAGTTCCCATATTCGTACGACTGAGCTGACGATAGTCTAACGATGAACGCGAGTTATCCGTTTATAGTTGTTTCATTACAATGTATAGTCTTTTATAGATTTCACCCGCACATACCTACTTACAATTTACATTGCAAGTTAAAAAATGCTTTTAAAAATTACCTCCTTCCCCATATTATAAATTTGTATATTTTTTTATTGTTTGTTATCTCGTAGTGTAATAGAATATTATTAATTTTCAGGCACGAGTATATGTCCAGTATTCTACAAGCTTTACTTGAAATTAAACAAACAGAATCATCCACAAAGCTGCTCTTCGTCATTTCATGTCATGAAAACTTCAATCAATGTATAAATGAAGAAATATTATCACAAATACTGCAATTACTAACTACTATTGGAAAAACTCTCGAAAACGAAGGTAGTTCTAAAATGATGTATGTGCTCCGAACGTTAGCTAATATAACCCTTAACGACAGTGTTTATAATATAATAGTGAGCTATTTTTCTCTGCATCTCGATGTTTTAAGACATTTAATAGTTATGAATAAAGTAGGTGAATCCGTTTTGTGGTTTTTAGGTAATCTGTATAATTATTGTAATGATAGTAACTTTTTTACGTGTTTACTGAATTAAATTTAATAGACTATAGGTATTTTTTTTCTTAATAGATTCCTATGTACCTATTTGTGCCCTTGACTTGGCTTAAATAATAATGCATTCGGGGCTATTACACATTGGAAGGAAGTAAATGTAATTTAACCCGTTTATTTTATTTCCTGACGTTTCGAAAACTTGTGCAAAATCACATTAGTGAAATATCGTCAGCTTAGTCGGCTACGAATATGCCAACTGTAAAGTTTTCGAAAGTAGCAAATATAATAATATACGTGTTCAATCAGTTTTAATATTTGACCTAAATATTGAATTTACGTAAAATTTAAGCTTATATCAATGATTATAGAGCACAATTTACATTGTCCACTACAGGGTTTTCATTTATAAAAGACAAGCGGTTCGCCCCGGCTTCGCACGGATCCCTAATTTTTTCAAAATATTCTATAGCCTATGTTACTCAGGGTGAACGTAGCTTCCCATCAGTGAAAGAATTATTAAAATCGGTCCAGTAGTTTTTGAGCCTATTCATTACAAACATACAAAAATAGGTACAAATCTTTCCTCTTTATTATATTAGTATAGACTAGGTTGAAATAAAACGAGATATCCGCAATAAATATAATATAATATCAATAATTATTAATATTTAATAATAGTAATAGTATTTAGGTTAATATGGATAAGGCTACAATTTATAGTGTTTAAAATTACTCGTCACTCTCAAAAATTTAGTAGCTAAGGTATATCCACACTGGAACCAATCAATTAAAAATATACACTAACAATCAAATATATATTGGATAATTAAAAAAAAACAACTTATACATTAAAGCGTTTAGACAATTTAATTATATTATCCATTGTAACTTTTATTCAATAATTAATATGTATACTTACAATTTCAAAATCAGGTTACTAATATAATAACAATATTTAATTAACTACAGGTAAAACCAAACATGTGGTAAATTATTATTTGGCAATACTAGTCTTGTAGTTTTATAAAGATATTGTACATATGACTTGAAAGCCTCCTCTCAGGAGTCTCGCCACCCGTCCGGTTTTGCAGTGAAGGCCCATTAGCTGGCCAACTGCGCTTCAGTATTCAGTTCGAAAATAAAAAAAATACATTTTACAGATATTTTGACAGAAAGGCGAATCATATTTAAGTACGTATATTTTTTATTATAAAAGCGTATAAAAGGTGCAATTATTTATCTGTCTGTCAAAAAACCAACTGTTTCTTATATATGAATATTTCAACATTTTTTTAGTCTAAAATTAATTATTTGTAGTCATTACCTACCTATTATGGAATTACAATTAATTCTAAAATGGGTATAAATAATACAGTACAGAACAAGCTAGTAACTCCAGTATGTATACACCTTTATGAAAGTACTAATAATTCTAATGGCAGTAAATAATTTTAAATCTAATCATACGAATTTATCTATTAATCTTGGAAGTCGCATAATAATAATAAACCTGCAAAATTGACTAGAAATTAATAATTTTACTGTTTTTCGCTAGTTTGCGTTACTCAAGACTTGCCAAAGTTGATTTTAAATTGCATTATTTATTTATATAAAAATGTTATTTTGGTACATTTTAATATTTCACAACTTCACATTAGGGCATATTTGTTTTTTCTTACATAGTATTGTTATTCCTAAATGCATAAGGTTTACTATACCGTAAAATGGGGTTACTTTGAGTCCTGGGGTTACTTTGATAAAAACTTCTTTTCTTACTAAAACTGGGACTAGTACTATTTCTGAACGCATTTATTACATTTTTATTTTACATTTAGCAGCATCGATAGACACTACAACCATGTGAATGATTGTAGCGCGATCGTGCTTCTGGTCTGATAGTAAAAAAATAAAAAACATAAGAAGTTGTTTTTGGTTATTTTCATACCATGAATAACTTCTAAAGTAGTCGTTAAACTATAGCAAAAACATATTTTTTACTAATTTTGCTATATCAGAAATGTATCAATCTATAATAATCAATTTCATCAAAAACGATAACCTTTACGACTATTTTATTTTGGCGGTATTTTCGGCTAGGGGTGTCTCTGATCACTACTACGGGGCTACATTGATCAACTGATCTGTATCATTTCGTACTAGTAAAATGTGTTAACCCTTTCAATTATCTACTTAAAATAGGCTGATCGATCATTTATACTTCATTGGTAATAAGACCTGACCATAATTATTAGTTAAAATTGACTGAAACCATTCTGAAAAATAAATAAAATAATTTCTATAAAAATACTAAGTAAAATAATCAAATAATGCTATTTACGTATAATATATGGCAAAATAGCACAGCACAAGCATAAGAGATAGAAGCTAAGGGCATACGAACAAATTATTTAAAACAAAATAAATCTTTCTAAAAATGTTCTTATTTTTCCTTTGTCAAAGTAACCCCAACCAGATAAAAATTATTCTAAATTCCAAACCTGTGGACGGATTAATTTGGTTTCTTCGGATGATTTACTCTAAATCAGGGATACTATCGAACCCCATAATAAAAAGAGGGGGTATCAAAGTAACCCCAATCATAGTATAAACTTGATCACGAACTTTTTATTTTTTTTCTCGAAATGTATTAATAAAAAAAAATATTTTAGTAACGGATTCGGTAGTATGAACAAAACCGATATTCCCATTTTTTTAATATTTTTTTTACATTATTGTATAAGGAGAAAAACACATTTGAATTTTAAAATTTACTAAAGTCACCCCATTTCACGGTACCTTGTTACTATATTCACTAAAAAGAAAATTGATATAAAGATATTTTGAAGTAAAAATGGATTCTCTAATTATTCCCTACTTTGAAAAACACAGTATAGTAATAATACAGTAATTAAATTCCCACATACAATAAGACAAGTTCTTTGTGACACTATAGTTCATCTGTAGAATGAAGTCTCCCTTCCTCCAATTAGCAAGGGCGGGCATTGCATGTAGGTACGTATAATATCAATGTATAAATTGCCAGGGTAGACAATTAGTACATTTGTGAAATTACCCGCGTAAAATTGTTATTTACAACATTGAACCAAATTTTAAAACTTTTCATGTACACAATTTATATATTTCAGTAATTAAAAAGTACCCAATTTCAACTATGCAACAGTACAATAAACAATTATTGATTGTTCTATATAAGTTAGTAAAGAAACAATGGGAACCTACTGGAAACTGACTTCTCATACAGTCAAGTCAGCAGTACGAAGTACTACGCTTATGTTACAAGCGTTAGGTATATATATATAAGTACATATATATATGACTATATTTATGAGAGTGGCGAGTATAGCGACACGGACGACTGTTATATATTAACGACTAATTTAAGGTTTAAAATTACAGTATTGTAATTTGGTATTTGTTGGCGGGTTTTTATGTAACAGAATGTTTAAGTTTCTACATAACTTAGACAGCACATAGCCAGGAGTTATTCACATTCATAATTATATTGTGCTTGGGTTTGTTTATAGAAGGAATCAATTGCCTGTGACACATTGTTTATATAAAGTTCTTTGTATATTGTTATAATGAAGGCAAATAAAAACAATAAACTTAGTGTTTTGATGCAAGTTAATACTTTAACCTGCCTACATTTGTTTACTTTAGTTCCTTGATTTAAGGTTCGAATTCGTAATTTTCATGCTTATACAAGTTTTGTTTAAACACAATTTTCATATTAGTTATCGTCAATTATAATGGAGTTAACTTGTATATAGATATATTAATTTTATGATGGCATTTTGAACACTTTACTAGGTACATATCAGACTCCAACATCAGCGCAGTCTGCTAGGAATATGAGAAATGTAAAGTTTACAATACGTCACCATTACATCAATATAAGCAAGTTAAATCTGTTATGATTTGTTCAAATGTTCAGTCCAGGGTGAGCGCACCTCGGAGCGCTCCCCATTCATCCGGTGGAGCAGTAACGGCCCCAGGGCCAACTGTATGCAGTCACTTAAGAAAAAAAAAAAAAAAAAAATGTTCAGTAACTGTGAAAGCATCAGAAATAACAATTTTCATTAAGTGCTTGTTTAAGATTTAGATAGCCTTATTTAACAATTTAATAAATAACTTTATTCAAACATTCTGTCATGTGGCCAATAAACGGGTCTTTACAGGCTGGGTTCACAATTTCCCTACCTAAAGTACGATCGCCGAGCACAGCTAAAAACGGACGTTGCCCTTTTTCTATTTATCTCTGTCGCACGCGCGTAGTAATAGTGCCCTCACGCTCGCACAGTAACCTTGAAGAGTAACCTTGAAGTGCGAGAGCACTATTATTACGCGCGTGCGACAGAGACAAATTGAAAAAGGGCAACGTCCTTTTTTTCGCTGTGCTCCGTGACCGTCCTTTACCTTTGACAAGGCTCAAATTCAGGTACTATAGCCGTGCAGTCGTCCATATGTCGTATAATTGCAATAGATAGGGTGTGATTGGTTATGTGTGGTCGGCGGTCGCGTGTTTGCGGTGATTGTGACGCCGTGGCCGACGTTCTGCAACTGATGCCGTGCCCGCTGGAACAATGTATAGAAGGTAAGGCTTGAAGTATTGCGTAAACAGAATTGTTACATTGCAATGAAACAACTATTAACGGATTTAACTCGCGTATTTTATTTGATGACGATCGGTACATTTTCAGATTCCATAATCGTAGCACGACTGCCCTGATAATAGTAACTATTATGCTAAAGTGATTAACGTTAGTCAATAAAATAAAATACGCGAGTTAAACCCGTCTATAGTTGTTTTATTCCAATGTATAATAACCGAGAATGGAGTGAAATAGTTTAAATTGGTTTAAACTGTCAAATTTCAATCACGATTTCTGAAATTTGTCAAACAATGACATTACGTCAACTAGTGCTGTACCCATTAGTTAAGATTTTTCCAGATTGTCTATGGTTGTACTTATTATTAAATAATGTGTTAGTAAGTCGAAAATTGTTATTATTAACAAGCAATACCACTAGGTTAGTGTTGTTATTATTTTATGACAACCCTTCTCACCAAGTTCGTGGGGTATCATTTTTGTAACAACAATTTTCAATTCCGGATACATGTTCGTAGCGTTCACATTGGATGTTTCGAGAGGTTTCGATCTATCGTTTATAATTAATGGTAATAAGCGGTGCTTTCCTGTAATTAAATAAAAAAAAACTCAAAGTTGCCAGCTTGAAAAATAAATAATTAAAACAGAAACTTTTAAAATTAAATCAACATTGCTGGTTATAAGTTTGTATTTACCTTGCGGGTCTTCTGGCGTCTTGGGGTGTGAATCGCCATTGACTCCTTGCTTCTTTTTGTCGTACCCGTTCGCTCGCGGCCGTGTATGATCTGAAACCATTGCTGAAAAACAAGAATATAATTCACAATATATTATAATATAAAGTGAAAAATAACAAAAGGAGTAGCATTGCAACCTCATGCCATAGACTTAAATTATAGAATAAACTATCTATGCCCGGTCTCAACTGTGATTTGTTATGGAGTCAAGGCCGCGCAATGTCAACCAATGACGGCGACGAGCCGACTTTTTTATTGGCTGACTGAGTTGTCCGTCGCTCGCGCGCTTTCTACACTCCGCTACCCGGTATGTTACCGTTCGGATGTCAAATTATTTAAATTCTTATTTTATAAGAGTTCTGTTGCGTTTCTATAAACTGTAATGAGTTAAATAATAATTGCGACTCTCAATCTTCAAACTAACTTATTTGAAAACTCACACAGGCAGTCGCGCACGAACCAAAACAACAACAAAGGTAATAATTACACATTTAAATACTAATATTTATAATACTTACGGTTTGCATAGACGGTGGAGCGCGGTATTTGCTGCCCCGAGAGCTCGGGTAACGTCAAAGGCCGTCGCGGACGGCCCCTGGGGGCCATCATTGCGTAGTCTCTGTAATAATACAACCTATTTTACCTATAAGTAACTTGAAATGGAATATTTGAAATATTTCCAAATTGTAATTATCCATCCCACTTATTTGTTACTTGTATTACTCTAAAAAATTAGGTACAATTCATTCATCAATAGTACCTACCGAAATCAAAAATATATAATTCGACTAGCGGTTCGCCCCGGCTTTGCATGGATCCCTAATTTTTTTCAAAATATTGTATAGCCTATGTTATTCTGGGTGAACGTAGCTTCCCAACAGTAAAAGAATTATTAAAATCGGTCCAGTAGTTTTTGAGCCTATTCATTACAACCAAACAAACAAAGTTTTCCTCATTATAATATTAGTATAGATTTAGGCCTTTACAAGCTCCTAGTGTGGGCTACCTCGTTACACCTATGGGTGTAGGCAATTGGTTTATACCCCGGTCAGATTAGATACAAGCCAATGCAGTCGCACTTACTCTCTAACAGGCTCCCTCCAGAAGTCTGGCGTATGAACTGGTGGAAAATGGTAGTTGTTCTGGAAGCCATACCCGCCGTCCAGCCCGCCGACGCGAAGGCTCGCGTGCAGTGAATTCTTCATGCATTGCAACTGTGGGATAGATTACACTGATAGGCTGGCTTGTGACGAGTGGAAAACTTTCTTTTTTAATTTTTAGTAAATATGGAATTGCAACATGGTTAATTAATATCTCTTTGTCCCTTTAGAACTTTATTTGGGTGGCATCAAAGGACGCCATTAATAGGTAATCTTCTTTGACCTGCCTAGTAGTAAATAAAATCTTAATTATCAGATACTGTTTGGAAGGTACTTTAAGTAAGTAGGTATAGTAGATACATTCATGCTAATTATTAATAATAATATGTTATTAAGATAGATTTCGAAAACATTACGTGCTTCTAGACATCTACAGTGTTGGAAAAATTTAAAAATGTTTTACAAGGGAGTCAAAGTACTCGCTACTATTCAGTGCACAACGACAACCATCAATACTTCTCTCCCATGAAGACCTATATTCCTCGGCCACAGTCTCGACTCCAGTTTCCCTGTTTTAAGCAAAAAGCATGGCGACGCAAAGATTTCACGCTCCTCTGTTGGTTAATTTCAACCTGTCTAACAATAGGGGCATACGTCAAAACTAAATTTTAGTTTTTACTTGTTCAACTGACTAAATAAATTGTCATTACGGTAGTGAGTCAAATTGAATTAATTCGTGTAATGCAAACATTTAACTTGTGTGTGCCTGTTATATTTATATCGTGACTAGATAATTATTGACTATAGGTAGCTACTCACTAGGTAATTGTATGTATTATGTCTACATTTGGTTTTCTAACAATACCTATGTAATTTTTATAAATCAAGAAACTTTATGTAATTTAATCTCATTTGATCTGTCTTAAGAAGTTTTCGAGGCGGTAAAAATGTACTTTCCAGTTTTTTCTATTGAATTAGTCTCATTTAATCGACATACATTTAATTGACTACAACGATACATTAAAAATGTTATGATCCTGAAAGATTGGCTAGCTTATGACGTTTCCGCCTTGTGAAAAAATATATATTACTTTTATACATCTATTGCATCTGTTACTCTACTTTTAAAATAATATCAGATAGATGCCCCAAAAGTTAGAGAGCCACGAACCGCCAATAAAAAATCTGAACGTCGCCAAACCGCGCTACGCAACGTACGTGAGCGCGTGTCGCCGCCGCGCCGTCAAACAGTAGGTTAGTCACCCCGCCGCCGAGTACCTCTCGTCTCTGGCGGTCGGCGTCGCCTCGGAGTCGTCGCACGAGTCGCTCGGCCTCCGCGAGCCGCGCGCGCAGCTCCGCGCGGGACTCCGCCCCCACGTCGTCGGCGCACGCGCACGGATGGAGTTCGAGGGTACGGAGTTTACTGCAGTAATAAGAGTAATTTGATCAGTTTTTGGTGAATTTTAAAGTACAATTAGTGTGCTGTAGGCTCTTACAGCTTAGGGCTATAGGTGGTTGTAACGATACGATACTTCTAAGCAAATTGAAAGTTTTTAGTTTAGTTTCTAAGATAGTTATTTATGTTAAACCTAGTTAGAAGGCTTTTTTTAAATATATATTTTTTACTATGTGCTAAGTAGTATATAAACGTCTGAAATAAATGCATTTGATTTTATTTATTTTTATCTTGTTTAGCTTTAATCGACCAGATAACTAACTGTCTTTGAATGAAATTCAAAGCAAAGTAGGTCCTATATCACAAATGTGATATAGGTAGGTACTATTGATGAATTCAATCCGTTACAAAAGTTTTATTCATTAGACAAACAAACAGGAAGTATAATTTATTCCTAAATTTTATGTGAAAACATAGTTATGTCATCTAAATTCCACAAAAATGTTTCTAAACAAAACCATTATTCAATAAACATTTTTTTTTAATATAATTGTATTAAAAACCAATTCATGAATTAAACCACAAGAAACAGATATAAACTTACAATATTAATATTAATTAATATCGACGATTTAACAATCATCAAATCCCACAATCTTTCCCAACACTACATACTCGGCTTGCGCGTCGACCAATCGCTGCAGTTGCAGAGCGCGCGCTTCCGCTGCCCGCGCCTCCCCCCGCGCCGCCGACGCCTCGCGGTCCAAGCGGGCAACCTCCTGTTTCAAACTCGCCTCCTATAAAACGAAATTGTCTATGGGTGACATTCATAAACAAATATTGGTCTTGCGTATTTATTTAAGTACTTAATGTAAGTAATATTTTGTTATTGGTATAAAAATAAATTATAAAATTTTATTAGTAAATTTATACTTAATGATACACCTCATTTAAAATTAGAATGGAATTATCTATGCTTACGAATCTATGATTCGTGGAAAAACAACTGTCAACAATGTCTTGTTCGAAATTTAAAATTAGATTGTCTTATTAGCGATTTGCTATGACAATGTGCACGTTTTAAAAATTAACGGAATAAAATATGAATAGTATTTTTAAAATAGCACGAAATAATTAAATGAAATGTGCGCGTAATCAAATAACTACACTTAAATAATTAATGATAATAATGTATTTTTCAAACATGCAAACCTCAGTATTTTCAGCGTTTTCTTCGGTAGAAGGTGAAGTTGTTTTCGGTGATGACTCTTTGTTGAATATCAATTGGAACTGTAAATCTAAAATACAAAAAATATACTTATAAACATATATTTTCTCTATGCCTAAATTGTACTGATAACGTTTAAAAAACACCAAGTTAAACATTTTCAAACATGTTTGTAAACAAAGTTTTTTTTTTAAAAGAAATGTGTAACTATGGGTAAACATCATCTCTTAAATATTTTACTTCTTCAACCGATGAACCCTAGTCTGAATATTTAAAACAATCGAGTTCAAAGACATCGATCAATATATTATGATCTACTTGAAGCGATGTAAATGTTGACATAGCAACAAAAAATTACTTCATGAAAGTGGAGTTAGTATTACTTACGATTATACATGCAAATATGCTTTTTAAAATCAAAATGTCCGACTAAGGTGTTAGCTATGTATTCTGATTTATTATTTCGGTTAAGATTAATATGAACAGAATCCTTCTTATTATCTTACTAGCGACTCACCCCGGCTTCACACGGGTACTATAAACCTTCCTGTTAAATCACTCTATCTATTAAAAAAACCGCATCAAAATCCGTTCCGCAGTTTTAAAGATTTAAGCGTACCTACATAGGGATATAGGGACAGAAAAAGCGACTTTGTTTTATACTATGTAGTGATTTCCATTTAATTTTGAATTTAACCCTGATACTAATCCAATGATTACAAACCTAAGTACTTTATTACTTCTTTGTTTAGAAGCTAGCATGAAGCGTTCTTGAGTCCTATCTAGTACTTAAATAGAATTAATTGTCATGATTCATCTTACGTCTTGTTTATCCTTTAATAGTTATTTGCTGCTTTGATTGCTGAAAACAGCTGACACTAAGAATAGATCCCTTAAAGAATAATATTAGCCAACAATGACTGTACCCTAAAACTAAATATAAATGTTTCCTTGCATAATAAGAAAATGAATGATGACGCTACACCCTAAAAATAACAGCTTCTGAAGATTTTCCGAGAGTATTTATTCGGCGAAAAGAATGACATTTTTTGTACCCAATTAGAATTTAATCGTGGGAATTCTAAAAACAAATGAACATCAATAGAAATATCTAATGGGCGTAGTCCGAAATATCAAGGTTTTATGTAAAATCTGCGTAGTTCCAACCATTTGCCGTTAAATTTAATTGAACTTAGAACCTGGGTATATCACATATCCGTCATCTACTTCAAGAAGAAATTGGCCTAACTAAATAAACAATAAAACTTGAACTTAAATGGCAAAATAATTGAAATATATAAGACGAATATCTACACAAAAGTGTATCGAAAGGATTTTTCCAAAGAGCTAGACTTATTTTGGGATACATGCATTATAAAATATCGCCTACTTATATATTATTCTGAAGTATACCTAAGCTTTATTATTGTAAAGAATCATCAAAATCCGTTCAGAAGTTATTTGTAAAAGAGTTATAACCACACATCCAAACATCTACACATTCTCACAATCTTTCACGTTTATCGTAATGATCTGCTCAACACTGACCTCTATTCCGTTCCCTTAAAGCTTCAATTTCAGCGTGGAGTCCGCTCAGCATGAGCCGGTGCTGTTCCTGTAGGAAGCGTACACTGTGCTCGAGATGAGCAACCCTGGCCGTGGCATCGCCGGCGAGCACGAAGCCACTGGTGCTCGGCTCAGCTGGAGCCTTCTTGACCTGGATAGTTTCAAGTAATGCTCATCATCATCATATCAACCTATTGACGTCCACTGCTGGACATGGGTCTCCCTCAACGACCACATCGGCCGGTCACGTAATAGGTACTAAATGACCGGTCACGTAATAGGTAAAAAATATTCAATAGAGGCAGTTGGAAGGAATACTCTCAATTTGTTTGTATTTTTTAACGTAGCGAGTTTCAGAATTGAGATAATTATATCAAAATCGCGCGTGCCTACAAATTGGGTAAAGTTTTTATCGTGAAATCCACTCTTTCTCTAATGATTGTGTTATTAAGCTTCAAAAGTTTCCTAGTAAAGGACAATACGTTAAATATTTTTTAGTGGTTTAAAAGAAATGGTATATAAAGTGCATTCTGATAAAATAACTATTTAATAATGATTATATAATTATTAGGTAAGTGAATCTTAATTTCGACAGTAAAAAAGAAACTTTAATGTAATTATAATTCATACGATTAAGTCGAAAATATTTATCCGTCTATTTATAGCTTTTGTGCGTGCACTACGTACATTATGCTATGACTGTAATATCTGCAATTAGGAAAAACTTAATTGTGCATTTAATGTAATAGAGCCTAATTAACGAATAAATTAAAACTTAAGTAAATAATGCCTGGAACTTTTTACAATTTAAAAAAATGTATAGGTAAGCAGGTAATTATCATTAGGTACATTTTCTTGAAACATCCTAAGCATTTATTCAGTACAATTTTAAACATACTAATCAGTAACTGCCTACTTATAGGAAATAATATGAAACCGGAAACGGTTTTCCATTTTATTATTTCAATACCCGGTATCAAGTAAACTCTTTTTAGATCACCAATGACCAGTTGCTTTGTTCTTTGTTACTTTCTTAACACAAATTTAAATATTTTCAAGCTTACAACTAAGAAGGTACTATATAAAACATTTTCTAGTATCAATGACAATTAATTTTACTCTCCTACGAATTTATTTATTGAATTACTTTAAAACTATTAATTTTATATCACTTACTTGTAACTTAGTGAAAGGGCCCGTGGGCACAAGGACCTTAGAAGCCATCGCTGCAGTCCCGGGCGCCGGGCTTCAGGTCAGAGCAATTAGCCACCTTTGTTATGAACTACCTTGGAGCACGCGCGCGCTTGCAATGATAAAGATCCGACATTTGTGTACAGACCACACGGCGACCTTGCTTCCTTCACGTAATAATTAAAAATATCCGCGATAAACTGCCGTTGAGGTAGATTTGTTGGCCGCTGACCTCCGACCTTGAACTGGGTGTTTCGTTGGTGGTATTGTTCGATTTTAGCACGTTTTTTAAGGTTCTTCCGTACGGTTGTTTGTCATGTGGCCGTCGGTTGGCCGGGCTGCGGGCAGGTGCAGGCGGGGGGTGCAGTGTCTATCGATCGCGCCGCCGCACTCCGCCCAGGTTCAGAGTATCGCTGACTCACGGGCTTCACTTCTGTCACTGCTCCGTGGCGCGCGGCCAACTGTGCTGATGGCTTTATGGCGTGTCACTGTCTCCAGTTGCCGATTATAGCTTAATTTAGCATTTACTCGAATATAGGTATTCCGCTTATCTGTTTAGTAAATAACTTCGCAAAAATATTTCACAATTACGAGGTGTATCACGATATCGATGTTGTGTTTTTTTTAGACAAAATTTACATTTATACCTATACTAGCGGCCCGCCCCGACTTCGCTCGGATCCCTTTTTTTTATAGCCTCTGTCACTCGAGAATAGTGTAGCTTTCCAACAGTGTAAGATTTTTTAAATCGGCCCAGTCGTTTAGGAGCCTATTCAATTCAAACAAACAAACTTTTCCTCTTTATTATATTAGTATAGAGTATAGATAATAGATAGGTACATAAAATAATAACAAAACAGGAATAAAATCGTAGGCACGATAAAGACTAATTAAAAAGACCAACGACAAGTTATAATTAAGTTTGTAATTACCCAGTAACCTACAAATGGGCTTAATGCATTTAACGTGGGCAGCAACTAGTTCAAAAGTTCAAACTGAATGTAAACTAAGTAAATTCGATCGCGATGAAACTTCTCTGACCTTATATTTATTCCGCTTTTACTTTTATGGCTTATTAATCTATACTAATATCATAAAGGGGAAAGGTTTGTTTGTTTGGATTGAATAGGCTCCAAAAGGGCTCGACTGATTTTAAAAATTATTTCACTGTTGGGAAGCTACGTTCACCCTGAGTGCTATAATAATATAAGCTATATAATATTTTGAAAAAAAAAATAGGGACCGTGCGAAGCCGGGGCGAACCGCTAGTTTTCTATACAGAAGGTGATATCAATATTGATTTATATAAGTTATTTTAATGCACTGATAGAGTGCACCCACGTCAGCGCATGTGTGTGACCTGATTACATACTAATTAGTAATTACCAACATATAAATATAAAAACATCCAATGTCTACGGGTAGAAAGCAAAATATTTACGACTTTTCGGATTGGGGTTCAATATCGATACAGGAACCCATTACGCATCTAGTACTTAAGTACTTTATTATACTTAGGTATACTTACATATAAAAATAAATATAAGTAACATAGAAAATAGTTCGCAACGAACCATTGAGGTATTAGGGCTATTAATACCTCAATGGTTCGTTGCGAAGGGGCGAGAGGGCACTATTACTCCGCGCGTGCGGCAGAGACAAATAGAAAAAGGGCAACGTCCGTTTTTCGCTGTGCTCCACGACCGTCCTTTACAAGAAAATTATTTAAGTACCTACCTACTAAGATACGGATAATAATATACAATCACACATGGCTCATTAGTTTCATATCCTATCAGATTTAAATAATCCTTACGGATTATACGGAACTAACTTAACTTTAACTTCCACAAATTTACAGCTCCCATATTCGTACCAGACATAATTTCCGATTTACTAATTAATCTTACAAATCTAGCAATACGGGAACTGAAATGAAGTACCTATTTGAAACGTATACAATCGTTATACCTACTTACATACGCAGTGTAAATTTGTTGCAGGGTTTGTATTAACTACTACAATAAAACAACTATTAAATAAAACAACTACCTATTACCTAATGGTCTACTCCTATCATTATCTACTCCTATTAAGACTCTACTGACCTGAGTGACTTGTTCTTCTGAACCTCCGTATGTCAAAATAGCAGTTCTGCTCCATTGTGGAAAATGTCTTGATTCGCCTAGCGGCCGGGCAGTGAATAACATTCTAATTCCAATACTACACTAATATCCAAAAGCAATTAACAGATTGAAATCGACATGAATAAAATAATGTCCACAAAGCGCGCACTCTTTACACGCGAATAACTTGTACCAGGTCAACGGTTAGCAGCAGTCACTTTAAGTTTTATGAACGTTAATGACATCGTTTAATTAGTAGAAATAAATACTAGGTAATATTATTATTGTATAATTGAATTTTATACCTAGGTTACTAAATCACAAAATCTATTACTGTTGTTTTGAGAGCTTTTATTGACATAAGAGTTGTGTTGGCTACTAACATTTTCGTTGCTAGGCAACGATTTGTTTCACAACTTAATAATTTATATTTTTTTAAAGTTGCTTGTTGGTCCAGTTATATTATTCAGAACAGCTAAATAAATATAATGTACCAAATATTTCTACTAAAGAAGTTGAAATTACATTTTGGTACCTAATGTATTTAAAAAAAAAATATTGTTGATTAAAACTTATATCGGAAGTCAGTCTAATTCAAATTTTGTTTTGACGTTTATACATCGCGATGGTGGCTTGACGTGAACTTTTATGAAAATTACAAAAGATATTATTTTACAGTTGTGAAAGTTGCTGAAGTTTTTATAAAATGGATTCGTGCGTAAGAGGTTTTTCTTTCATGCCTGAAACCAAAGTTGAAGTGACGGATCTGCAGGTTGGAAATGTTTTTTGTAATTTTTGAACGTAATAAGTTCTTTAATAATTCATACCACATAGGTAAACGGTAAACTCATGAAATTATCAAATAGGTACTTACCTTTTTCAATATTATATCATGTGGAACACTCTTAAGTTGATATTCATTATATTAAGTGGTGGCACTGCAAAAGACAAATATTTACTGAAACCCATGTAAATATTTCTCTTTTGAAATTGCTAATTAATCAAACTGTTGAATTCATCTCGATTAATAAAAGACTAGGGGCTATATTATAAGGCATAATATTATGTCGACTGAGAAAGCCTTCCACTTATAGCAAAGGAATGTAAAACATTGTTATATTAGCAGAGAGACACTTTCTTCTAGAATAATCTATACTATCTATACTCTATACTGATATTATAAATAGGAAAGGTTTGTTTGTTTGTTTGGATTGAATAGGCTTCAAAACACTGGACCGATTTGAAAAATTCTTTAACTGTTGGAAAACTACACTATTCCCGAGTGACATAAAGTATAAAAAAAAGGAATCCGGATGAAACAGGGCGGACTGGTAGTATGCAATAAAATTATAAAGACTATTCAAGCAGAGGAAAAACTCAATGCCGTGGAGAGATAATCCATTTAAGAGTTTTATCCATTTTTGTTCCAGTTTATTGAGGAAGGAGAGCTATCCCGAGCATGGAAGACTTCCCGTAGACAACGGTTGAAAGATGTAGAACAGAAGATATGGGATGAATTTGTGAAGGAACAGGACATAATTAGGAATGTTTGTAACGGTGAGTAGTATGAGATATGAAATATATAAAATTGCTGTGAATATTAAATCGTAATAACATAGACAATTTCTGATACTTTACATAGTGGAATGAAAGAATTATAACAGATTTAATTTGCATATTTTATGCTAATGCTTAAGATATTTTTTGGTTTCCACATATCAGCATAAAATTGATGTATATCGTCGACCGTAGGTTCAATTACGGTAAGGGACAAAATGCCGAAAATGAGTTAAGTATACAGTTTTGTTCAGAATTTTGCGCTCTTTCGAATGGTGTATTCGAAAAAATTCTAGCTCAAAAAAAATGTTCCTTACCATAGTGATTTTTAGGGGTCACAAGTCAAATTATCCCTCGGCCAATAATGTATCTGATAAGTTTTGAACAATAGCATCTTGGAATAGTGTAATTACCGCTGTGAACTCAAATTAAATAAGGTAAGGGTCTTCGCATTCTATTAATTACATGTACATTGTTTTTCATAAAGAGAAAATAAAAAATATCACCCATACCTTAAAAAAAATGCACAAGTTTTAAAATATTTGTCCCTTACCTTAATTTACATAAGCGTACCGAAGGAGATGTTACCGTTACACTAATTTTATCATAACAACTCGGGATGTGTCACCACATGAATTCAAATTTAAACAACTAAGACATAGAGTCTAAAGTGGAGTAACAAAATATTTCAAGATGACACACTTTTCTAATAAAGGTGCGATATAATTATCTTCATTTTACAAGTTTTTAACTTTATAATACAAGATACAGGCATGTGCTTATATAAGATATGCTGCAAAATGCAAGATTAGAGTAAAAGAAATAGCATTGAAAGAAGAATGAGTAATGTTTAGGATGCTCAAGGATATTTTTTTCCAGCTTGATCAGTTTACTCTATTGATTATATTCATTCGAATTCATGCAAGTAATATTTATTAATACCATAAGTATTGTAATACATAAAAAATACGACCAGAATTATCAAAAACAACAGTAAAACCTACTACTTTCTTTACAGGATTAGGGTTTGAATCGTCTTAACTTATTTTCTATTGTCTCAAAGATTTCAAGACACCTTCACAAGACAATTCATCGTTATTGGAAACTGTCACTTTTCCGGTATTATCTTTTCTTAAGTCTTTCATCCAATCAATTCTTAATTATAATATATGCCCAAAAATATTAAAATCGATATACCGTTTATTGTTAATCGATATACCGCTTATTGTCTACTTTTGCATTAATGTTCAGTGATGGCATCTATTTTGTAAAGCAGTATTTGAATTACACTGGTTCGATTTATTCTAATGGAGTTCTCCAGAGCCATAACTAGTAGATCTAACTGAGGAGTAAACCTCCAAGAACAAAACTTGTGATTGAAGCATCTTCTACAAATAACCAATAACGGTCAAGTCTTGGACTGTTGTTATTAGGTACAGAATCTAGGTGTTTCTCAATGTCGCAGCTAAAATCTACAAGGCAGTACCTATATAAAATCCTATCCTGTGTTTGTTTTACGCACTTTCATAATAGCTTTATACATAAAATTGTTATGATTTAGTCAATTTTCCTTTCAGCAAAGAAATATTGGTATATTTTAATATTGCATAATAATACAAAAACACTCAGCATGCACTTTCTATACATTTTCATGTTCCTTAACTATTTTTTAAACCTGTTTGCGATTTAAAATTAGCCTTACAATAAAATTTTCCATTAATTTCTTTTGCAACAACTGTCTTACAGTATTTTATCTTTAATTTTTATTTTTAACACGTCTTTTACACTATTTGTAATAAATATTTTGATTTTAACTTAGAAGTCAATTTAATGTACGAGGCGTGACTACGAAATACTTGCAATGTAAGGGACGTAATTTTCGAAAAACGCTAGTGTAAGGGACATCTATTTTCTAAAATAGATGGGATATTGAAATAAACGTTACAAGGACTGATAGAGCACTACAATATAAGGTTTTTTGTGAAATCAGATTCAAAAAAGGATAATTACAAAAAAGTTACAAGCGATTGAGTCCGAAAAAAAACTTTGTCGGCCTCTCCTGAAAAACCGTATTTTGTCCCTTACCGTAATTGAACCTACGGTCGACGAATTATTATGATAGTTAAATCTGTTATAATTTTTTTATTAAGCATTGGAATATTGTTAGTAAAAATATATTGGTTGAAATTCTAATTTTACTGTACCAATAAACTAGAACTAAAATGTAAATTGCAGTAAATTTTACACAGACCTGTGTAATATAGGTGTCAAATATATTAATATTATATCCCTGGGGATATAAGAGATAATATAAGATGTCCATGTGAACTTGTATAAAATCCACTTTTAAAATCTTTGTTAAATATTTTTTTCCGTCCTCCGGCCAGAAAGCGCCAAGTTTGTGGTCGCTTCGCTAAATGAAATTTCCGCTTTCTGGCTTCGTCAAACAGAAAAATAGTATACTGACCTCGGCCAGTAAAATAAAAAACCCTCAGATCACATTTCGGCTTCGCCTCGGACGACAATAACATGTGATCTGAGACATTTTTCATTTTACTGGGCTTGATACGTAATGTACTATTAGATGATCCATACCTGTTCCTGGAGAATCTGCCAGAGGCGACACTGAAGGAGTTGATGGAGACAGAGCTGAGCAGAATGCAGAAAGAGAAAGATGCAGAAGATGAACGGGAGATCAAGGTAAATTTATTTTATTAAATTTCAATATATTGTTTCGTTGACAATGTGTGTTGTCAATGAGGGCCACCGCGTGTCAGAAATCCGCTAGATGCGCTAGTGTAGAATGAGGTCCAGCTGTCATGTTGAGAGGCAAGCTACTGGCCTGTGATTGGTGGAACATGACAGCTAGACCTCATTCTACACTAGCGCATCTAGCGGATTTCTGACACGCGGTGGCCCTCATTAAGTTTGTTTAAATGATTATTGATCTATGTGCGTTAAAGTACTCTATAAGTACTCACTCTATTTTCTTAGAATTATAATTCTTGCGCATGAATAAAAAAAAATATATATCTACAGAAAAATGCATATCTATACTTCTGTCTAGATACTAATATTCATATAATAAAGAGGAAAGATTTGTATTTTTGTGTGTAACGAATATACTCAAAAAGTACTTGCAGTTTTATGACGAGATTTACCCATACTTTTATACGGAAAATTTTCGTCACAAAACTGATAATTGAATTTTAGCCCGTTTAGCCCCTAATTAAATACACGCGTTTTAGTGAAAATGCCCAGTTAGGTCACAAAGGTAACGGATTTATAAAGGTTAAGAAGCCTTAAGATGTTTTATTCTTGTTTGTCAGCAACCATGTCCGCAGCAGGGCTCCGGCGACGTGGGCGCTCGCGGGGCGGCGCCCGAGCACATCCAGACGATGGTCACCTTCGCTGAGGAGGACGCGGAGAGCTGCGATATGTTGCACATATTTGATGATGAGAAGGATGATGTCTCCGGTATGATCATATTTTACTTTATTATCTTCTTCTTCTTATCTTCTTTCTTATATATAAAAATGAATCGCAAAATGTGTTGGTAAGCGCATAACTCGACAACGCCTGAACCAATTTGGATAATTTTTCTTCTAGATGTTCGTTGAAGTCCAAGGATGGTTTTAACAACGATAATAATTCAAATTATTTCCGGGAAAACCCTAAAAACAGCCTTATTCTTTTTTTCCCATACAAACGTTGTCAATTTGAACTTCGAATGGGCAGGATGACGTCTGCCGGGACCGCTATACTCATACTACAATAAAGAGGAAAAGATTTTTTGTTGGGTTTGAACAGGCTCCTAAACGCACCCGTTTTGGAGCCTATTCAATCCAAATAAACAAACAAACCTATCCTCATTGGAATAAAACAACTATTAACGGATTAAACTCGCGTATTTTTATTTTTATTTATTAGCTGACGTTTCGGATTCTTTACAGTTTCCATAATCGTAGCACGACTGAGCTGACAATAGTCTAACGCTAAAGTCCTAAACGTATCCTCTTTATTATATTAGTATACATGTGTGATTCTGAAATGTATAAGCTATATTATTGTAAAGTTTAATTGAAATCCGTTCAGCAGTTTTTGCGTGAAAGAGGAACGAACATACATTTTTAATAGTTCGAATCTTGATATCATTGATAGATGATGATAAAATTTGTAAAATTCTAAACTGCACTTTAAAATATATTGTTTTTAAACCCAGGGCCGGAGCAAGAAGTAATAAACGAGTCTATGGACAGTCCGAGCACCGTGCGCGAGCGGCTGGACGGCAGCACCGCGCCCGGCTCGCCCAACGAGAGGCAGCCCAGCCCAGGTGCGCTTTTCACCCCCTGTTTCCACCCATTTTCAACCCCTTTCATCCCCTAGGGGGTGAAATTTGAAAAATATGTCCCCGTCAATTTAGAAGTTGAATATGAAATATGGTGAGGATAAAATTCAATAATAAATAGAAAACATTTGAAAGGTCAATTTAGATATAGACATAGATTTATTTTGCATCACAAGATTCTATTTACAGTATTTAAAATACACATTTAAGTAACAAATGAGTATCTTGAATTATTAAAAGAGTCTGATGCGATTCTAAATAGGGTTTTGACTCGGCATTAATACTGTATATTACTATACCATAGCGTATATTTTGTACAGTCTATATGGTCTAATTGGCTCAACAGTCTGACTGATTTTTTTGGTCTTTATATCTTCTTCTTCTTCTTCTTCTTCTTATATATAAAAATGAATCGCAAAATGTGTTGATAAGTGCATAACTCGACAACGCCTGGACCAATTTGGCCAATTTTTTTTTTAAATGTTCGTTAAAGTCCAAGGTTGGTTCTTACGGCGAGAAAAAATCGAATAATTGCCGGGAAAACCCTAAAAACAGCCCTTTTCTTTTCCCATACAAACGTTGTCTAACTAAAGTTACCTATTTGAATTTCGAACGGGCAGGATGACGTCTGCCGCGACCGCTAGTTTTCAATAAATAGTTTCCTTTTGACTGACTATAAGGCAGTTAGTCAGCTGATTCCGAGAATATGCATCCGACTTTTGAATGTCATATTATAATATTATGTTTTAATTATATTTTCAGAGAAATCGAACGAAAATGTTGGCTATATGATAGAGACTAGTATCTACGCCGCCAAAGTGAAGGAACTTCAGAGTAAAGTCATTGAAGAAATTCTGTCTGTCATGTGAGTTGGTCAAAACGAATTTGAACTTTATGGACATACACTTAAGGTATCAATTATTTTACGGGCGTTTCAACCGCCGTCAGTCCCTTGCTCTGAATATTTAGAACTAGAGACTAAAGGCGGCTAAACGCCTGTTAATTAATTTAGATTGGAATGAAACAACTATTAACGGATTTAACCCGCGTATTTTTATTTTATTTTATTTGCTGAAGTTTCGGATTCTTTACAGTTTCCATAATCGTAGCACGACTGAGCTGACAATAGTCTAACGCTAAAGTGATTTATGCAGTTATGCAAACCATATCTGAATTACAAATTTTTGAAAAACTACCTTAGTCTAAATTATGAAATATTAATGTTACATTTTATTTTACATTTCAAATTAAACAAAATTAAAAATATGCGAGTTAAATCCGTTAATAGTTGTTTAATTCCAATGTGTAATAACCGCAAAGGCATCAGATATTATTATGATTTTAGATCTTAAGAGCATATACATAAGGTTCAAATTGGTTTTGATAACATTGGAATTCAAATTTGCGAGAAATGTGTATCGATCAATATTTAATTAATCCAGAATCGCCTATATTTTAACGTTTTTAGTTACATACTTACTATTTTGAATCTTAGCAATATTGATTCCGAATCTTAGTAATGTATTGCTCTAAGAAATATTTACTCTTGGCCATTTTGGGTCTAAAGCCATACTGTGTGATGCAATAAAAGAAATTTAAATTAACTCTTTGTCATTTTCGTCTCTAAGACGTACCTACTGACCTTTGGTCACTATTCTCTAAGACTTGATACATGGCTTATTATATTTAAAACAATATATCATTATAATGATACTTTTGTACAAAGACAAGAGTAGAAAAAATCTTAGACCCCCAGTGGGATTCGAACCCACGCTTATGCCTTTACTAGCGGCAGCTGCTAACCATTAAACTATGGGAGTCGACTCTTGTCTTTATTAAAAACTAATGGTATTGAACCAAAAAAATATTAATCGAATTTCGATTGATAGATTGTAGTTAATACAATATATTATATTAAATGAATATATTTCAGTACAACACTAGAGGCGCAGGACTTCACTCGTATGGACCCCCTGGAAGTGCCCAAGCTGCAGAAACAATCTTCAGAATTCTGCGCGCGCTACGGCAGGATCTATCTCTACCAGCTGCAGAGACAGGTGAAATTATATTATACTTCATTATTTTCTTAGTTAAGTCATAAGTTAGATTAGTTAATTACTTAGATTTCGACCCTAACTTCTTCATCTAAAAGAGTCTGGGTTATCTGCGGTACACAACGGAAACGGGTTCCAAATATACTACTAGACGATTCGGCTGGCCATCCCTACTAATATTATAAATGCGAAAGTAACTCTGTCTGTCTGTCTGTCTGTCTGTCTGTCTGTCTGTCTGTCTGTCTGTCTGTCTGTCTGTTACGCTTTCACGCTAAAACTACTGGACCGATTTAAGTGAAATTTGGTACAAAGAAAGTCTGGAGCCTGAGAATGGACATAGGCTACTTTTTAACCGACTGCAAAAAAGGAGGAGCTCCACGCGGACGAAGTCGCGGGCAGAAGCTAGTTAGAAATAAGTAGAATATAGGTAGCTAGGATAGTTTATTATTACATAACTTTATTAGGTAGAATACTCAGGTAGGGGGCGTTACAATTTGATGATGTTCACCTGTCTTGGGTTACGAATAGTGATTTAGACGAATACCGAATATTCGGCAACGCTGTCGGCCGAAACGACGAATATTCGGCACAAAATATATGTTTGTCGAGCGCTTAAATAAGAAAAAGACGTTAAACGTAAAGTTAACAGACGTTTCGGATGCGACGTTGCAGCCGTTGAACAACTGTATCACTGTAGTTCTCCCGCGACCACGGTTGCAACGTCGCGTTCGCAACATTGTAGATGATTTTATATCGATTTTTGTATATTAGAATGTTATTTATTGATACGTGTTTAGATCCACGACATGGCTCGCCACAGCAGCTCGGCGCTGCCCTTCGCGCGTCACACGCAGCTGCGCTCGCAGATGAACCGCGCCGCCTCGCTGCACCAGCACATGCTGCAGGCGCTGCAGGTACATACAGACACACACTGACTGACGCACAGACACACACACACACACACAGATAGACAACCATACAGTCTCACACACACACAAACGCAACTTACGCGACATGCGTCACGAATATTAGGACCCTCTCCCACCCCATGTCACACGTCCCACCCCATGTCACACAATGTCACACAACATCGACCCCCCCCCCTATACAATTTTTAATAATTATTATATTAGAATGAAACAACTATTAACGGATTTAACTCGCGTATTTTTATTTAGCGTTAGACTATTGTCAGCTCAGTCGTGCTACGATTATGGAAACTGTAAAGAATCCGAAACGTCAGCTAATAAAATAAAATAAAAATACGCGAGTTAAATCCGTTAATAGTTGTTTCATTCCAATGTGTAATAACCGCGAAGGCATCAGAAATTATTTAATTATTATATTATTTAATATAAATATTAATGATATTTGTACCATGAAAAGAGTAGAAAACATCTGCACACCCCACTAGGATATAAATCCACACATAAGCCTATACACGTTCGATATAAATAAATATGTATTTCCATCGGTCTGTGTCGGCGCAGGTGCTGCACAAGTGGTTCTCCGGCAAGGGCGCGCTGCGCGAGTGTGTGGACGCGTTGAGGAGCTTCTCGCTGCTGGCCACACACGCGCACGAGCAGCGCGTCTGCCCCGACGACGTGCACAGCGACGTGAGGCAACACATAATATACTACACATGCTTCTGCCCGCGACTTCGTCCGCGTGGAACTCCTCCTTTTTTGCAGTCGGTTAAAAAGTAGCCTATGTCCTTTCTCAGGCTCCAGACTTTCTTTGCACCAAATTTCATTTTAATCGGTCCAGTAGTTTTAGCGTGAAAGCGTAATAGACAGACAGACAGACAGACAGAGTTACTTTCGCATTTATAATATTAGTTAGGATTACAATCCTAATAATATTATAAACGCGAGTAGAACCTTATTAAATAGTACATTACGCACCAAGGCCAGTAAAATAAAAAATGTCTCAGATCACATGTAATTGTCGTCCGAGGCGAAGCCGAGGTTGACAAAAATGTGATCTGAGGCTTTTTTATTTACTGGCCGAGGTCAGTATACTATTTTTCTGTTCGACGAAGCCAGAAAGCGGCAATTTCATTTAGCGCAGCGGCCACAAAGTTGGCGCTTTCTGGCCGGAGGACAGAAAAAACTATTTCCATATTAATGTATGTTACGTATATTATTATGATGAATTTATTTTAGCTTAGACTCAAATAAGAGTAAACAATTAACGATAAAGCAATATTCATGCTTATAGATCTGTTTAATAATAAATGACAAATTATTTTTTTTTCCACAGGAAATCCTTCTTACTTGTGAAAAATTGGACTTTGTTTTGGAACACTACACGCAGAGAATGACGAATTTCCTAAACTCCTGTGAAACTATGGTAAGTTAAAATTAGGATTCCATACCCAAAGGGTATAACGGACCTGTATTACTGAGACTGCTGTCCATCCGTCTGTCATCAGGCTATATGTCATAAACCGTGATAGTTAGCCAGTTGAAATTTTCACAGGCATAAGAAATACTGAAAAACAGAATAAAATATTTAAGGGAGCTCCCATACAACACCAATGGTTCTTTTTAGGTTTTTATAGATACTTTGGTATGTTATTTATGTGTACATAGTGGTATTATAACCTACTAGCTGTGCACGCGACTTCGTCCCCGTGGAATAGTAATTCTTCATAAGGCTTCATATTTTCCCCGTTCTTTACACATTTTCCACTGTTTCTTCGCTCCTATTGGTCGCAGCGTGATGTTATATAGCCTAAAACCTTCCTCGATAAATGGTCTATCCAACAAAAGAAAGAATTTTTGAATTCGAACCAGTAGTTCCTGAGATTAGCGCGTTCTAACAAACAAACAAACTCTTCAGCTTTATAATATTAGTATAGATAATACCTCTATGTACCCATAAGTTAACTGATAATTGACGGATTATTTGAAATCTTCGTAGTTCAACATTGTGCCTTTGTTTTATTTCAGGGCACCACCCGCTCCAGGAAGTCTCACGGACGGAATGCGGGCAAGAAGAGGTCTTTCGCTACTTGCTCCAAGACGGGCTCCAAACAGAGTAAGTTCAAGTTAATTAAAAAAAAGGGGGGGGGGGGGGGCGTTATCGCGAGTTGATAACAGATCTCTTATCACAGGCCAGTAGCTTGTTTTAATTAATTATTTATTATACTATATAGTATAGTATTTATTATACGATTATGGAAACTGTAAAGAATCCGAAACTTCAGCAAAAAACGGGGTGTGGTTGTGTTATGGACCTTATGGACACGGCCGATTGTTGTACGTTTTAAATAAAATATTATTATTTATACAGTCCTTACTTAGCGTAATAAATTCTTTGATTCTTTAGCTATCCAGTGGTGTAACTGAAATTTGGATGGAGATGATAGATATATGTAGCTACAACACTAAACTGTATCCCCCGATTTTGTTATCATTCGTTTTTTTGGATTGCCACGTAATTTTAAAGACGTATCCACGTCAAAAAGAATAAAATAAAAATACTCGCGTTAAATCCGTCAATAGTTGTTTAATTTCTATGTGTAATAACCGCGAAGGCATCAGAAAATATTAAGGTAACGCGTGTTTCCCAGGCAGCGGTACGGAGGCGCGTCTGTCCATGTACTCGCTGGACACGCTGCGCGTGAACGCGACCTCCACTCGCTCCTCCAGCACCAGGGTCAACCCCTCCAGGTGAGTCTATTACTAAGGCCCTCATTCACGACCAGTGTTGCCAACTCCTAGAAATTCGAGTCGCTAAACTCAAAGTCAAAAGTCGCCAGAAAGTGGTTAAAACTAAAACAACCATAAAAAGTTCGGGGGACACGTAGTTATATAAAAATGGAACCTCAATTAAATAAAGTTTGAATTTAGTGCGCTATTGCGTTTGTCGTTTTCCATATTATGTATCTCATGGCATTGAATAATTCTGTGTCGATTTGATAAAAAAATGTATCTATTATTGGCTCTAGAACTGTTTTAATTTGTACTCCAAAAGTCGCCAGATAAGTCGCTAAACTATTTTTGTCGTCTAAACTTTTTTTTTGGTCGCTAAGCCTTAAGCAAAAGTCGCTAGTTCTAGCGACAAAATCGCTAAATTGGCAACACTGTTCACGACCTCCGAATAAGTTCTGGATGTCTGCGCCAATAAGCCCCGCCGAATATGCCCACATTCGCATTGGCTGTCGCGAATCTTGTGCCAGTGGCAGCGTCCTGGACGTGAGAGCAAATGCGGAGTTTGCTACTGCGCCATAGGATTTAAATACTGCCACTCGCACACGACTCGTGGCAGCCAATGCGAGTGTGGGCATGTGCGCGCTAGAGAGATGGCCGCGCGGTTGGCAACACCGAGGCGAGAATTAATTTCATTCACAATGTCCAAATAAATCAAAAATATAAACCTACTGATATTCAATTTGGGATTTTACAAGCTCTTATGAAGGTTAGTATTGCTGCTTACAAACTAAACAAATAAAAATAATAAGTCCTGAATAATTGTGAACTTTACTTGACCATTGTGACGTGGGTACTAAATTTCATTATTAGAAGTAATTATTAAAATGTAGTAGCAATTTTTTCCAATAAAACTGACAAAATGGCTCAATGGACATTGTTTTTATAGAGTTAAAGAATTTATGGAATTGAATGATAATATACATACCTAGTTTTAAGGAATAATTAAATTGTACCATAATAAAGGAAATATTTGCATGTCTTAAAATTGACCGAAGACTGTAACAACACAATTTATGTAACCACCATTTTTTACGTAGGTATTCTTGCAAATAAATATTTACTTTACTAATAGCTGAAATATATTTTTTTAATATAAAATCACCTTTGGAAGTTCTTTTTCGTATTTTAGTGGCACTTCGAAAATACGTTTGGGCATAGAAACTGTCCAGAGTGCCAACAAACCAGAGACAACAGAAGTTGCGCAAAAGGGACAGAAGAAAACGCCGAGGTGATTTAAAAAAATAATATTTTATATGACTGTATACTTCGTCGCGTGAAATTAGCTATTAAAAGTAGACTATATCCTTTCTCAGGCTCTAGACTATCTGTGTACCGAATTTAATTTCAATCATGGTACAGTAAATTGTAATGAAACAACTATTAACGGATTTAACTCACGTATTTTATTGGCTGACGTTTCGGAGCCTTCACAGATTCCATAATCGTAGCACGACCGATCTGAGTAGGTATAGTAATATAGTCTTATGCTAAAGTGATTAATACAGCTATGCAAACTACCTTATTTATTAAATTACAATTTTTTAAGTACTGGGTAGTAAAATATAAAATATATCTTTGTTACCGCATTAACCGCGAGGGCATCAGAAATTATTATGGTACAGTAGTTTTAGCGTGAAAGCGAGACTGACAGACAGACAAAACTACTATCGCATTTATATTATTAGTAAGGATAGTGTTTTTATTATTTGATGCATATTACGTTATGATTCAGATCCCGGCGCCCCCTGATGCGAGCGCCGCGCGGGCCCGCGCCGCGCCGCCGCGCGCCGGACACCGACATACAGACCATGGTGGAGGCCGTCGGCATGGTACCCGTGCACACTATAATATAATCTACTAGCTTCTGCCCGCGACTTCGTCCGCGTGGAACTCCTCCTTTTTTGCAGTCGGTTAAAAAGTAGCCTATGTCCTTTCTCAGGCTCCGGACTTTCTTCGTACCAAATTTCATTTAAATCGGTCCAGTAGTTTAAGCGTGAAAGCGTAACAGACAGACAGACAGACAGACAGAGTTACTTTCGCATTTATAATATTAGTAGGGATATACCTAATAAAGGACGGTCGCCGAGCACAGCGAAAAACGGAAGTAGCCCTTTTTCTATTTGCCACGCTCGCACAGTAACCTTAAAGCTAACTGTGGGAGCGTGAGAGCACTATTACTACGCGCGTGCGACAGAGACAAATAGAAACAGGGCAACGTCCGTTTTTCGCTGTGCCTGACGTCCTTTATATGTCGCAGACATAGATCTAAAGGGCTATTAACTGAAATACAAGTCAATTAATTATCTATATCTATACTAATATCATAAAGCTGAAGAGTTTGTTTGTTTGTTTCTTTGAACGCGCTAATCTCAGGAACTACTGGTTCGAATTCAAAAATTATTTTTTGTTGGATAGACCATTTATCTAGGAAGGCTTTAGGCTATATAACATCATGCTGCGACCAATAGGAGCGAAAAAACAGTAGAAAATGTGTTAATAACGGGGAAAATATGAAGCCTTATGAAGAAGTGACAGAAGACTTTGACAGATCTTTGACGAAACAATCGGACGGGCAGGACGACGTCTGCCGGGGCCGCTAGTTAAAAATATAAACCCGTCGACGACACACACCCTGCTACTTTTCATTGCGAAGTGACGTCACGACCTCTCACTCCCGAACTTTGACGCGCTTTATCATTGACAGTTTTAATTAGATTATCAAAAGATAAATTACATGCCCAATATATTTTATATCTATATTGTACTCTTGTATATATTTCAGTGCAATTCAAGCCACATAAGTCGCGAAGACTCGCCGCGAAGCACTTTAGAGAAGCTCACACCGCGCAGCAAAGCGACTACCCCGAGGAGGACAAGAAACATCACCCCCAGGCGCAAAGACATACCCAAGATTACCCCCCGGGTCCAAAAAGAACCCCCAAAGACAAACAAAATGGCGCCCAAACAGTTTACATCCCAAGACAACTTGATTATTGTTACCAGTTCGGGACAATTGGACTGTGAGACAGTGTCGCCTGTTATAAAAGTGCAGTGTTCTAAAAAGGAAGAAGTTAAAGAGGAGAAAGAGGCTGTGTCGCCGAAAGTCGCCAAAGTCGCCGATACGCCGAAAGTCGAGTCGCCGAAAGTCGCCAGAGCGGTTGAGTCGCCGAGGGTGAAGGAACGCGATAACAAGGTAAGGATTTTTTTGTTTTTGACTGTACATTGTACAGTTAGCGTGACATATAAGTTCTCTGTATCTATATATAACTAGCGGCCCCGGCAGACGTCGTCCTGCCCGTCCGATTGTCTCGTCAAAGATCTGTCAAAGTCTTATGTTTTTAAATTTTCTCTACTTACAAACCTTCCCTGGACTTCCACGAATAATTCAAGACCAAAATTAGCCAAATCGGTTCGTGCGTTCTGTAGTTATAGCGTCAGGGAGGAAAACCTGACTTATTTTTATATAATAGATTATATATATTACTAGCTTCTGCCCGCGACGTCGTCCGCGTGGAAATCCTCCTTTTTTTGCAGTTGGTTAAAAAGTAGCCTATGTCCTTTCTCAGGCTCCAGACTTTCTTTGTACCAAATTTCATCTAAATCGGTCCAGTAGTTTTAGCGTGAAAGCGTAACAGACAGACAGACAGACAGACAGAGTTACTTTCGCATTTATAATATTAGTAGGGATTATAACTTCTTACTTTTTCATTACATATAACTTCTCTGTACTTATCTGTATTAAATGCTGCTAAATCACTATGACATTATATTTAGCACCCTCACTATAAAACTGTGACAACTCGAAATGCGTCGCCACATGAATTCAAACTTAAATGTGCAGACTTAGAGTCTTAAATAGAGTAACAAAATATTAAGAGATCTCACTCTTTTCTAGTAAAGGTGCGATTTAATGCTTACTGAATATTGCACATAATATTTTAAAATTATGAGACCTAGCATTGAAACACTAATTAAAAACAAAAAAAATATTTATTTGAATAATAATAATTAAGCTTATTAATCTCTAGCATTTTTAACTGCTGATACAAAAATACATATATTTAAATAAATAAATACCTTATTGGTAACAAAGCCCTTATTGACTTAGCGAATAACTATTAACACTAAAATGTCTTTGACAAATTATTATTATAATCTTTTGTGCATAATTATCTCAGGTTGTTTAATAATATTATATTAATCTTTGCGCTTATTATGTTTTCTATACAATTTTATTTTTAACCGGGCCAAAAAAACTTTCTTTACTTATTTATTTTTTTAAATACCAAAATTTTACAAAATCATTGCAGTGAACTGCTTAAGTATGAGAAGTGATAATATTTGGTGGGCTGCAGACTAAAGTAGACCTTAAGTATACTGCGTTTAAGTGCACTTTATGTTTGGTCGTCGGTTCCTTTAGGCGCATTTGCCGCAGAGAGGCTTGTTATCCATCACAGAGAATGTGGAATCGGTGACTGGGTTCCTGCATTTCTGTAAATTAGAAAAAAAAATACATAAAAAATCATCTTTTGAACAATTCACACCAATTGATCTAGTCCCAAACTAAGCAAAGCTTGTAATATTGGTACTAAACAACGGATGAACATACATAAATACATATAAGACATCCAAGACTCAGGTACAGATGCCAGTGCTCATCACATTGACATCTGCCCCTAGCAGGATTCGAACCCGCAACCTCCGGTTTCGTATTCAGGGCCTAGACCAAAAGGCCTTACAAAAAAAACATTACGAAATTCGATCTATATCAATTCGATCGATATCTTGGTACAAATATCATTGATACAATTTAGATTGATACATCGTAGTCAATATTCAGTAGTAGAAAGCGACATCTGTCGATTCCTTAGTGATAACTGTAATGTTATCCAATCGTGTGTGCTAAGTGCTGCAAAGCATTACATACAGATGGCGCTGAATCGACATTTCGCTCTTAAACAAAAAAGTATTTTTTTCCTAACACTTACTCTGTTCATATATTTTACATAATATTACGTATATATTTTTTTTGTTATGTTTCACATACATAATTTAATAATCTAATTTTAACTTGTAACATAATATTGATATGTGTTTTGAAATTAATTTTATTTTGCAGAAAATCCATATTGTATGTAAAATAACATAAATTTTAACAGTATGGTGTTTTGAAATAAACTTTTTATCTATCCCCGCAACACTGTATCGTTGCGTGTAACGATACTCACGTTGGAATGAAACAACTATTAACGGATTTAACTCGAGTATTTTTATTTTATTTGCTGACGTTTCGGATTATTTTCAGTTTCCATAATCGTAGCACGACTGAGCTGACAATAGTCTAACGCTAAAGTCAAGAATCCAAAAAGTCAGCAAATAAAATAAAATTAAAATTGTTGTTTAATTCCAATATATGTATCTTGTTTAGAAATACATTTTTTATCTATCCCCGCAACACTGTATCGTTGCGTGTAACAATACTCACGTTGCAAGTGAAGCAGTCGCGGTGCCACTTGGCGTCGAGCGCTATGATCGCCTTGTCCACGATCGGCTTGGCGCAACCCGCGCAACGCGCCGCGAACTTGTCCGCGTAACACGCGGAGCAGTACGGCCTGCCAGCCTGCAACAGCGAAACGTTACGTTAGTTACAAGCTAGATGAATTGACGATATTATTATGATTGAAATGAAATATATTTATTTGCTTGAGACCGCGACTTCTTCCGCGTGGAATCACTGCCGCTAGAGAATTATGATAGATATGATAAAAAACAATTATATTATTGTTGAGCTTGTTTCAGTGACTTCGTGTGGAAGTACTGCTGAAATTTTGTACAGGGGTTTCTTTTATAGCGTAGGGATACTCAGAAAGGGTTTATGGAAATATCCCCCTGAGGGGTAAAACAGGGGTTCAAAGTTAATATAAAAATGCTGTATTTGAAGTTATTCGAATGAAAATCAGTAGGTATGCTCATTATTGAAACACATGTAGGGAGGTGAATATATATTATTTTTCCGAAAATCATTCCCTAAGAGAAAGTAAGGGGAGTACCTATTAGAAGTTTGTATGAAAGTTCTTCAATTTTCAAAGTTATTCCATGCAGGTTCTTGAGAGGGTAGAGGGGGGGGGGATTACTATGGTAAAATGAGAATCTTAGGTTAACAAAATTTAACAACGTTTGCCGGCTCAGCTAATTTTTATATAATAATATGTAGAAGATTATACCTGCTCCATGAAGCCTCCGCCGCCCAGCTCCTTCCTGCAGCCGCCGCAGACGAAGTGGTTCGCATGCCACGACACGCCCAGCGCCTGGATCACGCGCTGGAATACAAAACAATAACGCATTTAGATAACGCCAAAAAACATAGCTGATATGTAAATTTTGTGATGCCTTCGCGGTTATTACGCATTGGAATGAAACAGCTATAACGGATTTAACTCGCGTATTTTATTTTATTTGTTGACGTTACGAAAACTTCGCAGTTCCCAAATTTGTAACAAGACTGAGCTGACGATAGCGAAAGTGAGTTTTCGAAGCGGCGCATTGGAATGAAACATTTATAACGGATTTAACTCAATAGTCTAACGTTAAAGTCTAAAGTTTTTACATTAGCGTTGGACTATCGTGCTACGAATATGGGAACTAGAAAGTATTCGAAACGTCAGCCAATAAAATAAAATACGCGAGTTAAATCCGTTATAGTTGGTACATTGCCAAATATCAGGTAGGTTGTTTGGATGAGATTGCTTTTTGGCAATAGGACAGCCTATTGTATAAACGATTTTTGTACTTTATATAGCTGTCTCACTTAATAAATAATGTCTTTGAACCATGCACATCAACTGATCTAGTCCCAAACTAAAGCTTGTGCTATTATTATTACTAGACAATGGATAAACACACAAATACTATTTGACATTTACTTAAGTACAAATGCTCGTGTGTATTACTAACATCTGCCACTGTTAGGATTCGAACGTTTTGTATGAGAAATTAATAAACCAAATAATCACTCATACAAGTACCTACCAGATAACATTAAATATATCCAATCATATTATTTAAATGTACTATTAGTAATATATTATAAATCATATACTAAATTATGAACTGTAGATATCAATCAAATTAAACTGCTCTTTTAGGGTACCGTAATCTAATAAAAACCTTAAAGTGTCTTGACCGCTATTAAACAACGAACAGTCATAATAATAATATGGATCTTGTATGTATACATAAGTTATAACTTATTGTGGACTAGCTGTCCGCCCCGGCTTCGCACGGATCCCTTTTTCTTATAGCCTATGTCACTCGGGAATAGTGTAGTTTCCCAACAGTGAAATTTTTTTTCAAACGGGCGCCCAGTCGTTTTGGATCTTATTCAATCCAAACAAACCTTTACTCTTTATAATATTAGTATAGACTATTTTATTAAACTCGTCGTGGGTGGCGCGAGTACTTCCACAAATGTGCCATTTAAGCATACGTCACTGTATTGTTTCGGCGGGATGACATCACGCGGCGACAAAAACAGGTCAAGTGCGAGCTGAAAACATCTTCGACTTTTTCCTTGTGCGTCTATTAATAATTATTATGTTTGGTGAAGGTATATTACCAACTTAAAGTTTTGAAAACAACTATAACGAATTAACTCGTGTATTTTATTTTATTGACTGACGTTTCGAAAACTTTACTATTCCCGTATTCGTGGCACGACTGATGACGATAGTCTAACGCTGAAGCGAGTTTTCGAAGCGTAAGCAAATAAAATAAAATACGCGTGTTAAATCCGTTTTAGTTGTATTATTCCAAACATAACCCACGCAGCAAGAACTTTTCAATGAAACTAGGTCTTATACCGTTAATTTCAATATTTTAACTATCTATTCGATATGTATTGTGGATACCAAGGTTTCTTAATAAACAGTAAATCGTTTGATAACTCAATCAATGTAAACACAATATTTATTAAGACTAGCGAGCAAGTATTAAGCTGCAATTAACTCGTTATTACACCACTAAGCAGATATGTACGATATGTCTTGTCTAGAATGCTGCGTGTAGACAAATCGATTGATTAATCATGTTTGGCGATTCGTTGCCAGATGGTGCGCGCGCGCAGCGGGGTACCATAGAGTATGGAATATGTAGACGCGTATGTTTAATCACTACATAGTATAAGCGGTTTTTTTTTTAAATAGATAGAGTGATTTATGAGGAAGGTTTATAGCACCTGAGTGAAGCCAGGCTGGTCGCTAGTTACTCATATTATTTTGCGTTAAGTTTACATATGATTGATAGAATGGACTGGACCTCTTGTTTTGTGTGTGTAAGTTTCTATTTAAATTTGATTCAGAGTAGATTAATATGAACCTTTAGTTTATATTAGGTTAAGGTTGAATAATTACTTATAGACACATCATTAAAAAATACTGAATTTTAATAATTATCGTTGAAAAACATTTAACTAAGTACCCGTATAATATCCTCATTTTAGTTCTCTAAATCATAAAGTATATACCACATAATATATAACAAGACTGCCAATATAGTAAGCGATATACCCCAGACTTCCGGAATACCGGCCCGCTTGTGACCTGAGTTCTTTTATACCGTTCTGTATCTGTCAAAGTTCAACATCGCGCGTTACCGAATAAGCGCCCGCGCAAGGTCGCGTGACGTCACAGTGCAGTATGGCGATGAGTGCTGCTAACACGCACGTTAACAGCGAAATTAGTCATTAACACGGTCCAGTTTGTTTAACCTAGCGTGTGATGATTGTTTTTGCCTGTTGGACTAGTAAAAGTTTGTTTGTAGACACACGAGGCGAAATAAATGTTAATAATTACTAGTTCTTGTTTTGAGCACAATGTGTGTCGACTGAAAGGGTTTAAGTTCAGCATTAAAGTTGGAGTTACGCTGGTTTTCAGCTTATATCTGAACAGACGACATGCGGAGAAAGCATACATTTTAAAAAATAACAAGATGGTTAAAAATTATGGCAAATCATTAATATGTATGTAGGTACCTACTGAAGAATAGTATTCGCTTCGAGGCGCTTTAAAATTTGAACTAATTAATAAATTTAAAAATTATATAAAGGTATACTTTATCAGATAAACCATAAAAACTAATTGAACACCTTTTTTCAAAATTGCGGCCGAGAAACAAAAGTTGCAACCCCACAAACTTTGATTTAACTTTACACTAACCACCCTACGGTTACTAGGTATTGTCATAAACATTCTTTAATCAATTTATCAATCAATAATTATTGATAATGTTCATGATTAACGCGGAACTCCAGACCACTTTCGTCGGTCCATGTATGGCTGCCACTGAGTCACCCGACCTCACCTTATCTGTCAACATCCGTACTACCGCCTTGGTTATTAGCTGTTATGTAGGCGGTAAGTTACCGGTAAATGATTATGTTGGAAGGCATCAAATTTATAACCTAAATGGCGTTGTAGTGATTCATTATATATAGGCCTGTTGGTCTAGTGGTCAGATACCCTGACTACGAAACCGGAGGTTGCGGGTTCGAATCCTGCTAGGGGCAGATGTCAATGTGATGAGCAACTGGCAGCTGTACCTGAGTCTCGGTGGTCTTATAAGTATTTATCTATGTTTATCCGTAGTCTAGAACTCATAGTACAAGCTTTGCTTAGTTTGGGACTAGATATTTATTTATTTATATGACGTGAAAATGCTGCACGTAACCTAAAATTCATACTTGATACACTTAGGTTTAGTGTTTCATAGGTCTATTAACGATCAGATCCAAAAGGTTGTAATTAATAAAACGGTGCGATAATAGCCCTTAAAAACGACCTGAGTCTTATTACGCCACTCTTGTATAGACTAGGCCCAGCAGTGGGCGACCTTGACTTGTTGAATCAAAAATACACTTTTAATACTAATCCTAACTAATATTATAAACGCGAAAGTAACTCAGTCTGTCTCGCTTTCACTCTAAAACGACGATTTAAATGAAACTTGGTATACAGAATGACACAGTCTATAGTCTGAGGACATAGGCTACTTTTAGTTGGGAAAAAAAGGTTGTAAGAGGTTAAAAAAGGGCATGAAATTCAACGCGGATGGAATCGCGGGCAAAAGCTATTCATAATAATACAGTTATTATTAGGTCTTTCAGTATTATATTTGACCCGTCTACAGCTGACAGTATCATGTATCATCAAGTCAGACGTCAGTCATAACATTTCGCACCTATAATAATAACAAAATTTCCACTCGAGAGTTTACACTATCTCCAAGAAAGAACACTTGACAAATTGAACTTAAAGTCTTTCATATAAGGATTAAATTTGATAACTTTTGCAATACGCAGTCGCTAGTTGTTAGCAAACTTGTGTTAATTTTGTTGGGTGAATATCATTAATATGTCAATAGAAATATTTGTTTCAAGGACTATTATAAATCTTAAGAAATAGGACTTTCATTGTATCAATGCTTTGGAACAAGCAACTGTGGTCTAATCTTGTAACTCAATTGGTTTGAAATATCTACATCCCAATTGGTTATCCTACTACTATTATAAAGGCGAAAGTTTGTAAGTATGGATGTATCGATGTTTGTTACTCTTTCACGTAAAAACTACTGAATGGATTTGAATGAAACTTTATCACAATATAGCTTATACATCAGAATAACACATAGGCTACAATTTTTGACACTAGACTAGACGGGACGAACCTGAAGTCCACGCGAACGAAGTCGCGGGCAAAAGCTAGTTTACTAATATGGTTAGTGCTTTTGGATCACCTAATAATCCTATGGCTTGACACCAAGGGCGTGCATTTCATATAGGCACAGTGTAACTAATGTATGGAGACATTTGCACCGCTTCCGAACTGTGTTACCGTTAGTGTTATCACTACATAGTGTAAAACAAAGTCGCTGTTTGTCCCTATGTAGGTATGTATCTTTTAAACTACGCAACTTATTTTTCCGTCCTCCGTCCAGAAAGCGGCAACTTTGTGGCCGCTTCGCTAATTGAAATTTCCGCTTTCTGGCTTCGTCGAACAGAAAAATAGTATACTGACCTCGGCCAGTAAAATAAAAAAGCCTCAGATCACATTTTTGTCAACCTCGGCTTCGCCTTGGACGACAATTACATGTGATCTGAGACATTTATTATTTTATTGGCCTAGGTGCGTAATGTACTATTTAAGCGTTTTTTTTTGATAGATAGAGTGATTCATGAGGACGGTTTACAGCACCCGTGTAGTCTATACTAATATTATAAAGAGGAAAGTTTTGTTTGTTTGTTTGTTTGTTTGGATTGAATAGGCTCCAGAACGGCTGGATCGATTTCAAAAATTCTTTCACTGTTGAGAAGCTACACTATTCCCGAGTGACATAGGCTATAAAAAAAGATGATCCGTGCGAAGCCGGGGCGGACAGCTAGTAATAGATATTACAATATTACTTCACATAGTCACAAACGTAAGGAAACAATCCCTACTAATATTATAAATGCGAAAGTAACTCTGTCTGTCTGTCTGTCTGTCTGTTACGCTTTCACGCTAAAACTACTGGACCGATTTCAATGAAATTTGGCACAAAGAAAGTCTGGAGCCTGAGAAAGGACATAGGCTACTTTTTAACCGACTGCAAAAAAGGAGGAGTTCCACGCGGACGAAGTCGCGGGCAGAAGCTAGTAATGTATAAGAACGTTGTTTACTTGTTTCAATCGATTTAAATTAGTTCCTATTAAGAGAATGAGTCGTTTACGGCAGTAATGGCACGGTGCAGTGTGCAATCGTTTACTGCAATTTGTATGCAGTAGCGCAATAATTTTATTGCCTGTGTTTACTGCACTTTTAAAGCGGTTTTAGTTTGTTTTTAATTATAAAACGAAGCGTAAAATCTTGGTGTTAAGTTGTAATTAGTTTAGTCATAAAAAATATCTAACTACTCGGTAAAAAAAATCTGTTGCTTTTACGGTTATTGGAATGAAATAATTACATATAACGGATTTAACTCGCGTATTTTATTTTATTTGCTGACATTACATAGCAACTTGGTAATTATTGGCATATTATTATTACCTATAAAAGAAACCGTCAATATAACGGAAGGAATGTAAAAAAAATGTATTGGTGCAAGCAAAGTATTATTTAACGTTGACAAATAGCTGCTTTTCCTGTGATAAAAAACCTTTTCTGTTCATATTAACTATACGATCTATAAAACGAAATTCGATCGATATTTTTGGTTCAATACCATTAGTTTTTAATTATAATTATATTTTTGAACCAAGACAAGAGTTCGATGTTCGAATCCCAACGCCTTGTTACAAAAATTGATTTTAAAAATTATGTGTAAATCCATACTAATATTATAAATGCGAAAGTAACTCTGTCTGTCTGTCTGTCTGTCTGTTACGCTTTCACGCTAAAACTACTGGACCGATTTAAATAAAATTTGGTACAAAGATAGTCTGGAGCCTGAGAAAGGACATAGGCTACTTTTTAACCGACTGCAAAAAAAGAGGAGTTCCACGCGGACGAAGTCGCGGGCAGAAGCTAGTTACATATAACGGATTTAACTCGCGTATTTTATTTTATTTGCTGACATTTTGCATACATAGCTACTTGGTAATTATTGATATATTATTATTATAATAGAAACCGTCAATATAACGTAAGGAATATAAAAAAATATTTTGGTGCAAGCAAAATATTACTTAACGTTCAGAAATAGCTGTTTTTTCAATAGTAAAAAAAAAACAATGATTGACCACATGTCGAATAAGTCCCGAAATTAATACAAAGAAAGTTTCGTTGAAATTCACTCTCTATCGGAGGAATTTTAGACGAAAAATTTACAAAATATATTGGAATTAAAACAACTTTAAAAGGCTTTAACTCGCGTATTTTATTGGCTGACGTTTCGGGGCCTTTACAGATTCCATAATCGTAGCAAGACTGAGCTGACAATAGTCTTATGCTAAAGTAATAATACAGTTATTTTACTTTTAAGGCATCATAAATTATTACAAATTATACTCGGTATATAATCATATATATATATACAATCCACTTAATTTAAAATATGTTATATACCTCCTCGTATCACATACTTATAGTATCATATGGCTGTAACCTCTCCAACTCATACCGTTCTCATTTCAACACATACTTTATTAAGAAGCAGCTCCAAATGGGTTTATCCATTTGCTAACTTTCCAATTTGGATTTAATGGCATTACGAATTAAGTCCATTTTAGAACGTTTACCTAATGGAGGTAAGTATACTAACTAATATTATAAATGCGAAAGTAACTTTGTCTGTCTGTTTTGCTTTCACGCTGAAGCTACTCAACCGATTTTAATAAAATTTAGTACCTGCACAGATAGTCTAGAGTCTGAGAAAAGACATAGGCTAATTTTGATTGCGAAAAAGGGGTTAAAATAGAGGATGACAGTTTGAATGGAATTTCGTCATTTTTGAAGCTAGAACGATGAAATTTGTTTGGCTTTTAATTAGGTATAAATAAAAATGACATTTAAAGTTTGTAATTAAATTACCCCCAAGGTGGTAAAGTAAAACGAGTAAGAGGGGATGAAATGTATGGTAAGTTATCGGTTTATTGTTATGATATAGGTACATTTGTGACAAAGACACAATATTACAGTTATTTTGACGTAATTAAGTAAGTTATAATAATTTCTGATGCCTTCGCGGTTATTACACATTGGAATGAAACAACTATTAACGGATTTAACTCGCGTATTTTTTGCCATAATCGTAGCACGACTGAGCTGACAATTTCACTTTAGCGTTAGACTACCTATTGTCAGCTCAGTCGTGCTATGATTATGGAAACTGTAAAGAATCCGAAACGTCAGCAAATAAAATAAAATAAAAATACGCGAGTTAAATCCGTTAATAGTTGTTTCATTCCAATAAGTAAGTTATACTCGTATTAACGTAAAAAATGTAAAACTGAAGTTAAGCCAAAAAAACTTGTCAATGCGGACGGAGTCGCGGGAAAAAGCTAGTTTAGAATAAGTCTTAACTTGAAACCATCTGCTATTTGCATAGTATGCGGTTAGCCGTGCCCTCGGTGTGTGTCTGACTATGTATCTGACCGCATGACGCTAAATATGGCATATTGACACTTTGACGGATTGTTTCACCTGATTTTAATTAAAAAAAAACGCTATTATAATGTTCTACTAACATTGATATAGGTGCGATCGGTTTTGTTTTGGTTTTTAGCCAAATTAATATAAAATAAATATATATTTAAATAGCGACCCGCCACAGCTTCGCACGGCTGATATAAACTAATATAATAAAGAGGAAAGGTTTGTTTGTTTGGATTGAATAGGCTCCAAAACGGCTGTACTGATTTGAAAAATTCTTTCACTGTTGGAAAGCTACACTATTACCTAGTGACATAGGCTATAAAAAGGGATCCGTGCGAAGCCGGGGCGGACAGCTAGTCAAAAATATGAATAAATTATTTCTAATCTTTTTTTTATTATATAAAAGAAAGTCGTGTTAGTTACTCCGTTTATAACTCAAGAGCGGCTGAACCGATTTGGCTGAAAATTGCTGGGGATGTAGCTCAAAACCAGGAAAAGGACATAGGATACTTTTTATCACGTTCCAGTGAAAAAAAATATAATGACAGCTGTCAAATCGATTCTTTGCCGGGCGGGACGAAGTCTGCCGGGACCGCTAGTATTATTATATTGTTAAGGTGTATTTAATACTATTGTATGATTTTTTCCTTAAAACTAATTATACAGTCGGCTAATGAGAAACCTGTTTTAATTAATATATTTGACATTCTATGCATTATAAAATTCTAGGTATTGTAATCATAAAAACATCTAAGCATGAACATAGGTTAGGTAAAGAAGGCGGTAAGCGACTTTGTTTTATACTATGTAATGATAATCATTAAAGAAAAGAAATTAAATGTCATTTTAATGATGCACCGATGACGTGCATCTTATCATTAGCTCGTTAAATAGGTGAATGTAATGCAATTAATAACAATTTTTATTACTCACCCATCAAGATGAACTGAACAAATGTGACAGATGTCAGATGTTTACTTACTTTTAGTTTATTAGTTCAATTGCTCGGTTATGTTATTTATTGCAAAAGTAATATAATAATGATAATAATATAGATAAGTGATGAATTATTTTACAACTTTATAAGTAGCGGCTTCACACGAATCCCTATTTTTTTTTGTTTTCATTTCTGATGCCTTCGTGGTTATTATACATTGGAATGAAACCACTTTAGACCCTATTTTTTTTTTCAAAATAATCCATGTCGTTCGGGAATAGTGTAGCTTCCCAAAAGTGAAAGAATTTTTCAAATCCGTCGTTTTGGAGGCTATTCAATACAAACAAACCTCTCCTCTTTATTATAGGTATTATTGTAGATTACTTTACATGTCATCTCAGACTGTATGTATTAAAGAACAGAATCGATAAATAAAAATAAACTTAAGTGAAATTGTCTTTAAGATACAAATACTGTTTCAATTGATATTTAACTAGCGGCCCACCCCGGCTTCGCCCGGATCCTTTTTTTTAATTGCCTATGTCACTCAGGAATAGTGTAGCTTTCCAGCAGTGAAAGAATTTTTCAAATCGGTCCAGTTGTAGAAGCCTATTCAATCCAAACAAACAAACTTTTAATCTTTATTATATTAGTATAGATTATATTATTTGCAACCATTATAAAAATAGCAAGAGACGACAATGACGGATTCTCAAATTCGAGATCCGCCATATAGCGGTATAGTTTTTTTTTCGAACTGAATACTGAAGCGCAGTTGGCCAGCTAATGGGCCTTTACTGAAACCGGACGAGTGGTGAGCCTCCTGAGAGGAGGCTTTCAAGCCTTATGGGTACAGATTCCATCCTAACTAATATTATAAATGCGAAAGTAACTCTGTCTGTCTGTCTGTTACGCTTTCACGCTAAAACTACTGGACGATTTAAATGAAATTACGTACAAAGAAAGTCTGGAGCCTGAGAAAGGACATAGGTTACTTTTAACCGACTGCAAAAAAGGAGGAGTTCCACGCGGACGAAGTCGTGGGCAGAAATTAGTTTAAAATAATAGACTCACAATAAAAACAATTGAAATCTTAATAAGGCATTCGATTAATTGAAAAGTTAAGTGTTCAATTATCCATTACATTAGATCAGGGTTTCTTAACGTGGGGTCCATGGACCCCTTAGGGGTCCGTAGCTTGTATGTCAGGGGTCCGCAGTAGGTCAGTCAGTCTAAGCATATTTATTAGTACAGAACATATCGTAACATATTTTTTTTTATTTCCAAAAATATTTATGGGTGGGGTCCGTGGTATAGTTTAAAATGTAAAAGTGGTCCGTGACTGCAAAAAGGTTAAGAAACCCTGCATTAGATGTTGTAATATCAGGAAATGATTTGTATTCGTGTATCATTTGGCTGGTTTTTTTTTCTCGTCGCCCGTTATAGTGCTTTGTGCGTGTGATTTTGTGAATCATGCTATTGTTTTTTTTTTATTCCATTCGCAAATGACTTGTAGCTATGTGCATGTATTACAAGTTAAAAACATTTAGTTTACAACATTGAATGAAATAAATATCTTTGACAATAAATAATAATTTCTGATGCCTTCGCGGTTATTACACGAATGAGCTGACATTAGTCTAACGCTAAAGTGCTACGAGAAAACCACGCTTGACGAAATCTGACTGGAGACATCATAGTGTCTTATGTTACATTTTGTTTTGTATGTATTTTACACTTGTAGTATAATATAAGATTTTTTTTGTTTAGTATGAATGACAATCAATACATAGTATAAAACAAAGTCGCTTTCGCTGTATGTCCGTATGTATGCTTAGATCTTTAAAACTACGCAACGGATTTTGATGCGGTTTTTTTTAATAGATAGAGTGATTCTTAAGGAAGGTTTATAGCCCCCGTGCGAAGCCGGGGCGGGCCACTAGTATTTTATAAAACGACTTTGAAAAAGTGACTTTCTGCTAAGTATTTAGCGACGTTCCTTCTCAGCAACTATAGTCTTTTCGAAGTGCTAGTAAATTCATATGACGTGTAAAAGTACTTTTTTTAATCTATTTACTGGTTCCTATATGGATTGATTTCAGCATCAGAAATTAATATACATACATTAATATGTATATTATTGTATTTACAATTGCGTTTAAAACTTCAGCCTATTTCAATGCGGATTTAGATTACTTGTTCGTCACGGCGATACCTTGTTTAATCCTTTCCAGTGATAAGTTGTTTTTTACTAGATACGGCTCTTATCTAATTATCTAGGTATCTATAATGTAATCACTTTTCAATGTTAATTCCGGATGGTAATTGTTTGTCCTAAGATATCTTTTTTTTCGGCCCGTTGGTCTAGTGTTCAGAGACTACGAAACCGGTGGTTGCGGGTTTGAATTCTGCTAGGGGACATGTCAGTGTGATGAACACGGGCATTTGTAGCTACCTAAGTATTTGATGACGTTTCCACAGCTCCCATATTCGTAGCTGATGATAGTAGTTATAACACTAAAGTTAAATTATATAATGTATTATTCAATTGCGCCTACACAATACAAGTTCTCTGTTTGATAAATCACTTTAGCGTTAGACTATTGTCAGCTCAGTCGTGCTACGATTATAGAAACTGTAAAGAATCCGAAACGTCGGCTAATAAAATAAAATAAAAATACGCGAGTTAAATCCGTTAACAGTTGTTTCATTCCAAAGTTCTCTGTTTGCTTCAAAACTTGACTGGTAGATAATACCGTATGGCATTTGGTCCGCCTTTTGTGCATTTGTTTTTTTTGTGCAATTAAGTAGGTATTACACAAAGAACCGCGAAAGCATCAGAAATTATTAGATTTTAATAGTTTCTTGGGTTCTTCTCAAATCAGACCATATCGCACACCTAGATCTAAATTCTAAAGGGATCTAACTCAAAAACCGGAAGATTTGAGTTATGCACACCATCGGATTCCAGCAAAACCCACCTACACTAAAACAGATTTCAGCTAATATAACTCTGCTAGCTTTATTATAAAAAGTATAAATTTATACAGAAAACTCATGCGTGCATTAATTGATTTCTCATTAATCAGTTTCTCGCCTCTCCTGAAAAAGTACCTTTTTTGAGTTAGCTCTCTTTAGATCTAAGTGTGCGATATGTTCTTTGATTCTTTGAATCGGTAGTATTCATTCATACGCGTGAAAGCGTAAATGTTAAGGTGTGAATGAATTAACATTTATATATTTGACTTTGAACAGTAAATTCGATTTGAATGAGTCAAACTTTGAGTACCTACCTACCTACCTATGTGCGTTATGTCGAACTGTTATGATAGTATTATTTTAATTTCTGATGCTTTTGTTGTTATTACACATTGGAATGAAACAAGTATACACGGATTGAACTCGCTTATTTTATTTTATTGGCTGACGTTTTGCTGACGTTTTGTTATTATCGTAAATCAAAAATCTGCTAGATGTCGCTAGTTTATCAATAAGGTCAAACTGTCATGTTCCACCAATCAGAGGCAAGTAGCTTGTCTCTCATTGGTGGAACATGACAGCTAGACCTCACTCAAGACTAGCGACATCTAGGGGATTTTTGAGTCGCGAAAATCTTTAATAAATAAAAATACGGTTATATTCATATTATCTACTAAAGAGGAAATGTTTGTTTGTTTGGAAGTGTTCACGGTTGGGAAGCTACACTATTCCCGAGTGACATAGGCTATAAAATATTTAAAAAAAAAAATAGGAATCCCTGTTTTTTATAGTCACGTTTCTCAAGTCGTCATCTAAGTTGAATTTCGTGTCCGAGTTAATTTGTAATTTTTTACAAAACACTTATAGGCACCTTAAAAATCTCGCCTACCACAATTTGGCACATAAAAACCAAATTGCCCACACAATTGCCATTTAAGCTGTTGACTTGAGCGCCATAAACTATTTAACGGCCAAGGAACACCCTGTCGTTGAGTCACTTGATGACGATCGTGTTCCCCGAATATGGGTTTAGTCATCGTGTCAATGTTTGGTCGTTTTGTTTTAGGTTTTTAGGGTTCCGTAGCCAAATGGCACATGTCACAGCCAGTTTATACCGAAACTATAAGAGCTACATTATTGAAATATGGTGCGTAGATGTATTCTGTAAACCGCATTGAGATTTTAAAATAAAATCAGAATAAAAAGATAGAGCAAAGTGGCGTGCAATTGGAGAGGCCTATGTCCAGCAGTGGACTGCGATGGGCTGATGATGATGATGATGATGATGATGAAAAAGATATGGGGTTCCCCATAGTTTTTTTTTTTCATCAGACCTATGCGTGTGGGGTATCTATGGATAGGTATTTTAAAATGATGTTGAGGTTATTAACATCATTTTTTTCTAAACTGAATAGTTTGCGCGAGAGACTTCCAAAGTGGTAAAATGTGCCCCCAATGTGTGCCAATGTGTGAAAAAAACATATGACGTGTATTACTATGCAAACTACTAACGAAAATTAGTTTGAATGAGATCTAGACAGTAGTTTGGTTTTAAACGTCATAAATCAAATTACCTAATTTATCTATAGATAAAGGTACGGAACCCTTCGTGCGCGAGTCCGACTCACACTTGGCCGGTTTTTTTTTTAATCTGCGCGCTCGTCGGCGCTTTTTGATGAAGCTGATTTGAATTAAGTTCGGTGTATTTGTTGATTGGATTTGTCTCAACTGTGTATGGTTAGCGGGGATATTATGTGATGCAGCGTCATATGTGCTTAGAGATATTAAATTGGTTAAAATGTATGAGTTGCGAGTTTCTGTCGCTCGTTTGTATTTTTACGTTTCAGTACCCACGAATAATTCAAGACCAAAAGTAAAACGGGACCCTATTACAAAGACTCCGCCGTCCGTTTATACCAGGCTGTATCATGAACCGTGGTATAATAATTTCTGATGCCTTCGCGGTTATTACACATTGGAATGAAACAACTATTAACGGATTTAACTCGCGTATTTTTATTTTATTTTATTAGCTGACGTTTCGGATTCTTTACAGTTTCCATAATCGTAGTACGACTGAGCTGACAATAGTCTAACGCTAAAGAAAGTAAAAATACGCGAGTTAAATCCGTTAATAGTTGTTTCATTCCAATGAACCGTGGTAGTTAATAACCAATTGAAATTTTCACAGATGATGTACTTATGTCCTATATACAAATGTTTAAGAGGCCGTTTTTATATGTAGATAGTACGGAATCCTTCATGCGCGAGTACGTCCCGTAGTAGGCTGATTTTTGATTATATTCTAGATTTTTCTTTGGTTTGTACGAGTGAGTAAGCGAACACCATTACAATAGAACTGGAGTGCCACCTGGCCCCTATTTCACCAACGCGACAATAGGGTATTTGACATGTTTTTAAAATCCATTTTATATTATGTAGTAGAGTCTAAGGAACCCAGCAAAAGTTGTTTTTTTTAAATCTGGTATGTATTAGCTGAAAAACATCGAATTAAAAATTTAATATTTAAATAGTGTGCCAAAACGCTACTTTGACAATATGGCGCCGCAATGAGGTCGGTGACGTCACATGCCTGTTTGACAACTAGGCGCAACACAACTAGGTAAACAAAGTTTACGGGCATGTGACGTCACGAAAAACTCGGCCCAGCAGGAGCGTTTTGTGTCACGTGACAAACGTTTAAAAAATGTAATTTTTATTTAAGGATTTTTAAATAAATCAATCATTATTTTCAACTTACGTTAATGAATAATCATTTTTTAACTCTTAATTTATACTGTTAACAGTAATTTACACTTTATTTTTCGCATTGTCAAAAAACCTATTGTCGGTGAAAAATAACTACCTATTCGAAACTATTTAAATAGGAATCAGGGTGTGAATCTACCAGTCCAACTAAAGTAACACTCACGTCAGTGATTGGGTCCCCGCAGCCGTGGCACCTCGGGCTGTGGTGCTCCGCGTAGCACGGCACGCAGTGCACGCCGCCGTCGTGCTGGTGGAACTTGGCTCCGTCGATCGGTTTGCGGCAAGTGTTGCATTGGAAGTGCTCCGGGTGCCATTTTTTGTTCAGTGCGGTTACGATCTGTGGAGAAGAGGTTTTAAAGTGAGCGGGGGCTTGTGACGTCATTGTGTTGTGGAAAGTTTGGTTGGGTTAAAATTACTATATTATGTTGTAAGAAAGCAGCTAGACAGGTTCCTGTAGAGACTGTAGGAGGCCTAGATGTTTGTCCAGCGAGCCTATGATGAATTGTCGAGTCTACGTCTTGTCATGTTGATGTCGACAACGAGAAATCTTGTCATGTCGATGTCGTCTTGAAGACTTCATGTCGACAACGAAACAATATTGACACGACAAACCTTCTCCTTGTCGACAACGTTCTACGTTCTCTCAGTGTCGATTCGAAAGTTCATCATAGGCTTGCAGTAGTGGAAAGTGTTTCAGTTGAAATGATCATAGAAGTGTTAGAATACGAGTTAACGTTTAGGTAATAACTGCGAACGCACCATCGTCCGGTTCTATTTATAGATAAAGCGATAACATTACTGTTCTCAAATACGTGTTCATGACCTGACTCAATTTTATGCGAATGCCTACCTAATTCTAGTCTAGGTAATAGTATTTTGAGAGTTTGCTTTTGTAATAACATGGTTTGTCTAACTACTTGAAAGGTCAGTGATAATAGGGATGACTTTTGGGTGAAGAAAACGAAATTCTATTTAGTTAGATTATTAAAAATTATTCGATACGTATTTTTTCTTTTCTCAAACAAATAATGGCAAAGAAAAAAAAATATTCGACATGCCTATTATATCTAATTTTTAGATATGAGAATGCGGCCTTATAATTTATATAAATAGGTACTAGCTTCTGCCCGCGACTTCGTCTACACACGATGAGTACTTCACACTATATCGTTATAAAATATAGCCTATATGTTATTGTGATGCATCTATCTATACTAATATTATAAAGAGGTTTGTTTGTCTGGATTGAATATGCTCCAGAACGGCTGGATCGATTTCAAAAATTCTTTCAATGTTGGAAAGCTACACAATTCCCGAGTGACATAGGCTATAAAAAAAAGATGATCGGTGCGAAGCCGGAGCGGACAGCTATTAAGGTATATTATTGTAAAGCTTTATCAAAATGTATTCAATAGTTTTTCGTTAAAGGGTAAATATACATACTTACATACATTCTTACACACATTCGCGTTCTTAGTATTAGTAAAGACTACTAAAACTGAAACGTGACGACTAACAATCCTTAGTGGAGTTAGCTTTTATAAAAGCGAGCTATAGGAATAAACATCGTCTAAAATAGTCAATCATTTTATTTGCGAAGCCAATGATAATTAATTTAATGTACATTACGGTTTTAATTAAGACACTTGCAGCGATGGCTTTTGATGCGCTATCTTAATACGTTAATGGGTGGTGTACGTGCGAAGTAGCACGTAAGAGGCGTTTTAAACAATACCATTCATTATTCACTCTATAGTAATATACGTAATATATATGTCAATAGTACATTATATACGCAGCTAGGCCGGTAAAATAAAAAATGTCTCAGATCACATATCGTCGACCGTAGGTTCAATTACGGTAAGGGACAAAATACGGTTTTTCAGGAGAGGCCGACAAAGTTTTTTTTCGGACTCAATCGCTTGTAACTTTTTTTGTAATTATCCTTTTTTGGATCTGATTTCACAAAAAACCTTATATTGTAGTGCTCTATCAGTCCTTGTAACGTTTATTTCAATATTCGAGCTATTTTAGAAAATAGATGTCCCTTACACTAGCGTTTTTCGAAAATTACGTCCCGTACATTGCAAGTATTTCGTAGTCACGCCTCTTACATTAAATTGACTTCTAAGTTAAAATCAAAATATTTATTACAAATAGTGTAAAAGACGTGTTAAAAATAAAAATTAAAGATAAAATACTGTAAGACAGTTGTTGCAAAAGAAATTAATGGAAAATTTTATCGTAAGGCTAATTTTAAATCGCAAACAGGTTTTAAAAAAAATTAAGGGACATGAAAATGTATAGAAAGTGCATGGTGAGTGTTTTTATATTATTATGCAATATTAAAATATACCAATATTTCTTTGCTGAAAGGAAAATTAACTAAATCATAACAATTTTACGTATAAAGCTATTATGAAAGTGCGTAAAATAAACACAGGACAGGATTTTATATAGGTACTGCCTTGTAGATTTTAGCTGCGACATTGAGAAGCACCTAGATTCTGCACCTAATAACAACAGTCCAAGACTTGACTGTTATTGGTTATTTGTAGAAGATGCTTCAATCACAATTTTTGTTCTTGGAGGTTTACTCCTCAGTTAGATCTACTAGTTATGGCTCTGGAGAACTCCATTAAAATAAAGCTATTGAATTAATCGAACCAGTCTAATTCAAATACTTCTTTACAAACTAGATGCCATCACACGAATAGACCGTTTTGTTCAAAATCAAAGAATATTCAGTGATGTTTATTACGATTGTAAAGAAACATCACTGAATATTAATGCAAAAGTAGACAACAATAAGCGGTATGTCGATTTTAATGTTTTTGGGCATATATTATAATTAATAATCACGAATTGATTGAATGAAAGACTTAAGAAAAGATAATACCGGAAAAGTTACAATTTCCAATAACGATGAATTATCTTGTGAAGGTGGTTTGAAATCTATGAGACAATACAAAAGAAGATAAGACGATTAAAATTAGATTCAAACCTTAATCCTGTAAAGAAAGCAGTAGGTTTTACTGTTGTTTTTGATAATTCTGGTCGTATTTTTTATGTATTATAATACTTATGGTATTAATAAATATTACTTGCATGAATTCGAATGAATATAAACAAAAGAGTACTTACCTGCAAGCTGGAAAGAATTATCCTAAAGCATCCTAAACATTACTCCTTCTTCTTTACTCTAATCTTGCATTTTGCAGCATATTATCTTATATAAGCACATGCCTGTATCTTGTATTATGAAGTTAAAAAACTTGTAAAATGAAGATATTTATATCGCACCTTTATTAGAAAAGTGTGTCATCTTGAAATATTTTGTTACTCCATTTTAGACTCTATGTCTTAGTTATTTAAATTTGAATTCATGTGGTGACACATCCCGAGTTGTTATGATAAAATTAGTGTAACGGTAACATCTCCTTCGGTACGCTAATGTAAATTAAGGTAAGGGACAAATATTTTAAAACTTGTGCAATAATTTTAAGGTATGGGTGATATTTTTTATTTTCTCTTTATGAAAAACAATGTACATGTAATTAATAGAATGCGAAGACCCTTACCTTATTTAATTTGAGTTCACAGCGGTAATTACACTATTCCAAGATGCTATTGTTCAAAAATTATCAGATACATTATTGGCCGAGGGATAATTTGACTTGTGACCCCTAAAAATCACTATGGTAAGGAACATTTTTTTTGAGCTAGAATTTTTTCGAATACACCATTCGAAAGAGCGCAAAATTCTGAACAAAACTGTATACTTAACTCATTTTCGGCATTTTGTCCCTTACCATAATTGAACCTACGGTCGACGATATAATTGTCGTCCGAGGCGAAGCCGAGGTTGACAAAATTGTGATCTGAGGCTTTTTTATTTACTGGCCGAGGTCTGTATACTATTTTTCCGTTCGACGAAGCCAGAAAGCGGCAATTTCATTTAGCGCAGAGGCCAGAAAGTTGGCGCTTTCTGGCCGGAGGACAGAAAATAAATCTTCGCTATAATGAGCCAATGATGAATTGTTGAGTCGACATTTTGTCGACATAATATTGAGAATGTTCACGACAAGGAGAAGGTTCGATATTGTTTCGTTGTCGACATGAACAATTAAGAGACGGATAGATTTCTCGTTGTCGACAATGTTAGCGATTTTTGACAGATCATCGCGAGAATATGACGTCATCGAAATGATAAGGGGGGCTAGACAAGTGCCCAACGTTCAACGTTAACGTTAAACGTTAGGACCAAAATGTATGGGATGTGACATCCGCGAACGACTGTCACGTACGTCACAAATGTCAAATGTCTATTCGACAATTCATCATACACGCGTGTGTTTATTTTTATAATACACAGTAAAAGACAGAAAATGTGTTGTAAAATAATGGTTTTGGGAATTTTAGGGTACCTACCTAAGTGTATTATATTTTACATAATATCACTGTTATTTATTAAGTTACCTTTATTACCTTTATTAAGTATCTACCTACTTGTTTACAAAGAATATGCCCAACAGGAAGGTATTTTTGTTAATGATGATTTCATTGTAATTACGTACTTACCTCACTTACTAGGAAAAATCTATTTGATGAAAAAATTGTGGCAGTGATGTAATTTATTATTGTATTTCTAATTCCTTATTTGGATAGGAATCATAAGCTCAATAAGGAATCATAAGCAAAACAAAAGGTTTTTTAATTGTTTAAATATTAAAATGTGCATATTGTTTGTTTTTAATTTGACCAATTACAGGTAGGTACAATTACTTTTAAAAGCGTATATCCAATTGCAATTAAAACAATGAAAATATGAAAATATTAATAATAATGTCTTTGCAAAAGTCTAAAAACATGTACAATCGGCCACCGACCCAATTATACAAATACAAATTGTTTGACGAAGTGTTATCGACAGCGATGTTATGAAATCGCATACTTGGTACGGTGGCCACAAGTACATTTATATCTTTTGATAATTGATAACTTGATAACATAGTATATATATATTTTTATAATACTTATTGGAATTTCGGATTATGATAATACTGTGCGTTCTTGACCTGCTGTTTATGACTGTCACAAAAATTATCCTTCAGATTAAAATTAATTTTCTTTATACCTACGTATACGTTGACTTTTTCGATTCCAAGAAGTCCTACTTAATTATTAAAAATTTCGTCTGCGTAAATGCTTGTTTTAAGTAAATCTAGAATTAATAGGATTTGCGGTTGCATTTCGAAATGATGGATTGATTGATTTATTATAGGTATTTCAATTTTTTCGGATTTTTAATAATAACGTTTTTAAAACTTACCCTGCCACTGATGGCGGCATTGCAGCCTGCGCAGATCTCGTCTTTGCTTGACTGTAACAAAAAAAAAACATTATTATAAACAGTGTATCGTTTATAAAAAAAAACTTATAGGTACTCCTTCCTACTTGTGAGGATTTTGTTAGATATAATTAGTTACAGAAGCTTTTTGAAGCATTGTACTCGTGCGAAGCCGGGGCGGGTCGCTAGTTCCGACCATAAAACTAAACGTTACCATATCTATGCTGTGATCATGTGCAGTAGCCAATAATATTTGACACATGTTAATCTAATCATTCGACCTTGATACTTGCAACGCCTAACGCATGCGAATACAGCTATATCTATATAAAACCGTCATAATATAAAATGACATCATCGCGCGATTTTGAAACGGGAAGAGGTGGGTTTCTGACTGTCTTATAGCCAGAGATCGCAATAGGTAGTGCCTATTTACCTAAACTTGGCGGGAGGAGATGACTAAGAGTGGTTACAACCACCAAAAATATTATTTATTTTTATTGAACGCGGGATTTCCCGGGATTTATAAGAATACATAATCGATATAGATTCACACTCAGGGTGTAATGGTTAATGAAATGTAATTGTTTAATGCCGAAACTTACGTTGAGAACTCAAAAGGTGACTCATACGAGTGGTCCGTCAGGCATAGGAATATAAACATTTTCTATATTCCTCAAAAGGATTAATACGTTTTATTTTCCGGCGTTCAATAAAAATAAATAATATTTTTGGTTTTATTTTCCCGCGTTCAATAAAAATAAATAATATTTTTGGTGGTTGTAACCACTCTTAGTCACCTCCTCCCGCCAAGTTTAGGTAAATAGGCACTACCTATTGCGATTTCTGCTTATGGCATTTGTAGGTAATGATGAGAGTAGATTTGTTGGGTGTGTTAAGCGTGTAACGCACAGGTGTGCCGTAAAATGAGGGCTTATAGACGGGTATCATGTTATTGACGTTATAGCTGTTTTTAGATTTTGAAGGTATATTTTTATGATGAAAGTTTATAGACGTATACTATATTATAGCGGTCCGCCCCGGCTTCGCACGGATCATCTTTTTTTAATAGCCTATGTCACTCGGGAATAGTTTAGCTTCCCAACAGTGAAGCAGAATTTTTGAAATCGGTCCAGCCGTTCTGGAGTCTATTCAATTCAAACAAACAAACAAACCTTTCCTAAAATATTATAAGTATAGATTATAATTGACGTTACAGCTGTGTTTTCGGATAATGAAGGTATAGTTTTAGGATTTTATATATTCTGTCAAAATGTGATTTTTGTTAGGTACTGGTTTTTAGGTATGTTTTGATAGTGATCATTTTTATAAATTTTAAATTTTCGAAGCTTATTATTGCGCATTGCATTAAAACTAATCTAATTTTGGTAGTTTGTGATGATATATATATATATATATATAGACGATATTTTGACAACTGTATAAGCTTTTTATAAAGTGAATAGGTGTTGGAATGGTTTAAAAAATGACGTATGGAAGTAACCTGTCTTGTTCATTATTCGCTGATTTAATTGTCTAGAGACACGAAACGAAATCTATATCTATACTTACTAATATTATAAAGCTAAAGAGTTTGTTTGTTTGTTTGTTTGAACGCGCTAATCTCGGGAACTACTACTGGTTCGAATTGAAAAAAATATTTTTTTGTTGGATACAACATTTATCGAGGAAGGCTTTAGGCTATATAACATCACGCTGCGACCAATAGGAGCGATGGAAAATATGTAAAAAAAACGGGGAAAATAACTATTCCACGCGGACGAGGTCGCGGGCACAGCTAGTATTAAATATTCTAAACCGTCACATTTGAAAGCGAATTTACGCGGTGACTCATTTTGAGTTGTGTCACTTTTCTATAAGCAGCCATATAGGTACTATCACAACTTGTCATATTATAACATCGATATTGATTCATACACTATGTTATGTTGACTCTGATAATGGAGGTTTTCCTGTTCCGATATATTAGCCGCACCCCCGTCTCTCGAGGCTAAGAAAATGTTACGTTCATGTTCAAAAGGTATTAACCTCATTTTTATGGCGAAGTTATTCAACCTTTTCTTTTAGAAAACTGCGGGTTGATTTGTTGTTCTAGGTAGGTACCTATTGTTTGTTTGTGTAACTTGGAGATATATTTAAATGTGTGCATTTTTGTAGTGACATAATTCAAAATATGTCGTAACTTAATTATGGATTTTGAGTGATCACGATTAAATTTAAACAATACTAAATTAGCGACTTGTGAAATTACTAAGTATAAGTAGTATAACCAATTGTGGTTTGCCTAGAGTTTCTGTAATGTAGTTTAATTTCGTTTTTAAGAATGAATACCTGTCCGGTAGTCTCGCTCGAGAACTGTTGGACTGATTTAAGATTTATTTTATAATATTCCTGATTATACGATGAGGAAATTTTGATTTTGGATATCTGTAAGTATATATGTGAACTATAGGACTATAGGTACTGTACGTTACTGAATTCGTCCTAAATATGAGAACGTTGACGACATAGCTTCGTTGTCGACAAGAAATAAGAGACGACATCGACATGATAATATTTATCGTTCGACAACGCTATCGATTTTTGACAGATCACCGCGTCAATAAGACTACAATCGACATCGACATGACTGCTTGCAGGAGTCGGACAAATTTTGTTTTGTGTGATTAGTTTTTGATAAACATCTTTTATATATTTTTATAATGATCGAGTACTCATGTACTTACACAAATACATCGTTAGTGTCACTCGTACATATAAAGGTGTCGTTATGATCAATACATAATTGATATTGTCGATATGACATAAGAGATTTGCATAATTTCTCCACTTGTATGCTGGAAGTCCTCGATTTGTTTTATTTTTATATCTTTCGTAAGACTGTGCTGTACTAGGTAAGCTAGATTTTTTTTACATATCCTCACACCTAGATAACTTAAAATTCTAGTTTTGAGTCCATCAAATTCCTTACAGCAAAACGTACCTACCAATAAGCTATAAGCATGAATTTATACAGAAAACTCCTTTAGTGCACATAAACATATATAAATCAGTTTTTCGCCTTTTCTGAAAAAAGGCCCTACGTTGATTGGCCAGTCATTAAGTCAGCTTCTTCTTTTATATTTACTTAGATTCAAACCGTTTTTTACCTCCCTTCACTAAGTATGACACAGTTTTTATTTATATGATATCTGTCATATATTGAGCCTTTTAGGCCTATATTAGGGCTACTTGGTTACGTAGTACAATTCACATCTAGATCCTGTACCAAACTAAGCTAAGCTAGTACTTTGCGTAACTATTAGACAATGAATAAATATACATAAATTCGTATATGACATAAGAGACTTAGGTACAGATGCTTATGCTCATCACAGTAACATCGTCTTTAGCAGGACTCGAACTTGCAACCTCCGGTGTAGCAGTCTGGCTACTAGACCAATAGGTAGTAACATGTGTACTTATTTCCTTATCAGTGATAGGTTACATATTTGCGATACAAGCTAAAATAAAAATAATTTGATAGTGAGAATGAATATAGCGATAAGAGACCGATAAAACAATCTATTATCAGCGGTCGATACGAATTTTCCTTATTTATCCAATAAAATAATATTTTTTTATCGATATTTGATTGGAATATTTTAATTGCGTACATGTACGAGTACAGAATTTTGTAAAATTGTTATTGGTGTTTTTACAAGTATACAGGATGAAACAACTATAACTGATTTCAGCTTAATCAGCTAGGATTGTAAAGTTTTCAGCAAATATAATAAAATACGGGAGTTAAATCTGTTGTAGTTGTTACATTCCAAAGTATACAGAAAGAAATAAAAAATATTTAAAATTGAACGTCTCATTGCGTTATCTTTTATATTGAATAGACAAAGAAGACTTGATAGTTTACTTTTAATAATACTTGTAACGTAATTATTGTCAATAAATTAAGGATCATCAATGTAAATCATGTTACCTATATTATGATTATCAGTAATCGACGCCTAAAAGGATGATTTTCCACCAAAGATACACGTGAACATCGAAGTAAAACTACCAATGATATCATTTAATTTTCCAAGTGTCTTCCAATACTGCTCTACTATTGGTGGATTTCTTCTTGCACATAATGCACGTCTCTGGTGGAAACTCAACTTAAACCTGTCAATTACCCATCCACTTAACGCCTTATGTATGCATCATTATGCATGATATCTTCATTATGTGAACATATATCCACTGCATTCAATGTAAATACAATTATGTTGTTATGTTTATTCTAGACAAGAGGGTGTGGTGTTAATATTGTCTCTTGCATAATTATTATTGAATTAGTTATGAATGAGAGCCGGTTAATGGTTTGTTTTAAATCGGAGTCAACAGGTGAATCATCATGATCGTCAAGACTTGGTTAGTAGTCTTATACCATATAATATTTTGCGTAGGGGTTCCAGTTTAGTTCCTTGAGGTACCCCAACTTAAAAAAGTGTATTAAGGCCTTTTAAAACAAACTGAATGCTTTTAGTTGTAAAGTTACAGTCTGAAGTTAACATTTGGTTCCAGAAATTACTTCATCCAACAAAGCATCAGTTGTATGAAAACAGTGCTGATGAACAAACAGACGTTGCTTTGTTGCGAGAATCCTTAATAAGAATACAAATTATACTGTATGTGTAACTTTATCCGACGGTTAAAAGGTTGCACATGTGTGTGAAAAGCTTGATATCTTAAAATCAAATGAGATCATTCATCATTTGTCATGTATTTTTATTCTCGGTCACACTTATTCAATATGAGAAGGTAGCGGATGCAAATTCAATGGGTGACCTTGTAAGTCATCATTATCATTACCGCTTTCGGGTATAACTTTGATAAAGAAAATATAGAGAGACACCTGCGTTGGAATAGTGATTCTCCTAGATATCAAAAAGGGCGTAACAGCTGATGAGTTTCTTGTGGCGTTTCGTCTTGCAGTACCATTATTGTTAATCCGAAAGGCTTGTAAATATTGAAGTGTAAAAGTGTCCCTTTGGTCCTATTTGCTTAATGAAGATTTTCATGACAATGATACTTGTACCTACCAAGACAAATGTAGAAAAAAATCGAGAGTTGAATCAACGCCAAAGAAGATTTTATTTTCATATTCCCATGTAGCATGTGCTCAATAGTGGGACGATTATATACCAAACTAATATTATTTAAAAGTGTTTTTGGTTAATTGGGTTATTTCTTAATGTTAAGCAATAGACAGATTTACTGCGATAGTTTATGGGTTGGAGAGTGACATAGTTATTTTACTGAAAAATAATGAGAATGCAAAAGAATCGAAAGAAAAATTTGAACATTCCACAGCTGGAGACGCTACTGTATTTCTTATTATTCTTCGGAAGGATTTTTTTACAAGGATCATTAACGATTATAATGAGGAAGAGGATGCGGCTATTGTAAATAATGATCACAATCTCTGTTTGCTGATTATGATTATCCTTTATGTTTATTTGTGATTCATTAGCGACTAGATAGAAAGATAATATGTAAATTTATGACGATTGTGTTGTGTGTGACAATAAAGAAGATACAGCCTCTGTGTTAACATATTGGGAAACATTTGCATTGTAAAACGTTGCATACAAAAATTGCGACAGAAGTGTCACCTATGCCTTTTACTGTAGATATTTGGTATTTTTTTTTTCAAATGTCACATGTCATAATTTTATCTCATTGTTACGTAATTGCGAATTTATTAAAGTATTAAAATTATTGGAATGAAACAACTATGGACTGATTTGGATCGAACCGAGAAGTCATCAGAAATTATTATTAAAATGATTCTCAGAAATTATTATTAAAGTCAAAGAAGTAGGTACCTACGTACTTACTTCTTTGACTTTAATAGAGTCCAGTATTGCCTTATAGCTAAAGAGATTCGAATTTCTGTTCACCAAAAACAAAACAGGTATGAAACAACTGCGCAAATTCTCTCGGACTCAGGTAAATACTTTCGCGTTCGCCAATAGACGAGAAGCAGTTACGATCTTGACCTTGTTGCAAGCCCTGGACTCAGGGCTGCCAATCGTTGGTTTTTTTCTTCAGCTAAAATCACTTATATTTTTTTTAGTACTATTTTGAGTTAGGAAACAATATGTTGAAATTCAAAAACTAGACCTTTATGATGAGAAAGTTTGTCTTTAATAATAATAATGTTTTATGGAGATAATTGTTTTAAGGACAAAATTACTCATTGTACCTATGTGTCATTTTTTGTTGCATAAAAAGTATTACAAAAGATAATTAAGTCCTTTCTAATTTGAAAATTCTACATAGATAATCTTTATTGATTTATCCGTGATTCCTTATGTAGACCAGGTATTTCTTAAGTTGTAAGTTTATTGTTGCTGATTTTGGTAATCATAGAGACATTTTTAGTTATTTTTTTTATTAATAGGGACTATGACGAATCAAATATCCGCTATATTAAGGTCTATTTGCTAAGTTCTAGCAACGAGAGACAATTCACTGGTCTCATACCATTAAATGAGTATTTCTAACGTCAATTAGTAATCCAAATTTTTTTCCTCAATTGTCTACTCTTCAAAGATTTATACATTGTTAAAATGTCCAAACCAGCCAGCCCTGTAATTCCACGGCAGTCCCAAATCTAAAATAGTTGAACGTGGGCGCTATTGTCGACCTCTCTCCAGATTAAAACGATCCTCAACACAGCGTATTGATATAAATGACACAAGTCTTGGAATATGTCGCCATTGCTAAGGAGATTTGCAATTGTTGTAGGTTTTCTTGCTATCACTATTATCACTGTATGTACTTCTATATATACATATATATAATATGTGAAAGGAAAAGCTGACTTGATGGCATATCAAACTTTGTATAGAGGTTTTTTTTACAACGTAGCGGAACAATAAGAAAAGATTCAAACCCTAAGGGGGTAAAGCATCCCCGTTTTATTTGCTTATCGGATGCATACGAACTCGTAAGCAGAAGCTATTGCAATATAATATGTTCAAATAGTATGTGTATATGTGTTATTCAGAGTCTATTTTGTTTTAAACACCCTCGTGTTATTTATATAAAGATGAATAATCTCTTAATGATTCAAAAATATTGTCGTTATGTGGTGGACTTTTAGCGTAATGTTTATAAATTTTTACGTGGCATATTCCAATGACTTTGGAATCATTTTTTTGGAATCATTATGTATAGGTATAGGCTACGTGACAAAAGCCCATAAAGAGCTCTATGAATTTAAACCAAAATTAATAAAAAATCAAGATGACGTGATGATGGTGACGTGACTTCTTCACCCTTCTAGTAGGTCAAAGTCAAAGAATGACTTGACAAATGCAACGAGAAATTGGCCGGTTCTTTCTCCCATTTATTTTTAGTACAAATGACACAATGTCAGTGTCGTCGAGGATTTATACAATCTTATATTTTATAATATTAGTCATTTGAAATAAATTACACGACATAGCTGTACAGTGATAACAGCTTTATGATATAAAAAGATACTGATAATTATAATTTCTGATGCCTTCGCGTTTATTATACATTAGAATTAAACGACTAGAAACGGATTAAACTCGCCAATTTCATTTTATTGGTAAACTTTTCAGTTTTCATAATCGTAACACGACTGAGCTGATGATAGTCTAACGCTTAACTTTCTTAATTTTCCCTTTATAGTTGTTTTATTCAAAAAATATTTTTATTTTAATAATGTTTCGGATATAACCTTTTTAACCGAATTAGCGCGAGAGGAACATGTGAAAGACAAGTGAGAGTCAAAATTAGTTTTTACTCTTAGTTGACAGAGAAACAGATAGAGGTGTCATGATATCTTCTTCTTCTGTATTATATAAAAATAAGTCGGGTTTTCCTCCCTGACGCTATAACTCCAGAACGCACGAACCGATTTGGCTAATTCTGGTCTTGAATTATTCGTGGAAGTCCAAGGAAGGTTTGTAAGTAGAGAAAATTTAAAAAACATCTTGAAAAAGTGTACAATGAACATCTTTCTATACCCCATATACAAAGTGGTTGACGGCAAGTGACACAAGACTTTGACAGATCTTTGACGAGACAATCGGACGGGCAGGACGACGTCTGCCGGGACCGTTAGTATTATATAAATATTATGGTGTTTTACTATTCACGACGAGACTTTTATTTTATGTTCCTTTTAATAAATCTAAAAATGAATGATTGTGTTTCTGTATGTACGCGCATACATTTTGATCGACTGGACCAAATTGTATAATTCTTTTTTTGTTGTGATTGTTATGATCAGGAAAAGGTTTGTAATTCTTATAAAAATCATTATTCATTCAATAATAGTTTTTCTTATAAAAAAAAGCGGTACAAAATATTCTTGGTCAGCTATTATACTACATATGTTATGTTTTTGATCTCGGGCCTATTTTTCACAAAACACAATTTGAATTGCAATGTGTATCGAGTCGATATGAAGCCAAACAGCGTAGAGTCTTATCGAGTTTGTATATATTTGAAAATCAATGAATTCCCAATAAAATGATGAGAATTTCTCACCTAAGTAATTTAGACCCTAGCACGTGTAAGCTAGAGTCGATGTTTTAACAACAAATACCTTTAACGATAGTGACAAATTGATCGCTTGTGCCAGCGCGAGCGGTGTGAAGTTGTTAACGGGTGAGTAACGCGTTCTGTTCGGGATTCCAGCGGAGTAGGTACCCTCGGTTTGGTGTAAAAATAGTGTGCGCCGGCGCATCATTTGTTTCGTACACTTGCGAATCCGCGCTCCTGTTGTTTTGACATTCTATAACGCAATACTGTTTTAGACGCCGCTGTATTAGTGTATTTTTCTATTGCATAAAACTAAACAGAAGTAACTACAAGTGCACAAAATAATGCCTTGAGGTAATCTCTACCAGTCTACCTTAATCATACAGAAAAAATACAATTCGTAGGTGTAAAAGATTACTAAAAACAAAAATATAAGTAGTATATAATCTATATTAATATTATAAAGAGGAAATGTTTGTTTGTTTGGATTGAATAGGCTCCAAAACCATTGGACCGATTTGAAAAATTCATTCACTCTTGGGAAGCTACACTATTCCCGTGTGACATAGGCCATAAAAAAAGGGATCCGTGCGAAGCCGGGGCGGACGGCTAGTACATAAATATATTTGTTTTGCTGGTTGCCTTGAGAGTCCTATTGCAAAGATCCTTTAAGGTTAAGCGGCGTTTTTCTCTTGTTTTTTAACTTTGGTAGAATTATTTTTATTTAATTCACAATTTTTTCACGGCTTGCTAAAGCCGTGTCGATGTCTTAAATATAATAATATGTATTTATGTGTGTTCATCAGTTGTCTAGTACCCATAGTACAAGCTTTATTTAGTTTCGGGATAGATGAATGGATACGAATTGTCTAACAATACTTATTTATTTTATTATTTCATAAACGAGATTTCAATCCGCGACCTCTAATTTAGTAGTCAGGGTTACCGTGCCGTGGCTATTCCTGTCATTAAAAATAAGAACAATACATTTTCGTCTACTTCCTTACTAGCTTCTTCAATGTCCGGCCCCGAAGGACCATTAACTAGAAAATAAAGAATTTAAAATATTCATCGTCTGTTTTAAGTGTTTGTGGGCGTTTTGTGTTAATCACGGAACCCGAAGATTTCGTGAGGTGTGTATTTATAATTGTTGCCTCTAACTGGATCGGTGCCGCGTGCAGTACGCTGAGAGAGTGATTTGTTGTAGTAATGGGATTATGTCCAAAAATGTGTATGGAAGAGCATACAGACTAGGTATCTGAGTTAATAGTGACATAATAATTTCTGATGCCTTCAAGGTTATTACACATTGGAATGAAACAACTATTGACGGATTTAACTCGCGCATTTTTATTTTATTTTATTTGCTGACGTTTCGGATTCTTTACAGTTTCCTTAATCGTAGCACGACTGAAGTGACAATCGTCTTATGCTAAAGTTGTTTCATTCCAATGTATAATAACCGGTAAGGCATCAGAAATTATTAGTTTCCTAGTTATTTTTTATGTACTAACGTAAATGTGTTTTATTTTGCTATTTTTATAGACTGAGCTGTTTTTTTTTGCTTTTTGTACATTATTAAATTTTTATAGGTAGGTACATTGTCCATCGAGTGATGGAATAACTGTCAAACCTACTTCAACATAATAGTCCAAGATCCCAGTGCCGCCAGACCTACGTCATTTTAGCAAAGCTGGAATTTCGATGACTTATAGTCTAGTATGTGGTTAGGAGAGTATGCGTACTTACTAGCTCGAAAGCGGGGCCCTTTCATAGATAGCGCGAACTAAAGGTGTTTCAAAAATTAGGTAAACTACGTCATTTTAGCAAGCCTAAATTTGACATATATAACTACGTGGTACTATTTCCAGACTCTTTGTAAGCAGCCAGACCAATCCAATGGGCCAATTATTCTCCCAGACACCTCAGACGCTTTTAAGGTACCCAAAAAATGGATCTCAAAGATGGATGAACATAAACATATCGTGTTTAGGCTCATTCGCCTCGGTATGACGAGCGCTTTCTAAACACATGATGATGGTAGTGCTGATGATGAATCCTGAAGACTACTACGGATCTCGAAGTTGGATGATCATAGGCATATCGTGTTTAGGCTCATTCGCCTTGGTATGATGAGCGCTTTCTAAACACATGATGATGGTAGTGCTGATGATGAATCCTGAAGACTACTACGGATCTCGAAGTTGGATGATCATAGGCATATCGTATTTTGGCTTATTCGACTCGCTATGACGAGCATCATCTCTTTCAATTAGTGTTGGCGTCAATCGATTACAAATGTAATCCAATTACTAATTTGATTACTAAAGGACTGGTTGGTTTTCGTAAAGTGGAGAACATAAGCATCAATTTCACTCATCATATACCTAGCACTACCATCATCATACGTTTAGAAAGTGCTCGTCATACCGAGGCGAATGAGCCTAAACACGATATGTTTATGTTCATCCAACTTCGAGATCCGTAGTAGTCTTCAGGATTCGTCATCAGCACTACCATCATCATGTGTTTAGAAAGCGCTCGTCATACCGAGGCGAATGAGCCTAAACACGATATGTTTATTTTCATCCATCTTTGAGATCCATTTTTTGGGTACCTTAAAAGCGTCTGAGGTGTCTGGGAGAATAATTGGCCCATTGGATTGGTCTGGCTGCTTACAAAGAGTCTGGAAATAGTACCACGTAGTTATATATGTCAAATTTAGGCTTGCTAAAATGACGTAGTTTACCTAATTTTTGAAACACCTTTAGTTCGCGCTATCTATGAAAGGGCCCCGCTTTCGAGCTAGTAAGTACGCATACTCTCCTAACCACATACTAGACTATAAATCATAGAAATTTCAGCTTTGCTAAAATGACGTAGGTCTGGCGGCACTGGGATTTTACTCTATAAGTACTCTTTTTTAGCAAACATTGTAACCACAACGTGGTAAAATTTTTGTTAACATATACATAATATATATATGTTAACATACAAACGTAACATTCCTCATTTCAATGTGAAGGTCGTAAGTCTATTTTAACAAGTTTCCAGCGTGCATCTGTTGTCGATTTAGTTTTATTGGCTTTTGAATATAGCGCATTTTACCTCACAATGCAATCAATGCATTATTTAAGTGTTGCCATTTTACTTGGTTTGTATTTGAGTGTATTCTTGTTGTGGTCTTTTGTTATGATAACAGTAATTCTATGAAGTGATAAGATGATGATGACTAGATGACGTGTTGATTGATGATTAAATGGGCAAAGATTTTAATAGGTTACCGTTGAAAATAATCCTTTAAACTTCATTCTAGATGGTGTGTTATTGTAACTATTGGTTGGAATTAAACAATTATTAGAGACTAGCTTCTGCCCGCGACTTCGTCCGCGTGGAACTCCTCCTTTTTTGCAGTCGGTTAAAAAGTAGCGTATGTCCTTTCTCAGGCTCCAGACTTTCTTTGTACCAAATTTCATTTAAATCGGTCCAGTATTTTTAGCGTGAAAGCGTAACAGACAGACAGACAGACAGACGTAGTTACTTTCGCATTTATAATATTAGTAGGGATTAGTAGGGATTTAACTCGCGTGTTTTATTTTATTTGGTGACGTTTCGAAAACTTTACATTTTTCAAATTCGTATCACGACTGAGCTGACGATAGTCTAACGCTAAGCGGAACTGTAAAACGAAACGTCAGCAAATAAAAAAAATACGCGGGTTAATCCGTTATAGTTGTTTCATTTCAATGTGTAATAACCGCGAAGGCATCAGAAATTATTATGATTAAGGTTTTAACATCTATATATATATATATATATATATATATATAAAAAAAAAACCCGTTTTCACTAATAATTTTTTTGTTGTATTTGTTTTTATTAGGAGAAGATTCTTATGTAAGACAAAAAAATCTATCATTCAGATAAAAATGTAACAGGTAACGAAGTTCGCCGGGTCAGCTAGTCGTATGTAATTATAAATACTTCTGACATTAAGTTCGATTTTTGTACTCTTTTTTTTTATAAAAGAAGTTTAAATAAATATAAATGCACGTGCTAATAGCTTGATACACTGATGTGGTATTTGACACGATTTACAATGGATACTTGGAAACTTATCTGAAGAAACAAGTGAATCACTGTACATTCATTGAAGAATACGATAAACAATATACAGGTACAATTAATATTTCGATGCTTTTCTAGAATAGTGTCACGACTCACAACTGGAAATATTTTGTTACTCCATTATGATTGTGAACCGTCACATATAAATTTCAATTCAAATGGTGACACATTTCGAGTTGTGTCACTATTCTAGAATTATTGACTGGCTCGGATCGGCTGGAGTCGGATTTGTTGATAAATTTTGTTTAATCATTTATGATGCCTTCGCGGTTATTACACATTGGAATGAAACAACTATTAATGGATTTAATTCTAACGTTAGACTATCGTCTTAGCCGTGTTACAATTATGGAAATGCTAATGTTTTCGAAAGGTTAGCATAGTACGCAAAATACTGTATTTTCAAAAATGATAGTAGGTATATTTGAAAAAAGAAAATAGTTTTTGTGATCCTAACTATAATATTATAAATGCGAAAGTAACTCTGTCTGTCTGTCTGTTACGCTTTCACGCTAAAACTACTGAACCGATTTAAATGAAATTTGGTACAAAGAAAGTCTGGAGCCTGAGAAAGAACATAGGCTACTTTTTAACCGACTGCAAAAAAGGAGGAGTTCCATGCGGACGAAGTCGCGGGCAGAAGCTAGTAATAAATAAAAATAAAATGTTTCCATAAAATGCTATTTTTTTTGGAAGTGCACCTACTATATTTTTTATAGCTTATAAAAATAATGTATTTCACTGAATAAATATTGAATTAATCCTATGATTTATTAAGAATTCACACGATATGTTTGTTATTAAATATGAAAGTTTACTGTACAATCAGTTAATGGTCGAGTCAATCAATTAATGCATACTGCTATATATAGAATTTGTTTACAATATTACCATAACTAAAGTTGACATAGCCAATATAATCAGCAAAAGTACTTATTATTAATGCGAAAGTGTGTTTGATCTTGGCCGTCATTCGGCAAGCGTGATTTATGTGGATGCTATATCTATTATGTTTCCCGAATTACGACTTTTTTCTTAGAATGGAACAACGGCTTTAACTCGCGTATTTTATTGTATTGGCTTACGTTTCGTTCCTTTACAGATTCCATAATCGCAGCACGATAGAGCTGACAATAGTCTTATGCTAAAGTGACTTTTTTGTTATCTAACAAGATTTCCCGGTTGTATTCGCTTGTCAGTACGAAATATTAATAACACGCGGGAGATTGTGTTTACATAATATCACGCGTTTCCTGCAAAAGCAGGCAGAAATCAATCATCAAGGTAAGAAGAGAGCAATTCTTCAATATAATAATTATATAAAAGGAGAAGCTGACTCAATGACTTATCAACGCAGGGCTTAAACTATAAGGGTTGCAAACTTGAAATTTTGCACAGGGGATCCTTTTTAACTTAGGGAATACTAAGAAAGGATTTTCGAAAATTCAACCCCTAAGAGGGTAAAACGAGTAGGGGAGGTAGGGGAGGGACGGGCAGTCGGGAGACATAGGCACCCCCCTTTATTTCCAATTCTAATATATATATTTTTAATTCCCTATTTTGGTACATTAGTCTACCCACTGACCACAATGTTCATCCATAGAATACGTGTTATTTCGTTCATTTGTGAAATACAGGCGCATATTTAGTTTCAACACCAATCAATGTAACTATTTTGTTATGATTTTAAAGTAAATGAAAAAAATACCTGCTGAAGGTATGTTCTTTTTTAATATTATTTTTAATTATATATGTGCTAAGGTATAAATTAGTTTGCAAGTCACGCTAAAATATATAACAGATTTTTTTTACGAGAATATTAAAATCAATAAATATGCAGAGGGAGCAATGGCCACTTTTTTTGAGGGAGGTTTGGGCATGTCCAATGCAATATAAGAAAATATATAAAAAGAAAATATTGTTGCTTTCACTTGCAAAGATATCTGAAACATTGATACATAAAAGATTCTTCATTGAAATGGTAACTTCACATTTTTTTACCTCAAAAGAAGAAAATTTTGCGAAGTACCCACATGATGTATTCTTCAAAACTTCATTATGTATTGAAGAAGCCGCAAGCTCGTAATTAGCCTATTTTGATTACTTTTGTAATTACATATAAGTTGAGATTATATATTTGACCATAATTTACTTTGTATATTTTAATTATTTTATAAATATTAAGTGTTTTAAATGTCATGCCCAAACCTCCCATAGCCGGTGCCCGTACCTCCCTACCATAGGGAGCTTTGGGCACATTTGACATGGTTCTGAAATCATGGTATAACTTAGAGACTGCTTATAATTTGTAAACTGTTGTTTATGAAACATCTAGCCAAATATATTGCGCAACTCACCTTGGAAGTAAATTTTGATTATATTGTTAATTTAATTTTTAATAATTAGTTACGTGAAAAAGTGCCCATCCCTCCCCTATCTCCCCTACATAATATAGGTATACAGTTAAACGATTCAGAACGTTACAAAAATTTCGTCAAATTGATTGGGTTCAAATTGCAAGGAATACCTACTTGTATTTTTTCCACTTTTTGCTAGCAAACTTAGCAAAGGTTAATTATTACAAACTATCCAGCAGATTGTTTAGATAAGTTTTTTTCTTAAATAGATTTGCATTAATTGTTGCTTGTTAGCGTGGGTGCTTGTCAGTCTGTCTTTTCGGACAGGTATCAATGATCTTGATGACTCAAAAATACTGACAAATTAATATATGAAGTTATTTTTTACGGCGATTGAAAAAGTAGTTTGTCGTTTTCGCCTACTTGCTATCTCTATTATAAATTACTAGCTTCTGCCCGCGACTTCGTCCGCGTGAAACTCCTCCTTTTTTTCAGTCGGTTAAAAAGTAGCCTATGTCCTTTCTCAGGCTCTAGACTTTCTTTGTACCAAATTTCATTTAAATCGGTCCAGTAGTTTTAGCGTGAAAGCCTAACAGACAGACAGACAGACAGACAGACAGAGTTACTTTCGCATTTATAATATTAGTAGGGATATTAATACGTCATTTGATGCGTGTATATTTTTATTCCATAATAATATTTATTTAATTTGTGATGTGATGCTTTCGCAGTTAATTAAACACTAGCAGTCCGCTCCGGCTTCGCACGGATCGCTGCTTTTTTTTACAAGTTAATATACCCTATGTTACTCACGAATAGTGTGGCTTTCCAACAGTGAAAGAATTTTTCTAATTCTAGTCGTTTTGGAGCTTATTTAATACAAACAAACCTTTCCTCTTTATTATAATTATGTATTAGTAGGTATATAGAGTATATATAATTTGTGATGCCATGCTTTCGCTGTTATTAGACATTAGAAAAAAAAAACAATTATTACGGATTCAACTAGCGTGAGTAGGTACTCATATCACTTGTATGGTGACGTTTCGTAAACTGATAATTTCTATTTAAATGAAACAACTTTAACGGATTTAACTCGAGTATTTTATTTTATTGACTGATGTTTCGGAGCCTTTACAGATTCCATAATCGTAGCACGACTTAGCTGACAAATTAAAGTTGTTTCATTCCAATATATAATAACCGCGAAGGCATCAGAAATTATTATGATAATTTCTAGCTAATTTAGGGATTCATCTATATCTAGTTATTATTATGAAAAGGTTTTCCAAAACACTCCGTTTTATGTTTGTTCGTATCGCGTCAACCTAGATTCTACCTTGTGTTTTCGCTTCACACTAAAATGATTATTTTCGTATTCAGACCACACTACATAACATAATATATATCAACATATACAATATATTAACAATGTGTTGGAAATTGGAATGAAACAACTATAGAGTCGTGCTGCGATTATGGAAACTGTAAAGAATCCGAAACGTCAGCAAATGACTATAGCACAGATTTACTATTCCCGAGTGATATATTCGTAGGCTATATTACATTTAAAAAAAATATGCGTGCGAAGCCGGGGCGGGTCGCTAGTCTTATATAAACTTTGTCCTGACAATAAGGTACACATAAAAAAACATCAAATTCGGTGCAGTCTTTCGGAAGTTATGTGTTTAAACACCTACATACCTGGTTTGGGCATTTTTTTTTATATATTATTATATAGATAGATTTGTGTTAAGTGTACATAGATATTCTTATGAAATATGCCACAAACATTCGCATTTATATTATTGTTATTTAAATCATTACCTTATGACCTTTTGAATTTAATTTAGATTAAGAATTTCAAAAGTACATTTTTGCAATTCATTAATACAAGTTTGTATTGTATAATAATATTATTATGGTTTTTATTTAAAATGTCATATGCTAATTAGTAAAACAGCTATTAACATATTGGATTAACGAATTAGTCATATTTTTTTTTATTGTTAATGACTTATTATTACAGCTATCACACAATTTAGTCAATATTCGTCATTCAAGATGTTTTTGAAGGAATAAAACATTTTATTTTTGCTCGTAATATAGTTTTCTGCCGCGCGTAATGCCTAAAATACGCTAAAGATGTACCTACCTAATTTCAACTACCGGAAAGTGTATAAAAATTTAATTTTCCTATTTCGCACTATAATGTAAGAAAATTAATACAAACAATATATTCGCCGTACGTGAAATCTATACTAATATAAAAAAAAGGAAAAGTTTGTTTGGATCGAATAGGCTCCTAAACGACTGGACCGGTTTGAAAAATTCTTTCACTGTTGGGAAGCTACACTATTCCCGAGTGACATAGGCTACAAAAAAAAAGGGATCCAAGCGAAGCCGGGGCGGACCGCCAGTAATATATAAAGTATATATAACTTTATAGGTAAGTTTACTTACCATTTTGCTTGGAACGTGAAACGTGCGCTCGTCACCGTGTCGCGGCGTAAACTGCCGGTGAGCCTGAAGCGACAGAGTATTGTAGCGACACAGTAGACTGTTTACAACAGTATCCTATACGTAGCGAGGTCCTAGTTTTCCCATATTATGCATGCTATATATATTACTAGCTACTACCCGCGACTTCGTCCGCGTGGAGCTCCTCCTTTTTTGCAGTCGGTTAAAAAGTAGCCTATGTCCTTTCTCAGGCTCCAGACTTTCATTGTAGTTACCAAATTTCATATAAAACGGTCCAGTGGTTTTAGCGTGAAAGCGTAAATGACAGATAGACAGACAGATTTACTTTCGCATTTATAATATTAGTAGGGATATAATATCTATTATATAAAAATAAGTCGGGTTTTCCTCCCTGACGCTATAACTCCAGAACGCACGAACCGATTTGGTTAATTTTGGTCTTGAATTATTCGTGGAAGTCCAGGGAAGGTTTGTAGGTAGAAAAAATTAAAATAACATCTTGAAAAATTGTACAATCAACATCTTCCTATACCCCATATACGAAGTGGTTGACGGTAAGTGACAGAAGACTTTGACAGATCTTTGACGAGACAATCGAACGGGCAGGACGACGTCTGCCGGGGCCGCTAGTATTATATGAAAATAATTCCCTATTTACCTTGGTCCGACTATTTACCGATTTCATTAATCTTTTGATCAATCAATGTAGCGGTTTTCCGAGCGGAGCGACGTCTGCCGGATCATTAGTTTTCAATAATAATATGTGCATTATAATTATACTGTACTGATGTTATTATTTAGCTGATTTATTAGGTGGACGACTCATTACATTTATACCCTTTGACTATTGTTGAAATCGATCGGTTCTCGATATCCGACAAGACGACAGTGACTGGTATCTTTTAGTGTCGCAAAAATCCTTCCATAGCTAATACTCGTAAATTTACTTTGTTTACTATATTAAGTATAAATAAATAAATAAATATCTTTGGACAATTCACACCAATTAGACCGGTCAAATTAGGAATTCACCTCGGAATTCGAGATACCCGGCTGTAATTTTGTAAATAGTTGTATATTGACATCCTTAAAGTTGTCTCAAAACCTACATATGGTAGGGTGTGAGCTACTATTAAATTTCAAGGTCAAAGTGTCAAAAAATCGTTATTTTTGTAAATTTCTCATTTCCTATGGGTTTTAGCTTTTTATCTTTGTTGGCAATATTGTAGAATACAAAATTCTCTACAAATTTTGTTTAAAAATTTTTTTTATACGGTGAACCGTTTTCGAGGTAGGGGCCATAAAGCGCGCCGTCACAGCCAACAGGTGCCACGGTCGAAATCACGACATATACAGTTGATGAACTACAGATATTATTAATTGTTGATGTTTACGCATGCTACTGTGTAATGCTTATACTTATATAGTTATATGGAAGTTTTTCACTATATATAAAATGAGAACATAATCATACTTACGTAATATTATAAAATCAAAAGCAAATGATCAATGTGCATAAAAAATGATAATTTCTTTAATAAGGTTAATTGCACAGCACTAATTAAAGAAATAAACATTTTTTATGCACATTGATCATTTGCTTTTGATTTTATAATATTACGTAAGTATGATTATGTTCTCATTTTATATATAGTGAAAAACTTCCATATAACTATATAAGTATAAGCATTACAGTATAAAAAAAAAATTTAAACAAAATTTGTAGAGAATTTTGTATTCTACAATATTGCCAACAAAGATAAAAAGCTAAAACCCATAGGAAATGAGAAATTTACAAAAATAACGATTTTTTGACACTTTGACCTTGAAATTGAATAGTTGCTCACACCCTACCATATGTAGGTTTTGAGACAACTTTAAGGATGTCAATATACAACTATTTACAAAATTACAGCCGGGTATCTCGAATTCCGAGATTCTTATCTAATATAAGCTAAAATGACCGGATTAAATTATCTAGTCCCATTTTAAGCAAAGCTTGTGTTATGGGTACTAGACAACGGATAAATATACAATACATAAATACATATAAGACATCCAAGACTCAGTATAATGCTACACAAAAAATAATCCAATGCTTGGGTTTGCTTCCTAAACTAAACCTTTGATTTTCGTTTAGAAACACAATATCTGTCGTGTCTATGAATGCCCAGATTAGGTTACTGTTGTGAAGGTGCCAGTGTGCGCGTGTTATCTCGCGATGACGTAACGGCTGCATTTGCGCGCGCGCCGCGGATTTGTTTACAACGCGTCTCCGGCGCGGGCGCGCGGGCGCCGCTCCCGGGATGGAAGCGGCGTCCTTGGACACACCAGCACCGGGGACCACCTTTAACTTTGACACAATAGGATAGTTCTTAGTTTGTTAGAAGGGTTTGGCTCGGATGAAAGTTTGATCAAGTGATATAATTATATATTGAGTTAAAAAATGTACGACTTTATGATTTACGTATAGTTTATATATATAGTCGTAGATTTGTTTACGCGTCTCAGGCGCGGGCGCGCGGGCGCCGCTCCCGGGATGGAAGCGGTGTCCTTGGACACACCAGCACCGGGGACCACCTTTAACTAAACCTGGAGAACATTAGGTTAGTTACCAGTTTGTTAGAAGGGTTTGGCTCGGATGAAAGTTTGATCAAGTGATATAATTAGTATATTGAGTTCGAATAAATGTACGACTAGCTATGATTTACGTATAGTTTATATATATAGTCGTAGATTTGTTTACGCGTCTCAGGCGCGGGCGCGCGGGCGCCGCTCCCGGGATGGAAGCGGTGTCCTTGGACGCACCAGCACCGGGGACCACCTTTAACTTTGACAGATTAGGATAGTTCTTAGTTTGTTAGAAGGGTTTGGCTCGGATGAAAGTTTGATCAAGTGACTTCATATATATTGAGTTAATAAATGTACGACTTTATGATTTACGTATAGTTTATATATATAGTCGTAGATTTGTTTACGCGTCTCAGGCGCGGGCGCGCGGGCGCCGCTCCCGGGATGGAAGCGGTGTCCTTGGACACACCAGCACCGGGGACCACCTTTAACTTTGACAGATTAGGATAGTTCTTAGTTTGTTAGAAGGGTTTGGCTCGGATGAAAGTTTGATCAAGTGATATATATATTGAGTTAATAAATGTACGACTTTATGATTTACGTATAGTTTATATATATAGTCGTAGATTTGTTTACGCGTCTCAGGCGCGGGCGCGCGGGCGCCGCTCCCGGGATGGAAGCGGTGTCCTTGGACGCACCAGCACCGGGGACCACCTTTAACTTTGACAGATTAGGATAGTTCTTAGTTTGTTAGAAGGGTTTGGCTCGGATGAAAGTTTGATCAAGTGATATAATTATATATTGAGTTAAAAAATGTACGACTTTATGCGTCTATTAGCTGCGCTTCAGTATTTAGTTTGAAAAATAAAACAGCTAGCTAAGACGTCTCATACAACTGTCTTAGCAGCTAGCCTAGGTAGCTAAGTACCTACAGCGCAGATGTAAGTATGTGAAAGAAGCGTTTGAGAAATTTGGATAGTACTTAGTTGATTAAAAGAGTTTGGCTCGGTTGAATGTTTGGTCAAGTGACATTTTATTATAGTTCCTTTAAAATATACGCGACTTGATTGTAGCGTTAGAAACTTGAAATTTTGCACAGAGGCTCATTTTAAAACTGTGCTATATCGTGCGCAAAAGAAGTCGTGGGCGCAAGCTAGTGTCTCTATTATGTTGACCCACAAAGCTATCTCGTGTGTCCTTCACTAATGTCTTTTTACTTTTCAGTAAACCATTTAAAATTACGTTTTTTATTTCCAGGTAGATAAAGATGTGGGCGCGACTAGTGAAGTGTCGCGGCTCCTAAGGAAGTTATGTGGTGTTAATTCAATTGGGTAAGTTACCTGTACGTTATTTAATACGTCTATTGGACCATGTGGTTAGTGATCGCGCTTGACTACGAAGATGCTGTGGGTTCGAGTCCTGCGAGGGTAGATATTTATCTGATGAAAACCAATATGTGAATTTTAGTTTTGGTTATTATGTAGGTATACTAGCTGTCCGCCCCGGCTTCGCACGGATCATCTTTTTTTATAGCCTATGTCACTCGGGAATAGTGTAGCTTCCCAACAGTGAAAGAATTTTTGAAATCAGTCCAGCCGTTCTGGGGCCTATTCAATCCAAACAAACAAACAAACCTTTCTTCTTTATAATATTAGTATAGATAAGCTATTTATTGTCCCTATATCAGTATGTACGCTTAAATCTTTAAAACTACGCAACGGATTTTGATGCGGTTTTTTTTGATAGATAGAGTGATTCAAAAGGAAGGTTAACAGCACCCGTGTGAAGCCGGGACGGGTCGCTAGTAAGCTCTAAATACGAAACGTCTACGTATTACCTATTATTGCTATATAGTACCTAATAGAACTTAAAAAAGCTGTCACAGCGATCTGATTCCTAGCTAACTCGAATACACCCCTAATACAAAATATCTATCGTAAAATACATCACCTTTTAATTCCGATTACTCACTAAAACTTACAAATCATCTGCCTCTAAAAGGATTCTTAAACTTGATACCTACATTAAATCAAAACGGCCTCTCGCTCCCACCAATTTGGCCAGAAAGAGACGTGAAATACTTTTGACATGTTATCACCCACGTTTTTGCCTAATTAAGGGAACTCAGTAATTTAGCGGGGATTCTCTCTTTGCTAAATTTGGTAAGTTGGCGAGCTTGTTCGTTAAGTGCTTTGTAGTTTTGATGATTGTTTTATTGGCCGTTTGACAATTTCTTTACCTTAGGTTTCACTACATAGTACATATAAAACAAAGTCGCTGTCGCTCTCTGTCCGTCCTTATATAATTATTGTATGCTTAAGTCTTACACTGCTTAAACTGAAGGTTTATAGCACCGGTGTGAAGCCGGGTGGGTCGCTAGTATCTAATTAAAAATGGAACCCAAATTCTGCTGGTCATGTCATCATGCTAGAACGGCACTTATTTTTTTTTGTGAGTGATTATAAGGAAGTTCTTATGTAAGTAAAAAATATTTTTTCACGAGAAATTTGAAAATTTAAATAAAGTTTATGAAAATATCAATGACTAGAACTGTCAAATCGAATAGTAATAATAATAATCCTACTATAAAATAAAACAATACAAGAATAATATTACAAATTAGGATTAACTTCAGTTACTTACAAGTATTAACATGACAGCTAGATGTAGGTACGTAGATACCATCCCTTTCTGATTGCATCGACTGTTTGACATTTCTTTGATAGATGAGCTAGTAATAGGTTTCTGTTGTCACTCCCTAAGTACGGGAACCCTAATAAAACGCCCTTCGGCTAATAAAGATAATCATATTCACCGTACATAAATAACAAATTATTTATTACACGAAGATATTATATAAATAGCTTAAAGCACTTATCTACCGTATTATTTCTGAGAAAATATTATTGCGTCAAGGATTGGCTTAAATCTGATAATACTAATCGCCGTGATAAATTGGTTGTAATCATATTTATAACATTATTGCATAAATTACCACGTTAAAATAATATTTAAAAGTACCGAAGATAAAGGGATAACTATCTGACTAGGTATATGTCGAACGATTTTCATCTACTAGGTTTTTTTAGCGAAACAAACAAACAGCTATTCATTTTTACATAGGTATATATATATTAAATAGTGGTTGATGTTAGTAGGGTGAATCATGAAAAAATAAAAACAAAATAAAATTGTACAATTGTTTTTTTTCGAGTACCTATAGGTACTAGGTAGGTACAATTAACACTTAGAGGTCTAAAATATGCACACAAAATAGCATACAAATTTAACAAACACGAGAATTTTGTATAATTAGATTCGTTTATAAATATATTATGTCATTATTTTTGACTTGATTCGCGTTTTTTAACAAGGAAATATTTTCTTTTGCTTTATAGTTTATAGACCATACTTTACTCGAGGCTCTGAAGTCTTCTAGATAATTTAACAACATTTTATTCACATTAAAAATAACTCACATAATTTTATGGCTGAAAGTCTTTTTCAGTCTTTTTTATACACCCATTGTGCCACATTAGGGCAGCTGTGAAGGCTTGTCCTAGGTCACGCGTGCACTTAGGTCATACTGCTTTTATTGATTCGCCGACAGTGCTTTTAATATGCAAACTGCATTTTAATATACGTGATGGTAATGCCATGGTTTCTAATTACGTTATTGCATATTTTCGAAAGATGGGTTATATTAATTCCTCATTTGTAAAGCTGTTTAAAGGTTGTGTAAAGGCAACTCTTAATCAGCCTTAATATAACTTTTTTACGCTAGTGTGCTGACTAGTACCTACTTGGGTAAAACATAATTATGTGTAAAAATGTGAAATTTGCAATCACTCACGTTCGTTAAGTGTTCCTATATTTTGCCATTGTTTTTTCTTTTTATAATGAAGTTACGAAAATGCAGCTGGTATGTTCTTTTGTGTTGCAATAAATTATGTATTAAATTAGCGATATTCAACGCTAAAAACCATTTATTTTATTTTAAAGACATTTGCAAAGTTTTAAAGTCCTGTTTTAGACATTGGATTGTTCATGTAAGGTTATCTCAGATTTATTTTTCACTAATGGTTCTAAATAGTCCAAGAGCCAGCGGCCCCCAGACCTTCGGTAAAGTATAAAAGCTGTTAGTTTCTCAATGTATGTCCCCAACACAAGTAAGAACGAACCCCGTCTATGAAACTTGGGTCGCGGTGGCTTTCGCAGGTATCAGGTAATAAAGGTTTGTAAAATTGTGTGTTAAATTTGGTAAAGTATAAAACTCAGTTTTTACATATTTTACTTATAATAATCCTAAAAGTCACCTTGTCGAAAGCCAGACACTTCGTACGGTTGCAACCCTCTGCCAGACACCCTTAAAGTATATTTAATTGTTACTATACTTACGGTATAGTATAAAAGCTGCAATTTATATATATATGTTATTTGGAGAACTATCAAATGATGTTTTCTAAATAGCCAGACAATTTCAGTAGTTCCTTTATGTTACCAGGCACAGTCTAATGTAGGTGCGAGCGCGAGGGATATATGTGTCAGCGAGTGTACAGCAAATCCCAAGTTTAAAAAAAAAAATGTAGATATAGTAAGTTTCCTTGCAGTCCGCGATGCGTAATTTCCCAATACTTCTGTTTACTCGAAACTGTTATATAGATAAAGTTAATAGGTAGATGATGTCACCTGATCGATAGCGGGTAAGTTGACGCAGCAACTACAAAGTCGAACGTCGGAAACCGTATAACAATTTAGGTATTTATATAACAGGAAAAATAATTTTACCAACTACCTATCATACACTAATTTTATAAACTAAATACCTAAAACATAACGTTGGCGTAATATACTAATCGTTACTGTATGCGTTTACTCATCTTATCGCTATATCTATAGGTACCAATATAATAAAGAAAGGTTTGTTTGTTAAAAAAATATTTCACTGTTGTGAAGCTACATTTTTTTAAATATTCTATAGCCTATGTCACTCGGGAATTGTGTAGCTCCCCAACATTGAAATATTTTTTCAAATAGGACCAGTCATTTTGGAGCCTATTCAATCCAAACAAACAAACCTTTCCTCTTTATTATATTAAGTAGTATAGGTGTGCATCAAGACAAGAGTAGAAAAACCGAGATCTCAGTGGGACTTGAACCCATGCCTATGTTTCTATGCGCGGCACTTACTTATACCTTACCGTGTAGTTACATAACCACAATAAAATCAGACAACAGTACAAATGTAAAACGTGAAACAGATATCATATTCCCATCGCGGTGCCAGACGGTGCCACCCTCGTTCTTGTCTGGAGGATCTCCCCTTTCCCATTTTCAGGGGCAAGGTCACGCCAAATCGATGTTTCCGTATTCCGTGACTAGTTGGTGTTTGTCAATGTGTACCTACCCTTCGACTATTGCTATTGCATGTATGGTCCTGTTGAAGTTTCGATCCGATTCAATATCGCGAGTAGCGTTAGTGTCGGGTGAGGTGGTTTCTTTCCAGTGTGTAATAACCGCGAAGACATCAAAAAATATTAAATAATCACATCATAAATAATAAATAATCACCATCTAGACAACCCCTCATGTCATAAAAATAAATAAAGCATAGATAATTAGTTATAGTGCTTACGTAATACTTGAACGGCCTCTTAGACTTCATTGTCGCTAAAATTCGCTAGATGTCGCTGGTCTTGAAAGAAGTTTAGCTGTCATCTTCCACCCATGAGCGACATGCTGCTAGGCTGTGATTGGTGGAACGTGACAGTAAGGCCTAAATTTACATCTAACTGACTGATCCTGGCTATAGACAAAACTGGCAGTTTTTCCTAAAGCTTATTCCAAGTCGACTTAATTGATTTGGAGATAATTGTGAAGTGTATATAATTAGAAACTATGTACAGGTCAAACGGTGTTTAAATCAACCGAAAATGTTGATAAAGTTACCTATCTATATGTAAATTGCATATATTTACTAACTTTTATTATATAACTAGCGGCCCCGGCAGACGTCGTCCTGCCCGTCCGATTGTCTCGTCAAAGATCTGTCAAAGTCTTCTGTCACTTACCGTCAAACACTTTGTATATGGGGTATAGAAAGATGTTGATTGTACACTTTTTCAAGATGTTTTTAAAATTTTCTCTACTTACAAACCTTCCCTGGACTTCCACGAATAATTCAAGACCAAAATTAACCAAATCGGTTCGTGCGTTCTGGAGTTATAGCGTCAGGGAGGAAAACCCGACTTATTTTTATATAATAGATAAATATCTTTAGATTGTGTAATATCATGGAGGCCATATTATGTAAATGGCAGCTAAGTTTAATTAACTTTTATGAACATGTGCCTTAAGGGTTGAATTAAAATAATAACCATTGGAAGATTTATGTAAACGTAGTATCCCCATACTACCTGCCACCGCGAAAAAGTCCTGTAGATGCGTGTCGTGTAGAATGAGGTCTAACTATCATGATTCTGCATTGAGACGCAAGCTACTACAGCTGGACCTCATTCTACACGACGCATTTAGAGAACTATTGACACGCAGTGGCCCCCATTGATTGTTGTTGTACTGTCAATAACCTATGAAATTTAAAATCACTTAATATAATCGTCGTATAAGATGTAAATGTTAAGTGAAATGTATGTATATTTGTCCTACCTTCACATTTAGAATAATAATGTACTTCAACTACTCTCAATATATATATTTTTCCTCAAAGTATTAACCTTGGTTGATAAATTTTAACATTAAGTCTTTAAATACCGCAAGACGACCTGTTGGTGTAGTGGTCAGAGATAGTGGCTATGAAACTAAAGGTTATGGTTTCAAATCCCGTATGGGGCAAGTATTAGACTATGGGCCCATGTTAAAAAAATGATGGGTCATTTGAACCACCAGATGACCTATGTAGAACGATATAAGAGCATAAAATAATAAGATTTAGCATTGTGCCGTCACTTGTAAGCTGTCCAACTGAGTGCAGGTGAGAATTCAAAAGTACAGGTAGAGTGAGTACATTTTGGTCATATATTTTTGAACGGCATTGTTACCATCGATAGATCCATGAAAAATAATACTAAAACGCGTAGTGCCGTAAAAAAATGGTGATCCAAAAATTCGGATTTTTTTTTTATTTTCCGACAATTTCCAGGGTGAATTTGGTCATTTGATACAGTACGGCATCAGTTTCATACTATTTCAATACTGCTTCTAATCCATCATTCCGCAACGCCGTAAAAAAATCAAGCGACAAGGGCAAAAAACCGAAGGTTGCAGCCCCCTCTCTTTCCGTGGTCCAGGGGGTGATTTGATAAAGTACGGCTTCGGTTCCAAAACATTATCTAGCACTTAAAAGTACTATTAAAAATAATGCCGTCAAGAAATGATTGTTCATTTGAATGTATATCAATAATTACCTTAATTTCATCGTATTCTTGATTTATAAAGCTGTAAAATCATTTGATCCTGTACGGGAACTATTTTTCTAACATAATATTGTAAAATACAATTGTTATATAGTATTGCCGTTCAAAAGAAACAGTTCTGAAAAAAAATATGGAGAAATACAAAAACTGAAATTTTGCAAATTATTGCAGTAATTTAAATATCATATATTAATGAAATATAGCAGTTTTCTACATTGTATCCCATGTTTTAAATAGTATTAACATAAATAAATTAGGAAAAAATGATGCCGTAAGTACATTTTAATGCAGACCATATCTTTTAGGTTCATGAAAATGACGCTACCATTTTAAGGGTACTTTATGGCCATCTGATACAGTACGGCATTAACATATTTTTGAAGAGAACAATTGATAATATGATAAAATCACTATGACGTCTAACTGAAGTGAAACGGTTCCTCATCCGGTGCCGTTATGTCACAGACTTTTTGAACCAACGAAAATGTACGGCATATGAAAAAATATTATCTATGCATAAAATACTTTCGAAATAAATTAATTTGACGTTGTGTCAAATCACCCCCTGGACCACGGAAAGAGAGGGGGTTGCAACCCTCGGTTTTTTCCCCTTGTCGCATGATTTTTGTACGGCGTTGCGGAATAATGGATTAGAAGCAGTATTGAAATAGTATGACACTGATGCCGTACTGTATCAAATGACCAAATTCACCCTGGAAATTGTCGGAAAATAAAAAAAAAATTCCGATTTTTTACGGCACTACGCGTTTTAGTATTATTTTTCATGGATCTATCGATGGTAACAATGCCGTTCAAAAATATATGACCAAAACGTACTCACTCTACCTGTACTTTTGAATTCTCACCTGCACTCAGTTGGACAGCTTACAAGTGACGGCACAATGCTAAATCTTATTATTTTATGCTCTTATATCGTTCTACATAGGCTTAGAGCATAAACAACTGGAGAGGCCTTTGACACTATTTGTCATACAAATTTTTTAGTCACTTTTAGCGGGGGACGAGGTAGGAACACATACAAAAAACTGCACACTGATGTAAAAATAATTCTCATCGTTACACACGCACACTAATAGAAACTGTCAACACTAGGCGGAATTTATTCACACTAGCAAAAACATTATTATAAACGACAGGTCCGTACACAAGTTTTACATGTGTGTGCAACCGATTTGAACCGATTACATAGTGCTTGATTAAGTGGCTGTCGATATATTTATCTATATTTGACACAAAATGGCGGATCAACCAATTTATATTTAAATATAATAATTTTAACTTCATACATAATTGTGTACTTACTTTTTTAATTCATAGTATTATAGAATTAATAATATTAAATTTATTTTGTGTAGTGCGTATACTGACCGCCTATTTCATTGTTTTGTGTCGTGAACAGATATCAATTACGATATTTTATTACTTATACGAGTTTCGCCTAAGCATATCGCCATATTGAATGTTTACTTATAAATTGAAAGTGTCGTATAATAGTGCCGTGTCACGTTATCTATTACCTATTGGATTGTTAACAAGTTTTACGTGAGTACAGTTTTTTATTTGATCTCGTTATCGTTTGCCGTTATAAAAATGGAATTAGAACAACTAGTTTATCATAGGAAATTCATTTGTAAACAGTTGGATAGACTTTTAGAGTATGAAAAGACGAATCACATCGAAGAGTTTGAAGCGGGTTATTGCGACCTAGATTTGATTCGTTCGCAGTTTGAAGAGACTCAAAAACAAATCGAGAAAAAGCTTATCTCTCAAAAGGCATTTAACGAGTCTGATCAGGAGGCAATACGTGATACATTTATGGATAAGTTGTATGACATTCGTGCTAGGTATACGAAGCTCGTGAATAAACGTAAATCTGTTTGCGAGTATTTAGATGCTGACCAGAAATCGGACTCCGTAAATAAGTCGGTAACCGAAAGTAAATCTGATAGTGAAAATAAGTGTGATAAGAATTTAGATGCACATACTACTTGCAATAAAACTAATGTACGATTACCCAAATTACCTTTAATATCATTTTCCGGTGATTATTCTGAATGGAATAGCTTTAACGATTTTTACTGCTCAACCATTAAGAATAATATGTGTTTATCGGACATTGAAAAATTTCAATATTTACGTTCGTGTCTACAAGGCGAAGCGTATAATCTTATTAAATGCCTACCATTGACTAGTGATAATTTTAGTGTCGCTTGGAAGTCTATAGCAGATAGGTACGCGGATAAGCGCCGTATAGCGAACAAGCATGTGGACGCACTGCTTAACTTAGTGCAGTTGCGTAGTGATAGTGATATTGAAGGCATGAAACGTATGTTAAATAGTTTGATTGAAAATGTAGGTGCGTTAAAAGCGTTAGGTTTTCCCACTGACCAATGGAGTTTTTTATTGCTACATATTGTTTTGAAAAAAATCGGTAGTGATTCAAGGCGTCGTTATGAATTATCGTTACCTAACGGCCAAGATTATCCGACTTATGCCGATTTCATGGAATTCTTAGGGTCGGAATTGCATGCGTGTGAGGCGTCTCAGTCAGGTACGCGGCGCGCGGCGGTCACAGTCGAGTACCACCGCGGCGCGGGTTCGAGTAAGAGCAGGGGCACGAATTCTTTCGCGGCTCATGTGAACTACAATCGAGTGTGTATTTCTTGTGGTAATGAGCATTCGCTGAATAAATGTTCGAAGTTCCTGAAATTATCTCCTTTCAAAAGAATGAATTTAGTGAAACGTGTTGGTTTATGTTTCAATTGTTTTAGTGACAAACATGCCTCGCATGATTGTCACTCGGGTTCGTTGTGTGATAAGTGTGCTAGGCCGCACAACAAACTTCTTCATTTCTCGCGTGAAGGTTCTCACGGGCAGGAGGCGTCCGATTCAAGGGCAAGGTGTGATTCCAGTGTGGCTCGTGCGAGTACCGAGGGGGACAAGTCCAGCGGCAGTGCGGACGCGGGGACGCAGCAGGGTGTGGTGAACCATGCGGCCATTGAGAGCTCGATGTGTGTGAGCTCGGTCGCACTGCTGTCGACCTGTGTGGTGCGTGTACGTCGTAGTGATGGCGGCACAGAATCCGCTCGCGTTTTGTTGGATCCCGGTTCTCAGTCGTCATTTATGACATCTAAATTTGTAAACCGTGTAGGCTTACGGCGTCGGCGTGTGTGTGTGCCGGTTAGTGGTCTCGGTATGTCTGAAGTAGGTAAAGCGAAAGGTGTCGTTTCGTGTGTGATTTTACCTTCTGACGGTGATGACGAATTTGATGTTTCTTGTTTAATATTAAACAATATAACTGGTTTTTTGCCTAGTACGATTTTACCACGTGGCAAGTGGTCACATTTAGATAATTTAAAGTTTGCTGATCCCAATTTTTATTGTCCTGCTGGGATTGATATTTTATTAGGTGCGGAAATGTATCCACGAATCTTACGAGATGGGCGTGTGTTAGGTCCTGAGGGTTATCCATCTGCCATCAATAGTGTGTTTGGGTGGCTAGTGATAGGTGGGACATCCGGTAGGAATCTTAAACCTCTCGAAAGTGTTTCTCTTACTTCTTTGTGTTCTGAAGATAGTCTCGATGATATTTTAAGGAAGTTTTGGGAAGTGGAAGCGGAACCGACCAGCGATGTTCCTCTTAGTGTCGAGGAGAAACGTTGCGAAGATATCTTTGTGAATGGTCATTATCGTGACGCAGCGGGAAGATATGTAGTGCGGCTCCCTTTTAAATCGGATCGTCCGAATTTAGGTGACTCCCGAGAGATTGCCCTGTCGCGATTATACTCTCTTGAGCGAAGACTCGCGCGTGATGTTTCTTTGAAACAGGCTTATTCTGATTTTCTCAGAGAGTATTTAGAGTCGGGTCATATGGAACTTGTGGAGAATCCATCAGAGAGTATTGTTCTGCCGTTCTACATTGCTCATCACTGCGTTATCAAGGAATCGAGTTCCACGACAAAGTTGCGTGTCGTGTTTGACGGTTCGATGAAATCTAGTAACGGAGTGTCGATCAATGATGAACTTTTGATAGGTCGAAAACTTCAACAGAGTATTGAAAAGATATTATTAGTTTTTAGACTGCATGAGGTGGTCTTTATTACTGACATAAAGCAGATGTTTCGTGGCATTTTAGTTGCCAAAGGCGATTGCGACTATCAACGCATATTGTGGCGCGAGCTTCCTTCTGAGCCAGTGAAGGAGTTTAGGCTTCGCACCGTCACCTATGGTCTCTCCTCGGCTCCGTATCTCGCGATACGGACGCTGCAGCAGCTGGCTAGTGATGAAGGCGAGAGATATCCGCGCGCGGCCGCTGTACTCATCAACGATGTTTTTGTTGATGACGTCGTCAGCGGAGCCGCGGACCTCGAGTCTGCGTGCGAGCTTAAAAGGGAGCTGGTTCAATTATGCGCTGCGGGTGGTTTTTCAGTGCGTAAGTGGGCCAGTAACGTCCCTTCTCTTCTGGATGACGTACCAGACTGCGACAAAGAAACCTGTGTTTCGTTTTCAGCCGCCGAAGATGAAGGTGTCATTAAAGTGTTAGGCGTGCAATGGAGACCGCAAAGTGATCAGTTTGTCTACAATATTTCACCTGGTAGTCAGGAATGTACGAAGAGAGCAGTATTGTCGCAGATTGCTAAATGTTATGATCCGTTAGGATGGTTGTGTCCGGTTACATTGTTTGCAAAGTGTATAATGCAAAGATTGTGGGTTTTAGGTGTGACCTGGGATGAGCCACTGCCTCATGATATGCAAACTATTTGGTTGCGTTACGTCAATGAATTATCGTTAGTCTCGAAGTTTGCGCTGGATAGGTTTGTTCTAAAGGATTTTGTGAAGGCGGAACTTCATGGCTTCTCTGACAGTTCTGAAGTTGGTTTCGCAGGAGTAGTGTATCTGCGAGTATTACATAGTGATGGTTAGTGGAGTACACACCTATTGATTTCTAAATCACGAGTCGCTCCTCTCAAACGTGTCAGTTTACCACGTTTAGAGTTGTGCGGTGCCGTGATTATGTCCCGGTTATTAAAATATGTTTCGTGTGTATATGAGGGGAAATTAAAAATCGATAAGATCTACGCGTGGTCTGACTCCACTATTGCTTTGGCATGGATCAAAGGCCTGTCTTATGAGTACAAGACTTTTGTAGCTAATAGGGCTAGTGAGTGTCAGAGTAATGTTTCGCCTGAGAATTGGTATCACGTGCCTTCAAGTCATAACCCTGCTGATTGTGCGTCGCGAGGTGTGCTGCCCTCGCAGATCGTGCAGCATGAGCTGTGGTGGCGCGGACCGCAATGGTTGTCGCAGGTAGATAGTGACTGGCCGTTATCTGTGTCCCAGTCTCAGATGTGTGATGTCGATATGGACGTGATTATTAGCGAGAAAAGACCGGTTCGATCGTTCACTTCCTTCCCGAGTTTTACCGATTTAATAACCAGATATTCGGATTTGACTAAACTTTTGAAGGTCACTGCTTGGTGTCTTCGTTTTAAAAATAATTGTTTGAAAATTGACAATATCACATCAAGTTTTATTTCTATCCGTGAACTAGACAACGCGCTTTTACGTTTGATTAAAATCGTGCAATTAAATGAGTTCTCTGACGTGGTCGAGTGCTTAAAAAAGAATAAGCCATGTAACGTAGCTATTCAACGTTTGAACCCATTTGTTGACGACGAAGGCATGTTGCGTGTGGGCGGGCGGTTGTCTAAGTCATCGTTAGGTTATGATGCTAAACATCAGTTGATATTGCCAAAGCGAAGCCCTTTGACTGTGTTAATTGTCGATTACTTTCATAAAATTCATTTACATGTAGGGCCTCAAACTCTGCAGTATCTGTTGCAACAGAAATACTGGATTTTATCGGCACGAAGTGTGATTAAAAATCGAGTATTTCAGTGCGTCGCTTGCTTTAGAAACAAACCAAGAAATGTGGAACCCATGATGGGCGACCTGCCGTCATTCCGTGTGAATCAATGTCGTGCTTTTTTGAAGGTCGGTGTAGATTATTGTGGTCATTTGTTTATCAAGCTAGGTAAACAACGAAGTTCAAAATTAACAAAGTTTTGGATTTGTCTTTTCGTGTGTGGTCAAACTCGGGCTGTGCATTTAGAAATGGTAAATTCTTTGACAGCTGAGGCCTTTATCGGAGCTTTGAAGAGGTTTTGTAGCCGTCGCGGTGTGTGTACGGATCTATATAGCGACTGTGGAGGAAATTTCGTTAAGGCGAACAAAATGCTCTCAGAGTTCCATGAATTGTGCGGGTCGGATGAATTTTGCAAAGAGGTTAATAGAGAGTGCGTTAATCAAAAGATTAAAATTCATTTCAATGCTCCCCTCTCTCCCCATCAGGGCGGTTACTGGGAGAGGCAAATTAGAAGTTTTAAGGAACATATGAAACGCGTAGTGGGACAACAGACGTTGTCTTATGAAGAATTTCACACTCTATCGTGTCAAATAGAGGCTATTATGAACTCGAGGCCGCTTTGCCCTCTTAGTAGCGACCCTTGTGATCCGCAAGCTCTGACGCCCGGGCATTTTATTATAGGGCAACCAATTGTAGCTATTCCGGAGCCTGACCTTACGGATACGAACGTTAATAGGTTGACTAGGTGGCAACTGTTAACTAACATGGTCCAGCACTATTGGAAACGCTGGAGCAAAGAATATTTGCACATTTTGCAGCAGCGTCCCAAATGGCAAGTGTCGAAAGATAACGTGACGGTCGGTTCGGTAGTGGTTCTTATTGAAGACAATGTGCCGGTGATGCAGTGGCGACTCGGTGTTATAGTAGAAACGCACCCCGGCGCCGACGGTGTAGTGCGCGTGGTCACTGTACGCACCGCTCGCGGAACCTTTAAGCGCGCGGTTGTTAAGGTGTGTCCCTTACCGGACTCATCTTCGTGTTAATGTTAGGCTTAGATGTTAGATGTTCAGTTACCGTCTGTATTGTTAGAGCTGGTGACTCTAAGGCGGGCGGTATGTTTAGTATTTAGTATAAAATTATTTTATTTTTTTTCTTATTGTCTATGGTGCGTATGTAGGAGCGCATCTTAATTGTAGCACTACGACGTGACGTCACTTACAATTTAAAAATGGAAGCGTCTTCCGGTATGTCGTTCGATTAGAAGCACACGCGTAGTAACAGCTCCTTAGTTTTGGAAATTAATATTTGCGAGCAAGCGTCTTACGGCCTGTTAATAAATCACTGTTGGTGTCCGTATACCCTGGACAAGCTGGAGATACTCAGGAGACAGACCAGGGGCCCCAAAAGGTCATATAAGCTCAACGGTGGAATCCAGGTAACGAGGCGCATGCAAGTCTCTTTTTTTACCTATAATATACAGTCCATTTAAAATATCGTACAGTAAGTACATCTCTAACCGAATTTTGATTTTGGATGCTATTATCGCTTTTAATTCAAACGAATTAGCGCCTAGTATCGGATACACTACTCTGCAAATTTTTTATACATGTGTGCCGTTAGTCAATGGTGACCATAGACTATCATAAAGATTTTTAAACGATTTTAAACGAATAAAAATGCAATCGATACCTGAATCGATGCTTCTCACGTGGTGAATGAGAAAATAATTATTTCTAAAATAACAATTAATGAACAAAAAAAATACCTACATATGAAAGGAAATACTGTTTTTTTGTATATTTGATGCAGCGGATGGATTTTTACGACTTATTTTAGCGCAGGGAGACATTTTTCGGGAGCTCTTATCTCTTTGACTTCGATTGTGACACTGTCAAAGTGAGCGGTTTGAAAACAGTTTTTACAAACGCGTTAGATAATTTATCTTATACCTTGGCAGAGGGGAACGTCTGTCGAAGGCCTCTCCAGTTGTTTATGCTCTAAGTACATAGGTCATCTGGTGGTTCAAATGACCCATCATTTTTTTAACATGGGCCCATAGTCTATAATTATATGATAAACACAACTTATCATATATATGTGTTAGATTGTGCTAACTTTTGATGATGATTAATTGTTTTAATTTATTTCTATTGTTTATCTTGATCTTTTTTCTAAGATCTCTATCAAGTAAAATACGAATTTAAATTCAAATAACACACTTTATATACTACTAGCGGCCCGCCCCGGCTTCGCCCGGATCCCTTTTATTTTTTATAGCCTATGTCAAACGGGAATAGTGTAACTTTCCAACAGTGAAACAATTGTTCATATTGGTCCAGTACTTTTTGAGTTTATTCGTTACCTACATACAAAAATACAAATCTTTCCTATTTATAATTTTAGTATAGACAAGCATCATCGGAGTATTATTGTATTAAATCCTATAAGTATACATTATTTTTACTTTTACTTGACGGGTGCAATAAAAGTTTTAGTTTGAAAAGCCAAGTGATCATTTGTCTTTCGTCAATTCCATACATTACGCTGTAACTGAAATCGGTTTAAAAATTAACACTTTTGAAGTTTAACATCACTTTCAGTGTTATCACGTCATCACTCAGACTCCAAGGCCGGTTCAATATAAAATGCATTGCCGTCGATTATCTTATAACGCCGGTAATATGTCGCACACCATCTAAAGAGAGCTAACTCAAAAAAGGTACTTTTTCAGGAGAGGCGAGAAACTGATTTAATATGTCCATATGCACGCATGAATTTTCTGTATAAATGTATACTTTTTATAATAAATCTAGCACAGTTATATTAGCTGCAATCTGTTTTAGTGTAGGTGGGTTTTGCTGGAACCCGATGGTGTGCATAACTCAAATCTTCCGGTTTTTGAGTTAGAACCCTTTAGATCTAGGTGTGCGATGTGTCACGCCGACGGCGACAAATTTGACCAATGTCAAGAATATGATCGACAACCGTCGGCGCTTTAATTCCAATTGTCATTTTACTAGGTATTTTGTCGCAATGCGATTTGCGACTTAAATCTTTAGTTTTTTTAACACGCTTGCTCGTAAAGGGCATCGTATTAACTTGGTTTTGGGCGGTCAATACAGGATTTTACAACACAAGTGATTTTTTTTACCATAACGCAACAAGTCCTGTAATCTAAAATTCCAATAAATGAAGGTTCAGTACTTATTCCATCTGTTTGTCACCAGGTTGTATTTCTTTTACCGCTATAACAACAAATACTAAAAAAACAAGTAAAATAAAAATTTTTGTGGGCTTCCAAAGAAATTATATGTTTTTTTTCCATTTCCGTAGATGGAGAAGGGTACAGAAAACTAAGCGGTGTTTTTTTATAATGGCATTGAGTTTAATGCCAATTAAAAAAATACATACCTAATTAAATTGTTTTCACTTTAATTGGGGCGTTGATAAACGTCGTATCAAACTTGTACAAATGTTTTTATCTATTTATAGGATGAGTTTAGAGTAAATATATGTTAAGTATGTAATGATATTACCGACCTTTCTATTCTATTTATAATTATGATGTTTACACCCTCAGCGGGGTTTTATGTGATCTGTCTAGACGCCGGTGACGTTAGGGGTCGCGCCTTGCCCTCACCCTTGTGATATATTATCAACGCAACCTTTGGAAATGACAACATATAACATATATACACAAGGGCGTGCATTCCATAGAGGCACAGTGTCACTAATGTATGAAGTGCCTACCCTAGCGCCATACTTAACCTCCACTCACTTCACGCGCCTGTATATAACCACATGTTTGATGAATAATACACATTGAAATTAAACAACTATAAACGGATTTAACTCGTGTATTTTATCTTATTGACTTTTGGAACATTTACAGTGTCCATGATCGCTGTACGACTGAGCTGACAATAGTCTTATGCTAAAATCAGTTTATTATAATAAATACTTAGTTAGGATTTTGTTTTTGTTTTCACGATATCAATATGAGTCCATGTAATTAGACATAATAATGTAATTTTATAACTTTTGAGAAAAAAAAAATCTTATCTAATCTAATGAGATAAAGGCACCTAATTTAGGAGATATTCATCGGTTGAACTTTATATACATAGGTTTGTTGATAATTAAATAAGTATCCATCATTTTAGTAGCATATGAACATACGCTGTCGGTTTTATTTTTAATGACTGTTGAAACAAAAATCATGTAGCAATTACTCTTTTCTGCGTAAGTATAGTTTCTTTTTTGTTAGGAAACCTATTGTGTTTGCAAATTCACTCCTAAAAATACACATATTTCTTTAAATTCTTAATGTCTTTGTCCTCTGGGAAGTTCCTTAATCACTTAATTGATAGAGGCACTCTTGTAATTGGTTTTGAAATTTATTAAACTTTGTTACATAAATTTCAATAGAAACGTTTGTTCTAAAAACTGTTATAGGTAAGTAATAGAATAATTTATTATCGAATCTTCACTACATAGTAAACAAAGACGCTGTCTGTCCGTCTCTATGTTTGCTTAATTCTTTAAAACTACGCAATTTAACGGTTTCGTTTAATAGATAGAGTTCTTTAAGAGTAAGGTTTATAGCACCCGTGTTAAGCCGGGGCAAGTCGCTAGTTCCATCTTCTTTTCTTATATCTTATCTTATATCTTATATCTTATATCTTATCTTATTATATAAAAGAAAGTCGTGTTAGTTACTCCGTTTATAAGACGAGAACGACTGAACCGATTTGGCTGAAAATTGGCGGGGAGGTAGCTTAGAGCCAGGAAAAGGACATAGGATACTTTTTATCACGTTTCAATAAAAAAAAAATCAGCTCAAATTTTAAAAATAGTTTAACAAAACGCAACAATGACAGCTGTCAAATCGATTGCCGGGCGGGACGAAGTCTGCCGGGACCACTAGTATATATATAAAATGTTGTTTGTGGTCCCTTCTAAGTGCGTCCGCATTTTTAATAAAACTGCCGTTTTCACTATAAGTGGTTGTGCTGGGTACATCTTTCACTATCTTTAAAGGCCTACCGTTTTTTTTTTGTTCCTACAATCTATCTCAAATATTAATTTTATCACAACATAACAACACTCGATATAAGAATAGTAAAGATTATTAAGTGTAGCATTTGTACCTATATATATATTTAAATTTGAGACCTAGGCCTGATTTATACGGCTAAGTAAGTAGCATATGGCCCCACCTCCTCGCTGTAAAAGTTTGTCCAACTATGTACCAAACACCATGTATATAGATGAGCTGTGTTGTTTCAGAGGTAGAAACGAACGAGTGTCGGGCGCGAGGAACGCTCAGTTGCTTTGCGTGAACGGGAGTTCTCCGCGACAGCCGAGCACACCACAATTGTTACGGGTAAATATTTATACTACACCTTGGACCCTAGAGAAGTACCTATTGATAATGTCAATCGAACGAAACTAATGCGTAATTGTATGGGATTGACATACGCGAAATAAGCGCGGTCAGTTTTTGTTCGCGTATGATAATCCCTACTAATATTATAAATTATAAATTTATAATTTATAATTATAAATGTATTATAAATGCGTTAGTAACTCTGTCTGTCTGTCTGTCTGTCTGTCTGTCTGTTGCTCTTTCACGCCTAAACGGCTGAACGGATTTTGATGAAATTTGGTATGGTAATAGATGATAACCTAGAAATGGACATAATTATGCTATAAATAATCACGCCATCGTTCTTAGGGGGTAGGCAGTAGGCAGATAACTAAATTGAGATAGTGATTTTTAGTCGTTTTGGTTGGTACTTTTGCTCTTTCACGTCTAAACGGCTTAACGGATTTTGATGAAATTTGGTATGGTAATAGATGATAACCTAGAAATGGATATAGGCTATAAATAATCACGCCATCGTTCTTAGGGGGTAGACAGTAGGCAGATAACTAAATTGAGATAGTGATTTTTAGTCGTTTTGGTTGGGACTTTTGCTCTATTGCTCTATTTGCTCTATATTGCTCTATATATTATAAATGCGAAAGTAACTCTGTCTGTCTGTCTGTCTGTCTGTTACACTTTCACGCTAAAACTACTGGACCGATTTAAATGAAATTTGGTACAAAGAAAGTCTGGAGCTTCAGAAAGGACATAGGCTACGTTTTAACCGGCTGCATAAAAGGACGAGTTCCACGCGGACGAAGTCGCGGGCAGAAGCTAGTTAACAATAAAGTAACATTTTTAATGATGCTTCGAATTCTCCGCAAACAATGGAGGCTAAAGTCGCATAAGTTACCTACGAATTTATTAATTTGTAGGTAAGTTATGCGGCCAGCGTAGATGTTTTTAATTTTTTGTTTTGATTTGTTTAGTTTGTAAAGATAGATTGTAATTATATACCTATTACCTATTTTGAAAAAATGATACCTCATTGTGTTTCCTGTCACTTCTTTTCAAGTTAGGCTTTATCTGAAAAGGTATCTTCAGACCATAAGAGCTTGTAAAAGCTAAAATTGAATAAATATATTTTTGATTTGATTTTGCCAAAAGTCACCTAAGCCATCACCAACGATACATAACTTTTCAGATACTCGAAGAGACCATACAAAAAAAGACTCCAAGACCAATATACCCCAAGCCGCAGCCGGTGAAAGACCTGGACCGCTACCGGATGTCTTTCAACGTGCCACTCCTGACCGCGGAGAACATGTTCCAGTACAGGAAGACCTTTGTCCAGCACATGCTCTCCAGCCCCATGTACGCCAACGGCGCCGTTGCGAAGCCCTGGGAGATGATCGGCAGGTGAGAATCCAAGGTTTTGATTTAGCAAAGGACTTTAGCGTTAGACTATCGTCAGCTCAGTCGTGCTATGAATATGAAATTCTGTCGTCTCTGGAATTCTCTCCCTCTATCTATCAGGCAAGCACCGAGTAAGTTAGCATTCAAGCGTTTGTTACGTAAGCACTTTTTAAACCTTTAGTTTTCATCATCTATCATTGTAGTTATTTATGTATTTTTTGTATATGTATATATTTTAGTATATTTATGTATTGTATTTATGTAGTGTATTTCTGTTATATATTGTATCTATTATATTATATGTATTATTCTTTTTGCGCCTACACATGCTCTCTGTTTGCTTTAAGGTTGTCTGGTAGAGAATGCCGTATGGCATTAAGTCCGCCTTTTGTACATTTGTTTTTTATTGTGCAATAAAGTATAAATAAATAAATATGAAAACTGTTAAGTTTTCGATACGTCAGTTGAATCAAAATACGCGAGTTGAATCCGTTTATAGTTGTTTCTTTCCAAAGAAGTACGCTCTTACTAAGTATAGAGTTTAGTCAAGGTCATACTTGCATACATACATTTTATAATTTCACGCGACTTTATCTACGCATGATTTGTATTTTGAAGATATAACCTTTATAAATTATAGCCTATGTGTAAGCTATGCCATTCCGATTTGTAAGCTATATTAAAGTTTCATCAAAATCCATCCAGTATTTTGCGTGAAAGAGTAACAAACATACATCGATATATTTAGACAGCCATACATTCTTACAAATAATTATATAGTAAGATTTATGTACAGGACAAAGTCGCGGGCAAAACATAGTCCTTGCTTATATTCGTATTAGATAGACATTTAATAGTAAATATTTGAGTAATTAATGATTTGTTGTTTACAGCGTGTCGGATCAAATAATTGACGAAATTCTGCTGACATGTGCCAAGGAAATGCAGTTAGAGGACTTTGTACATGAGTTGTACAAGAGTGAGGCCAAGTGATTTTAATTTTTGATATTAGTGAAGTGTTTTTGAATGGAATTATTATTAAAATATTTTTGATCTATTTTTTTTTTCTAACTCGAAGTGGAGTAGTTTAAAGTATAATAGAAAAGGTTTTAGGAGTTGTGGGGAGATTTTAACGACTTCAAAATTTAAAGTAAAAAAATTATTACATTACGTTCCGCTTTCATAAATGTGGGGTTTAATTAAAAAATAAGTGTTCTATAATTCGTAAAATATATTCTAAATCTTAATATAAATTACACATAAATAAGGCACTTAAACATACGACTAGGTTTATAATAAACCGCTTTGTACGCAAACTCACGTAGTCCACATTCACACCTCATCATCTTTGTTCAAACTTAATCGAAATGAGTTCAACACTGCACTGAACTTTGCCTTCTGTCTCCCTAACGTGTCATTTTTCTCCAGTTTGGGTAATTTTGGAATACTCTCAGTGCTTGAATCAGTCTGGTATGATTCTTCAGGAGTCGGTGGATTTGACTTCATCAACCTAGGCTTCAGCGGCTTCGGTCCGCCAGAAGCAAATATATTCTCCAATTTGCTCTTCAAATCTTCTCTACTCATTGTGACGTCTTCTTCATTTTCTTCATCTTCTTGGCTCGGTACTGGCTCCTCTTCCTTTTTTACTGGACGTAAATTTTGCGATTCTCTTGCTAATAATTCTTTCTTCAAATCGAAGAATAATTGTGGACGCTCGCGATTGATATCGAAAGCCGTGTTTTCTATGACGTTACCAGTTGAATGTGATCTTCTTCTGGACTCTTCTTCATCTTTATTTGTATTTGTCTTATTACTCGACTTCGCGGAAGGTGGGTTATTTATGAATATATTATTTAATTTTGACATAAAATTTACTTGTCTATCACTACCGAATATAATATTGCTGTCATCTTGAGAACTATTTGACTGTATGCTTTCTCTAGGTTTATTTTCTTCTAAATCTACTGACCTTGCTTTTATTGGTCTGACTGAAATTGTGTATGCTTTCTTAAAATTAGGACTCGCAAAGTAGTTTTCATCCAAAGGCGGAGGCTCCGGAATATAGGGTGCTTCCTCTTTCGGTTCTTCAACAGATTCGTTCAAAGCGACTTTGTCAATTGTATCTGAGTACCCTGATTCGTCTGTCTGCGAGTTAGTCTCGCTATCGTTAAACGCCGTCACTTGCTCATGATCATATTCTATTTCGATTTCTTCAATAACATCTTCCTTGTCTAGTTTTTCCTCTTCCTCGCTCACTTTCGGCAGGTCCTCCCTGTGTACTTGCGCTATGACGTCATATTTAGATAATACTTGATTACCCAAAGATGCGTCCGATCCGGCGTCAGACAATTCACTGAATGACTTCCTATGCGGTAACGACTCCTCGTTAGTCGTAGAAACAATTTCTATCGTTTCGTCTCTTGCGTCTAAACTTTCGCCATACGAATCTTGTCTCTCATAATTCTCCTCCTCAGCTAACAGGACTTGATCAAGCAAGTCTATTATTTTCGCTTCCTTTTCTTCGTTGTTCTCGATTATAGCTTGCTGTACAATAATTTCTTCTTCGAATGTTTCATTTCTTACTGTCTTATCTTTCAGTTCTATGGAATTCTGTTTGTCTTCGCTTTCGCCTCCGTTGTTACTAGTGCGCGCGATAGTACTAGGAGGGGTTGGGGATTCGATTATGATCTGTACTGGGGGCTTTCCATTTTTGTGCGAATGTTCCTCTTCATTCTTTGAAAAATCCTTTCTCTTATAGCAGAGCAGGCAGATAATATATACTGGTATACCTGTGAATGAAACAAATTTATTAATTTAATATGTCCTTTTAACTACATAAAAATTCTTAGCTATATAAAGTGTTGCTATCCTACCTAGTAAAATCCAGATTAGCACTCTGATCCAAGTCTGCACATTGATTAATATCATTAGATGTATGTTAACGTAGATGCTGAGACATGGAATAATAGGCACGAGTGGCGTCTGAAATGAAACACACAATATATTTATTACTTTTGTTCCAAATGACAAAAATCACTTTGTTCAAAGATTATATGACCTACTTTAAATGGCACTTTTTCATCGACTTTGGGCTGCAACGTCATGATTACTAGCAGGGCTAAAGTGAATCCGTGCAGGATCAGCGATGGTATCAAGTTGTTCTCCACTTGCGTGCCCACCAACGCCATGGCTACGCAGAATATTACTGTAACAAATAAATTAATTGACAAAAAGAGATGATGACGAAAACTAAATTTTATGATAGATCCTAGGACTTTTATTAATTACTAGCGGCCCGTCCCGGCTTCGCACGGGGGGACTTAAGATTTTTTTCATAGTTTTACGTTTTAAACGATACTTTTCCCCCGTTTTTGAAACATTTTCGGTTACTGCTCCGCATCTATAAGACCTAGCGTGATATTATATAGCCTATGTTACTCGGGGATAATGTAGCTTTCCAAAGGTGAAAGAATTTTTGAAATCGGTCCAGTAGTTTCGGAGCCTTTTTTGGTCCTTTACCCTTATGACCTAACTAGGGTCACTAATTTTACGCTGTTATTAGTATAGATTACTCAAAGAAATGATAAGGCAGTAACTAATGTTTAAAACTGAGAGTACTAAGAGAATTCCTTTAATTTAAATATCCCAATAGACCATAATATAATCTCATAAAAGTTTAAATAACGATATTCTGAATATAAATCGAGTTAAAACCTATTAGACTCACTGAACAGAGTAAGTGTCACGTTGATGATCCGTGACGTGGCTTTCGACGGATTTCTTCCTCCGCACCCGAAAATAAGCCTTAAATACTTTGGCTTACTCTCCGGGATATCATATGACCGGTATCTGTAAAAAGAAGAGGCATTTGTTAGAAGAAAACGATAAGGCTTATATCACACCTTTACTGGAATAGTGTGACATCTCGAAATATTTTGTTGCTTCATTTAAGACTCTAAAACTGCACATTTAAATTTGAATTCATGTGTTGAGTGACACACGCTTCTAGTAAAGGTGATATAAATAGGAGATAAAAATGCTTAAGACTTATCCACTAGTATTTAATAGACATGTATAGATTTATAGAGATTTCATTGAGATTACAAAACAACTTTTATGAACTAAATTTTTGTTCAATCATAATAAATAAGTGTAATGAAGTTTGTCGTCGTAACACAAAGCAACTAATTTAACAAAATTCCTTGACAAAAGATATTAACGTAAGAAAGTAATTATACTCGCCTTAGTAACACGACGCAAGCGGCAACGATGGTATACGACAGTAACGTACCAACACACATCATCATCACCAGCTGATCCAGACCGAGCAAGGCTGCCAACAGTGCTGGAAAAAAATAATATAATTACCATCATCATGTCAGCTCCAAGATTTACTTTGATGAATGGTAAGTTCTAAATATATCATCCACAAAGATTCAGATTTCATATTTTCACCAGGTCATCACTTCACCTTGTAGGGAAGCGTCTAAGGTGGTCGAAGGACCATATCATATTATCATCCAGGATTAGGATGTATTGATGATGTTTTTTTTTAATACTAACACGAAGTTCACCTGCCACATGCCTTCACTCTAAAACCGGACTATAGGTGAGCTGAGCTTCCTCCCCTTCTATCCTACTACTATTATAAAGGCGAAAGTTTGTAAGTATGGATGTATGGATGTTTGTTACTCTTTCACGTAAAAACTACTGAATGGATTTGAATGAAACTTTACCACAATATAGCTTATACATCAGAATAACACATAGGCTACAATTTTTGACACTAGACTAGACGGGACGAACCTGAAGTCCACGCGAACGAAGTCGCGGGCAAAAGCTATTATGTAATATATTTAACCCTGACCGACAAGGGGGCCCTCGAGAGTAGGGTTCGCACCTCGGCTTGGGCTGTCAGGTGTGTTAACACGATTATAAACCAGAGGGACAGAAGGTTTCTGCGAGTGAGCCCGGCTCGTGCCGGATGTATGTGCACGTGTTGGACCTCGCCCGCGGGGCCGCTGTAACACTATTGAAAGTGCTAGGTGTGTGTAAGGCCACATGCCGCGCGGCAGCTTCCCGTGTGTGTTGGACCCCGCCGGCGGGGCCGCTGTAACACTATCGAGATTGCTAGGTGTGTGTGAAGCCGCATGCCGCGCGGCAGCTGCCTGTGTGTCGGTGTACGGGATGTGTCCGTAGAGGGGCGATCTGGTGTAAAAGTATAAGGTTACCTATAATGACAGTGGGCAGTAAGGTGGCCACGGCTGGACTCTTGTTCCCCTTGCTGATCCTCGCGAACCAGTGGAACAGTAGGCCGTCTGAGGCCATCGCGTAGAGGAGCCGCGGCAAAGGGAACATGGCGCCGAACAAACTGTAAGTATGAAAAAATTGAATAAAATAGGAGGGAATTCATCTCAATCATTCGGAATAGAAAATTTCTTATTTAGTTGGAATGAAACAACTGTTAACGGATTTAACTCGCGTATTTTTATTTTATTTTATTAGCTGACGTTTCGGATTCTTTACAGTTTCCATAATCGTAGCACGACTGAGCTGACAATAGTCTAACGCTAATAAAATAAAATAAAAATACGCGAGTTAAATCCGTTAACAGTTGTTTCATTCCAATGTGTAATAACCGCGAAGGCATCAGAAATTATTTTCTTAAGTATTTAGTTTTTTTCAACAATAACATGAGAATGTGCAGCAATTAAACAGCATACAATAAATGTCTTTTACGCTCAAATTATGTATACAACCATACAAACACACACACACGCTATCTATCGGTTATTTTCTTACCTGGCAGATATGCCAAAGATGGCGCCGATGGATACGATCCACCGCGCCCAGTCCCAGCCCACGTAGGTAAAGGCAGATGCCACTGACGCGACCACATCCTGGAAATAAGTTAGTTTAGGTATCATTGTGATATTTAAATATATTTATGACTAGCGGCCCGCCCCGGTTTCGCACGGATCCCTAATTATTTTTCAAAATATTCTATAGCCTATGTTACTCAGTGAAAGAATTTTTCAAATCGATCCACCCGTTTTGGAGCCTATTCAATCCAAACAAACAAACAAACCTGTCCTTTTTATTAGTATAGATTGGATTTACCGACTTTGGTCTGACGCTTCAGAACCTAAATTCTTCTACTGACGTGAAAACTTATCGGTTTTTTTTTCACAGCAACAGATTTTAAACTTTCAGGTTAAAAGACTTGGCTATTCAAGGTTCAAAAGTGTACCTCTATATATTTTACATTTGAAGTACTTACATCATTCACATATATTGTTATATATATAGCTTTTTTTAACTTTCAACTTCCCATACGAGGCTCGCCTGCTAGTTTCAAATCTGTTGCTCTAAAAGAACCGTTAAAGGTTAGGGGATTCGAACTGAATACTGAAGTGCAGTTGGCCAGCTAATGGGCCTAAACTGCAAAACCGGACGGGTGGCGAGCCTTCAGAGAGGCTTTCAAGCCTGTGCAGGATCAGAGGCTCCCAGGTTCTCTTTTTTAATGAATACGTTTAGTGTTCCGTATATGTATAATACATTTATTAAATAGTAATCGAATTTATACTATTGCGTTGCGTACCGCGGTAGTTAGCGAGTGCTTTCGAAAGTAGAAGTAACTAGCTTCTTAAAGTTTTGTGGAGGGGGCGTGTCTTGTCACTCGTCGCTAGATGGCGTTAGTAGTAGCGTTAACAAAGCCTTTGAAAGGGCAAATGTATTTCAGGTTCTCACCTGAAGGTAGTAAGGCACCATCATAGTGACGACAATGGCCACGCCACTGTATGCGAGGAAGACTATCAGCAGCACCAGGAGAATCGCGTGCGGGATCGACCGCCGAGGCTCCCGTACCTGGTAAGGTTACATAAACAAATTAAACAACACATAATGACAAATGTAGGGTTACATATTAACAAATTAAACAACACAAATGATACAATGATATAATAATACTTCAGGTTTTACTCGTCGATGGGGAGAAATCTTTACTTTTTGAATGGGTCAAGTTATACCCATTCACAACATCTGCCGCAGTCTCCAGTAAAACACTCAAACTCAAATAATCATTTATTCAGGCTAGGCTCTTACAGGCACTTGTGAATGTCAACGTTAAAATTAATATTCTTTTTCGATTCAGCAAAAAAAAAACCTCTTGAGAAGAATCGAGAATAAACTCAATGAGGTATAATTTTTTCAATACTTATAATAATATTACAATTTCACTTAAGTATAAATTACTAGCTTCTGCCCGCAACTTCGTCCGCGTGGAACTCCTCCTTTTTTGCAGTCGGTTAAAAAGTAGCCTATGTCCTTTCTCAGGCTCCAGACTTTCTTTGTACCAAATTTCATTTAAATCGGTCCAGTAGTTTTAGCGCGTTCAAAGCAAACAAACAAACAAACAAACTACATACAGCTTTATATATTAGTAAGGATGTACATATCACAATATGTATGTAATCTAATTACATTTAAAAAAAATATAGGAAAAAAAAATAACAATAGGTACTGGAGATGTATAAGGTCTCCAGATGTCAAAAGACTAAATTAAATTTACTGGAAATGTAAAGGTTTCCAGGAGTCAAATATAAAATAAAATTACAGGAGAAAAAAAGAAAAAATACACAAAGTAAAAAAGACTGTCTTAGCTATGGTACTCTTCCCTGAACTAAAACTGACCTAAACTTTTGAGTTTTATTTTTATCTATTTCCCTTTATTAGGAGAAACTAACAGCATATTATATATATACGACTATTTTCTCAAGTAAAATTCGTATCTCCTCAAGTCCCAACTGACCTCTTCACTAGTGGCACTGATGGCGTCGAAACCCACGAACCCATAGAAGCAGACGGCAGCGCCACGCAGCGTGCCCCACACGCCGTACGGGAAGAAACCCCCCACCCCGTAGTCAGGGGGCACTGAACTCTCCGGGATGCTCCAGTTGCTAGCATCCGCTGAAATGATTTTTAAGCAGAATGGATTAAAAAGACAAGCTGGAGGTTGCAGATTCAAATCCTGCTAGAGGCAGATACTGTGTTGGAAAAAATTTCAAACGCCCTCTGCAAAAGTGCAAAAGTTACGTAGATGACATCCTTTATGTATGTTTGTTAGTCAACAAATATGTGCTCATAGTAAAATCTTTTAAGTTTGGGATTATATTCGTTTATGGCTTCCACAATGAGTCGTCAACCCGGTTGGTCCTTGGGATTATATCAATAGATATGAATAGGTCAAAGTAACAAACAAATGTCTTGAACTTAATCAAAGAGTATTGAACGTTCTGAATCCATTCAGTGCTAAGGCCTAAAGCTAAATACCTACCGGGTCCTGCTATCAAAATTTGCCCCCTACCATAATATGTCAAAAAAAGTTCATTCAAAATAATAATATAAAAGTTCATTTGACGAGTTACATAGCAAATAATAATTAACGACACGTTGTCGTGATCAGGACCAGGAGGACGTTTCGAAGTCATGACATGTGTCGTGATCAGCACCGAATGGGATAATAATTAGACTCCTACGTCAAAAAAATAAAAAAATCTTACAATCTAATAAATTTTGTAAAACATCTCACCTGTGAAGGAGCCAGCCGCAATAATAAAGAGGATAATGATCATATTGAGGATAGCAAATACGTTGTTTACAGTCGAAGACTCACGCGCACCCACCGCTAGCAATACTGAAACAAATAGCGGTCAGTTAAGGAAACAAACGGTAGGTATTGTGAAACTTCAGTTTTAAAAACAAATCAATGATTTATAAATTCGCACGAGGCTTAGAATCGATCCTATAAACTTTAACTGGGTCTTCAACAACACCTAATTTTGACTTACATATTCGAAAGAACTAGACATACAAATGGTCAAGTTATGAAGTCGACATTGTCTGGATTCATGAGAGTAGACATACACATGAAAATGGCTGCGTTTTGAAAAGCACGCTTTTCCAAATTCATCAACATCTGTAACTTTTATAAAGTCTCCATCCCATTATGGCATACACTATAACCTTAATCCACTCTTAATCTCTATGTAAAACGTAATGCAATAAATGTCCCAATAAGGACATCACCGCTCAAAGGCTCTCTCTTCTAGAAGTTCCCTATAGGTTTTGATTCCCTTGCGAGTGTCGAAAATTACCTTAGATATGTTCTAAGTTTGTCTACGCCTCCCCTTAACAAAATCATAGCTACACCCTTGTCACCGCTATTACCATATCAGTTAATTCTATAATTACGTGAACAAACCTCCAACCACAATGATAATGACAAAAGCGAAGATGTCAAAGTATGGCGACATGAAATCCACGTCGACCGGAGCCACTTCCCGAAACCACTCCGACAAGGCCCTCCCTGCCATGGAGTCCACATACATGCTGAGACCCCGCGCTACGCTGGCCGCACCTGGAAAATTAAGAGTTTTAAAAATTAACTTAATAAAATGAGTAGTCAAATTAGTATCTCGTATAGACGCTGTAATTAGTTCCACATCAGAAAACGGTCAAATAAACGTGGAGCAAATATTCAACGTACAACGTACGCAAATCACTGTACTGAAAATCAGCGACGCATAATGAATAAAACTCCTTGACAATCTGCTGAGGGACCTATTTGTCCACATAACTTTTAATGAGGGCCACCGCGTGTCAGAAATCCGCTAGATGCGCTAGTGTAGAATGAGGTCTAGCTGTCATGTACCACCAATCACAGGCCAGTAGCTTGCCTCTCATTGGTGGTACATGACAGCTAGACCTCATTCACGGCCTGTTGGTCTAGTGGTCAGAGGCCCTGATTACGAAACCGGAGGTTGCGGGTTCGAATCCCGCTAGGGGCAGATGTCAATGTGATGAGCACTGGCATCTGTACCTGAGTCTTGGATGTCTTATATGTATTTATGTATATTTATCCGTTGTCTAGTACCCATAACACAAGCTTTGCTTAAAATGGGACTAGATAATTGGTGTGAATTGTCCAAAGATAATTAATTAATTAATTAATTAAATTAATTCTACACTAGCGCATCTAGCGGATTTCTGACACGCGGTGGCCCTCATTAAGTAAGTACAATCTTTTTTTGAATATATGTGTATGTAAATATGTGGCAAGGATCTCGAGGTCTTGGATACAGAACTAACCGAACATGGCTTCCAATATCATGTTCCAGCCAATGATGAAGGCTGCGAACTCTCCGACGGTGACGTAGGTGTAGATGTAGGCGGAGCCGGCGCGCGGCACTCGCGACCCGAACTCCGCGTAACATAGCGCTGAAACAAGAATATAATATACTAGCTTTTGCCCGCGACTTCGTTCGCGTGGACTTCAGGTTCGTCCCGTCTAGGTTTTTTTACGACCTCACATTAGAAACCTCAAAAATTGTAGCCTATGTGTTATTCTGATGTATAAGCTATATTGTGGTAAAGTTTCATTCAAATCCATTCAGTAGTTTTTACGTGAAAGAGTAACAAACATCCATACGTCCATACTTACAAACTTTCGCCTTTATAATAGTAGTAGGATACGATTATATGCGGGGTTGGAAAGGAAACAGCTAATTTAAGAGAATTTATGTATTTCCAAATTAAACAATGTGACGCGGATTTAACTCGCGTATTTTATTTTATATGATGACCTTTGAAAACACGACTGAGCTGACAATAGTGTAACGCTAAAGTTAATCTATATCTATACTAATCTATACTATCTATACTAATCTATACTAATATTATAAAGAGGAAAGATTTGTATTTTTGTATTTTTGTATGTTTGTAATGAATAGGCTCCGAAACTACTGGACCGATTTCAAAAATTCTTTCACCTTTGGAAAGCTACATTATCCCCGAGTAACATAGGCTATATAATATCACGCTAGGTCTTATAGTTGCGGAGCAGTAACCGAAAATGTTTCAAAAACGGGGGAAAAGTATCGTTTCTGAGGCCTTAAAAAAATCTTAAGTCCCCCCGTGCGAAGCCGGGACGGGCCGCTAGTGTGTAATAACCGCGAAGGCATCAGAAATTATTATAATGTTAATTGATAACTTTAAATGCAACTATTCTGGCGATAGCTTTAATCCAAATTAACTTTCGATTTCAACCAGCAATTAACCAACAGAATACCTATCAAGTAGTATAATTTATACATTCTTGTATGTTGTGACTACATTTAACTTTTCTCATAACTCAACTGACATTTAAATGAGGGCAAACGTTAACGTTGAACGTTGGCACCAAAATGTATGTGATGAGACATCCGCGAACGACTGTCACGTACGTCAGAAACGTTCGCGGATGTCAAATACATTTTGGTCGTTTCGTTTAACGTTAACGTTGAACGTTGGCACCTTGTGTACGCTCCCGTACCTGCAAACAGCGAAGTGAGAGCAGCAATAAGAAAACTCAGAACAATAGACGGTCCGGCGATCTGTAGCGCCACGGCACCCACGAGCACGTACACGCCGACACCTAGCGTGCTGCCCACGCCCAGCGCAGTCAGGTCCCAGCGGTTTAGACATCTGGAATAGCAGTCGTAAGTGAGTGAATATTTATTAAGTAACTAGCTTCTGCCCGCGACTTCGTCCGCGTGGAACTCCTCCTTTTTTGCAGTCGGTTAAAAAGTACCCTATGTCCTTTCTCAGGATCCAGACTTTCTTTGTACCAAATTTCATTTCAATCGGTCCAGTAGTTTTAGCGTGAAAGCGTAACAGACAGACAGACAGACAGAGTTACTTTCGCATTTATAATATTAGTAGGGATAGTAGGGACTAGCGACCCGCCCTGGCTTCACACGGGTACTATAAACCTTCCGCTTGAATCACTCTATCTATTAAAAGAACCGCATCAAAATCCGTTGCGTAGTTTTAAAGATTTAAGCGTACATAGGGATATAGGGACAGAAAAAGCGACTTTGTTTTATACTATGTGGTGAAGAGATCCAAGGGACACTTTAAAACGTCAATATTTACTAGTGCTTTTGAAATAATGGCACTGCGAGAAGAAACGCTTGGAGTAACTCGTGATTGTGCAAATTTACTTGTGATTGTGCAAAAAAAGAGATAATAGGAAAGCAACTACGTCTGAAGACCCATACTATTTTTTTATTTATTTAGTTTGTAAGATATTTAACCTAATTATGTATTTTGAAAAAATTATGCCTCATTGAGTTTTTAGCTGTTTCTTCTTAAGTGAGGTTTTTTCGGAAACGGTGGTATTTTCTAACTTTCATAAAAGCTTGTTAAAGACTTATCTGAATAAATATATTAAAATGAAGCAACTACGAGTTTAACTCGCGTATTTTATTCGAAAACCATACCAACCCATAGTCGTAGCACAACCGAGCTGACGATAGTCTAACTTTAGCGATAGACCTTATAGTTGTTTCATTCCAATGGTTATTTGGTTTAGATGAGCTTAGGTCATTAATTTACGGCCCTAGAACTACCTTCTCAAGTTCCCAGTCTCCAACTGCTCCGGCTGGAATACTTTCTTCCGCTGCAGCACCTTGCGGAAGCCTCTCAGCTTACCACCAGCCATTGATCAGCCCAGCGCCCTACCAAGCATCGGGCCTGGTTACCACACCATCTGTAACATTACATAATAAGTATTAATGACTAGTCGTGCTAAAAGTGTATCATGTACTTAGGTATCATTATTGGAACCAAGTTTGGTACTTCATATCTCAATCATTATTGGTACAAGGTACCTAACTTTGTTCCATCTCAATCGGGAACAGAACAGCTATTGAAAATGATAGGTTGGTTGTTTAGTGAACAAAAGCATCATTTTAAACAAAATATTTCCCAAGGTATTTAGTAGTTCTTGGCGTAGTAGGCCGAAAGTCGTGTCGATATATACATTCCTTAATATTTATTTATTTATTGAATGAAGCAATATTGCTATAACTTTTTTCTGATTTAAGTATTTACGACAGCTTATTGCTTACTTGCAAAATAAATTTATCTTTCTGTTTAAAAACACAGGTTAATATTTAGGTACAGTACTCGTTACATTTCATAAATGCTGTTCCAGTGGATACATAAGGTTTTCAAATGACAATGTATTAGAAAAGATTTGTTTGTAAATAATCTCGAAACCTTCTGTACATATTCTATCAAATCAGATGATAGTGACATTGGAGAATGTTACTATCGTAATGTTGTCAAAAATGTAAAAGGATTTTCACTTAGCAAACAGGTCCATTGTTTTTTTATTACAAGAAAACACAAACTACAGAGGATAGTAATGGGAGCTGTCGTGTCTTGCACTATGGGGTCTAGACAACGGATAAACATACATAAATACTCTTCAAACCGACATCTGCCCCTAGCAGGAATCGAATCCGCAACCTCTGGTTTCGTAATCAGGGGTTCTAACCAAAGCAAAAGGATTTTTGATTATTCACCTCCTAAGGGGGTATAAAAGAGGCGTATGCAGACGAAGTCGCGAGCATAAGCTTGTCCTTAATAATTGTCATTTTCAGGTGTTCTGTTTGTTTATACATTTTGAAATCTAATTGAAAAAAGTTAATACCATACCACGCTGCACAGTAAACTCACATGTAGTTATTTCACAATGCACACTAACTTTATCATATCGAATCTAACAGTAATCTCAATGGGCTGCCTCTTGTTATCAAACGGTTAAATCTTATCACAAAGTTAACCTTTTATTCTGCTAAGAACTCTTCAAATACTACCAAATAGATTCAACTAATGCTAGATTCGTTTTGCTGATAGTGTAAGATCCTCCTTATAAACCAGACGTTTACAAAACTGGAGACAGGTGATAATTTCTGATGCCTTCGCGGTTATTACACATTCTCATCATGCTCAGTCGGCTACGAATATGATAACTGTAGTTTTCGAAATGTTAGCCAGTAAAATTTTCGAGTTAAATCCGTTATAATTGTTTCATTGAAGGCATCAGAAATTACTAAATGTTTGTTTTTATTTTGTATGTTGACGAGAACTATTCTAATTGCATAGTCTGCACGAAAATCCGGATATTACTGCACTTAAACAAGGCCTAAATACATTCTGTAGACAATCTAAAGATTTAATAATTTCCGATGCCTTCGCGGTTATTATACATTGGAATGAAACAATGAGGGCTACCGCGTGTCAGAAATCTGCTAGATGCGCTAGTGTAGAATGAGGTCTAGCTGTTATGTTCCACTAATGAGAGGCAAGCTACTGGCCTGTGATGAGATACAAGCTACTGGCCCGTGATGAGAGACAAGCTACTGGTCTGTGATTGGTGGAACATGACAGCTGGACCTCATTCTACACTAGCGCATCTAGCGGATTTCTGACACGCGGTAGCCCTCACTGAAACAAATGAAATATTGTTTCATTCCAATATAAAGATTGTCTTTTCAGAGATAGTGAAGACGCATCTACAAAAGATAAAATTAATCACACCAATGGAATGTACAGAGTTTTTGTAGATATCTGGCTAAACATTGTTCGTCGTATTCTTTTATTTAAGATGCGGATTTGTAAGACGGTAAATAGTTAGAAATACTACTTGCGAATACGGAAATAATACTTCAGGCTGGAGCCAGCAATGAAAACGAATTCAGAATAAGTAGGTATACAAAACCTCAAAATATACTAAATACTAGCTGTTTTTTTTTAGATTTATTACAAAATAGAGGTGAAGGGGGAAAATTTAAGGTTGGATTTTTTTTTAAATATAAAAAAAACTTTTAAGTTGACATCCCTTAACATTTAGGGATATGAAAAAAATGTTGACCAATTCTCAGAAACGCGCACAAAATTTCATAAAAATTGGTCCATCGGTTGCAAAAAATTTTGGCAACAAACTGCGACACAAGATTTTTATATAAGAAGATAATAAATAGGCACTAAGATATTCGTGCAAATTTTCATTTGTCATGGTATAAAAAAAATGAATTAGTTGATAGGTACTCATTAAGTTATCAAACACTGAGTCATTATAACAAAGGATAATAAAATATTATTAGATTTTCTTTACGGCATTGAAGAATCTTATTACTCAGAGATACAACACGATTTTGTCGCTCTTTCACTCATTGCAAAAGTATGACAGGAGACACATTTTCCCGCGACAAAAACCAGTCAACTTTTAAAGACAGAGCAAGCGCAGAAGCAAATAAAAACCTAAACAAAAACAATCTTACGTGCTAGCCCTAAAACCTTAAATTCGATAGATGACATGACCAAAGGATGTCTTTACCTAACATAGGTAGGTCTGTTGTAGGGGTAAAAGTATGTACACTTGACAGATAAGTTCTACGGCATTCTCTACTAGTGAACCAATGAACAAAACAGAAGAAAGGTGTAGTTGTGGACGGGGCTATAAATAGATTAAAAAATAATACATACTTACCAACACATATAGACATACTTAAATATATATGTGTAAATCAAAAGAACACAGATTTCCACACATAAAGCACGTCACATGGGAATGAAATTTTAAAATTGTAAAGACTGCAATAAAACTATAACGGATTTGAAACTTAAAACAGTTCCCATATTCGTAGCCTGAGCTAAGTCTAACACTAAACTTACTTTGTAATTAAACAACTTTAACGGATTTAACTCGCGTATTTTATTTACAGAGAGCCTTTACAGATTCCATAATCGTAGCACGACTAAGCTGACAATAGTAAGATTATAGAATGTGTAAAGGCTCCGAAACGTCAGCCAATAAAAAAAAATACGCGAGTTAAATCCGTTAAAATTCTTTCATTCCAATGTATAATAACAGCGAAGGCATCAGAAATTACTAAACTTACTTATCAAAATTCCGGTGTTAATTTTTCACACATCCCAAGATATAGTAAGTCGGCACTGACATCTCCGGCGCAGGCGCAGCGCCAACTGCTCTGATAACGAGCTGATAAGATAAAAATCGGAGATCGCTTCATATGTTAGGTAGGTTATTCTAACCCAGAAACAAATTGACAAGTTACCGCGTGATTAACTGAGATGATAATATGATTTGTACCAAGACAAGAGTAGAATAATTTAGACCCCCAGTGAGATTCGAACCCACGCCTAAATAAAACAACTTTAAAACACGTAGGTACCTAGATATTTTATTTTATTTGCTGACGTTACTAAAACTTCACAATTCCCTTACTCGTAGCCGACTGAACTATCTTATACAAAATTTTCCTTTGTTAATTGTTTCATTCCAATGTGTAATAACCGCGAATACAACACTCTTAATATTTTATACCAAAATCTAACGTTTTTCATTCATATACTTACTTATTCCATTTCATATAATAATAAAATAAAATCCTAGCTATTTTATATACGAGAAATATTATAATAATAATATATTTATTTAAATTAACCATGATGATAGGAACAATGATGCTTGATTTATTTTAGATTGGATAACTTCAAGATTTTTTTTACTCTGAAAACCTTTTTCCTATATATCTACGCTTTTTGCCAAGATAAAGTATTTATTAGATACCTAAATCATGAGCATGAAAGATATATATACCTACCTATAATATTATGTTAGTCGATTCTCAGACCTACTCGATATGCTCACAAAATTTCATAAAAATTGGTTCAGCCCAATCGGAGGACTTTGGTAACAAACACCGCGATGAGGATTTTATATACATATTAGAAGTAAATTAATTGCCAGTAAGATAAACATAGTACCTTCAGTGAATAAAGTTAGTTAATACCTAATCTATATCTATACTAATATTATAAAGAGGACAGATTTGTATTTTTGTATGTTTGTAATGAATAGGCTCCGAAACTACTGGACCGATTTCAAAAATTCTTTCACCTTTGGAAAGCTACATTATCCCCGAGTAACATAGGCTATATAATATCACGCTAGGTCTTATAGTTGCGGAGCAGTAACCGAAAATGTTTCAAAAACGGGGGAAAAGTATCGTTTCTGAGGCCTTAAAAAAATTTCAAGTCCCCCCGTGCGAAGCCGGGACGGGCCGCTAGTAATTATTATATAAAAGCAAACTTAGAAGAAAAATATTTTTACAAAGCGTTTCAAACGCTCGAAGACCTTATATTCTTTTCTTATCTATACATACCAAAATTCATCAACAATGGTTCAGCGATTAATAGCTGAAAACACACACCTACTGTAAATAGTACAATAATATTAGCAAAGATAACAAATACTTTGCATTTTTAGTCCCTCCTTCAAATGATTCAATCACACATTTCAATAATTAGTTTTTATCTTTGCACGACAGATACTTCACGCTGTAAACATGATACTAACTAATGCAAAGTACTTTATTTCGAGTGTTTTCAATGTTTCCTTCGAAATTAATATACTTACATTTAATAATCGGCTATGATTAAGTAACCTACAGAATTCCTGCTAAATTAATATATACATTTTAACATCGAATATGTACAGAATTTCGAGAATTCGACTAAAAGTGCGTCTCGTCAAAAAAGCAAGCCATTAGGTTTTTAAAAAAACACAATATAGTTTTGCAAATTCGAACCTTATGACACAGCGTGGGTAGGCCCTTTACAAGGTGTAACGGCCTGGTATAGACGTAGATCTAGAGCAGTTGAGTGACGCACAGTGAGTTTATAAGGTCGAACGGCCTGATCTAAACGCATATCTAGAGTAGTTGAGTGACGCAGAGTGAGTTTATAAGGTCTAACGGCCTGACATAGACGCAGAACTAGAACAGTTGAGTGATGCAAGGTGGGTTTGTAAGGTCTATATGCCTGATCAAGATACTGATCTGGAGTAGCTAAGTGACGCAGAGTAGGTTTATAAGGTCTAACGACCTGATTTAGAGTGGTTGGTGGCGCTTTGGATGGTTTAGATTCACAAATCAGCCCGGCAGATGGTGCTACTGTAAGTGGGCGCGTGCAGTGGGGGGTGCGTAGGTATGGCGGCAGGGTAGGCACTCCATACATTAGTGTCATTGTGCCTATATGGAATGCACGCCCTTGCTGTCTGTAAGTATTCTTAAAAAAACGCGGTGCGGAGTTTGCCGGGACAGCTTGTTTAGTAAATGATTAAGTAGCTATTATTTAAAATGATTATAACAAGGATACCACTAAGTATAATATTAATATTAATTTAGAAAATTTAGGACTAGAATCACTACTAATCACTACTAATATTATAAATGCGAACGTAACTCTGTCTGTCTGTCTGTTACGCTTTCACGCTTAAACTACTGGACCGATTTAAATGAAATTTGGTACAAAGAAAGACTGGAGCCTGAGAAAGAACATAGGATATTTTTTAACCTACTGCAAAAAGGAGGAGTTCCACGCGGACGAAGTCGCGGTCAGAAGCTAGTCTAAAATATATCTAAGTAGTTTCTTGAACTACCTACCAAAAAGGGAATAGTATCTTGTCTTTTATTAAACTGTAGTACCATAGTCAAAGTTGGATATGAAATACGGAGCGCATTATAAAATGAAAATGCTTTTTCGATTCTTACCGTAAACAATACAGTCCACAGATAGAGAACGTTTAACCACAAACAAAAACGAACCATAGACATGAACTAATTTTTACCACAAAAATAATACACTGGAAACAAAAGTTTCATTTTCATAACATATTATTATCTTTACATTGTTTTAGCAGTTCATTATAATGAAGCAACTTTGCGTATTCACTATGTGTTTGATACTGAGCTGTTATCAGTTATCAGGTGCTAGATTAGTATTTACCTATCATTCTATCTGACATTACGACATATCGATGATAGTAATGCCGTTTTAGATCTTATTGTAATGGTATATAGTCCAAAATGGGTTGCATTTTTCATCTCTGGTAGCTGATGGTAGGCTGACTTGTAAACATGCTGGTTTTGAAAATTATTCTTAGACGCAGGAGTTAGTATGATTTGGTTTTGCTTAATAGAAAAAAAATATAGCATTTTTGTTTTTTTTATTTGTAACCTACTATTTAAAATGTCAGCTTAGTCGTGCTACGAATATAGAAACTGTAAAGAATCCAAAACGTCGGTAAATAAAAAAAACACGAGTTAAATCCGTTAACTGTTGTTTCATTCCAATGTGTAATAACCGAAGGCATCAGAAATTATTAATTATTAAGTTTTGTGTATCATCTATACTAATATTATAAAGCTGAAGAGATTGTTTGTTTGTTTGTTTGAACGCGCTAATCTCCGGAACTACTGGTTCGAATTCAAAAAATATTTTTTTGTTGGATAGACCATTTATCGAGGAAGGCTTTAGGCTATATAACATCACGCTGCGATCAATAGGAGCGAAGAAACAGTGGAAAATGTGTAAAAAACGGGGAAAATATGAAGCCTTATGAAGAATTACTATTCCACGGGGACGAAGTCGCGGGCACAGCTAGTTTAGATATAAGTAGGTAGGTAAGCGTAAGTATAGTTACGCTAGTTTTTGGCAAAGACTTCCACAAGCTACAACATAGTCACGACTAACTTCTTAGATATTTTTAAAAAATATATAAAAATAACAGCTTCATTCTGTAAGTATAATAATCGTATGTTAAACAAGCGAAAAATTAAACAAGGAATTGTGTTGGTAATATTTTTCACACAACATCTAAAATAAATTAAGCGAGTAAAATCCGTTATAGTTGTTTCATTCCAATGTGGAATAACTGCATCAGAAATTAAAATAACCCACGGAATCGGCTCATTGGCAAGGTTTAAAATATCGCACCCCTAGATCTAAAGGGAGCTAACTCAAAAAAAGTAACTTTTTCGGGAGAGGCGAAATTGTTGTAAGGAATCGGATCCTTTTTTTTAGCGTGTGTTTAATTTAAATCTTCAGATTTTTGAGTTAGCTCCCTTTAGATCTAGGTGTGCGATATATTAATTTAAGATTGTTAGTTTTTAAATATATCGCACACCTAGATCTAAAGAGAGCTAACTCAAAAAGGTACTTTTTCAGGAGAGGCGAGAAACTGATTAATATGTCCATAATATGCACGCATGAGTTTTCTGTATAAATTTATACTTTTTATAATAAAGCTAGCAGGGTTATATTAGCTGAAATCAGTTTTAGTGTAGGTGGGTTTTGCTGGAATCCGATGGTGTGCATAACTCAAATCTTCCGGTTTTTGAGTTAGATCCCTTTAGATCTAGGTGTGCGATATGTAGGTAGGTACCTAAGTAATATAATATTGTACCTATCGGCGAACCTTTTTATTGTTTCTGATTTTTTATGATATTGGTTTGTTTCTGCTTTATTATGTGACTTTTAAAATATACTTTCAACGAGTATCAACTATTTTATTTAGTATCTAAATAGTGGTTGAAAGTAACCTAAAACTAGGTCACTGTGACTAGACCACTGTATTCTGAATTCTTATATACTTTTTACACATTTATACAATAAATAATTTCTAATTCTATGAATGTATGTTCTGCCTACCCTTTCATAGTACTTACATTTGGAGGTAACTACTTACCTACGTAGAATTTATAAAATACTAGCTTCTGCCCGCGACTTCGTCCGCGTGGAACTCCTCCTTTTTTGCAGTCGGTTAAAAAGTAGCCTATGTCCTTTCTCAGGCTCCAGACTATCTTTGTACCAAATTTCATTTAAAACGGTCCAGTAGTTTTAGCGTGAAAGCGTAACAGACAGACAGAGTTACTTTCGCATTTATAATATTAAGTAAGGAAGTAAGGATGATTGAGGAAATTCAAAATAATTAATAGTAAACGCAGTTATTGAAGTGATATCTACAAATGACTCATTTAAATCTTTATTATTTATCGTATTATCTTTTATTGCAATAATCTGATTAAATGCTTATCCAATTACTTCACAAAGCAAGGCACATACCTATTATGAATAACAATTTAAATCATTGATACATTTTTAAGTGTTGTATGACTTTAGGTCAGTGGCCTTATAAAAAAGGTGACAGTTAAATATCCTATGAAATCAAAGCTTTGTCATTAATCTTGATTTTTTTACGATGTATAAATCGAAATTCGATCGATATTTAAGGTTTAATACCATTAATATTTGTCACTAGCGGTCCCGGCAGACGTGAGACGTCATCCTGCCCGTTCGAAATTCAAATTAGGTAACTTTAGTTAGACAACGTTTGTATGGGAAAAGAAAAGGGCTGTTTTTAGGGTTTTCTCGGCAATTATTCGATTATTTCTCACCGTAAGAACCATCCTTGGACTTCATCACTTCAACGAACAACGAATTGGCCAAATTGGTCCAAGCGTTGTCGAGTTATGCGCTTACCAACACATTTTGCGATTCATTTTTATATATAAGAAAGATTAATTTAACATTACCTACGTATTTTCTTATCTTATAATCCGTTATTTTACAAATGTGTATCGACAAAATGATAATACATCTCAATTCTTGTTTTTCTGCTTTTCAATTAAAAGGTCATTATTTCTGAAAAAGAATAACATTACCTCTCTTATAATTATGGGTAGGTGAAAAACAATATTATCATTAAAAATAGTTAAAACTTTACTAGAGATAACTTTATTAAAAAAAACATATATAATATGAAAATTAATCTATATATAATAAGAGCATTTTGAGTGAGTAGAAATTAAATATAACTTCTCATTTTTAAATTATTTATAAGCTCCTACGTAAACACAATAGCAAAATAGTTACATTGTCTTTTGAACACCAAACTTTTTGTGTAGGCGTTGTAAATTACTAATTCACAGTTATTAATCTTAGATTATATTTATGTTAGAAATGGGTATGGTTTAAATAAATGTAAATCTTTTATGTGTACTTAGTTACGCGTATTATGCTCGGCTTGTGGCCTCACATTATGCATAATATATCCTTCCCTGCCCTGATTTGACAAAATTTATTGAAGAGATTACTTTAGCGTTAGACTATCGTCAACTCAGTCATGCTACGAATATGGGAACTGTAAATTTTTTAAAACGTCAGCAAATAAAACATACGCTAGTTAAATCCGTTATAGTTGTTTTATTCCAATGTGTAATAACCGCGAAGGCATCTGAAATTATTACTTACCTAAATCTTTTTTTTTCTCGAAATCCTGAGACTTGAAAACTTATTTTCGGGTATGTATGACACTTTAGTATCAGCACTATTATAAATAAGGGTTCCCTTTCATCCGGTGGAGCAGTAACGGCCCCAGGGCCAGCTGTAGAAGATCACTCAAGAAAAAAAAAACTATTATAAATCTCTTAGTTTATAAATATAATTATACATACCTACGTAATAATACTTACATAATAATATATATCGCACACCTACACGATATAAAGGGAGCTAACTCAAAAATCTGAATATTTGAGTTATGCACACCATCGAATTCCAGCAATTCCCACCTACCACTAAAGCAGATTTAAGCTAATATAACTCTGCTAGCTTCATTATAAAAAACATAAATCTATACATAAAACTCATGCGTGCATATGGACATATTAATCGGTTTTTCATCTCTCCTGAAAAAGTAACTTTTTTGAGTTAGCTCCCTTTAGATCTAGGTGTGCGATATGTATTAACCATAGTATTTCAGATTATTTTCAGTTGAACGATAAGGCTTTTATTAGCTTACGTAATAACTTATCGTGTATTTATTGATATTATTATTTTTACGTAAGTATTTTTATAGTGCAAAAATTTAGTCGCATATTTTCCATAAATCTTAAGTTTAATATAGAGAGGTTTCACATGGAGATACTATCCTATAACTAAATAAATGAAAAACTGTCTATGTAAAAGGTCTCCAGATGTCAAAAAATTAAATTAAAGAAAATACAAAAAACTTTTTTTTTATTAGATTACATTTTCATTTAATCCTTGCTCTTTGTTTATTCTCATGGCTCTCTGCAACTTCATTTGAGGTCGTTGAGGTCGATTAAACATAGTGTTGTAAGGTGAAGGCTGCGGTCTCTATGACATGCGCACGCGCCGCCGACGCACGCGACCGTCTCGATAATAGTATGAAATAGGCTTTTTGACAATGCGAAAAATAAAGTGTAAATTACTGTTAACAGTATAAATTAAATAATGATTGATTTATTTAAAAATCCTTAAATAAAAATTACATTTTTTAAACGTTTGTCACGTGACACAAAACGCTCCTGCTGGGCCGAGTTTTTCGTGACGTCACATGCCCGTAAACTTTGTTTACCTAGTTGTGTTGCGCCTAGTTGTCAAACAGGCATGTGACGTCACCGACCTCATTGCGGCGCCATATTGTCAAAGTAGCGTTTTGGCACACTATTTAAATATTGAATTTTTAATTCGATGTTTTTCAGCTAATACATACCAGATTTAAAAAAAACAACTTTTGCTGGGTTCCTTAGACTCTACTACATAATATAAAATGGATTTTAAAAACATGTCAAATACCCTATTATACGCACCACGGATATAAGACTATAAGAGACTAGCTGTCCGCCCCGGCTTCGCACGTATCATCTTTTTTTATAGCCTATGTCACTCGGGAATAGTGTAGCTTCCCAACAGTGAAAGAATTTTTCAAATCGTTTCAATCCAGTCGTTTTGAAGCCTATTCAATCCAAACAAACAAACCTTTTCTCTTTATAATATTAGTATAGATATACCTAGTAAATCGTATAGCACGTGCACTGTTACGTCTTCAATAGGCATGACATTTTTTTCTTTATAATTTCTAATGCCTTCGCGGTTATTATACATTGTAATAAATAACTATAGACCGATTTAAACCGTATTTTGTTTTATTGGTTGATGTTTCATAAACTTTACAGTTACCATATTCGTAGCAGGACTGAGCTGACTATAGATTATGCAAAGGACCTCATTTTCTAAATATTTAAATTTAAGTAGGTACCTATACCCTGTTTCAAAATATAGGTACCTTATATTTATGTTTCATTCTACAAATAAATTAATCATTTCACAATACAAATAAAACAAATACTTTAGAATTACTAATTACTTTGTCCATCATGTCATTGTAGATTAAAAATGAAAAAATCCCTACTATATTAATAAGTAACTCTGTCTGTCTGTGTGTCTGTCTGTTACGCTTTCACGCTAAAACTACTGGACCGATTTTAATGGAATTTGGTACAAAGAAATTCTGGAGCCTGAGAAAGGACATAGGCTACTTTTTAACCGACTGTAAAATAGGAGGAATTCCACGCGGACGAAGTCGCGGGCAGAAACTAGTACCTACGTTTATATATGAGAAAAGAAAAAATGCGTGTCCAAAAAATATTGGACACGTATTTTTCTCATTTTAACAATAAATTACTATAACGTGACGTCACGTGCCCTTACTCCCGAACTTTAGAAGCACTTATCTTTGTTAGAGAAAATAAAAGACACGTGTCAATTTTTTTTTAATAATCTAACTAACATCCTAAATAGATTTTTCGAGTTTTTATTCAGTCGTAATCCCTGTTATTCCATTCCTACAGGACTTTAACAAGTCGTCATCTGTTGTGCTTATAACACTGACATCTGCCCTCAGCAGGATTCGAACCCGCAACCTCCGGTATCGGAGTCAGGGGCTCTGACCACGCCATCAAATGAATGTAGGGTAAACCCCTAAACACTAAAAATCCCAAACCGCAAGAAATAAGTCATAAAGTAGTTCTTATTATTATTGCAATAAAGTCGTTTTGATGACTGAACAAACCAAGGTTGTTGAATCATTTTGGAATGAAACAACTATTAACAGATTGAACTCGCGTATTTTTATTTTATTTTATTTGCTGACGTTTCGGATTTACAGTTTCCATAATCGTAACACGACTGAGCTGACAATAGTCTAACGCTATAAGTTAATAGTTGTTTCATTCCAATGTGTAATAACCGCGAAGGCATCAGAAATTATTTTATTGAATCATTTTTTTACATTTTCTTTGCGTCATCATGACGTTTAAACATTAGGTGTACATACATTTTATCCTCTTACGAAATAAAACACTCACCTTCGTAATAAAACAAAACTTGATGGTTTTCCTTACATTTTTATTTTCCTTTATTATCAAGGTAGGTACTTGTTATAAGGAAAAATAAGCACTATAGACATATTCTTGTTTTGTTGGGTTAAAATTTAATACGGCCGGCGAAGCCTTTTTGTTTTTTTTTATAACATGTTTTTGGTTTTATATAAGTTTGTTTTTACCTTATTTGCCATTAAACTTTGAGAGGATCAAAACTGATACCTAACTAAATTTAATATGTCCATATGCACGCAGGAGTTTTCTGTATAGATTTTAGCTTTTTATAATAGGTAAGTTAGAAGTTATATTCAATTTGTTTTAATGGTGGGTAGGTTTTGCTGTAAGGAATTCGACTGTGTGCATAACTCAAACCTTCAGGTTTTCGAGTTAGCTGCCTTTAGATCTATGTGTGCTATATGTACCTAGTGGGTGGATCTTGGAGGGTTTGAGACGCCGTCATTGTCCTCTACATCTATATGTCGGAGATATCAGAATTTTAGCTTTAAATATTCGTACAAATCAGTATTTTTCAAATAGTTAGATCAGGCGATAATATCACGCCACCCAATGGCATGATATCTCCCAGAACGTCACTAATTGTTTGTCGGGCTTGTTTGTCCTATAAAACGGCTCACTTCACTGTCGACGACTAGTGCTCTGAACTGTCTTTTATCAGAAACGTCAAGCGGATAGCTTGGACAAAAGTCGGCATGAGGCTGGCAACTCTGTGGACAGGTTGGTAGGCCTGACTGTCAGATTAGCCAACCGTTGTTTGTTCGGGCGCGAGGTATCGTTTAGGGCGGCCACATACATTCGGAATTCCGTTTCGAAATTCCGATTCGAAAAAACCGTTTCGGGATTCCGAACGCATTAAATCCATACAAATCTATGAATCTGTCACACACTTCAGTTTTTTTTCGATCGAAATTTAGATCAAAATTTCGAACGGAAAAAAACTTTTTTCGAATCGGAATTTCGAAACGGAATTCCGAATGTATGTGGCCGCCCTTATACGCACTGACATTCTCAATCAAGAAACCGTGGCGTGCGGACGTGATTCTAGCCCTGTGCTGAATTTGCCGCGTTTCCTGACATACCTGTTGATTGAAATTAAGGAATCTCCGACATATATTTAAGAACAGAGTCAATAAGTAACAAAAATTTGAGTGATATTATCCCCCGGTATTGTTTCAAATACTATTTTAATCGATACTTAATAATATTATTTGCAAACATTACAGTTATTATAGATGTCTCAAACGCTCGAAGATCCACCCTAGTACTTGTGTAGTGGACTAACGTGCATTTTTTTTTCACACTTACTTCGGTTAAAAGACAACAAACGTCGTTGACTGTACTCATAATTACTGAATGTGCTATTAAAACGTGGTTAGTGTTCCAATAGGTAGTTATTAATAAAGGAACTGACGTCATTGTTCGAGTATATTTGACGTATGTTAGTCTAGTGGTCAGAGCCCCTGACTACGAAACCAGAGGTGGCGGGTTCGAATCCTCCTAGGGGCAGATGTTAATGTTACACACGCAAGTAAGCACTAGGATCAAAGTTTTGGATGCTAATTCATATAAGTAGGTAGGTAATAGGTATGTTACATTTCGTTTCGTTTTCGTTCTAAGTACTTACCTAATCTTTTCTCCTCCGCAAAAAACTGGCTCTTTCATGCCACTTTCCCCCTATGTTACTTTAGATGTAGGTACCTAACTACTCAAGTTAAATCTTTTTATTTTATTTTAATATTTAACCTTGCCAGGATGGACTGTATAAAATATACATTTTATGATATAATATTTTAATATACTCTGTATTGGTTTGACCTCTTATAAACTGCGACCGAGAAAATCGATTACCTCAATTTTTCAAGGTTTTAATGGATTGATTATGTATAATGCATAATATAATCATAATAAAGTAGAATAAGAACTTAGATAGTAATTCCTACTAATATTATAAATGCGAAAGTAACTCTGACTGTCTGTCTGTTACGCTTTCACGCTAAACTACTGGACCGATTTAAATGAAAATTGGTACAAAGAAAGTCTAAGGCCTGAGAAAGGACATAGGTTCCTTTTTAACCGACTGCAAAAAAGGAGGAGTTTCACGCGGACGAAGTCGCGGGCAGAAGCTAGTGCAATATATAATATTAATTATTTTTAAAATTTTGTCGACAAAATATCGATTCGATTTAATCATAGGCTGTAAACAGGACTGTTAACAACCCTACACGTTCATTATAATGTCTGATACCTTCGCAGTTATTACACACTAGCTTCTGCCCGCGACTTCGTCCTCGTGGAACACCTCCTTTTTTGCAGTCGGTTAAAAAGTAGCCTATGTCCATTCTCAGGCTCCAGACTTTCTTTGTACCAAATTTCATTTAAATTGGTCCTGTAGTTTTAGCGTGAAAGCGTAACAGACAGACAGACAGACAGACAGACAGAGTTACTTTCGCATTTATAATATAAGTAGGAAAAGTAGGAAATATAAGTAGGAAAATAAGTAGGATAATATAAGTAGGGATTGGAATGAAACATCTATGAACAGATTAAACTCTCAAATTTTATTTTATTGGCTGAAATTTCGAAAACTTTACCCATATTCGATACACGACTGACGATAGTCTAACACTAAAGTTACTTAGTTAGTTAAGTACAGACTTTAGCGTTAATTGCTGACATTTTAGATTCGTTACAGTTACCTACATGGTCATTTGTCATTAGCTATTAACTCACAGCTGAGGTGTAACAGTACGTCATTCAAGTGGTACTAAGCGAAAGTAGCGAATCAGTCGGTAGTCTGCATCAATCGTGCGCGCGCGCATTACGATACACAGTGCGCTTGTCAGTTGCGCAGACGACGGTCGGAACGAAATGCGCGCGAGTTGCTATTGGTGCATTAAATTCTGTGTGTGATATTTGAGTATTGGAATTTTTAGTTTGGATATTTTTAAGGTAAGTGTGATTATTTAGGTTGGATTATTTATTTCTCAGACTTCATACAATAGATAGATAGATTTATTTCTTATTATTACACACTCATAGTGAGATCAAAATTGTACATTATAAGAAAAAAAAAACGAACTCACAGCAAATAAGATTAAAACCATTTAATTTTACAAATGTCGTTATGATAATTTTTCTCTTTAGTCGTCAATATAATTACATATTGGAGGGCATCAGAAATTATTAATATAATTTAATTTTTATGTCAAATTACATGCACTTATATTGATATCGTCAAAACAATAAAATTTAGCAATAAATAACAGCATTATAATTTCATTACAGTACGATTTTAACTTGCAATGTAGGTATGTAGGTAGTGTGAAATTTTGAAATTCAATTTTGAAGCAGATGTCTTTAACCGATTGAGTTGAAATTTTGTATACATGTTCTGTTAGGATTACAATGCATCGTATGTGACGTTAAATTAAAATGGCTACAAGGGGAGATGAAAAAACAGATGTCTACAAATATGGGTATTGAGTGGGGTATCAAATGAAAGAAAATCACTTACACATTGTAAAATTTAATGTAATTGTATAGTGAAAATCGGTTAAGTCGTTCTAAAATCTCCATAAAGGCTTGTCCTCAAAAATGTTTTTAAATTATTAAGGTAAATTAGAGGTAGTTTTTTTTGCGATTGTTGCTTTATGTTAGAATTTTTCAACGATGTTAAAAAATAAATAGAAATTTTTACTATTACCATTTTAAATTAGGTACCTACCTATTTGGTGATTTTGTTTATCGATGTGGTGCAAAGTAGATTTGTCAATAAGTGATAATTATGTATAGGTCATTAGTTATTGACGGTATATAACACATGGCATCTATTTGACATCGTTTTTTTTAGGTAATTCATAATGCTTGATTGCATTAATTTATAAATGTGGATTGGTATCATATTGAAGGTAGTTAGGAAATATTTGTGTATATTACTAGTATTGGTAACAATTGGAATGAAACAACTATAGACGAATTTAACTCGCGTATTTTATTTTATTGGCTGACGTTTCATTTGATAGTTGTTTTATTCCAATTTATAATAACCGCAAAGGCATCAGAAATTATTATTGGTATTAAAATAAAATAAAAATACGCGAGTTAAATCCGTTAATAGTTGTTTCATTCCAATGTGTAATAACCGCGAAGGCATCAGAAATTATTAAAATTATTGGTAACAATTTTAAAACTACAATTAAAATATCTTGCAATATTTTACGACATAACTGTTTCGAATAAAACACGATAAAAAAATTGATCGAATGAAAGAATGCATTTCCTTTTAAATTATATAATACCTTTATGTGTTTTTTTTAAGTAACTATAATTAAAACAATAACGACATTGACATTGAGTGGTCTGATACCCGGATTACGAAGCTGGTGTTTAAAGAAGTATAAATAATAATATATTGGTACTATATTTTTGTTTATCCGTTATAAATAGTTAGTTTGTCAATCTGTTGGTCTAGTGGCCAGAGCACCTGACTAAGTAGCCGTAGGTTGCAGATTCGAATCCTGTTGGGTGTCAGTGTCATGAACACGAACATCTGTATTTACATGAGTCTTGAATGTTTTATATATATAAGTAAGTTTTTATCAAATTTATGTATGTTAATCTGTCCCATAATAGAAACTTTGATTAGTTTGGGATTAGATCAGTCGCCTACGTATATGGTAACTGTAAAGTTTTTGAAACGTCATCAAATAAAATAAAATACGTTCATTAAAATGTTTATTTTATTTTGTTTCAATAGTATAATCTTGGCTTGGCTTTGCAATTCAATTAAAATTAATTACCAACATTAATTATTCGTATAAGATAGGTACCTATCGATTAACATCAATAAACAATGTAGGAAAATTATATTTCCCATACGTAGCCCTTAGGGAAACCCTATTAAAAACCAGTTTTCTAAGGTTTTCTCTCAACCGGATGTGTAGAAGGAAATGAACCTACACACACACACGCGCACAATCAAACAAACACGCGTTGATTTTTAAACAAGGTGAAAACAACGACTATTTGATACATAGCATACCTATATAGGTAGTCCTACGCGTATATACGAGTAGGTAGGACTATACATAATGTACCTTTGTAGAACCTCAAAAGGGCAACAAAAACGATTAAAATCAGCACCTTGACATTAGCAAGGGCATGCATTCCATATAGGCACAGTGTCACTAATGTATAGACTGCCTACCCTGGCGCCATACTAACGCTCACCCCACTGCATCCGTCTGGACATTAGCAAATAAATTCAAATTATTTGCTAATGACCAGGCAATTATTCAAATTGTTCACACAGTCCATGTAGGTATGTGTATAATAAACAATTTAAACTTAACTTACCTATAGATATAACTGGCATTTGCCCGCGATTACGTCCGTGTGGATTTTCATACAACATTTCATCCCCTCTTTTGACCCCTTACAACCCTTTATTTGCAATTAAAAGTAGCCTAAGTAGCAACACCACGTTTTGAAGGTCACTGGGTACCGCTGGAAGAAAATAAAAAGAAAGATAGATAATACGTTTATTTCATTACAACACAAAACAATTGATGTAGGTACAGCTTTCCAGACAAAAATAAACAAATTGCTGATAATTAAATGGAATCTTACGTGACAAATACAACATTATGTTGCAACGAAAAAGGGTATCCCCGCAGCATTTGTTCGAAGTAGGATTCGGGTACAAATTACTTACTAAAATCAAGTAAGTATTCAATTGATTATATTAGCGGTTCGCCCCGGCTTACACCGATTCCTATTTTTTTTCCAAAATAAATTTTAGCCTATGTTACTCTTGGATAATGCAGCTTTCGAATGGTGAAAGATTTTTTAAAATCGGTCCAGTAGTTTTTGAGCCTATTAATTACAACCAAACAAACAAAGTTTCCCTCTTTATAATATTAGTATACAAAATTTAGGTATATCTAGTACAAGTTAAGTTACCAGTTGCGTGTTTAAGATGGTGCATTTGTATTTTAATTGTTTACCTTCATCACGCAATGTCTGTATTAAAAACAAACACAAAATACATTTTTTTTTAATTTTAATTTATACAAACCTTGTCCTGACAATTACAAACACAAAAAAAGTATTTACCTAATTATGTATTTTGAAAAAAAAATGCCACAGTGAGTTTCTAGCAATGGTGGTGCCTATCTTCAGAATACATTTTTGGATATGATTTTTTTCATTATACAGTCCAAATAAAACTGCAAAGTGCAATTATATACATTATATATTATTATATAAAAGTAATAAGTGCATAATTGTATAAAATTAAAAATCTGAAAAATATTATCATAGCAACTATGACTCATATTACCCGCGTCGTAGTATCGACATATACATTTCTGGCAATTAAAACCATAAATTAACCATATCGAATGCTTTCTTTGAACATCTGTTTACATATACTATACATAGTAGGCAAAAATAATTTCGAGGTGACATTATTTTATTCGTATAGGAATAATTATTACCGCTATTTGTACCTAATTCTTATTAACTCTTAAATATGTGAAAAATAAATAGAATATTGTAGAAATTAAATTGGTAGTAAATAAGTTATTATCTAAAACCTTGTAAAATAAAGAATTTCTGACTTCGAGGTTATTGCTCATTAGATTTTTTTAGAAGTGCTCTTGGGTTCTATTTTCTTAATAAAGATTTTCAGTCTAAACAATACCTAGATACCTAGTTCCAGGCGCGTGCAGTGGGGGGAGCGTAAGTATGGCGGCAGGGTAGGCACTCCATACATTAGTGACATTGTGCCTGTATGGAATGCACGCCCTTGCCTAATTCAGAACATTAGCCAAAGGCATATTTATATTAAAACTTTTACCAACGTTAGGTATATAAGAACTTTAGCGATAGACTATCGTCAGCTCACAAAAATACAGTTAAATCCGTTATAGTTAATAATTTCTGATGCCTTCGCGGTTATTACACATTGGAATGAAACAACTATTAACGGATTTAACTCGCGTATTTTTATTTTATTTTATTAGCTAATGACAAATGACCAGGTAAGAAACTGTAAAGAATACGAAACGTTAGCAAATAAAGTACTTAACTAACTAAGTAAGTTTAATGTTATACTATCGTCAGCTCAATCGTGATAGGATTATGGGAACTGTAAAGAATCCGAAACGTCAGCAAATAAAATAAAATAAAAATACGCGAGTTAAATCCGTTAATAGTTATTTCATTCCAATCCGTTATAGTTGTTTCATTCCAATATTAAGAATACGAATAAAAAGTTTAACAAAAGACCTTGCACAATTCAGATGTAGTTTGGACGACATTCTACGAGTTAAGTTTTTAAACACGGCAGTAGTTTGTAGAGAACTTCCGCCTCGAACAAAAACTAAACCGGTCGAGATTCATACACTTAGTTCTTTCGTAATCTAGGATTCTAGGACATATGGCTGTTTTGGATAGAAGTGGGTAATGCGTAGGTTTTATACAAGATGAACTAGTTTATAAAATACATTTATTTCTACTCGATCTATATTGGAATGAAAGAATTATAACGGAATAATTTCTGATGCCTTCACAGTTATTATACATTGGAATGAAACAACTTTAACTTTGGCTGACGTTTCGGAGCCTTTACAGATTCCATAATAGGCTATGTACGCTTAAATCCGTTATGTTTCATTCCAATTGTAAGCTATATTGTTGTAAGGGTTTTATTTTATTTGCTGACATCCCGAAAACTTTACAGTTCCCATAATCGTAGCAGGACTGACGATAGATCACATTATAGGTCGTGTGCTTGGGTTTTTTGAATAGAAATAGGTAGGTTTTACATGAAATGGGTAATACTTTCACTGATTAGCGGTGTGATTATCAACGAGCGAAAAAAAATATTTAGCGGGTTAGCAGCAAGTTTTAAAGGTTTTTTTACTACCGCATTAAGAAAGAAAAACAATATCAAAATTCATTAACCTACACATTATAATAATTTTACGCAGACAAAGCCGTATGTTAGCTAGTATATCATAACCGCAGGAGATTGTAAAATTATTATGTTTAAAAGATAATAAGTGCCACGAAGGCCAAAACTACGTACTGACACATATATACTAGGTAAGTACATATATAATAATATATATATTTTACACAGTATGTTATTCCCCGTTATGTTTATGTTTACAGTCACTTATAAAATAACTTGTAGTTAATGAGTTGAAACTAGAAAATTAATAATCCATTTTCATGTTTATTATAAAAGACATCCTTACTAATATTATAAATGCGATAGTAACTCTGTCTGTCTGTCTGTCTGTCTGTTATGCTTTCACGCTAAAACTACTGGACCGATTTAAATGAAATTTGGTACAAAAAAAGTCTGGAGACTAGGAAAGGACATAGGCTACTTTTTAACCGACTGCAAAAAAGGAGGAGTTTCACGCGGACGAAGTCGCGGGCAGAAGCTAGTCACTCATAATTGCATATTAGCTTTAAAATTAATTTTAATATTTTACCTTTTCAATAATTTAAGTATGTGGTAGGCACCTAAGTATTAACTTCTATACGTACTGCAATAAAAGTTTAGTTTGTAGGAAAATATTATAATTAATTTAGGTTGATACCCAAAATAGTATTACTTATTGAAAAAGTGTCAGAACTCGAAATGTGTCACCACATGAATTCAAATTGAACTGTGCAGACTTAGAGTTTTAAATGGAGTAGCAATAGTACTTATGTACATTACGCACCTCGGCCAGTAAAATAAAAAATGAGTCAGATCACATGTAATTGTCGTCCGTTGCGAAGCCGAGGTTGACAAAAATGTGATCTGAGGCTTTTTTATTTTACTGACCGAGGTCAGTACACTATTTTTCTGTTCGACGAAGCCAGAAAGCGGCAATTTCATTTAGCGCAGCGGCCAGAAAGTTGGCGCTTTATGGCCGGAGGACAGAAAATTAAATTTTGGCACAGCATAAGCAGCACGGATGATATTTATCTTACAGAAAAAATATTTAAAGACGTCACACTTTTCTAGTAAAGATACATATAAACTAAAACTATTATAATTTTAAATTATTATACATTGTTCAGCTGACCGGAAAACTTGTTACGTCAATAGAAAACCACGAATAGTTTTTACAACATTTTTCTTCTATTATCCCACATGTATTGAGTTATTCCATTGTTCTTAGTCAAACTAATCATTGTGATGAAGTACAATGATCGATACGGTACTTACATAACTAATTCTAATTATGACATCTTTGCTTATATCTTTTATTTTATACTAATATAATAAAGAGGAAAGGTTACTGCATAGACTTAGTTTTCATTTTCAATTTTTTAAATTTAATTTTTTGATTTGGTTTTGTATAATTTTTTAATTTTTAATTGCCACAATATTTTTTCATTGTAAACATAGAAGTGTCCTAAAAAAGCGACTTCCGACTGAGTTTCTTGCGGCGTTTCTTCTCAGTTGATGGTCTTTCCGAAGCGCTAGTAACGCCCCCTATTAGGTTTTAATTGTAATGTATAATAGTAAAATATTTTGCGTAAAGTGTAACATTAATATTTCATAATTTAGAAAAGGGTAGTTTTTCAAAATTTGTAATTTAAATATAAGGTAGTTTGCATAACTGTATAAATCACTTTAGCGTTAGACTATTGTCAGCTCAGTCGTGCTACGATTATGGAAACTGTAAAGAATCCGAAACGTCAGCTAATAAAATAAAATAAAAATACGCGAGTTAAATCCGTTAATAGTTGTTTCATTCCAATAAGGAAAGGTTTGTTTGTTTGGATTGAATAGGCTCCAAAACGACTGGATCGATCTGAAAAAATCTTTCACTGTTGGGAAGCTACACTATTCCCGAGTGACATAGGCTATAGAAAAAAATAGTACGGATCCGTGCAAAGCCGGGGCGAAGCGCTAGTCTGTAATATATATTATTATTAAGTACGTACTATCATTATTTATATCAAAGGTTTGAAGTTGAGTAGTTATGTTTCACTTACGTATTATTTAAATTCAAACGGAAGGTTAGAGGAAAATGTGGAAAATATTATAAATGTAGACCACGTTCTAGGCGTTTTAAATAATATTATGATTTCTTTGAGAACTGAATGAGTTTAATGAATGTTTATTTTAAAATTCTAATCACGTACTGAGTTTAGATTCAGTATTAATATTATCATAAGAAGCGGTTTATAGACTGGACAAGTTAAATGTTTACAAGACAAATTATATTGGTATCAAGGCAAGAGTAGAAAAATTGAGACCCCTAGTTAAATGTAGTTATCTCAAAATACTGCCAAAAAAGGCCATATATGGCATTAAGCCATATTTTTACACTAGCTTCTGCCCGCGACTTCGTCCGCGTGGAACTCCTCCTTTTTTGAAGTCGGTTAAAAAGTAGTCTATGTGTTATTCTGATGTATAAGCTATATTGTGGTAAAGTTTCATTCAAATCCATTCAGTAGTTTTTACGTGAAAGAGTAACAAACATCCATACATCCATACTTACAAACTTTCGCCTTTATAATAGTAGTAAGATTTACAGTTAATGCTGTGTAATCTACATATATATATATTACTAGCTGTCCGCCCCGGCTTCGCCCGGATCCCTTTTTTTATAGCTCATGTCACTCGGGAATAATGTAGCTTTCCAACAGTGAAAGAATTTTTCAATACGGTTCAGTCCTTTAGAAGCCTATTCAATCCAAACAAACAAACAAACCAAATTTTTATAATATTAGTATAGAAAAAAAAAATCGCTAATTTTGGTTTGAATATATTCATATATAGACATGTACGGTGAAGAAATAAAAAAAGAACAAATATGATCGCTGGGTCAGTTATCACTACATAGTATAAATTATGTACGTTTAAATCTTTAAAACTACGCAACGGATTTTGATACTGTTTTTTTAATAGATAGAGTGATGAGGAAGAGGAAAGTTTATAGCACCCGTGTGAAGCCGGGGCGGGTCGCTAGTTAAAGTATAAATAAATGAACGAACTAATGATGAGAGTTCCATTAAGACAAGTTCTAAAATGCAATCATTATGTCACACGCCTATTTATATTTGTCCCACTTTACATTAAAAATTACCTTTTCCGTCCTCCGGCCAGAAAGCGCCAACTTTGTGGCCGCTGCGCTAAATGAAATTTCCGCTTTCTGGCTTCGTCGAACAGAAAAATAGTATACTGACCTCGGCCAGTAAAATAAAAAGCCTCAGATTACATTTTTGTCAACCTCGGCTTCGCCTCGGACGACAATCACATGTGATCTAAGACATTTTTTATTTTACTGGCCTTGGTGCGTAATGTACTATAGAATCAGAATAAATTAAAGATTTTAAGGAAAATGAAGTTTTAGATTATCATAACTACTTTCTAGTCTTTGCGGAATGGTACTAGGTGAACCTAGTTCCAGAAGGTTCTAAGACAACATACGAGCGATAGAACTTGTGTCCATTGCAACACGGATTCAGTTAATGTGTTGAAACTTAGAAAATTCCTAGTTATTGCAATGAAGTAATTATAATTAATTTATTCGTACTACACCAACTTCTCGTCAGCCCGCGACTTCGTCAGCGCATGATGAGTAGGTACTTTGTACAATACTAGCGACCCGCCCGGCTTCACACGGGTGCTATAACCCTTCCTCTTGAATCATTCTATTTATTAAAAAAACCGCATCAAAATCTGTTGCGTATTTTTAAAGATTTAAGCGCACATAGGGATATAGGGACAGAAATAGCGACTTGGTTTTATACTATGTAGGTAGTGATGGTTATAAAATATAGTCTAAGTATATATTATAATGTACTTATGTATGTATATTATTATTGTAAATCATCCGAGCTGTACATCCTAATAGTATATACGATTGTCGAAAAAAGGGTTAAAAAACTGCTTAACGAACGACAAAAACAGGTTGTTTTTCACAAAAAAAAAAACTTAATGATTTTATCCTCAATTCAGCGGGATTGGGTTTAGTATTTCGACATTATCCTTATTACCTAACTCAAAAAATAATGCAGCAATAAAACGATAAAAATATGTATTTGACGATTGCAGGTATTTTAAAATCTACCTACCTGTCCAAGCCCTCAAATATAATTAAGTGCATATGTACACATTACTCAGTTTTTCGTTATAGAGCAGTGAATCTTAACCTTTTTAGGCCCGATACCCTTATGACCTAACTAGGGTCACTGATTTTACTCCTCCCAACGACGAGCTCGCGCGCTAGTCGGCGCTGCGCTGTGCTCAGACTTGTCACTTTGAAATTCGGCGTTCGAGACAACTACCAGCTGATTGTTACCGCGAAATACAAATTTTACCCCCGCGGGGATAATAACCCCCAGGTTAAGAACCCAAGATAATAATAACCTAATATCTTTGGACAATCCACACCAATTGATCTAGTCCCAAACTAAGTTTGTAATATGGCTACTAAACAACGGATAAATATACATAAATACATATAGACATCCAAGACTCAGGTACAGCCAGTGCTCATTACGATGATATCTGCCCCTAGCAGGATTCGAACCCGCAACCTCCGGTTTCGTAGTCAGGGCCTCTGGCCACTAACAACAGGCCGTCAAATATATATATAGAGAATGTTTGTAACAGCTGTTTGTTTATTATGCAGGCTTAGCCTCGATAAAGGAAAAGGCATTGAAGTGACCTTCGATCGATTATTTCCGAGTGACACACTGAGAGAATGAATACTTAAATAAATGCAGTTCAACATTTATTTTAATTTATTTATAAAAGATACATATCAAATGTGTTCAGTTAGACTATCGTCAGCTCAGTCAGCTACTAATATGGGAACTATAAAGTTTTCGAAACTTCAGCAAAATACGTCAATGTTTAATTTCAATGTGTAATAACCGCGAAAGCATAATTAAAGTTTCATTTAAACTATGATACTATTTATATTTCTTGAAGCTAAAATAATGCTTTTATCACTACATAGTATAAAACAAAGTTGCTGTCGCTGTCTGTCTGTCCCTATGTATGCTTAAAACTACGCAACGGATTTAGATGCGGTTTTTTTTATTAGTTTTTATTAGATAGAGTGATTCAAGAGGAAGTTTTATAGCACCCGTATGAAGCCGGGGCGGGTTGGTAGTCTATACTAATATTATAAAGAGGAAAGATTTGTACCTATTTTTATATGTTTGTAATGAATAGGCTCAAAAACTACTGGATCGATTTTAATAATTCTTTCACTGTTCGGAAGCTACGTTCACCCTGAGTAACATAGGCTATAGAATATTTTGAAAAAAATAGGGATCCGTGCGAAGCCGGGGCGAACCGCTAGTCTACTATAAAAGTGAAGTATTACAATGAACTTATTCGAGAAAGTTGAATTTCATGAACCTTTAATAATATTATTACGTGAATTAATTGAAATTGCATATTACAATATTGTAATATGCAATTGAGATGATGTAAATGCATCTATTATAGTTGTATTGGCTGTTTTATAATATTTCATTATAGTTTTACAAACATTGTAGGTCTCTGACCTAATACTACGTGCATACAAAAAGTAACAATGACAAACACCTTGACAAAATAAGTTTAACGTAATAACTGTAGATTGAATGGCGAGAATAGATACGTAGTTTTGTAATATAAAATGATAAAAAAGTCATTTTGTGTTTGAGTACAATTTTGTACTAAAGTATAAAAAAAAGGAATTTATGTGACTTGAAACAAGTAACAACAATAATGTATTTGAGAAAGAACAATAAAATGAAGTTACCAAATAGTCGGCCAATAAAATAAAATACAAAGTTTTTTATATTATCAAAATCAAAAATTTAGGCTTATACAAGCTCTTATGAAGGTAAAAAGAAGAAGATGCCGTTTCCGAAAAAACATAATCACCTCTAGCACTGAATCTCTAGTACCTAAACCAAAACCTCACATTGACTTTTTATCTATACTAATACAATAAAGAGGAAAATTTTATTTGGATTGAATAGGCTCCTAAACGACTGGACCGATTTGAAAAAATTTTTTACTGTTGGAAAGCTACAATATTCCCAAGTGACAAAAGCTACAAAAAAAGGGATCCGGGCGAAGCCGGGGCGAGCCCTTAGTAATTATTATTTTTGTGTCTCTTGAAGTCTCGAAGTATGGATAACGGATCTGTTTTTATAATCAGCCCGCGACTTCGTCCGTGTAGAACTCCTCCTTTTTTGCAGTCGGTTAAAATGTAGCCTATGTTCTTTCTCAGGCTCCAAACTTTCTTTGTACCAAATTTCATATAAATCGGCCCAGTAGTTTTAGCGTGAAAGCGTAACAGACAGACAGAGTTACTTTCGCATTTATAATATTAGTTAGGATTATTATTTTTGTATTACTTGAAGTCTCGAAGTATGGATAACGGATCTGTTTTTATAATCTATTCATATTTTTGACGCAGGAAGTATTTATTGCATTTGATTACATTACATAATATATAATATTAATTTAATTACACATGTTATGTAATAAAATAACATTTACATTGTGAAATGAAATAAAGTCTAAGAAACTATGTTTACCGAAGTATTTATTATAACTAGACACGAGTTATAAAAGATGTGTTTTTAACTGTTTATTAAATGACAAAAGTTGTATCACTTACTACGTTATATTAAAATCAAATTAACCAATTAAAAAATATATTAAGTGATTGGAAATCATTACAACTTTGACGTTATTGTTTATGGGCCCTTTCAAGTTTCAAATCATTAAAAATAGTACATTACGCACCTAGGCCAGTAAAATAAAAAATGTCTCAGATCACATGTAATTGTCGTCCGAGGCGAAGCCGAGGTTGACAAAAATGTGATCTGAGGCTTTTTTATTTTACTGGCCGAGGTCAGTATACTATTTTTCTGTTCGACGAAGCCAGAAAGCGGCAATTTCATTTAGCGCAGCGGCCACAAAGTTGGCGCTTTCTGGCCATACATATCGCACACCTAGATCTAAAGAGAGCTAACTCAAAAATGGTACTTTTTCAGGAGAGGCGAGAAACTGATTTATATGTCCATATGCACATGAGTTTTCTGTATAAATTTATACTTTTTATAATAAAGCTAGCAGAGTTATATTAGCTGAATACAGTTTTAGTGTAGGTGGGTTTTGCTGGAATCCGATGGTGTGCATAACTCAAATCTTCCAGTTTTTGAGTTAGATCCCTTTAGATCTAGGTGTGCGATATAATAGATTAATAAACTAGCGGTGTGCCCCGGCTTCACGGTTGCCTAATTTTTTTGAAAATTGAATAAAGCCTATGTTACCAACGAATAGTGTAGCTTCCCAATAGTGAAAGAATTTCTCAAATCGGTCCAGTAGTTTAGGAGCCTCAATCCAAACAAACAAACCTTTCCTCTTTATTATATTAGTATAGACAACATTGTTATTGGTAGGTACTATTTGTTACAAGTGGATTAATGACCTACAAATCCCAGATAAGATCACTTCATTTGATGACTTTAAATATCTAGATCATTAATAATTAATAAGGGACATGACTAGCGATACAGTCTCGATTTACGATCGCGAATCGCTATTAAAGCGCGTAAAATCGATCAAACATCGCTACTACAACGATGCAATAAGGGAGATTAGAGTAACACTGTTTGAGATACAATTTGTACCATAACGTGACGTCACGAGCCCTCACTCCTGAACTTTAGGAGCGTCAGCAAATATAATAAAATACGCGAGTTAGATCCGTTATAGTGTTTAATTTCAATACGTGTCCTATAAAATAAATAGATGTTGTATCGCTACTAACGTAATTGTTCGCGGTTCAACCTCTTTTTTAGGATTTGTCTTATTTTATTGATAAATTTAAATTAGACGTCAGTTTTGATTTTTGAGTTCCTTTTTTGCTTCTAGTTTAGTCTATAACAATACGAGTGCTAATAAAGTTCTGAAATAATGCGTCAGTGCAATTCACAGTAACAGTAATGGTATCGATGATGTATCGCTAGTATCGCGACCGATTCACACAAAAGAGATTCAAACGCGATGTAGAATCTATAATAGACATGATCGGCAACTAAAGCGATGGTATGACACACTACCGCTACTGCAACGGTACCGCTACTGCAACGCTACCGCTACTGCAACGCTACCGCTACTGCAACGCTACCGCTACTGCAACGCTACTAAATCAACTACCTATTGAAATGTCTAATTAACAACGCTAATAATTAGTTCTTCAAACGTGACCGTGATAAACTAATCTGTTCACGTTTGTTCTCAATAGTTTTCAACATGCAATGGGGCGTGGACTATATTTACTCGGTTTAAGAGTCAATTTAGCGTGACAAGTGTCCACGTGTGTTGATAATTTGAGAACTCAAAGGTTTTTGTGGCTTAAAAAGGCTTATATATAACTAGCTATGCCCGCGACTTCGTCCGCGTGGAATAGTTATTTACCCCGTTTTTTCACACATTTTCCACTGTCTCTTCGCTCCTATTGGTCGCAGCGTGATGTTTTATAGCCTAAAGCCTCCTCGATAAATGGTCTATCCAATATTTTTTTCAATTCGAACCAGTAGTTCCTGAGATTAGCGCGTTCAAACAAACAAACTCTGCAGCTTTATAATATTAGTAGGGATAATATTAGTAGGGATTATAATATTAGTAGGGATATTAGTAGGGATTATGGACATTATAATATTGACGGCCTGTTGGTCTAGTGGTCCTTTGACTACGAAACCGGAGGTTTGGGTTTGAATCCTGCTAGAGGCAGATGTCAATGTGATGAGCACTGGCATCTGTACCTGAGTCTTGGATGTCTTATATGTATTTATGTTTATCCGTTGTCTAGTACATATCAAGCTTTGCTTAGTTTGGGACTAGGTCAATTGGTGTAAAATGTCCAAATATAATAATTTCTGATGCCAACGCGGTTATTACACATTGGAATGAAACAACTATTAACGGATTTAACTCGCGTATTTTTATTTTATTTTATTTACTGACGTTTCGGAGCCTTTACAGATTCCATAATCGTAGCACGACTGAGCTGACAATAGTCTTATGCTAAAGAGTAGAGGTAAATCCGTTAAAGTTGTTTCATTCCAATGTATAATAACCGCGAAGGCATCAGAAATTATTTGGTACTTAACGTTTTGTATGTGACTTACACTTAGTTTTCAATCGAGAGGTCTATGCTGAATATACGACTAAGTGGTGTTCGTTTATCTTTAATATAGACCCATAATCTTAACTCGGTATAAAAATTACGAAATACGTAATGAAAGATAATGAAATGGTATTACGCATTATTGAATTTTAGAAATGTACTTATTTCTAATTGTTTCTTACGTATCTGCACATAACACCTTTCATGAGTTTCTTTGTCTGTTTGTTACACTTTTATGTATGAACTGATAAACCTGTTATGATGAATTTTGACGTGGTGATAGATGGGACCTTGGAAAGAAACATAATCACCGCGAGATAATTGAATTCTTAATATGAGCAAAAATAAACTTTGCTTCAGTGGTTATTAGGTAAATATTGGAATAAAACAACGGCAGTGCCGAAGCCAAGTCGAGCGAAAACAGGGATGTACCATACATTTTTGAAGCATTTCAGGCCATTTTCGACCCCTATAACTTTCTTGAGAACAATACTAAAAGCAGGTATTGTACGAACACGGTACCTATATATATTTCAAATTTGATTAAATTTCAACTAGTAGGTACTACTTTAAGAATTATAACTAGTCAATCAAAGATTCTCAATTTTGTCATTCGTCACGACTGAGCTGAGCATAGTCTATCGCTAAAGGTACAATGGGATCTGTAAAGTTTTCGAAACTTTGGTCAATAAAATAAAGCGCGATTTAAGCCAGAAGTTGTTTCATTCCAATGTGCAATAAACGCGAAGGCATCAGAAATTATTTAAAATACAATTTTATTTAAAACAAGCGGTCCACCGCGGCTTCGCACGGATCTCTAATTTTATTAAATTTAATATAGTCTATGTCACTCTCGAATAGTGTAGCATCCCAAGAGTGAAAGAATTTTTATAATCGGTCCAGTCGTTAAGGAGCCTATTGAATCCAAACGAACAAACAAACAAACTCCTATTTATGATATTAGTATAGACCACAAAATAATGCAAACGAAGCTCCTCTTGACCTACAGAAAGAATCTTTGTTCCCCCCAGGAGACCGTTCATTAGGAAGTCTAGACTAAATATAGACTTCTAAATGCACTAGATTTATGACCTGGTTGATTGTCCAGGCCCCTATTCCACCAACGCGACAATTGTCGTGACAAGTGACAATATGGATGACGTAAAATAAAGAGAACTAGTTCTATTTATATATTTTTATAATACTAGCTGTCCGCCCTGGCTTCGCACGGATCCCTTTTTTATAGCGTATATTACTCGGGAATTGTGTAGCTTCCCAACAGTGAAAGAATTTTTGAAATCGGTCCGTTTTGGAGCCTATTCAATCCAAACAAACAAACTTTTCCTCTTTATAATATTAGTATAGATAGATTAATAAAAAATATTGGACACATAGGTATTTTTTAAAGTGCTTCTTAGGTTCGAGAGAGGGGACTTGTGACGTCATGATATGGTCTTCAATTTATTTATTGTATGACGTCACAAGGGGCCCTAGACAAGTGCCCAACGTTCAACGTTAACGTTAAACGTTAGGACCAAAATGTATGGGATTTGACATCCGCGAACGACTGTCACGTACGTCACAAACGTTCTCGGATGTCAAATCCCATACATTTTGGTCCTAACGTTTAACGTTAACGTTGAACGTTGGGCACTTGTCTAGCCCCCAAGGTATGGTATAGTAATGAATAAATTCAAAAACTACTGTTCCGATTTCAAGAAATAGAATATTTTGAAAAAAAAAGGAATCTGTGCGAAGCTGGGGCGGGTCGCTAGTCTATGTATCTATATAAATAAAATAAATTGCAGTTCGTTAGGCTCGCAAAACTCAGGATCGGCAAGGCCGATTTGGCTAAATTTCGTTTTGAAAATAAAATTAATTGAAGGAAGAAGTTTCCGCATAGTGAAAATTTGGAATGATAAATAATGATAATGATTTAAAATTAAAAAAAAGATTGTCAAAAAACACGGTACTATTGCTGAGTCAGCTAGTTAGTAATAAAAACATACGATTGACTTTATTAACTTAGCATTTTTCGCATAGATTCCATGATTGATAGATAGGTCACGTCATTTGTTACATGATATTACATTCATTTGATAACCTGTTCGGTTGTGAAACGATTACGAGTTCACGGCAACAAGTGAGCGGTATCGCATCTATAAATAGATTTGTCTATTTATGATTTGTTTTGGTAATCCTACTACTATTATAAAGGCGAAAGTTTGTAAGTATGGATGTATGGATGTATGGATGTTTGTTACTCTTTCACGTAAAAACTACTGAATGGATTTGAATGAAACTTTACCACAATATAGCTTATACATCAGAATAACACATAGGCTACAATTTTTGACACTAGACTAGACGGGACGAACCTGAAGTCCACGCGAACGAAGTCGCGGGCAAAAGCTAGTTTTATATAAACTTTCTATGTATACATTGGAATGAAACAACTATTAACGGATTTAACTCGCGTATTTTTATTTTATTTAATAGTTGTTTCATTCCAATGTGTAATAACCGCGAAGGCATCAGAAATTATTTCTATGTATATTTTAGAGGTTTATAATGTCAATGTTGTTTTGATAGATAACTAGCGGCCCGCCCCGGCTTCGCCCGGATCCCTTTTTTTATAGCCTATGTCACACGGGAATAGTGTAGCTTTCCAATAGTGAAAAAAACATGCATTGAGGACAGATAATATTAGATATTTACCTATAAGTAATGCATTTTCCTTATAACACCTTTATTACACTGTAAGAGGTTAACCACATCAGATAAGTGTCTACCTACTTAATAATACAGTCAGACCTTGGGGGCTAGACAAGTGCCCAACGTTCAACGTTAACGTTAAACGTTAGGACCAAAATGTATGGGATTTGACATCCGCGAACGTTTGTGACGTCAGACGACAGTCGTTCGCGGATGTCAAATCCCATACATTTTGGTGCTAACGTTTAACGTTAACGTTGAACGTTGGGCACTTGTCTAGGGCCCCTTGACTGCGATACCGAAGATTGCTGGTTCGAATCCCTATGGGAAGCTACGTTCACCCTGAGTAACATAGGCTAATGAATATTTTGAATAAAAAATATGGATCCCTAGTTAGAACCGCTAGTCTATACTAATATAATAAATAGGAAACGTTTGTTTGTTTGGATTGAATAGGCTCCAGAACGGTTGGATCGATTTGAAAAATTCTTTCACTGTTGGGAAGCTACACTATTCCCGAGTGATGTCACGCTATAATAAAAGGGATCCGGGCGAAGCCGGGGCGGACAGCTAGTGTATAGTAAGCAAAAGTATCAAATGCTTGTAGACTGGTTAAGGTACCGTTTAGTGCAGTTTCTACCAAGGATAACAGGTACAATCTTACATGAAGAGATTTTACCTGTTTTGTATAATCTGACACAAGTTATTGCATCAGGTAAAAATAAATGTAAAATTGTCACAGGGACTTCCCAATGATGTAAATTTATAGATAAATTTTACTTTCTTATAGCTGTTACAACTGTGAAATAACTTACTACCTATATTAGGAACTAGCTGTGCCCGCGACTTCGTCCCCGTAGAATAGTAATAGTAATTCTTCATAAGGCTTCATATTTCCCCCGTTTTTTACACATTTTCCACTGTTTCTTCGCTCCTATTGGTCGCAGCGTGATGTTATATAGCCTAAAGCCTTCCTCGATAAATGGTCTATCCAACAAGAAAACAATTTTTGAATTCGAACCAGTATTTCCTGAGATTAGCGCGTTCAAACAAACAAACAAACTCTTCAGCTTTATAATATTAGTATAGATATACAAGTTTTATTTTAATAACGTAAGTGGCAATTTTATGGTACCTGCTGTTTATCACTTAATTAGTTGCGCAAAAAATAAAAAAGAAATAATTGTCTTGTTTGTCTTAAATTATAAATTATTTATTAACCATTGACAGGTTCAACCGATCGTTACTAATGACATATGTCACATTGTTATGTCGCTGTCAAGCTGAACTAATCAGAAAGACGTCAAAACATAAAGTGACGTGTAGTTATGCATAATTCTTTTATAATGTATCGACATAACTTTGTTGGTTGGCTGGTAGAGAATGCCGTATGGCATTAAGTCCGCCTTTTGTACATTTGTTTTTTATTGTGCAATGAAGTGTAAATAAATAAATAACTTTGAATGTGTCTACAGATTCTAATTCAAATTTTAAGTGTAGGTAAACCACATATTTTGAATTGGGTCACAATCCTAAATGGCGATAGACATTGCATTGATTACCTACATTATTTAGTTTTTGGTTATAACGCCCCTAATAGTATTGTAGTGACATAAACCAAAATAGGACATTGCTGAATGCTAAGTATATTCGTTCAAGGTATAGGTACTTTTCTAGATTACCTAACCATCACACTTCTTTTTTTTATTGGAATGAAACAACTATTAACGGATTTAACTCGCGTATTTTTATTTTATTTTATTAGCTGACGTTTCGGATTCTTTACAGTTTCCATAATCGTAGCACGACTGAGCTGACAATAGTCTAACGCTAAAGTGATTTATACAGTTATGCAAACTACCTTATATTTAAATTTCAAATTTTGAAAAACTACCCTATTCTGAATTATGAAATACTAATGTTACATTTTTATTTCTTTTTTTTAGTTAAGATTTGCGCCACTGTTATTAGGTATGTCGTTGTTCGTTGACATTGCTTGAAATTGCAATACTTATACCAACTTACCTATATATAATAGTATATGCGTTTTGTTTCTTATTTTAAAACTTAAATAATATAAAGACATTGACCTAAATAGTCTTATATTAGTTACATTGGAACTCAATCTACCAATAATAATTATTTAACTATATCACCTACATAAATACTTGTTGTATGTACCAAGGGCGTGCATTCCATATAGGCACAGTGTCACTAATGTATAGACTGCCTACCCTAGCGCCATACTAACGCTTACCCCACTGCACGCGCCTGGTATGTACTTACATAAGAATTTAAGTATTTAAGTCAATTTATACAATTGAGATTAATAAAAAATCTTTCTTCTGCGTTTCTTCTCATCAATGACGGTCTACAGAAATGATTTTCTGCCGATTTTATTTAATAAATGTTACGGAACTTTCCATGCGCAAGTCCGACTCGCACTTGGCCGGTTTTTTATATTAAACCAAACCTATACCACGTGGCTCCAACCGCGTCGATCACGCACCGCCCGGACGGAAGTAGCGCGCAAGGACATCAATATGCGCGTGCGCCGGTGAAAGCGCGCCCATGATTTGAACCATTGTGACGTAACACCTGACGTATAGACGAAAAACAAATAGAATATGTACCTATACTTTTGGTGTTTGATCTTTAGAAGATACTTGCGGTCCGGCCCGGATTCGCACGGATCCCTATTTTTTTCAAAATGTTAGAATAGCCTATGTCACTCGCGACAAATGTAGCTTTCCAACAGTGAAAGATTTTTTAAATCTTACTTAGATAATAATTCCAAATGCTAAAGGATTAAACTAGAACATAAGTAGGTATGCCTTTTACGAATATGCTAACTTAATAAATCTAAACATGTAATTAATAATAATAAAATAGGTATATACTTTTTTTTTATTAGTTGTCAATGCTCTGGTGATTTTTTATCACAATTAGGTATCCAAAAATATATAAAATCGACTTTCCTGTCCAGCGGCGACAATGGCAGCTAAGGTTACACAGTTTCCGAGTTCGTTGCTCTTATCAGTCTGCGTCAAAGCCTTAATTAAATAACCATACAATGAAACTCAAAAATATAACACCTTTACAATGTTTTTTGTTTGATAAATTTAAGTGGTCTGATATTATTTTCTCAGTGATAACTTTATGTACAGTCGATTGTTTCGTTGCTTATTTAGGTTCTGTCTGCGACTTCGCCCGTGTTATATTTTTATTTTGTTCTATTCTTGCCATTAAAAATCTGTCATAAAATCTCTAGACGTACAGTCGTTGGTTTGATTCAAACTAATCCTAATAACATCACAAACATTGTGGTCCTTTAAACTAATTATGAAACGCGGAGAAAAATCCATTTCTCATGGCTCTAGGTATAGAAAATCAGCGTTAACGGCTAAATAGTTATTACCATTGTCAAAAGATAGATATATAATAATATAATAATTTTTAATGCCTACGCGGTTATTCTACATTGGAATGAAACAACTTTAACGGATTTAGGTACTTATTCGTAATACAACTGGGCTCAATGCTAAAGCGTTAAACTATCGTCAGCTCGTGTTACGAATATGGGAACTGTAAAGTTTTCGAATCGTCAGCAAACAAAATAAAATACGTTAGTTCAATTCATTAATGTTTCATTCCAACAAGGTAGATATAATTTCGTATATTTAAATGCCTATGAAAGAGTCAAAAGATGCTATTTAAAGTAACTTATAGAGTACATTACATAGGTACATACATTCACCATACAACCCTTTTTTCGCAATTAAAAGTAGCCTATGCCCTTTCTCAAACTTTAGACTATCTGTGTACCAAATTTAATTAAAATCCGTTTAGTAGTTTTAGCGAGATAGACAGACAAAGTTACTTTCGCATTTATAATATTAGTTAGGATTATGATTTAGCTAACATGTAGGACCTTAGGTAACTAAGCATGTACCTACAATGTAGCCAAGGGCGTGCATTCCATATAGGCACAATGGTATAAATGTATGGAGTGCCTACCCTGACTTGGTACATGCGCGACCCTCACTGCACGCGCCTGAATGTAGGTATATAATATAGGTATATTGTAGGTACATAATTATATATTTATTATCTAGTTATCATGTAGTTGGAACTCGTTGCGGTCGCTGATCACAAATTGTAAATCGCATTGCTTGAAAATTACTTCAATTATGTCATGTATTATGTTAAATTAGTGACGTTGAATTCAATTGAAAACAGAATTCGCTGATCACCGTGTTATCATTGTAATCATCATCCGTTGACTAAATTTACTCCATAAGTAATTTCCATTCGTTGCACTCCATATATTATGCTGTGCCCGCGACCTCGTTCGCGTGGTTAAGTTATTCTTCATATAATAATTTTCCCCGTTTTTTACACATTTTCCACTGTTTCTTCGCTCCTATTGATCGCAGCGTGCTGTTATATAGCCTAAAGCCTTCCTCGATAAATGGTCTATCCAACAAAAAAAGATTTATTCAATTCGAACCAGTAGTTCTTGAGATTAACGCTTTCAAACAAACAAACAAACTCTTCAGCTTTATAATATTAGTATAGATATATAAATTAGTATAACATTACTAATTATATGTAATGTATAGATGTATGATATGATGTAAACTACTGAATGGATTTTGATGAAACTTTACAAAGATATAGCTAATCCATCAGAATAACATATAGGCTATATTTTATATCGACATTGTGTTCAGTACCGTGCGCAGATAAAGTCGCGGGCAGTAGCTAGTGTTTCATAAAATCATTTTCATTAAATCATAATTATATTTTACAGTAGCTAGTAATATATTGATTGAAGTTATTTTAATCGGAAACCATTGAATCGCAGATACTTTCTCCAATAAAAGTAACATAGTTATGTTCGTCTAATCACATATTCTTGTTTGTTTGATCTATTGCCATAAAGATAGTTAGTTTAAATAATATAATAATACTAGTCATTGTTTGATAATAGTTCCTACTTATATGCCAAATGAGTTCTTGTTAAAATTGTTTTATATTATTTGTTTTCATCGTGTTTTCTTTTGTTTACTTTGACCATTTGATAAAAAGTTGTACCAAGACCTACAAAGACCTTTGAAAAAATAAGAAATCGAATATTATATGCGCCTAAGGTTTATTGAATACATTTTAAGAAAGTACCTACAATAGGTACACAAAATACCTTCACAAAATATGTACGTAAGTACCTACTCAGTGTTTTCAGAAGTACCTTGGTACCTACCTAATATTCTTATTTATTAAGAATCCAAAAATATTTAATTAAATAAGAAAGTACATTAAGTAAAGAAATGTATGATTTAGACTAGAACAATAAATGATTTAACTCACGTAGATTTTTCACTTCCCATATTAGACTGAGACTCATTTTACACGAGTAAAAAAAGAATTTCTCCACAAACATAAAGGCAGTTAATTTAGCAGTAAACAATGTATTATTTGTTAATTATTAACTGCTGTAAAGATAACATCCTTCAAACAGTGACTGCACTGTTACGACTCAGTTTTAAACTGTCACTGTTTGCAGCACTGTCACGCAGTGATTCTGAACTTTTACATATTTATTTATTTAATATATTTAATTGTATTACTTTACAAATTTATTGCTACTCATAGCGGTCAAAGGTGAGTGAGGTTGTCTAAACGTAGGTTTAGTTATTCTAAGTATTTTTAGTATAAAGAAAATAGGCTAGATGTCGCTGATTATTAATTACATCGCGCTAATGAGATGTTCTTTAGGTTTTATAGGGTTTGTCCGTATTAAGTTTTTATTTGTGGGAAAACAAGCAAGTGTACGAGTGTTAAGTACTTCTTGTGGCTTAATTTCATCTCACCCTCGAAGACCCTGGAATTTATACAGAGGTTGAATAGAATAATTTCTGACGCCTTCGCGGTTATTATACATTGGAATTGGAATGAAACAACTTTAAACGGATTTAAGTCGCGTACCTATTTTATTTTATTGGCTGACGTTTCAGAGCCTTTATAGATTCCATAATCGTAGCTGTATCACTTTAGCATAAGTCTATTGTCAAATGTCAGCTCAGTCGTGCTACTCGCGTATACTATGTTGACGTTTCGAAAAATTTACAGTTTCCATAGTCCCCAATTTGAAACCGACTGAGTTGACGGTAGTCTAGTGTTATCGCTCAGTTAACTAAGAATATAATAACTTTAGTTTTATTGCATCGTATAGCAACAGCGAAAACATCAGAATACTTGTATTGTAATATTTTTTGATCTGTAACTAATATGTGATACTTTATATTCCGCAACTAATTCACTGTAACCATGTGACAGTATACATAATCAATTATCCACGGCAACTACAATGTCTGTTTGTGTCGGAATCAGTCGAGCACAAAATTCGCATTATAATGGCACGTGACGTCACTGTCGGCACATCGACACGCGGTGTGCTCGTGTCATGAATTTCTCATGAAAAATTCTCTCGTATCTATACTAATATAATAAAGAGGAAAGGTTTGTTTGTTTGGATTGAATAGGCTCTATAACGACTGGATCTATTTGAAAAATTCTTTTACTGTTGGAAAGCTATGTTCACCCTGAGTGATATAGGCTATAGGATATTTTGAAAAAAAAAAGGCTATAGCTTACTGATGATTTACTAAAGCACATCAACATCATATTATTATATTATATATGTAAACTAAAATAGCATCATAATAATATATATTAACTTGCTGACCCCGCAAACGTTGTTTTGTCTTATAAAATATTTCTAGTTACAACCCTTATCACTAAGAGGTATGAAAAATAGATGTTGGCCGATTCTCAGACCTACTCAATACGCTCACAAAATTTCATGAGAATCGGTCAAGCCGTTTCGGAGGAGTACGGGAACGAACATTGTGACACGAGAATCCCTACTAATATTATAAATGCGAAAGTAACTCTGCCTGTCTGTTACGCTTTCACGCTAAAACTACTGGACCGATTTAAATGAAATTTGGTACAAAGAAAGTCTGGAGCCTGAGAAAGGACATAGGCTACTTTTTAACCGACTGCAAAAAAGGAGGAGTTCCACGCGGGCGAAGTCGCGGGCAGAAGCTAGTTTTATATATAAGAATAAGAACTCGAAAAATGACTTTTGTTTTTTTTGCTATATTTCAAAGTCATTATTAACTACTTATATACTTAGTTGTCTAGAATCAACGTCCAATTAGGACCTAACTTAATGTTAGAAGTACTTTTAAAGTCATTAGGATTTGTCAAATCGCGCCACAAGGCCACAGACAATGTAAAACAAAACAATAAAATACGATAACAATTATAATTGTAGCACTTGAGACTGCAGGCTACTTGACTGTTAAGGACATACTATCATTTTAGTTATATGACAGATTAATGTAGGTGTCCACGTGTTAACACAATATCGGTGCTCACAAGGTTATTTTGCTATAAATTTTGATTGATTGAGATCTAGCTCTGTTGTACTCTTTTAACTTGACAGGTGCTTGATCCTGCTCCATTTTAATAATATATTTCATTCTAATATTTCTGTAGTTAATACATTTTTAAAAATTACTATAATCATTTCTGATGCTTTCGCAGTTAATACACGTTGGAATAAAATAATTAAGTTATATATGACACATACTATAACTATAACAGTTCAGTGTTAGACTAGCGTCAAATCAGTCATGTGGGAACTATAAAGTTTTCGAAACGTCAGCAAATAAAATAAAATATGCGAGTTAAATAGGTTACAGTTGTTTCATTACAATGTAAAAAATACAGCACACATGTTCTTTAAAGTTGTATAAAGGCTGTATGAAAATGATTAACTTTAGCAAATACATAGTGGATTCCCCAACCTAAAGGCTTAAAAGCCTCCTCTCAGGAGGCTCGCCACACGTCCGGTTTTGCAGTAAAGGCCCATTAGCTGGTCAACTGCGCTTCAGTATTCAGTTCAAAAAAAAAAGATGTGACTTCTTCCACTTCAACTATTTTTGCCTTTCCAGATGAGCTGTGGTAGGATCTTAGGGGTCCTCCGTCGCTGCAAGCAGCTGGAAGACGGCGAGAGCCCGACCCAGCTGTCCAGGTGTCTCGGCCTTCTCGACCTGACCGCCCTGGGGGTAGGGAGTACCCTGGGCCTCGGTGTCTACGTGCTGGCTGGTGCCGTGGCGAAGGATGTGGCTGGGCCAGCTGTGACCTTGAGCTTCTTAGTCGCTGCTATAGCTTCAGCTTTTGCTGGTAAGAAAATGATAATAAATGATGCCTTCCCGGTTATTATACATTGGAATGAACTTTAGACGGATTTAAGACGCGTATTTTATTTTATTGGCTGACGTTTCGGAGCCTTTAGTATATAGTTTCCATAATCGTAGCACGACTGAGCTGACTATAATCAACAAATAAAATAAAAATACGCGAGTTAAATCCGTTATAGTTGTTTCATTTCATGCATGCTAGTTGTCTAAAATAATTAGCACTAGGTACTTTGGAGTTTGTTGTAACTTGCATCATATATAGTACATTAGTCAGTATACTATTTTTCTATTCGACGAAGCCAGAAAGCGACAATTTCATTTAGCGCAGCGGCCAGAAAGTTGGCGCTTTCCGGCCGGAGGACTGAAAAATATATTTTATACCTGTATCGTTGCTCAGTTGACTTTTCCTCAAATGGTTTTATATATCTAGACTTCTAGATTCAACAAAATGTGTTGCGTAGCAGCTAGGTATTATATTTTATTACCACCCATAAATATTTTCACGAACATAATTATCATAAGTTAAACAAAGATTAGTCATTACGAATTTTATTAGGACAATAAAGTAAAAAAGTTTTTTCCCGAAATTTCTATACGTAACGTAGGTATTTTATTATCGACGAAGACAAACATAAAATAGGCTTTTAGTAATTCATAAATAATCTAGAATCAAATATAACGTCATGAATCAAAATCATTAACGTCGTACCAATTAATATTTTAATTAAATTTAAAAAAATAGTCATTATTAAAGTTAAGAGCGAAATTCAGAGATATATCTATTGTGTAATATTTCTAAGCAAAACTATTATGTATTTTACATTTGTTCTTTGTTAAGTATTACCTACTATTCTCTTGTTGATAGATCGAAATAATTGCTGATGCTTTTGTGGTTATTATACATAAAAAAAACAATCATAATCCATACTTCCATACTAATATTATAAATGCGATAGTAACTCTGTCTGTTTGTCTGTCTGTTACGCTTTCACGCTAAAACTACTGGACCGATTTAAATGAAATTTGGCACAATAAAAGTCTGGAGCCTGAGAAAAGACATAGGCTACTTTTTGACCGACTGCAAAAAAGGAAGAGTTCCACGCGGACGAAGTCGCGGGCAGAAGCTAGTCTGCTATAATTCTTAACTCGCATTTTATACTGCCTTTTCGATATTCTAACACTCGTGTGTTAATACACTATGGTATCCATTTTTTTTTACTTATCTTCCTTCCTTATACTTGTTTAAAATTCCAATTGGCAGATCTCCATTACCATAAAGACAACTTCCCTTTTTTTAACATAACCCTATTTCCAGGTCTATGCTACGCAGAATTCGCGTCACGCGTCCCAAAGGCAGGTTCAGCATACGTCTACAGCTACGTTAGCGTTGGAGAGTTTATAGCCTTTACGATAGGCTGGAATCTAATACTAGAATATGTGATCGGTACAGCCAGTGTGGCTAAAGGCATGGCTAACTATATAGACAGTTTATGTAACAACACTATGGGCAGAACGATGACTGAATGGATGCCCATGAAGATACCGTTCATGGCAGATTACCCGGATTTCTTTGCGTTTGCTCTGGTGATATTGATAACTGGTAAGTGTTGAAATTTGATTATAAATAGTAGGTATTTTAATTTAGTGCGGTGTGGTAGATATTTAAGACGTAAGTGGTTTTTATAAATATTTATATAGATTTTTTTAAAAAAGTTTGGGTTATTGTTGTGTTCACCATTACTCAATGAGTGGTATATTTTATAAAGAAATAAACATTTTTTTTTAAATTCCTATTATAAAATAAGGGTTGATGGTAGAAGGGTGAAAGTATATTGTTGTACCTATGTATTTTTCAGTGAAAAAAAAATGCTATCCAAAAATTAAATAAAAATATTTTGTGATGGAACACCCTTAATATTTATGGGAATGAAATGTAGAAATTGGTCGTTTCTCAGACCTACCCAATATGCACACAAAATTACATAAAAATCGGTCCATCCGTATTAAAGGAACAAACACAACACGAGAATTGTATATTAAATTACGCGTGTTATAAATATTAATGGCACAAAGACAAAAAAACAAATTTGACAAATGAGCTTATTGAGTAAAAATAATAGCAATGTTCTCATTTAAAGAAAAGACATATTTCTTTATGTCACCTGTATAAACGGGTAGACAGTTTTGTACTGAATTCAAACAAAGACCTTCAAGTAAATAACACGATATAAATAATAGGTACCTACTTTGTCTTAACCTGTAACATAAAAAACAATTTTGTCATTGATAGAGTAGGTATGTAATTTTTTTCCATAGATATATCTATCTATACTAAAATTATAAAGCGGAAAGGTTGTTTGTTTGGATTGATAATGCTCTAGAACGGCTGGACCGATTTGAAAAATTCTTTCACTGTTGGGGAGCTACACTATTCCCGAGTGACATAGGCTATAAAAAAGATGACCCTTGCAAAGCCGGGGCGGACAGCCAGTAATGATATATTATTACATTTTGAGTTACAGCAGATGTGCTGTAACTTAAATTCGTGGGCTAAATTTAAAAAATAATATCACACAAACTGTCAAGTTTATAATATTAGCAACTTATTAAAGAAAAATAGTAATATGTAGATTTGTTTTATTGTGTTCATATCTATGAGTGTAATAATTGGAATGAAACAACTTTAACGGATTTAACTCGCGTATTTTATTTTTATTGCCTGACGTTTCGGAGCCTTAATTCAGTATATTCCATAATCGTAGCACGACTGAGCTGATAATAGTGTTATGCAAGTTAAATCCGGTAAAGTTGTTTCATTCCAATGTATAATAACCGCGAAGGCATCAGAACTTATAATTCTCCATTTGTTTCCAGTTCTCCTGTCCATCGGCGTGAAAGAGTCCACTAAGTTGAACAACGTGTTCACGGCATTGAACCTTCTCACTGTCATCATTGTTGTCTTCGCCGGGGCTGCCAAGAGTAAGTTCATCATTATCATCATCACTTTCATCATTATAATCATCATCGTCAGCATTATCATCATCATCAGCAGCATTAGCATCATCATCGCTATCATCATTACCTACTATCATTATTGTGATCGTCATTAGCATCATATTTTTTAATGCTGCCTGCGATATTTTTATTTGTCTTGCACTCTGTTACTCGAACATCTTAAGAGTTTTTTTTTAAATGTCAGATAAAGTACCTATATCGTCTTTGACTTTGAACCTGTCTTTACACTGACACTTTAAGGGAGTTTTCCTGTAAATATTAGATTATGTCGCGATAGTATCTTTAATTAGTTTGTAATTAGCTATGTCCCGTTTCACAAGAGTAAAATTAATTTATCGCAGTGCATCAGGATACAAGTATCCTATATCTTTTCATATTTAAAAAAATAGAAAAATGGCTAACTACTTACCTATAGTACCTATACTGAATAGTAAAATCTACCTAGATATAGATCTACTTCTAAAATGGTGTTTTATCACATATTTGTTTTCTACTACCCATAAATAAATTCTGTTGTTTATATCTTATTACATAGTATGATGAAACAAAGTCGCTGTCGCTGTCTGTAACTATGTATGCTTAAATCTTCAAAACTACGCAATGGATTGAATAGGTAAATTAATTTAAGAGCTTCCTCTTCATAGCACCATGCAAAGCCAGATCAAAATCAAAAATATATTTATTCAATTTTATAAGCTCTTATGAACTCGGGGAGCTAGTCCCTACTAATATTATAAATGCGAAAGTAACTCTGTCTGTCTGTTACGCTTTCACGCTAAAACTACTGGACCGATTTAGATGAAATTTGGTACAAAGAAAGTTTGGAGCCTGAGAAAGGACATAGGCTACTTTTTAACCGACTGCAAAAAAGGAGGATTTCCACGCGGACGACGTCGCGGGCAGAAGCTAGTAAGTTATAAATTGCAATTTTCCAGGTGATCCAGCAAACTGGCGTATCAAAGTGGAAGACATACCCCCGGAGTACCAAGGTCAAGCTGGAGCCGGGGGGTTCATGCCCTGGGGTGTCGCCGGAGTCATGGCGGGCGCTGCCAAGTGCTTCTTCGGTTTCGTCGGGTTCGACTGTGTCGCCACAACGGGGGAGGAAGCGAAAAACCCGAAACGAGACATCCCCCTCTCTATTGTCATGTCGCTTGTGGTGATCTTTGTGTCGTACTTTACAATCGCCACAGTGCTGACTATGATGTGGCCTTATTATTTGCAGGTGAGAATGGGAATGAGATTTTTTTTATATTAGACATAGACATAGATTTATTTATTCTTACATGACTAACTAATGAATATCTTAAATTTTAAACATGAGGTTGGTAAAAGAAATAAAAAATATGTATTTCACTTTCCGCTGTCTGTCACTATAATATTTTTTTATAATAATTATGTGCTTTGATCTTAATAACGCAACGAATTTTGATGTTGTTTTTAATAGATAGAGTGATTCAAGACTTATTATATTGTAATACATGCATATTAATCCGGGACGGGTCAGCAGTCAAATTCTATTAAAAAAAATAGTAATTTGATTAATAGCAATGATAGGTCTAGAAAAATCAAGTACTATCTTAAGGCCGCTCTTGGATCCGCTGAGACGGCGTCGTTGTCTGCCCTAAAGGACGGTCGCCGAGCGCAGCGAAAAACGGACGTTGCCCTTTTTCTATTTGTCTTGAAAGTTACTGTGCGAGCGTGAGGGCACTATTACTACGCACGTGCGACACAGACAAATAGAAAAAAGGGCAACGTCCGCTTTTCGCTGTGCTCGGCGACCGTCCTTTAGCTATGATTGCAAATAATATTTTTAAGTAACAATGCAAACCTGTAATGAGGAAAGTATCTGTAATGAAAAAGTTTCACTTGGTTTTTTTTTGCACATTTATTTTAAACATTCGAAGAAATATCAATTTCAATAACCCCCCCTTTCCCAGGATGCTGACGCCCCCTTCCCCCACGTGTTCATGGAGGCTGGTCTCCCCATCATCAAGTGGATAGTGACGGTTGGCGCCATCTTCGCTCTGTGCACTAGTCTGCTTGGCGCCATGTTTCCTTTACCAAGAGTGTTGTACGCCATGGGCAGTGATGGAGTTCTTTTCAGGCCGCTGGCGGCCATTAATGGATGGACCAAAACGCCTTTGATGGCGACCATTTTGAGCGGGTTTTTGTCAGGTTGGTAGACTTGATGCGGTTGTTTGTTTGTTTTTAATTGAGTTGATTGAAGGCTTGTTTTAATGTCTAATTACGCCTCGAGTAAATATAGTCAATTTAAAAATGTAAGCATCAAATTATTTTTAAGTAATACCGGTTATGTATTAAAGTAATTAATTAACTATTTATATAACTATATTATTATAAAATATCCCATTACTCTAGAGATTATTAAACAGGTTCTTTCTTTAATTAGCTGCAGTAGCAAGGTCTTTACTAAAAGTCAAATACCTGATAGAGATTTGTTATAAAAAAATAAGGGATCTAGTAAATTCCTACTAATATTATAAATGCGAAAGTAACTCTGTCTGTCTGTCTGTCTGTTACGCTTTCACGCTAAAACTACTGCACCGATTTAAATGAAATTTTGTACAAAGAAAGTCTGAAGCCTGAGAAAGGACATAGGCTACTTTTTAACCGACTGCGAAAAGGGAGGAGTTCCACGCGGACGAAGTCGCGGGCAGAAGCTAGTATTGTTTATATTTTTTCAGCTACAATGGCGGCCATTTTTAACTTGAATCAGCTGATCGACATGATGTCCATCGGCACACTGCTCGCGTATACCATCGTGGCTACAAGTGTTTTAATATTAAGGTAAATATCATATTATACTCAATTTACCATATGTTTAGGGTCTATTTTACAATGTCAAAATAAGCCGAGAAAGTACGTAAGCTGTTTGTAACTTTTCTATAAAATTTAAGATTGCTTTAACTTCAAAATCATTTTTTAACTAATATATTCAGTAGATCTGTATCACTTATAGTGGCACTGGTTAACTTCTAAACTGCTGTTTTTTTAAAAGCAATCTTGTCCTCATTTTAATTCTACATGTGTAAAATTATCTATTAACTTCTAAACTATTCCTATTCATTATATAATAATACTAGCTTCTGCCCGCGACTTCGTCTGCGTATGATTAGTATTTTACACTATATCGTTATAAAATATAGCCTATATATTATTCTGATGTATAAGCTATATTGTGGTAAAGTTTCATTCAAATCCATTCAGTAGTTTTTACGTGAAAGAGTAACAAACATCCATACATCCATACTTACAAACTTTCGCCTTTATAATAGTAGTAGGGTATCTGATACTTCATTATGTTGTTGCAAACCAAATTTGTTCTACATCAACCATCTCCCATCTATTTTATCTGCCCTTTAGCTGTCAGTTTTCTAATTTCCCATTAACTTGCTATCCAACCATGTCTGATCTAATATCTCTGTTCGTTAGCTGACTGTTTAACAGTTCTATATTTTATTTTGTTTACAATATATTATATTTATCAAATTGAAATTAAAAACTTACATGCAGGGTAATCCACAACGCAGGTTTCGTCAACTAAGTATTACAAATGTCATGATATCCACCAAAGTTTCGTCAAAATATGTAAAATAAAACCCATATACACATAAGGAAATCCACAACACCTTCGTCCACACTCACAACTGACTGTTTTCAAATTTCCCATTAACTTGCTTTCCAGGTACGAGGAAGAGGCTAACCTGTCTCTCCAGGGTGTGAAGCCGGTACCCGAGACGCCGTACTCCGTGGTGCGACAGACCTTCAACCTGCTCGGCCTGAAGCAGCCCACAGGACTGTCTGCAGCCATCGCCAAGACAGCCATACTCATATTATGTAAGTTCAATGACCGAGCGAAGTAAGACAATATTGTTAAAAAACGAAGTAATCTTTCTTTAGCATAAGACTGTTGTTAGCGCAGTCGTGCTACGATTTTGGAATCTGTAAAGGCTCCAAATCGTCAGTCTATAAAATACGCGATTTAAATCCGTTAAAGTTGTTTCATTCCAATGTATAATAACCGCGAATGCATCAAAAATTATTAGTATTTCTAGTGTTTTTATTTTGTCCATCTAATAATGTAGGTAGGTACTTACAAAGACTTAGATTCGATCAATTAATCTGAATGCGAATTTGATAAATTTGAAGTACCTACGAAAAGAGTCAAGATGTACTAGAGGTTAAATTGTTAGTTAATTAATAAAGTTTGGTTCTCGTCAGTTATTTATAGAGTACCTACCTACTAGCTTGTCGCGATTTTGTTTGCGTAGCTTTCCATTTACATCTCAAATGTTTTACCTTTAGAGGAAGAAATGTGTTAAGACTTAAATCGTCTTTAAGTTATTATCGCGCTGTTTTTAAATTTATCATCATTGCAATATTACTTATCCAGTGAAATAAATGAGTAATGCTGTTCTGGTACTCCAATGAAGCAAACTGTTTACGTGAGAGTCTAAAAAGTTCTTTATCGAATCGTTTTCGAAACATGGCGCCGAGCAGACACATGCACAAGATTAAGATGGCGCCAACCATCACTATACTTTAACGTGTGATGTTCTCCTAGTCGTGCTGGCGCTGGTGACGTGCGCGCTGCTGACGTGGGAGCGCGCCGGCGCGGGGCAGGTCGCGCTCGGCGTGCTCGGCGCGGCGCTGGTGGTGCTGCTGCTCGTGCTGTACCGCCAGCCGCGGCAGAGCGTCGCGCACCTCAGCTTCACGGTAACTACTGACTTTTACAACTTATTAGATCTAAGTGGAACATGCTAGAACACACTAAAACACTTCAGAACATTCTAGAACCATTCAGAATATGCTAGAACACGTCAGAACATGCTAGAACACGCCAGAGCATGCTAGAATACACTAGAACACTTCAGGATATGCTAGAACACGTCAAAAAATGCTGGAACACATCAGAACACGCTAGAATACGTCAGAACATGCTAGAACACGTCAGAATATGCTAGAATACTGAGAACATGCTAGAACACGTCAGAACATGCCAGAACAGTTTAGAATATGCTAGAACACTTCTAAACATGCTAGAACACGTCAGAACATGCTAGAACACGTCAAAACATGCTAGAACAATTAATGGAAGATCTGTTTCGTTTTTATTAAAATTCACGTCTTAACGGGGTTAAAATGGCGCAGGCAAAAGTCTTTAATTTGTAAATACGCTACCCAAGACTTCCTTGTACCTTGTGAAATAAATTATTTTTTTAAACGTGTTTATCTGTGTGTGTACAGGTGCCGCTGGTCCCGCTAGTGCCATTCCTGAGTGTGTGTATGAATGTGTACCTCATGGTGCAACTCGACTACCAGACCTGGGTGCGGTTTATTGTATGGCTCGTCATAGGTACGTATCATCATCATAACGCACACCTAGATCTAAAGAGAGCTAACTCAAAAAAGGTACTTTTTCAGGAGAGGCGAGAAACTGATCATTATGTCCATATGCACGCATGAGTTTTCTGTATAGATTTATACTTTTTATAATAAAGCTAGCAGAGTTATATTAGCAGAAATCAGTTTTAGTGGTAGGTGGGTTTTGCTGGAATGGTGGTTAATGCCGATGGTGTGCATAACTCAAATCTTTCGGTTTTTGAGTTAGATCCCTTTAGATCTAGGTGTGCGATAAGTAGATGCTTCCAGAATAGTGACACAACCCGAAGTGTCACCATTTGAATTGAAATTTATACGTGTCTGTTCACAATCTTAAATGGAGTAACAAATTATTTCGAGTGACACTATTCTAGAAAACCATCGAAGTCATAAATGTCGCGTGACAAAAATCCGCTTAATGTGCGTCGTGTAGAATGAGGTCTAACCGTCATGTTCCACTAAACATAGGTTGTCTCTCATTGGTGGAGCGTGAAACCTGGACCTCATTCTACACGACGCGCATTTTAAGGGTTAAAGACACGCGGCGGCCCCGATTACCTAATAATAATTGAAATACTACATCTATAAGTATAAAATTAAATTTTCATTTGTCTCGCTGAAGTTCGGAAATAACTAGACAGTTTAAGATAAATTTGAAAAATTCGTGCAAATCCATAGAAAGTTGTATAAATTTGGAAAAAATAAATAAAAAGTCCCAAAAAATGCGGTATGAAGTTACGATTCTAAGGTTGACTGGTAGAGAATGCCTGGTGGCAGTTTTGTGCAATAAATAAATAAAATCTCTATAATTTTATAGAAGGAAAAGCAAAATATGACTGACATATTAACACAGGGCCTAAGCTATAGGGGTTAGAGGTTTCTTTTATACCATAACCTTCTGTAACGCAACGTAGGGGAAGTGTGTCTTTTATAACTTAGAAGAGCACTAAGAAAGGATTTTTCAAAATTTACTCCCTAAAGGAGGGAAATGGGGATGCTAATCGTGTGCAGACGAAGTCACAGGCTGTAGCTAGTATCTCATATAGTAACTTGGCTGTGCTGTAATGGTTTCTAATATTTATGTTTTCTTTCAGGTTACGCGATATATTTCTGTTATGGAGTAAGAAATAGTTCTCTTAATGTCAAATCCGTGACCACGAGTAACGGTAAGGGCGAGGACAAACACCGCGTGACGACGAAGTTTTAACCAAATGGGATTATTTTAGCATTCTTTTGAATTAATTATTTTGAATATTTTGTGGGATAATGAAAAAGGGCGTAAGTGGCATACGGTCCTAGTGAAAAAGGGTAGAATTTCACAAGCGTCTTAATACCTTTTATCATTCTGCCCCTGGATTTAAATTTTAAAAAGAAAAAAAAGCCGCTTTGTAACGATAAATTAAATACAAAATCTTTTAGTTTACTGATTTTTTTGTGACATTTTTAGTAAACAAAGAGATAATTTTCCGTGATTATGTGGGTGACCACCAGTGCAAGCAAATATAGATTTTATTTTGTAGGACTTAAGATTTATTTTAGTTGTTAAGTATAATTTTAAGATGCTAGATTTGTGTGTATATTTTTGTATATGTTTGTGTGCAATAGAAGCTGGTCTTAAACCGATGAAATGACATGAATAATATAGTAAATAGGTTAGTTTTATGTTTCTTTACTTAAACAAATATTTTTACTTCGTGAGTCGTGACAGGAAAAGGACTTAAACAATAAATATAGGTAATTTTATAAATATGTATACTTATTTATGACTATTTTATTTTAGGAAGAAATTAATTAATAATACTATTTTATTCGACGGCTTTGTTTCTAAGTAAGAATAGGAATGGATTAAGTAAAATTTATTTTGGTAATAAAATAATTATATAGGGTATTACAAAAATCGTGTGTTAGAACTATTGTCAACTCAGTTTGCTACTAAAACAACAGCATAAAATTAACAAACACTAGATAAGTATTATTCCAATGTGTAATAACCATGAAATAATTATCCTGTGTTTAATTTGTATGTTTTTTTGTAATTAGCATAACAACTGTTTTTTCTGTGTATCATGTAGATTACCAAAAAATATTGTATACGTATTTTTTCTTTTCTTAAACAAACAAAAAATGACAAAGTTACAAGCTTCTAAATTTTGGGAGTGGGGGCGCGTGACGTCACAAGTACTATCTATACATTAACGTGACGTCACGATCTACTTCCGAACTTTAGCGCTTATCTTTGTCATTTTCTGTTCGATTGAGAAAAGAAAAAATACAAAATATTTTGGAATGAAACAACTATTAACGGATTTAACTCGCGTATTTTTATTTTATTTTATTTGCTGACGTTTCGGATTCTTTACAGTTTCCATAATCGTAGCACGACTGAGCTGACAATAGTCTATGATTATGGAAACTGTAAAGAATCCGAAACGTCAGCAAATAAAATAAAATAAAAATACGCGAGTTAAATCCGTTAATAGTTGTTTCATTCCAATGTGTAATAACCGCGAAGGCATCAGAAATTATTATAAAATATTTTTTAATAATCTGAAGGATTAAATTAAATTTCGTTTTCCTTACTTAGTGATCATGAATATTGTATTATTTTGTATATTGTTGTGATTGTGATAGCGTGATCGTGATAACAAGTGATGTCGATGTGATTGTAACTTATAAATAGTTTATAATAACAAACTGTGATTTGAAAAAGTCGAAAATTTAATAAAACTTTGAATTATTCCTTTATGTAGTCTATTAGTAGTTCCAACTTTTATTATCCCAATATCCTAATCCTAACTAATATTATAAATGCGAAAGTAACTCTGTCTGTCTGTCACGCTAAAACTACTGAACGGATTTAAATGAAACTTGGTATACAATAAGTCTATAGCCTGAGAAAGGACTACATTTAATAACGAAAAAAGGATTGTAAGGGGAAAAAATACTAAATAACTATTATATATAATAATGTTTATTTTAAAATAAAAAATACATTAAAAACAGCAAATAATAAATATAAGAAGCTTACTAAGTACATTGAATTTAAGTACAGGAATTTATTTCAAAAATACATTAAGATCAAAATAAAACAATGTAGTAATTAATATAAAAATCACTTGAGCGTTGGACTATCGTCAATGCAAGAAATATGGAAACTGTAAAGTTATCGAAACATCAAAAAAAACGAAAATAAACAATCCAATAATTATGTAGGTATGTATACAGATTTGAAATATTATTGGTATAATAAGTACTTTAAAAAAGCAATATTTAGTTACATTTAAATAATGAACTGTTAAATAAGAATAACACTTAAGGGAGTTGTAATAAGATTCAATATTAAATACAATATTGGAGATTCCGCGATAAATAAATAGCAAGATATGTATAAACTTATTTTTCACGAGTTTTCGCTGTTTCACAGCCGATCAGCTATAATACTGAAATCACACACCTTTTCTTACATTGTAAAACACTAAAACCTTCTTACTACTAAGCATTAACCTACTAAAAAACACTTTTTTTTTATAGTTCAAATCTGCGAATATCAACCTTAAATCTAGACATTTAGGTCCATTTTATATTAGAGAAAATTGTTAAAAAATTACATAAATGCTTTAGTTACGAGTATATAATTACAGTATGAAATAAATAGAGTTACTATAAAAAAAATATTTTGTTAATCCATTTAAGACTCTAAGTCACACGTTTAAATTTGAATTCACGCGGTTCACACTTTTCTAATAAAAGTGCGATATATTTAAAAAAAAAAATTGTTGATAAAGTCTCTCTATTTCAATGCAATTTTCAGATCTCTTAATAAGCATTTCTATCTCCTTATATAAAAACACGACATATTATTTATGGTTCCGTACTCCAGGGGTAAAGGGACCTGTTACAGAGACACCGCTCTGTCCGTCCGTCTATCACCAGACTATATCTCATGAACCGTGATAGCCATTTGGAATTTTCAAAAATGATGTATTTCTGTTACCGCTATAACAACAAATAGTTAATACATAATGAATAGTAATATATATATAAAGCAGAATAAAATAAACATTTAAGTGGGCAATTTGTTTTATCGGAATACAACAAACGTCATTTTTTTTGCCGTTTTTATGGATGATACGGAACCTTTCGTGCGCGAGACCGGCTCGCACTTGGCCGGTTTTTATAAACGGCCATATTTTTTAAGGCAGAAGATTTCCGTACGCACTTCGTGCTTACTAAAATTTCATTAAACAAAATAATACTTAAATTAATAACTAAATACTTAGGAACTTCAAAACTAAACCAAATCCATAATACATTGGATATTCTTACAGTGCTCTGGGTCGAGTATAAACAAGCTTGGTCCCGAAATGTAAACATATCTTTGTATACAGTTCGGGCTCTAGCCTTCAGCAGCTTGAGTTTGATCTGTCAAGCAATTGTAAATACTAAAAAATAAATACTTTGGTCGAACAAAAGTGAGATTAAAACGAGATTGACAAAGTAGCATTTTAAAATCTTAAAATTTAAAAAAAAATGTAGACACATCGCTTCTTTATTATTGCAGTGACTCAATTCAAAATATATCGTTATCTATTAAGGATTCTAGTCATCATATTTTCGTATTGACATATTTCGTATTAGGTCACTTTAACACTATATAAGCGAAATATTTTTCTTCAAAAATTACGAAATAAAATTACCGTATTTTCCATCTCTCTTCGTTTTACACGATCGTGTAGTGCCGTCCCACTCTAACGCTTGACGTCACTCGAGAGAGTTGTGCGCAAGTGGTAAGTAACCTACTTGGTACTTTTCTAGCCAATAAAGGTTCAAGGATCAAATTGTCATTACCCTTAATATGATTATTTTTAATCAGTTAATTATTTTGAGGTTATACGTTTTATCCTATATGATGCTTGTATATTGTAAAACAGATCGTACAAATACAGTATTAAATACTAGATACAAAACCACAGTACTAGGGCTCTAAATACTATCAACATCTCCTTTCCTCTCTGTCGTGCACGATCGTGTAACTACGTCCCTATAAAGCACGATCATAATACAATACTAAATACTAGATACAAAAGACAGCACAGTACCGCTAGGGCTCACAATATCTACATCCCTCTCGGCCGTGCACGATCGTGTGACGCCGTCCCTCTCTGGCACGCACGATCGTGTACCGTCGTGCAGTATCGACCGGCATCACCCGAGCGTGTTGTGCGCCAGCAGGGCGGTAGCGCTGTCATTGTGAATCACTGACATCTGTATGTCCGTGTTGCGACGTCGTTCAGAGCTGTTCCAGGCGCCGTATGTGAAGTATATTAGAAGACCTGGAAATATTGGCAGTTTATTTAGTTATTCTTTATTGCACAAAAAAACTAAATTATGTACAAAAGGCGAACTTAATTCCATACGGCATTCCCTACCAGTCAACCTTTGAAATGAACAGAGAGCATGTGTAGGCGCAAATAAATAATACACATAATATGATAAATACAATATAAAATAGGAAGATATTACACTACATAAATAAATACATAAATTTATATACTTAATAATATATATAGATACACAAAAATACATAAATAACCATAATGACGGATGATGAAAACTAATGTTCAAGAAAGTGCTTACGTAGCAGACGCTTGAATGCTAGCTTACGCAGTGCCTGCCTGATAGCTAGAGGGAGAGAATTCCAGAGAGTTTAGCTCTTAATTGAGCGAAGCGAGGTTTAAAAATCAACATAGACAGTAGAAAGGGTTATGGGGGATTCATTGCTCTTATGGAAGAACTAGCTTCTGCCCGCGACTTCGTCTGCGCACGATGAGTACTTTGCACAATATCGTTATAAAATATAGCCTATATAATGCCTTCGTGGTTATTACACAATGGAATAAAACAATTCTAACTGATGTTTCGAAACCTTTACAGTTCCCATATTCATTAGCTCAGTCAGCTATTTCAATCCTTCGTAATTATTTTAGAAATTACTAGCGGTCCCGGCAGACTTCGTCCAACCCGGCAAAAAAATATTAAGGATGGACAACCCTTATCACTAAGGGGTATGAAAAATAGATGTTGGCCGATTCTCAGACCTACTCAATACGCTCACAAAATTTCATGAGAATCGGTCCAGTCGTTTCGGAGGAGTATAGGAACGAAAACTGTGACACGAGAATTTTATATAAATAAAAATAAAGTCTAAATTGCACTAACCGGCCGCGATCCATATGGAGAACCTTATCCAGGTCATGTAGTCCAGGTTAACCATCAGATAGACGTTGATCAGTATACTCAGCCCCGGCAGCCACGGGACTAGGGGCACCTGTACACAAAAAACACCCTTATTATACCTGCATAGGACTCTTTTTGGCTTGTCGATTTTCTATTGAAGCAGCGATGTATCGACGACAAAGTGTAATGTCCTCCCAACTGCCATTTTGTCAATTATGTGATTCTTATATATTACTAGCCGTTCTGGAGCCTATTCAATCCAAAACAAACAAACAAACAAACTTTTCCTCTTTATAATATTAGTATAGATGGACGTAAAATATAATATGGCATGCACTAGCAAGACCACGCAGTTGAATTTCGTATTATTAGTAAGTGATTTTTTGTGTAATTTTTATATCTTAAGAGATATAGGCAGAAAAATTACACAAAAACATAATATAATCGGGAGGAAAGGTTTGTTTGTTTGGATTAAATAGGCTCCAAAACTGGACCGATAAAAAATAAAAAAAATATTTCACTGTTCGGAAGCTACAGCATTCTCGAGTGTCAGTCTATAATATATTTAAACAAAAATAGATATCCGTGCGAAGCCGGGGTCGATCGCTAGTCGTCGGTATAGAAGTTACACACAAAGATTGCTCGTGTTAACCCACACAGTCTCTAGAAACACACGTATGTTTCTAAAAATACAAATATCTACGAAGAAAAAAATTTTACATACCGTAAAAGCCAATTTCTTTTCTGACACGGGCTGTCTCGACAGCGCGCACAGAGTGAAAAGCACGAGCGCGGCGCCCGCGGCCGCCCCCCCCGCCGGCCCGACACCCGCTTGGCCATTCACCAGCTCCCAGCCGTACGAGTTTATAGTCCACATCATTATGAAGCACCATACGCCTGCGATAGAAAACAAGTTGTATTTTAAGAGGGATATCGTAAATGACATTAAAATATTTTTTTCAAAATTGACCTAGCAAACTTCGCGTTTGAGATTTTTTTAATAAAAGATACATCAACGTGTTAAAATAGTAAATATTGAGGGATATATATGCATTTTTCAGCTATGAATCGTGAAAAAATGAAAACAAAAAAAAACAAAATTAAATAAAAAGGAATTTTTAAACATTTTAGAGTAAGAAAAATAGATGCTAGCAGATTCTCAGAACCATGCACACAAAAAGATCATAAAATCGGTTATAGAGGAGTTTGGCAACAATCTCGCGACGCGAGTATTTTATGTATTAGATTATTATTTAATAAATATAATATCTTTATCTTATTATACAACAGAAAGTCGTGTTAGTTACTCCGTTTATAACTCAATAACTCAAGAATGAACGATTTGGCTGAAAATTGCTGGGGATTTAGCTCAAAACCGGGAAAAGGACATAGGATACTTTTTATCACGTCCCAGTAAAAATAGTACATTACGCACCAAGGGCCAGTAAAATAAAAAATGTCTCAGATCACATGTAATTGTCGTTCGAGACAAAACCAAGGTGGACAAAAATGTGATCTGAGGCTTTTTTATTTACTGGCCGAGGTCAGTATACTATTTTTCTGTTCGACGAAGCCAGAAAGCGGCAATTTCATTTAGCGCAGCGGCCAGAAAATTGGTGCTTTCTGGCCGGAGGACAGAAAATATATTAGTTATATGTACCGTATAGCGTGACCAGGCCGGCGGCCAGGGCGCCGCTGAGCCGGGAGGTAGCGTCGTGGTTGGAGCAGTTCACCAGCGCCCGCGCCGCCGCGACCCACGACCACTGCAGCGCTTCCGGCGCCTTGTGCGACGACTGCGTGTGCTCGTAACTATATATATATTTATAAAAAAATACATAGATTTTTATTATTTGTTTTTCTTATTTTATTTGCTGACGCATCGGATTCTTTATGGAAACTGTATAGAATCCGAAACTTTATTAAATGAAGTTTCGGAATCAATACAGTTTCCATAAAGAATCCGATGCGTCAGCAAATAAAATACGCGAGTTTAATCCGTTTATAATTGTTTCATTCCAATGTGTAACCGCGAAGGCATTAGAAATTATTATAATTATGTTTATTTGATACGTCCGCTATATATGTGGTAGAAATTATATTTTAAATCATTTTTTGTAGTAAACAGTCGCATGAATCTACTGAACTTTGGAAGGACAATAGCTGAAACGAAACGCCGCAAAAAAATGAGCATTTTTTTTTTCAATGTCAAATAATACACTTTGAATTTGCATACTAATCAAAACAAAATTTGATATAGTACAAGTATTCGTATAATGCAAAAAACAATCATTTTTAAAGTTACAAGAAGTTATTTATTTACAGGAGAGGGGAAAAACTGATCGATTCATCCATGTGCACTGCAGGAACTTTATGTATACATTTACGGTTTTATATTAATTTAGAAGAATTAGTTTCAATCAGTTTTATTGGTAGGTAGGTAAGGAATTCGATGGTGTGAATAGTTAAAATTTTGATCTTTTTGAGTTGGTTTGAGACCTAGGTATGCTATAATATTATGTGGTGGTGCTCACCGCAGCAGCAGCACGCAGGCGGCGACCATGGAGTAGGCGAGCAGCGTGCCGATGGACATCATGTGGATCAGCTGCTTCAGCTCGAACAGCATCGCCAGCGTGCCTGCACACACGCACACACACACAATCAGCAACACACACACACGCATACCAAGCGAGTAGACGACATATACGCGAGGCGCGTCAGAGGAAAAAGCATAGTGTCGCCCGCAGTAATAGCTGCTTAAGCGCAACGGACGACATTCTATTTCAATAAGTCTATATTTAGATTAAGTTAAAGTAAGTCTGTTTTTTTTTAAACAAGGGATTACCTAAGATACGTTTTTAATTGTACATTAAAAATACTCGTACAGATGAGTACACCGTTCGGGGCGAACTGTTAAGTTACAGTTTGTTTGTTCGTTCGCCCGCTCGCTAATTCGTTCGTTCAATGGTTCAATTGTTTGTTTCTTTGTAAGTTTTTGATGCGTTTGTTTGTTTGTTAGTGTATGTGTGTGTGTCGTGTGAGTGGATGCTTGTGGTTGCGTGTGTTACATTTTTAATTTATTTGTTCGTTAGTGAGTGCGTGCATGTGCGTGCGTGTTGCGTATGTTGGTGCGTGCCCGCGTAAGTATGTGTGTATGCGTGCGTGTACGCGCGCGTATGTTGTACGTTGTGCGCGAGTCTGTGCGCGTAGGACTGTGTGTGTGCGTCGTGAGTGCGTACCGATGAACCGCCCGGTGTATGTGTGTGTGTGTGTGTGTGTATGTACGTACCGGTGAACAGCCCCGCAACGATGGTGCCGAGCAGCGGCGTGCCGGTGGCGCGGCTGACGGCGCCGAGCCGCCGGAACAGCAGCCCGTCGCTGGACATCGCGTAGATGATGCGCGGCAGCGGGAACACCGCGCCCAGCAGGCTGCACGAACACACAAACACAAGCGACATCAGTAACTCAGTAAATCATTTGACACACGGACACACAAACACAAACGATATAAGTAACTAAGTAAATCCCTACTAATATTATAAATGCGAAAATAACTCTGTCTGTCTGTCTGTCTGTTACGCTTTCACGCTAAAACTACTGGACCGATTTCAATGAAATTTGATACAAAGAAAGTCTGGAGTCTGAGAAAGAACATAGGCTACTCTTTAACCGACTGCAAAAAAGGAGGAGTTCCACGCGGACGAAGTCGCGGGCAGACGCTAGTCATTTACAATGATACTAGCTTCTACCCGCGACTTCGTCCGCGTTCGACCTTTACACCATGAGAACCCACTAATGAGTCCCACTGAGTCTTAATTTTTCTACTCTTGTCTTTGTACAAAAATATCATTCTAATTAAAGTCTAATGGTATTGAACCAAAAAAAAAATATCGTTCGAATTTCGATTTTACGGGGACACCGAGACACACACAAAATTAGAGAACAGATAGATAGATAGACAGACAGATAAATCGTTTATTTCATTACAACAAAAATCAATTGATGTAGGTAGAGCTTTCCAGACAAAAATAAATAAATTAATAAAACGTCTTAAAATATAACGTGCATTTAACATGCATTGGAATGAAACAACTTTAACGGATTTAACTCGCGTATTTTATTTCATTGGCTGACGTTTCGGAGCCTTTACAGATTCCATAATCGTATTAATCAGTTTAGCATAAGACTATTGTCAGCTCGGTCGTGCTACGTAATTGTGCATAGTGTAATTTGTCTAAACAGTAATAGTATATTACGCACCGAGGCCAGTAAAATAAAAAATGTCTCAGATCACATGTAATTGTCGTCCGAGGCGAAGCCGAGGTTGACAAAAATGTGATCTGAGACTTTTTTATTTCCTGGCCGAGGTCAGTATACTATTTTTCTGTTCGACGAAGCCTGAAAGCGGCAACTTCATTTAGCGCAGCGGCCAGCAAGTTGGCGCTTTCTGGCCGGAGGACAGAAAATGGTACCTGGAGCAGAGCGCGCAGACGGCGCCGACGCTGACGGCGTACTTGGCCCACGGCCAGCCGAGCTGCTCGAACACGAACGGGAACGGCGCCTTCTCGTCCTGCGAACACATATACATATATAATATATATATACTAATCTATATCTCATCATCATCATCAGCCCATCGCAGTCCACTGCTGGACATAGGCCTCTCCAATTGCACGCCACTTTGCTCTATCTTGGGCTGCTTGCATCCAGCACCTGCCAGCCATCTTACGCAAATCGTCACTCCACCTTGCCTGAGGACGTCCTACACTACGCTATTATATTTTATATCTATCTTTATAAAAGAAAGTCGTGTTAGTTACTCCGTTTATAACTCAAGAACGGTTGAACCGATTTGGCTGAAAATTGGCGGGGAGGTAGCTCAAAACCAGAAAAAGGACATAGGATCCTTTTTATCACGTTCCAGTAAAAAAATATTAAGCTCATTTGTTATAAATAGTATGACAAAACGCAACAATGACAACTGTCAAATCGATTGATTAATGCAGCGCTGCTTTGCAGGGCAGGACGACGTCCGCCGGGACCGCTAGTGTAGTATAAAAAAAGATAGATAGATAATACGTTTATTTCATTAAAACACAAAACAATTGATGTAGGTAGCTTTCCAGACAAAAATCAACGAATATTAAATATATATTAAATTTACGACCTCGCTACGCTCAGCCAAGTTATCGGCCTGCATAAAAAAACACCAACAGCTGCTGAATCCCCTCGCTACGCTCACGACGCTCATCGACCTTTATGAATAACCTTACACTTAGCAAAGTTATCAACCCGCGTATAAAAATACTAGCTGTGCCCGCGACCTCGTCCGCGTGGAATAGTTATTCTTCATATTATAATCATTTTCCCCGTTTCTTTACACATTTTCCACATATTCTTCGCTCCTATTGGTCGCAGCGCTATGTTATATTATATAACATAAAGCCTTCCTCGATAAGTGGTCTATCCAACAAAAAAAGATTTTTTCAATTCGAACCAGTAGTTCCTGAGATTAGCGCGTTCAAACAAATAAACAAACTCTATAGCTTTATAATAGTAGTATAGATGTACAGCGATTGGAACACGTGGTATCTCGCTACGCTCACCACGCTCAGTATTCATTGATGTGATTGACGTCCAAAGACATTGGAATGAAACAACTTTAACGGATTTAACTCGCGTATTTTATTTTTATTGGCTGACGTTTCGGAGCCTTTACAGATTCCATAATCGTAGCACGACTGAGCTGACAATAGTCTTATGCTAAAGTGATTAATATTTTTTTTTTTTTTGCATAGTCCAATAAAAATAAAATACACGAAATAAATCCGTTAAAGTTGTTTCATTCCAATGTATAATAACCGCGAAGGCATCAGAAATTATGACATATTTATATTTATTAAAAAAACATTAACATCTGTTGAATCCCCTCGCCACGCTCGCCTCGCTCACCACGCTCACCACGCTCAGTGCACCGACCTGCATGTAGTAGGGCATCATGAGCGTCAGCACCGAGGAGACGCCGAAGTACGCGAGGAACACCACCAGCAGCGACGCCACCACCGAGAACGGGATCGTCTTCTGCGGCCGCTTCGCCTCCTCGCCGGCCGTCGCCACGCAGTCGAAGCCTGGGGGGCGAAGTTGTGTTGAAAAAAAAAAAAAAATAGATCTGATGCCTTCGCGGTTGTCTATACTAATATTATAAAGAGGAAGGGTTTGTTTGTTTGGATTGAATAGGCTCCAAAACGACTGGACCGATTTGAAAAATTCTTTCACTGTTGGGAAGCTACACTATTCCCGAGTGACATAGGCTATAAAAATTACAGCTAGTTACACATTAAAATTAAAGTTTTTGAATCGTCAGCAAAAAAAAGCGAATTAAATCCGTTTTAGTTGTTTCATTCCAAAATACAAAATGTCAAAAAATCGCAACAAGTAGCTTATAAATATGGATACTTTGCCATTTCAAAACACATCTTAATTTTCTAATCATTAGGCGCCTTATCAAGAAATATATACATACTATTTTTTCTATATTAAAATTCATTTGACAAATACCCCAGGAACCAAAAAGGAAAAAAAACAAATTGGAATGAAACAACTATAACGGATTCAACTCGCGTATTTTATTTTATTGGCTGACGTTTCGGACCCTTTACAGACTCCATAATCGTAGCACGACTTAGCTGACGATAGTCTAATAACAAATTATCAAAAAAGTTGCACGCAGCTTACTCGATATTTAGCCATTGTAAAGTAGACCTTAACTCCCTTATAATAAGTAACTTTAATAATTTCTGATGCCTTCGCGGTTATTACACATTGGAATGAAACAACTATTAACGGATTTGACTTTAGCGTTAGACTATTGTCAGCTCAGTCGTGCTACGATTATGGAAACTGTAAAGAATCCAAAACGTCAGCAAACAAAATAAAATTAAAATACGGAGTTAAATCCGTTAATAGTTGTTTCATTCCAATAGTAACTTTATCGTCAGGTTTATACTTGAAACTTAGCCATTGCAAAGTAGACCTTAACAGCCTTGTCATAAGGTGCATTTCCGTATATAATTACCAATGAACCCGTAGAAGCAGACGGCGGCGCCGCGGATGATGCCGGCGAGCCCGTACGGCGCGAAGCCGCCGCTGCCGAAGTCCTTGCCAGACGACTTTGGCACTTCCGACTCGGGGATACGCCAGTTTTTCGTATCCGCTAAAATATAGGACAATTTTATATAAGTAATTTGTCATTTACTAAGAACATAGATCGATATATACATAAAAGGTTTGATGATTTGTCGACTCACAAAACTACTAAATGGATTTTGATGAATCTTTACAATAATATAGCTTACTAGCTTCTGCCCGCAACTTCGTCCGCGTGGAACTCCTCCTTTTTGCAGTCGGTTAAAATGTAGCCTATAAATGTCCTTTCTTAGGCTCCAGACTTTTTTTGTACCAAATTTCATTTAAATCGGTCTAGTAGTTTTAGCGTGAAAGCGTAACAGACAGACAGAGTTACTTTCGCATTTATAATATTAGTAGGCATGCATGTCTATCTATACTTCTATACTAATATTATAAAGAGGTTTGATTGTTTATTTGTAATGAATAGGCTCAAAAACTACTGGACCGATTTGATAAATTCTTTCACTGTTCGGAAGCTAGTTTCACCCTGAGTAACATTGGTTATAGAATATTTGGAAAAAAAAACTAGAGATCCGTGTGAAGCCGAGGCGGACCGCTAGTATTTTATATATTATATATTGTGTAGCTTGTTATTAATATATCGCACACCTAGATCTAAAGGGAGCTAACTCAAAATATTCTATAGCCTTAAAATACTAGCGGTCCGCCCCGGCTTCGCACGGATCCCTATTTTTTTTTTCAAAATATTCTATAGCCTATGTTACTCATATAGGTACTCTTTTTTTTTAGCTTCTTATTAATATGTGTGTCAGTTTACATTGACTTTAAGACAAACTCTACTGTGTTTTTTGCAGCGTTTCTTCTCAGCAATCATGATCTTTACAATAAGCACTAATAGGCTAGATCTGAGGTATAAAAGTATGTTTTAAGGTCTATTTACTAATAAATTATTTGTAACATAATATCACTAGGTACATAGTATAAAACAAAGTCGCTTTTTCTGTCCCTATATCCCTATGTACGCTTAAATCATTAAAACTACGCAACGGATTGAGAGTGATTCGAGAGGAAGGTATATAGCACCCGTGTGAAGCCGGGGCGGTCGCTAGTTAAATATATAAGTACCTTTGAATGATCCTGATATAATCACAAACAGCACGACGCACAGGTTGACTCCGGTGCAGAAGTTGTTGAATTTCGTCGACTCCTTCACTCCAAACGCCAATCCCACTGTGTAGAAAGAGACAACTGTATTAGACTCATGATACATTGCAGCCCCCGTAGATAGAATAGCTTTCTATCCGTGGTGACGTAAGCGTAGATTATAATTTTACCCCCCTTTTTATCCCTTAAAAAATTAAAGATGTACTAAATAGGACAGACCAATTCTCAAGTAAGCCCTTTGAAGCAATTTTGTACTAACTTCCACTGAATATTTCTTTTCAACAATCGTGAAATAATTATAAGAGGTGGTGACTTTAGTTGGGGGTGAAAAATACAATGCAAGTGTGCAAATGCACTATCAGGAAACTCATAAGCCATAAAAATCTCTACTATCGTCACCTCAGTACCTACGAATATGGAAAATATTCGAAATGTCCGCAAAAAAAATTGTGGTACGAATATGGGAACTGTAAAGCTTTCGAAACGTCAGAAAAAAAATTAGGCTAGTTTAATCCGTTATAGTTGTTTCATTACAGTGAATAACAGTAAAAATGTAAAGCTTATTTTCAATAGTTTCACATACACACATGTATTTAAGCACACCCACCGGAGAAAAGCATGATGATTGCAAACGCAAGTAAATCCGGGTGCGTGGCCAAGTGCGGCGAGTTCATCGGCATGGCCGCTTGTAAACTGGAGGAGATCGCCTTCCCGACAAGCGAGTCCAAATACTCGCTCAACGCTTTCACTACCGACGCGGCGCCTGTAAAGGTATATAAATAAATAAACAAGTTACGAGTAGTATTAATTTGCTCTTCTATTTTCTATCTGTTGACCAAGTTAGACTAATCATAGTCAAAGTCATAAATATGTGCATAGCACATAGCAAAAATATGAACATAAACCATATACCCGTAGCAATAAAGTTCACATTGGATTCTAGTGAAATGAGAGTTTATCAAATTAAATTATACTTACTACATTTTTCTCAGAAATTAAAAAAAAATATATGGGTCTTGAATCCACACCAGAATTTCGTGTGTGTGTGTGTGTGTGTGTGTGTGTGTGTGTGTGTGTGTGTGTGTGTGTGTGTGTGTGTGTGTGTGTGTGTGTGTGTGTGTGCGTGTGTGTGTGTGTGTGCGCGCGTATGTGTGTGTGTGAGAGAGATTATCTTACCTATAATATACTCCAGTATGAGATTCCACCCTATGATGAAAGCTATGAATTCTCCAACACACACGTAGCTGTACACATAAGCGGACCCAGCCTTGGGTACACGCGCGCCGAACTCCGCATAACAGAGGCCTAAAAAAAAAAAAATTAATAATGTATTTCACGACTAGATGCGTGTCGTGTAGTATGAGGTCTAGCTGTCATGCTCCTACAACGAGAGACAAGCTACTGACCTATGAAGCATGACAGCTGGACCTCATTCTACACTAAGCGTATTTAGCGAATGTATGACCCCGATTAATAAAGGTAAACAAGGGAATGCATAGAATAGGAGATACCGCGAATCAACAATCTATCGTGTAGAATGAGGTCCAGCTGTAATTTTTCAACGGGAGACAAGCTACTGGCTTATGATTGGTGAAAAATGACAGCTGGACCTCATTCTACACGATGAGTATCTAGCGGATTCATGACCCCCAATAACATAGGTATGCTAAGGAATATATGCAATAGGGATTGCCGCGTGTAAATAATCTATAGTGTAGAATGAGGTCCAGCAGTCACGTCCCAACGAGAGTTACTGGCCTGTAATGAGAGACAAGCTACTGGTCCGTGATGAGAGACAAGCTACTGGCCTGTGATGAGAGACAAGCTACTGGCCTATAATGAGAGACAAGCTACAGGCCTATGATGAGAGACAAGCTACTGGCCTCTGATGAGAGACAAGCTACTGGCCTGTGATGAGAGACAAGCTACTGGCCTGTGATGAGAGACAAGCTACTGGCCTGAAATGAGAGACAAATTACTGGCCTATGATTAGAGACAAACTACTGGCCTTTGATGAGAGACAAACTGGCCTGTGATGAGAGACAAGCTACTGGCCTGTAATGAGAGACAAGCTACTGGCCTATAATACGAGACAAGCTACTGGCCTTTGATGAGAGACAAGCTACTAGCCTGAAATGAGAGACAAGCTACTGGCCTATGATGAGAGACAAACTACTGGCCTGTGATGAGAGACAAGCTACTGGCCTGTGATTGGTGGTACATGACAGCTGAACCTCATACTACACGACGCGCATCTACCGTACTTATAACACACGTCAGTAGTTAAGTAAAACTACGGATTAGAAGTCAAATTCTACTAGCGTTTACATTTGTAGAAACGAATAAAAATGTACAGAATTGACTTCAGCTAAAGAAAGCTAATCACGTGACTTTATTTAATTAGTTACTAGCTTAGCTTCGGCTTCGCACGGATCCCTAATTTTTTTCAAAATATTCTATAGCCTATGTTACTCAGGGTGAACGTAGCTTCCCAACAGTGAAAGAATTATTAAAATCGTCCAGTAGTTTTTGAGCCTATTCATTACAAACATACAAAAATAGGTACAAATCTTTCCTCTTTATAATATTAGTATAGAAGTATAGACAAAATGCTTACAATGCATAGGTATAGAAATATGTCGAGACATGCGTAACGCATTTATTTACAAAAATAAATATCTACTTCGATAACTGTTATTATTTTTAACAAACACGTTTGTCCTACATGTCAACAAGGAAATGATTAGCCAAGGTCGAGTATGAGTATTAGTTAAAAATAGGAAATTAAGTACTACAGATAACACAAATTGACTTCTGAAAGACGGTCTCTGTATGTTAATATTATATTAATCATACATTATTTACACAGATGTTACATACTGTAATCTACGTTAACGTTGGTAATGGGCAATAAAAAATAAGTAATATTTATGTTTATCTGACGCTGTTTATTGATATCGGTATTATACCTAGTTTTGTAGTTTAGTACTACGTTGGCTTATAGTTGTTTTTTTTTTGTTAAGTACATAATTATACTTGTATTACGGTTTTATTTGAAAATTACGTGAATGCAATGGATTAGGCCGTACAGGGACACCAAAAAACACCATCTTCGTGTACTGTTGGTTTTCATGTAGGTAAAGGTTACTAATTTGAAAGATTCTATTTTTTTTTTGTTTAAATAAAAAAACTAATAATTTCTGATGACTTCGCGGTTATTACACATTGGAATGAAACAACTGTTTACGGATTTAACTCGCGTATTTTTATTTTATAAATCACTTTAGCGTTAGACTATTGTCAGCTCAGGCGTGCTACGATTATGGAAACTGTAAAGAATCCGAAACGTCAGCTAATAAAATAAAATAAAAATACGCGAGTTAAATCCGTTAACAGTTGTTTCATTCCAATGTAAAAAAAACTAAGTTACGCAACGCGTTAATTCCCCCTACCTGTAACGCATCTTAACGTTTTACAAGACCCCCCCCCCCCCTCTCACCAAATTGCATTACGTAATACATGAACGCACCCAAACTTACCAGCGAACACACTCGCGACAGCGGCCAGTAGGAACGACAGCACCACAGCCGGGCCCGCGTAGTTCTTCGCGACATCGCCGGCCAGCACGTAGACCCCCACTCCCAGGGTGCTGCCGACGCCCAGGGCGGTGAGGTCCAGGGCGGACAGCACGCGGGCCAGGCGGGCGGCGCCCTCCTCGGCCGCCTTGCGCCGCGAGAGCACCCCGTATGCCAACCGCACTGCCTGGTTGGCCCCGGCTTTTATGCCACCTAGTTAAAGAAAAGTTACGTAAATATAATTAAACTAGAAGCTTCGCATGGATCCCTATTATTTTGTCTACTCAGGCAAAGTGGAAAAATGTAACTTCAAAACAGTGAAAAAATGTTCAGATTCATCCAGTCGTGTTCTAACGCTCCGTTAATTCTTATTAGTTATTTCATTCCAATGTGTAATAACTGTATAGGTATGTGGTAAAAACCACGAAGGCATTAGAAATTATTGGTTACACCTAGTTGTGCTTTTGTAAGACTGCACTAGTTTGTCCTAGGCTAAACGTATTTAATAAACCTGTTTGGTCTAAAATCACAATAGCCAATAATTTCTGATGCCTTCGCGGTTATTATGCATTGGAATGAAACGGGTTAACGGGTTTAACTCATATATTATATAGTTAAATCATGTGATATATGTCATTAAAAATTAAGTTTATCTGTCAATGTAATACAATTTTAAATTATTTTATTTTGTAATATTTTAATGAATTATAAATTGTTTGTTTAAATTTTTAGTGACAAAGTAGTACTGCATTTTAAAATGACATCATTATCATATCATAAATTATTGCTGTTAAACTATTTTTCTTTTTTTATAATTGTGTATTATTAAATTTGTATGCCGCAAGGCTAGACATGTTGGACTATATAAAATTATAATTTAAGATCTAATCACTGTATATAGGTAGGTACTTACACATGTTCTGACAAATAAATTATCTTTATCTTTATCTTTTACAGATATTATATTATCATCAAAATAGTCATAAAAAAAACAGGCCAAGTGCGAGTCGGACTCGCGCACGAAGGGTTCCGTACCTTTGTCTATAATAAATTAGGTAATTTGATTTAAGACGTTTAAAAACAAAACTACTGTCTAGATCTCATTCAAACCAATTTTCGTAAGTAGTTTGCATAGTAATACACACATGTATATTTTATTCAATTTTATCATGACCATATTTTAGAAGTTACGGGAGGGGGGACACACATTTTTCCACTTTGGAAGAGTCTCTCGCGCAAACTATTCAGTTTAGAAAAAAAATGATGTTAGAAACCTCAATATCTATGTACTAGTATGTACTTTCTATCTTATTGTCCCCTCTAAATCATTATGAAAGAATAAGGAAAGGTTACATCACTATATCTTAGATGCAAGTATTACATTACGCTATCACTGTACTATCGTAAGAATGCAAAGAGTATGCAACATTAAGTACCGTCGAAACCCCTAACTTCACCTAGACTACCATACTTCGCCTAATTTTACATAACTTCAAATTTACAAGTTATTTCTATGGCAGGCTTTATATAATAACTCTAAGTATAAAGTATTTTTTATGACTGGCAATATTCTGTGGACAATCTGTGGCTAACTTCATATGGTTGGCGTCTAGTGCAGTTTATTCGTGACGCCGACCGCACGTTTTTTTCAAGACGTGAATGAACTTTGATTTTAAGGAGTGTTGCAGACCAGATAAATTTATTTTTATTATACAGGTATATGCTATAACTATCGCTTTATCAATTGACACTATTAATTAATAGATATATTACGTTTTTAAGTCATAATAAAAGTAATTGTTCATTAGGGCATTTGGTCATCATGTTCGTGCCAAACTTCGCCTGCCCTTAGGGATGGCAAATGTACTGTACAAAATTTATATAAAAATTATAAGATTTCAATTAAATGAATAATAAGACTTGTTTCTACTTGTAAAGTGTAGTGGAGTATTTAAAATTATCAGATACTTAGAACCCAGTGAAAAGCGTTCAATTTTAGCTGATAAATTACCCGGCAGAAAGTGGGCATACCGTTTTTTGAAGAGATACTTACAGTCACCATCAGATATATATACACGGGCGAGGTGCTCAAATACATCTGAACAACATTACATTTCAATAAATTCGTTACGGTAAATATGGCCAATGATATCTCAACATTCAATTCGTCACAAATATATGAGCATCAACTTTTCAATAATATGTAAACAGTACACGCGTTCATAAATATCTGAACACTTAAGGAAAATATACCTTAAGTCACTGCCATACAGTTTAAATTCTTTTGTACAGATGTAGCGAATATGCCTGTCTCATCGTACACACTAAGTTGTAATGAAACGCATAATATACCTATAAATTTCAACCGGTTAAGTAAGACTGTTTCAGCTTGATGCGTAAGATGTTGCTTAGTAAACCGAGAGTCATGGATCGAATCCGACTCTTCAACATGATTACTAATTATTTTTTTTAAATATTCTATAGCCTATTTTACTCGTGGATAATGTAGCTTTCGAGTGGTGAAAATTTTTTTAAAAACCCAGTAGTTTTTGAGCCTATTCATTACCTACAACCAAACAAAGTTTTCCTCTTTATAATAATTATGTAAATTATAGTCTGGTCGAGGATTTCTCTGCGAAAAATTTATCAGTTGTCTTAAAAATATGGGGATTGTTGCATACAATATGCAAACTATGTACATATGTACCTACCTTACTTTCGAAATTGCATAATTTATACAGCTACCACTGAGTTCAACATTTTTTTTATTTAAATCGGACAAAGTTTCTAAAGAAATCATACACGTGAGGTTTAGCTGGCTATTTATTTAAGGATTGAGTAGTGTCAAAATCAAAAGCACTAAGTAGTATTCATATCAATTTCGAAGAAAATCTCCCTTTTAACCCATTTTCAACCCCTTAAGGATAGAATTTCGGAATAAAATATAGCCTATGTTCTTTCTCGGGCTCCAGACATTCTTTGTAACAAATTTCATTTAATTCGGTCCAGTAGTTTTAGCGTGAAAGCGTAACAGACAGACAGACAGACAGAGTTACTTTCGCATTTATAATATTAGTTAGGATTAGGATTACGCAAGAATGTCATCGATGACAAGACAAGTGATGTCGACATTGGTAGCGGATTTTCGTCTGCTGTATCATTGATAAATTGGCATTGTGGTTAATGTGTCGGATACGCGTTTATAGAACGCGGCTGGTTCGAGTTCGTGACTAGGACATATTAGTGTATTTTTTTTTCATTTTATTTATTTTGGAATTTTATTAAGATCATTATTTTGTACAAAACAATGATCTTAATAATTTCTATAATAAATTAGGTTACCTGCTATATTAAAATTTTATTTGTCGCAAGTTTTTTTATTCATTTATTATAGTCTATAATACGGTGGCAGGACATTCGGAGATCGGACATAGGTACGTAGAATCGAAACTCGTATTAGTATTTGCAGTTCGTTTATTACCTACGGACTTTTACAATTGATGAAGTTGTTGCGTACCTAATTTAACAACAAAGTATGTAATTAATTAAGCTCCATCATGTCTCATCATTTCATCATCTGGTTACCATAATAATTTATACTTTACACACGAACACTAAATAAACTATAACTAGAAAATACACAATTTAACTAAGGTTAGTCTTGGAAGTGTCTCAGCGACGTCTTCAATATAAAATAAGGTCTGAATAAAAATACAAAAGGAATAAAATTAAAAAAAAAAACACAATTCTTCCTGGTCTCGAACTTAAACCAGCTGCGTTCTATGACCGCGTATCTGACTTAAACCACGAGGCCAAGCAATAAATTATCAGATTGACGAAAATTAATTACCAATGTTGACAACGACTTGTCAACGACCATAATATATGAGATTCTTTCATAATTAAATAGGATTCGAACTGAACAGTGACAGTTGAAGTTTGGCAACAGGAAAATAGTAAGTATGACAACGTCGCAATTCTCGTTTGCTTTGCTTACCTAGTAATGATACCATGAGACAGAATATTCACTACATCTGTACAAAAGAATTTAAACTGTATGGCAGTGACATAAGGTATATTTTCCTTAAGTGTTCAGATATTTATGAACACTTGTACTGTTTAGATATTTTTGCGTTGTTATGTGTCCAGATTATATTGAAAAATTGCTGCTCTTATATTTGTGACGAATTGGACGTTCATATATTATTGGCCTTATTTACCGTAACGAATTTATTGAAATGTAATGTTGTTCAGATGTATTTGAGCACCACGCCCGTTTATATATATCTGATGCTGACTGTACAAACCATAAAAAGCAACCGTGCAAAAAAAAAACTCCTTTTAAAATAAATGAAATGAAATTATTTTAAAAAAATAAAGTTGAATAAAACACTATACCCTCTTTTTTCTTGGCATGCTAGATAAATGCGTGATTTTTGGCAGCCCTAGCTTCGTCACTGTCAATGTATGTAACTAACGTCATATTGCACCCATACTTCGCCTACCCCTCTTTTCTAGGAAATAACAGTAATCTGACGTTGTTTAAGTTCATACTATATTATCACACTTCAAACTGAAGAGACTTGTCGTGAGTAGATCCCATCAATGTTTATTATAAGCGGTCAGGCATACATAGGCGAAGTTAGGGAAAAATACCCATTCTTCGCCTAGCACCATTTTGTCCATTTTTTGCCATGTTAGCCATTGAAATTCAATGCTCTAATGGTCTCTAAAGATGGACAGGAGTCCTTTAATTAGTTTTTTTCTTTGAACGGTCTAGAATACTTTCAAATTAACAAGTTATGTTGCAAAATATGCCAAAATCCAGGCGAAGTTTGGGGTCTCGACGGTACCTACAATAGTCTATTATTTTCTTAAACATTTCAAGACACGATTTCTTAAACAAAAAAAACTAATATAACGTTAAAAAGATGTTGTGAAACCGTCAATGGCTTGAGACCACCAGGTTATTCTATATTAGTATTAGCAATTATTTATTATCCTACTAATCCTACTATCCTACTAATATTATAAATGCGAAAGTAACTCTGTCTGTCTGTCTGTCTGTCTGTTACGCTTTCACGCTAAAACTACTGGACCGATTTAAATGAAATTTGGTGCAAAGAAAGTCTGGAACCTGAGAAAGGACATAGGCTACTTTTTAACCGACTGCAAAAAAGGAAAAGTTCCATGCGGACGAAGTCGCGGGCGGAAGCTAGTAGTTTATATGTAAAAAAAGAAAGTTATCTATTCTCTTTCTGTTTTCTTTAGCGTTAGACTATTGTCAACTCAGTTGTGCTACGATTATGAAAACTGTAAAGAATCCGAAAAGTCAGCAAATAAAATAAAAATACGCGAGTTACATCCGTTAATAGTTGTTTCATTTCAGAATGATTGTAATCAAGGAAAATAATGACTATAATATAATATTATTATTAATAGGTATTTGACTTAATTTAAAAATAATCGCAGTTATTTTTGCAAATACCTACGTTACGAAATATCCAAACATCAAGTTTTCACAATAAAAAAAATATAGTTAATTAATTATAATTATTTGTCTTACTTAATGATCCATATTCAAATGTTATTAACTATAAACTAAACTAAGTACCATGTATTTCAAAACCCTAAAAATTAAATCTTCCAAATTCTAACCTTATTTATAAAGAAACTAGCTGTCCGCCCCGGCTTCGATCGGATCCCTTTTTTTATAGCCTATGTCACTCGGGAATAGTGTACCTAGCTTCCCAACCATTTTGGAGCCTAATCAATCCAAACAAACAAACCTTTCCTCTTTATTATATTAGTATGTATGTAATATAATAATGAGAAATAAATAAATCTATCTATCTAATTATAATTATTAGTGATTTTTTTAATGATTAATACATAAATCCAAAAATTAAACTTGACTTTCAAAATCCTAAGAATCAATTAGGTACTTCTTACAATCCCAATAACTCAGGGTTTCTTAACGTCCATGGACCCCTTAACGGGTCCATGGACCCCTTAGGGGTCCGTAGCTTGTATGTCAGGGGTCCGCAGTAGGTCAGTCAGTCTAAGCATATTTATTAGTACAGAACATATCGTAATATATTTTTTTTTTTATTTCCGAAAATATTTATGGGTGGGGTCCGTGGTATAGTTTAAATTGTAAAAGTGGTCCGTGACTGCAAAAAGGTTAAGAAACCCTGCAATAACTGCAGTATGCCATTTAAAAAGAAATTCAACCTAGTATAATATAGCAAAATAACTTACTAATAAGGCCCATGACGTCAGCCGCACGCGCTCCTGCGCAGCTCGCTCGCTACTGATTCGCCGATCAAACACAATTTATTGACGATCGACAATTTTCTAACGATATTTACTTAAGAGGCTGCTTATAAAAATTCTTACAACCTCGACCTACTTTAACGTAATAAAAAACGTCAAAAAATAAATTAGGAAAAATATACTTTGATTAAAACCTATATAAATAACATTTTTTTTTTCATTAAAGTAACTAACTTCTACCTGCGACTTTGCTTCGAAACACACCCGTTTTACCCCCCTCAGGGGGTGAAATTTATATAATAAAAATTGAATACTGTCGTCAACTAAATGGAATAGTTAGTTAAATTTAAATGCCTAGTAACATTAATGCTTGTAAAATAAGAATGTTCATAACTGTAAAATCAGGACAATACATATATAACTATAAAGTTTAAAATCTTACACATTTAAAGGTACGTTTACATGCTTGCCAAGGCTGGAGGAGCATCCACAAGTCCCAAGCGTCGCAAGCGCTTGCCGCAAACGCCCTTTGATAGTCCGGATCGGATACAAGCATCCGCAAGCCAAGACAAACGGCCTCTTTACACGCTTGTGTTTGTGGACGCTTGTCGAGCCTTGGCAAGCGTGTAAACGTACCTTTACCCACTAGAAAAACCTTAGACTTCTAACAAATTTTCTACACGGCACACAATCCTCTTAACTGAAACCAATTCCTACTGCCTTTGACTAAATCAGTCTCAATTTAATTTTTGGTCGTCAGGTCGTTGCCATGTTGACCACTGATCAATAATGATGATGCCTAATAACTATCATTATTTCTCTTTAATATCATACATTTAAATCTATATAAATATAATATAGCAATCCGCCACGGCTTCACATGGAACCCTATTTTTTCAAATATCAATATAGCCTATGTCACTCACAAATAGTGTAGCTTTGTAGAAACATCAGTCAATAAAATAAAATATTATGCAAGTTAAATTGGTCTACAGTTGTTTCATAGCAATGTATAATAACCGCGGAAGCATCAGAAATTACTATATTCTATACTGTCCAGCGGAAGATCAGCGCTGTGGCATGCACTGTCGTGTCGCAGCAAAATGCTGAGCTGGAGACCCTTTTACCACATTTATTGCAGATTAAGTAAGTAGGTATTTTTATTTTTTGTTATTTCTGTGATTTTATGTAATGTGTAGTAAATAAATATTTTCTTTCTTTCTTTCTTTGTCTGTCTCTTAGCTAATTAATGAACCATTTAAATTGAAATTTGGCACAAATGTTGTTTTATAGAGGTCACTTTCATTTATCTCAAACTTAATTAAACTTATTCAGATTGTGTTAGTACTGCTGTGCTGACGATAAATGCAGTATATACATCAAGCTTCATATGTACTTACTGCGTTTATCGTTAGCATGGCTAAGTGATTGATCATTCTTTAAATTATTTAACACTTGATACTATAATATGACACCTTGTTATCAAATTGGCTTCCGAGTTTCATAACAACAAATTATTTAAGCACAGTTATTGTTTCCACAAAAATTTGCTGATAAATGTCATTACAAATTTGGAAATGGTAAAAATATGATATTGAAATAAGTATCAATTTTAGCAAACATGAATATTATACAACTAGAACTCTATGTGACACATTATTATCATACACAGACGAAGTCGCGGGCAGAAGCTAGCTTCGGCCCGCGACTTCGTCTGTGTATGATTAGTATTTTACACTATATCGTTATAAAATATAGCCTATATGTTATTCTGTTGTATAAGCTATATTGTGGTAAAGTTTCATTCAAATCCATTCCTGTCTCTCCCTCACTACTCTGTACCAGGTTTTGCCAGCAATATGGCTTAAATAATGAATGTTATAATTATACTTACCTAGAACTTTTGCCTTTATAATAGTAGTAGGATGTCTAGTGGTCTGAATCCGTGACCATGAAACCTAAGATTGTGGGTTCAAAGCCCGCGAGGGGCAAATATAAATATGTAGTATCTAGTACTCAAAGTACAAGCTTAGTTCGGAACTAGGTCATTTGATGTAAATAGCGAAAACGAAGTTCCATTTAGTTGTTAGTTTGATTATTAAAAATATTGCATACATTTTTACTATATCAATCAAACAATAAATAACAAAGATAATTGCTACAAAAGTTTGAAATGACGGGCTTGTAAGTAATATCATTTCAAGAATAACAAATATTATTTTGTTTTCCCACAAATAAAAGGTTTATTAAGTAGCCTTACCTTATCATGCCACCTATAAACTTATATAAACAAGTACTTTAGGTGTACTACTTATATAAATTATTGTTATTTTATAGTTATAAATATGAATTTTCTTAAATTACTTCAGATGTATTTATTGTAACCTTTAATTTAAATGTGATAACGTAATCGTGTTTCATTCTTGAAATACCATAAAATATTACATGTATTAAAAACTCCATAATTATATTATTAAGGGATCCGCTGTATTTTTTTATTTATATTTGTATATATAAAACTTACCATTTTCATACGCTTGTCGTACGCCATAGTTCTGTTCAGCTCTCGGCTGAACCGATTCATAATTAGTAAACTGATTTCCGTTAGGAAAACTCATTTTCGTAATCGACACCACAACTCCTAACCTAATTTAGTAATTCTCGCGCAAAACTAACCGGCATAAATGTAACCTTACTTAAAATACTCTTGGTATATTACCAATAAACCATTGACGTGGTTTTTTAGACGATATTATAGTATATTTCGTACGTAATATTACACATTTCTTATCACAATACTGCACTAAACGAACTTCAGAAGTTGTATGAAATTCAGAATAGTGTTGCCAACTCCTAGAAATTCGAGTCGCTAAACTCAAACTCAAAAGTCGCCAGAAAGTCGCTAAAACTAAAATATAACCATAAAAAGTTCGTGGACACCCCCCCCCCCCATAATAATATACAAATGGAACTTAAATTAAATAGAGTTTGAATTTGGTATTGAATAATTCTGTGTCGATTTGACAAAAAATGTATCTATTATTGGCTCTAGAACTGTTTTAATTTGTACTCCAAAAGTCGCCAGATAAGTCGCTAAACTATTTCTGTCGTCAAAACTTTTTTTTGGTCGCTAAGCCTTAAGCAAAAGTCGCTAGTTCTAGCGACAAAATCGCTAAATTGGCAACACTGATTCAGAATGAATTTGACACTGACTAGTGACTAGTGCATGTAGTGTTGCTATCGATAAGTATAGGTTAATTTTGTCGATATCAATAGAGTGTAACAATTTGTCGAACTAGTTCTTCATCTATTTAATTAAATTGGATAAGTATCTCGTTTCAATTTTTACAATAGAACTAAACTAATTCAAAGTAAGCTTTAAATAATAATAATATTTTTTCGTATTAATTTTTAAGTACATACCTAAGTAATATTTGTTTTATTTTTGCATAATATAGTGCGCGGTCAAATATTTTGATTTTAAAGTGATTAGAGAAACAAAATTAATCCACAACACACTTAGTCAAAATTAATACAAGCAATGATTGCTGGTAGTTAAATGGCAGTATAATAAAAATTCTGAAATAAATATTATAAAAATGCTCTGCTACGTTTTCCCATTAATTTTAGAACAACTTAGTAAATTGGATGCCATAGTATCGAATATCGATATTTAATAAAATAATGCGTTAGGGGATTGTGGCACTACATTATATCTGTCAGACGCAACACGAGGTTGACGTTGCATCATAAAGGACGCGTTCACACTTATTAATAGAAACCTAATGAATAGGATTTACGGTCGCGTTCAATAAAAGAAGTTTGTATCCTTGTGAATAAATAGTATAATTTAACTTCTATTAAATTAAGTAGTTGTTAGGTATTTCCTTAGAGAATATATACCTACTGGAGTACGCTTCGACAGGCGTTCCCCTCTGCCAAGGTATAAGATAAATTATCTAACGCGTTTGTAAAAACTGTTTTCAAACAGGTCACTTTGACAGTGTCACAATCGATATCAAAGAGAAAAGAGCTCCCGAAAAATGTCTTCCTGCGCTAAAATAAATTGCAAAAATCTATCCACTGTATCAGATATACAAAAAAACAGTATTTCCTTTCATCTGCAGATATTTTTTTTGTTCGTTAATTGTTATTTTTCAAATAATTATTTTCTCATTCACCACGCGAGAAGCATCGATTTACGCATCGATTACGTTTTTATTCGTTTAAAATCGTTTAAAAATTATTATGATAGTCTATGGTCAACAAAGAGGAATGACACACATGTATAAAAATTTTGCAGAGTAGTGTATCCGATACTAGGCGTTAATTCCTTTGAGTTAAAAGCGATAATAGCATCCATGATCAAAATACGGTTAGAGATGTACTTACTGGACAATATCAATGTCGATGAATTTACAGTACAGATGATAAGAAGTACGCGTATATTTCAGTATATCAGGTATTATTTTATTAAAATATTTTATTACATCGAATTTCAAATGGTTTAAGCGTACCAGCACCTTGGGATTCGGTTGTCTACTTTGTAATTTTTTTTAAATTATGGTTGTTGATATTGTTATCTCTCCAGCTCAGCTGTAATAGACATTTGCCTGTTTTTTCATGTTAAACATAGTGGGTAATTGTAATTGTTTAAGCATTATTATTAAAAGAAAATAACTTGTTTATTGAACTACGTAGTAACAAATGTTCATTTCTATAATAGTATGAATTAAAAGAAGTAAATACATTATTATGTATGAAGTTAAAATATTTATATTAAAATATAAATTGGTTGATCCGCCATTTTGTGTCAAATATAGATAAATGTATCGACGGCCACTTAATCAAGCACTATGTAATCGGTTCAGTTTGGCTACTAATGCATTTCAAACTTGTGTACGGATACGACGTTTATAGTCTTGTTTTTGCTAGTGTGAATAAATTCCGCCTAGTGTTGACAGTTTCTATTAGTATGCGTGTGTAACGATGAGAATTATTTTTACATCAGTGTGCAGTTTTTTGAATGTGTTCCTACCTCGTCCCCCGCTAAAAGTGGCTAAAAATTTTGTATGACGAATAGTGTCGAAGCGTACTCCAGTTGATATATTCTCTAAGGGTATTTCACGATGTTATTAAATAGGTTTTGTCATATTATAGACTTACTACAAAAAAATATTTAAACTTAATCAATTCGAACGAGTAAGGATGCAGTGCAGGCTGCATACGAATTTTGAATGTACTTTTAGGTATATTTAAGAAAGAATACCTACAGAGTTGTCTTGAATCAAGAGGAATTAATCGGAATTATTTTTTAATTGTGCGGTGGATAATTAAAGTTGATATTATTAGCTCAAAGGATTTTTTTTATTGAAGGCTTCCTATAGTAAGTAGGTAAGTACCTACCTACCTACCTACACAAAAAATAGATAGGGTAAATTACGAATTGGCAACTAACCTAGTCTACCTGTTATAAGTACCTACCTACATAGAAAAATACCTGCTAAGGTAATAACCCGAATCATTTCCTAGAAAAAATACTACCTACAAAAGTTTTTAGGTGGGAAATTTTAATAGACTGTAAATTCCCAAAAAGTACTTTACTTTCACTCCCAAATCCCTTAAGAGTCGCAAAACAAACTAGTAATAATTATTAGAGTAATCATCATAAAAAACACTCGCAATTAGTATAGCAATTTCGAATATAGTAATGAAAAGGTAAATTTTTATACGTTGGCAATAATGTTTGTTTCTCTAGAGGAAAATATAATGTAAATAAGACTTAGTTAAGTAAATAAGTTTACCTATTTAGTTAATTAGCTGCCTAATAAAATGTAATTGTACTTTCCTATATAAGTATGAATACAAAATTTGGGTTATTTTACCCCTGCGGGGTAACTTTGCCCCACCAAATATTATATATATATCTACTTAATTCGTTTGTTCCGTAAAACATACACTTGGTTATTTTAGTTTTAATGTAGAGTATTAAATAACAAAATATTAAACAGTGTGAATGCAACCGAGTAGAAATAAAGGATTAATGTCAATAAGCCTATTTTGGGCAAAGTAACCTGACTTTACGGTACCTACTACCTTAGGTTACTTACCATAACTTTTACAACTAATTTTATTTGCGTAAGTATAGGTATAATAGTATAGCTAGTATATTTTTATGAAGACGTTTTAAGAGCGTTCCAATCTCATTCTTTTAAATAGTCCTTTTATAATTTTATTAGCGGTGCATCGCTAATTGATCATAAAATTAATTTGTTTTTTGGGAGATTTTGGATTGTTAGGTTTACTTACATAAAAAAATCGTGAGAATTCTGTCGTCGGACTCCTGCGAAGCCGGGGCGGGTAGCTAGTATAGATAAAGACGTCATCAAATGTAGCAATATACGCAAGTTTAATAGTAGGTACTTCACACTAGGCGATTGTGACGGCATTGTTTTTATTTCTGTTTTGTGTAGGTGTTGGAAACGTGCATGTGGTATGTGTTTATCTAAGTATTTAAAAGTACAGCCTTTTAAATACTAGGTATAAGCTATTAAATATTAACTAGACATTCGAGTCTATTGAAATATATTAGACGCGAGTTAATTTTTAAAAGCAATATGTGCCTTGGAAATTTTTTGATTTGCTTGCCGCCTAACAAGGTTATATATTGGGTGCGTTCCACTAAGCGCCCGCAATGCGCGTGACACCCTCTGTATCGTTCCACTTAACGCCCGTGGTCGTTGCGAGCGATGGCTCGACGTCATAGATGACGTCACTGTTCGCGACCACATCGCGCCCACTTCGCCCACAAAATATTGGTGGGTCAGAGTGGGCTTTCGTCGCTCACGATGTGCGTTCCACCTATAAACATTCGCTTACAACGCCCGCGGTGTTTTCTCGTTAGTGGAACGGCAATTTCAGCGGTCGTAGTCGACGGCGTTGCGAGCGTTAAGTGGAACGTACCCATTATCTTATCTTGAAGTGACAGCTGTCATCGATCTTGCTATACTAGAAATATCGGAATAAAGTCTGTAGGCAAAATATTATTATTTAGGCAGACACAGTTAGGTATAATAATATGGGAAAGGTAATAAATAAAACTGTATTTACATTGTCATTTCTTTACTTCAAAAATGTTACATGACGGATGACATAATATAATGATTTTTCATTATTTTACATAAATAAATACATAATTTTTAATATTCAAGATTTACTCAATTATTTTTTTCTTTCGTTTCTTATAACTAGTTTTGACTAGATTAGATAAATTATAATTAAATACTTTAAATTAAATCAACAGATTGTACCAATTTTACTTTTCAATAAGGTTGTAATAATTATTTGAAACTTACTTAAACCTAAAAAAATCATGAATCTCAAAACAATAAATAATTTATGTAAGTACCAAGCAAGGTATAGCCAAGTTTGAAGGTCATTTTTTATTTCATTGACTATCTATCCAGAAAATACTAAGTTGTAACAATGTGCCTTATAGACTTACATTGTTGACAAACACAAGCACATTATACCTAAACAATTTTGCCACTACTAAAATATTATTTAGAATGTTTCACAATTGGTTTAATTTCCATTTAATGGTAATTCTAAATTAGAGACAGTAATAATGTAAATCGAGAATAAACTGGAAATAATAATATGGGAACGGTATCAAAAAAAATAATTTAGCAAAAACGTAGTTTTACTTTAGTGTAAGACTAATATCGTCAGCTCAGTCGAATACGAATATAGCAACTGAACATCAGCATATAAAATAAAATACACAATCTAAATCTATTACAGTTCGTCCATTGCAATAGGTTTAAAATTTAATTTTACTAACGTTCCCGAACCGAAAATTATTTGTACAGAATAATATTTCATATTATTATTACTAACACCATTAAATAACGACAGTTCATTTGACTTGAATATAGATAGGTCTAAAGTAATCTAATGAATTGACATAGAAATGGCACTAACTATAGGTAGTCGCTTACGTCATCGATGTTTATGCCGGGTTTCGGAAAGCGCATAGCTTGAAATAGCAAACCATTTGTGATCCTGAAAATATATTTAATTTTAAGTAAAGAAAACAGAAGTTTAAAATAGACAAAACTTTCTTAGCAAAACGTGAATTCGTTACAGAACTTGGCTGTGACACTACCGTGCCAACCAAAAGGGTTGACATTTGAGATTAGATAAAATATTGTTTCTTAATTATGAGGCAATAAGATGTATACGATGCTACTTATATTAATTGACTTTAGTTAATAAGTAAGTATATTATTAAAAATAATCATAATATTATTATAGTATATGTATTGAAAGGTGACAATACTGATGATGAAAATAATGTTTACTTTTTAAATTGCCTAATGTCTAATCATTACCACCTAATCGATAGGTAGAAAAACACTAATAAACCGATTCTAAAATTCATAATTAATAAACAAGAAGAAATAATAGCTGTGGAATGTGCACAGAAGTGCAATGTTAAAGACTCGAATCCTCACCCATGGCTTTCCCCTTCTTGGTCTTCCACCTCTGCTGCGGCCGAGGGAGGGGCAGATTTGATTTTGAGAGAAATCTCTTGGACTTGGAGACGCCGTGAAGCTCCAACTCTTGATCATCATGTGGTCTGTAATATGATACCATTAGCATTGTATTCAGATTAAATATTTATTCTTTATTTTTGTTCTGACGATCCCATTACGAGTGCATATAATTTGACATAATAGTGTATACTGTTCCAATTTTGAGAAATAAATAAATCTAATCTAATCTAATCTATTGACTGACTAGCATCTCCCCGCGACTAGGCCCGCGTACTCGAAATTGGTTACAATATGATTTCGATCTTTATTAAATCGTATAATATTATAACATGACTGTGTCAAAATAAAATATATATTTAAAACGAAAAAAGACGTCAGTGTAGGCCCTATTAGAAGATGTTAAAAATTATTATAGCAGTTTGTTTGACGTGAGTTTTTATAAAGTAAGAATAAGAAAGATGACAGGCAAGAAACATTTGTAGAGTGCTACTTATACAAAAGGCTCTTTTTACGATTTTCACATTATATCTAGGTATGGGATGTCCATATTCAATGTACCTTCCTAAACCTTACAGTATATACTTAAATATATATAAGATAAGCCTATAAATAAACTTGCCCTTGTCAACATTCAAATACGCGACCAACAGACCTAGTCAAGAACGAACCGACCTAGTCGCAAACTAACATTGAAAACCAATGGTATCAGATTGCAAAAGCCAGTTGTTTTATACAGTTTGCGTTTACAAATTTTTATTGCGTTCGCGTTATATATTTTCTATGTATCCGTAGTATATAAAAATGAATGTTCGTTAGTCCCGCTAAAACTTGAAAATGGCTCGACCGATTTCTCTAATTGGTATTCAAATATACGTCGACATCCATTGTTCATGCGGCGAGGAATATTTTGAAAAAATACGAGAAAAAATATTAAAATATTGTGTACTAAAAGAGTATTAAGTATTGTACTTAATACTCTTTTAGTACACACTATTATTTTTATAATAAGCTAAAATCTTAAGCGATTAACATGCCTTGTTTAACATTTAAGATTTAAGCTTGTTTATCTAATCTTATAGCTACTAAATTATAATGAATGACGTCATTAACTACAACTAGTTATCCTACTTCTCTCAGTGACGTCATACTTATGATGATCTCATAAATATACCCCCTTTTGATGGACTCTAGCCTCTAGTCCCGTAATGGCCGTCAGTTCATCCAATTTATTTGGAATAAGCACGAAGAAAAAGCGGCATTGTTAGAAAAATCCGACATAATAAGGGCAATAAAATATATTACAATAGAATTATGAAAATATGGGAAGGATTCTAAGCAGGTTATATTGTTCTTTTAGAAGAACAAGTGATTAGGAACATAAATTATTTTAAATAAAATGTGTAATATTATACTAACAGCATCTGCGCACTATAAGCACCCCAGTTTTACCCCCTTAGGGTTTAAATTTTCAAATTGTTGTTCTTTAGACGATCAGAACAAGATTCGTATGTATATAAAAATGATTCTTTAAGAAAACCTTACGAAAATATTGACGTTATACGTCTCAATGTCAAAAACTATGAAATCGATTGATTAATGCCGCTTCTTAGCCCGGCGGGACGACATCTCCCGGGGCCTAGTGGTCCTGAATTAATATAATTATAAGTGTGATGAGAAAAGAAATTATATAATCACCTGGTCTCCATATCCCTGATCTGGTGGGGGAGCTGCGCCCCGATGAGTTTGAACAGCAGCAGATCCTTCAGACGTACCTCCTCATCCTGGAAGCCAGGTCCTTGGGGCCCCGTGTCTATGTCATTGATATCCTGTATAAACACGAAATATGTCAAAATATTACACACCTATTTCTAAAGGGAGCTAATTAAAAAACCTATAGATTTGAGTTATGCATACCTTCGGATTCTTTACAACAAAACCTACCCACCAATAAAACAGCTCTACTAGCTTAATTATAAAAAAAAACCTTTTTTAAAAAACAAGGTTTTATTTTTTAAATTAAAAATAAGCTCCCGTTCTTATAAAAGTCCCAATTTTATTAATAAAAGCATGTTGATGTGTTGTAAATTCAAAAATTAAATGCTATTTTTCTCACGAGAACGAGATAAAAAGTATCCCATGTCTGAATAAAGTCTGGGCTGACTGGGATTTTGGTCCATTAGGAAGTCTAGAATATTGGAATGAAACAACTTTAGACGGATTTAACTCGCGTAGCTGACAATAGTCTAACGCTAAAGACAGTTGTCAGCTCCGTCGTGCTACGATTATGGAAACTGTAAAGAATCCGAAATGTCAGCTAATAAAATAAAATAAAAATACGCGAGTTAAATCCGTTAATAGTTGTTTCATTCCAATGTGTAATAACCGCGAAGGCATCAGAAATTATCGTCTAGAATATTTTATGTGTCACCTGATATGCCATCTCGGAGTCCGGTGCTGGGACCTCGTCATACAACTCGACGGCGGCCGCGACCACCAACAACACCCACACGCAGCACAGGCGACCGGAGCTGAGCATTCTAAAACACACAAGATCATTGCTAATATAATAATCTTATATCTTTATCTTTATAATCATAAAATCGACATTATTATTAGTACTTTATTATTATTAATTATTGTAATTTAATCTATAATTTTTTGCATGCCACAAAATTGGTAAATTGTGCTGGTCTTATAATCTATTGTGACTAATATCTACATGTACCATAATTTGAGCAAATAAATGGTTTTGACTTTGACTTTGACTTTGACTTTATATATGTATATATCTTCTCTTATATATCTCTATCTTCTATTATATAAAAGAAGTCGTGTTAGTTACTCCATTTAAAACTCAAGAACGGCTGAACCGGTTTGGCTGAAAATTGCTGGAGATGTAGCTCAGAACCAGGAGAAGGACATAGGATACTTTGTATCCCGTTCCAGTAAGAAAAAAAATACGGTTTAAGACATTTATTTCTCAAAAGATTTACATAAATCACTTACAGAGAAAACAATATTTTTTTTTGCTTAAATCTAGAAAGGAGAGGGTAGTTTGCAAAAATAATCAACGACCAAAGTACAAAAGCAATCAGCTCAAATTTTAAAAATAGTTTAATAAAACGCAACAATGACAGCTGTCAAATCGATTGCCAGGCAGGACGAAGTCTGCCGGGACCGCTATTAATATATATAAAAATTAAAACCGATTCCGTTGGCTACGGCATCACGCTTAAAAGGATGGATATTATAGTAATTATTTTTTGTTGTGATTGTTATGATTAGTAAATGTAGTAAAAGAAAAAGAAATACATGAAAATTTAAGACAAACATTGTTATATCGATGGTTTAACATGCTATGGCGCACGACTACGTCTACCGAGACCACTAAATATTAAATAATAATAAAAAAGCTTTATTTGTTTTACAATTTCAAATTCTGGATATAAGACAATAAAAATGCTTTTACAGAAAATTCGGGTTACTTTAACCCTAAGGGGTAGCTTTGCCTCATGTCCAATTTGTTTATTATATTATGACACATAAGCTCATTGCTAATAATAACGTTAGCAATATTAATAAAATAACTGTATTCGTTCTACAATATACAATTATAATATGTTACAAATATTTTACTTACAATAACAATACATTTAATGAAATCGGGTTACTTTAATCCTATGGGGTAACTTTACCCGGCCAATTTCGATGTCTAATTTATTTTTTTTTAAAGTGAAAGTATTAAATGATAATATATGAGAATTGTGTAACAGTTAAAAGAAAGGGTTAACCCTCCTTTAATCAAAGTAACCCAACTTAAAATATAACGAAATAATTAAAAAATAAAAATTATTTAATTTTACAACAATATTATATAATATTCATGCTAATTAATGTTTAGTTTCCCTTTAGACTTAATGTGAATCTCATTAGGGTAAAAGCATCCCCCAACGCATTCTATTTCTTCCTATATTTTTCCCTATCTTTAGATAAAATACCATCTACATAGATACTATAGACAATATTCCTGAGTGACGTCTTCATTTTCTTAGTCATGTGGTTAACTAAAAAGATATATTATGAGCCTACACCTTGTAGCTCGTAAGGTTTTCCTTCCGCGAAAAACCTTCTGACACAATCATAATTCAATAAACGAAATAGTAAATGTCACAAATTCTCATGCGGAAAATAAACGTGCCTCCATTAATAACGAAAAACGGGTCAAGTATGAGTTGAACCCGAGCAAAAAGGGTTCCTTAAATACTATTATCTATAAGAAGTACCATACTTCACTATTTATTTAATTTGATTTTTTTTCTGTGAGATTTACAACTGGGTAACTATCACGGTCGATGAGATAAAGCCTGGTGACAGACGTACGTACAGATCAGGTCTCAGTAATAGGACCCTATTATATTATTATATACTTATCTCGTTTTCCCTTAAATATATCGTTTTACCCTTTGGGGTACGGAACCCTAAAAACGTAAGATTCGAGATAGTTATTTTCAGAACCATTGAGGTTCTAAAAGCGAGCTCTATAAAAATAAACTACAAAAATATTTGCGCAAAAACTAGATCAAGAGATCGATTATTTTCCTAGATGTACTTAATTCGATGTTGCTTTCCTCCAGATCGTTAAAGATTAAGCACAAACAAACGAGTAGACTTGGCCTATATAAATATTTTCCGTTAATTCTTAACGAACTTCAACTGTGAAGTTCTTTAGACATTCAAAAGGTCAAATATCTACAATTTCCATTAGGAGGTCAGAGTCAAGACGTCAAAAATTATTTCAGTTTGCCTTCAAAGTCTATTTGGAAGATGTTATGGTAATTTAGTATATGTACATTCGGCAACATCTGCAAGTAGCCATGTTTCTGACCCTCGTAAATTAGGCTAGCTTTCAATACAATATACCCAAGATTTTGATTCTAATATTACGTATATGAATGGTGTATGGTTCATGTGTTTTCCTTGTGTTGAACAAAAATACAATGATACTGTATAATTGTATGACGTCAAAAGTATGGTATAAATTTTACTTAGTGGGTAATATATACATAGTATAGCTTTGGAATTTTGGTGATTATTATCTTTGTCATTATAATTATTAAAAATTGACAATGCATTTTTTTTTATAGATAATCTGATTGACGGACTAAGATAATTACATTTTTTTTTATAATTGTGCTCCGAGTTGTCAACAGTAGCAAGCTGGCTCCTATTTCACTAACGCGACAATTATCGGTGACTGGTGACAATTTTGTTTAGGTACACTACACTCGACAAGAAACTACGTTGACAGGTATAATATTGACTACGCACTGCATTTCGAATTGTCACCTATCAAAATTGTCGCATTGGTGAAATAGACGCAAATTGGCTACTCCAGAAGCGTTAGATTAAATTCAAATACAAGGTAAACTACAAAGGTTAAAGGGCAAACGTAAAAACCTTATAAAAGCGAATGTAAATCTAAAATGTACCTACAGGTGGGAAACGTTAAATGATTTACACATCGAAAATTCTCATCAAATCGCAATTACAGAGCTACGAGAAACGAAAATGAGAAAAAAGGAGCAAATTTTGAAAAAAAGGTGTATTACTTTGACGCTGAAGAATAAGGGAGCCAAGTCCAGTTGAATCATAGCTGTAAGTAATATTGTTGTTTCATTGCAATGTGTAATAACCACGAATGCATTAGAAATTATTAGCTTGAGACTTTATTTTCGAAGTCGATAAACAAATTCTTAATCTATAAGGGAAAGAAACATTAAAAATGTTGTGCAGGGCTTCCTTTTATAACGTATGGGAGCAACAAGAAAAGATTTTGGAAAATTCATGGAGGTTAAACGGGCTTATCGAGCGCAGCCGAAGTCCTGGGAAGAAGCTAGTATGTAGATATTACTTGCAAGAAACAAGGTCAACCCAAGTTTTGACAAGGAGTTAGTAAATGGATTAACCAGATATGTTATATTTTTGGCAGGAAAAATCATATGCGATATATAAAAAGGTTATGTTGGTACACAACGTTCCGATTATAGGTCCGAAATAAGTTTCTTGCTCTCCAATATCTCACATTAAATTCATTCGTAAGGGTAAAAATAAATATTCCTTTGATTTGGAACCTTTCCGCTCCTCTGACTTAGGATTTCTCTTTTAAGACGAAATTGCGTTAAGTGTACGTAAATAAAAACAACATTTTGAGATGTGAATAATTTAATTGTTTCAGGTAATTGGAAGTTAGGAACAATGTGACTTCTCTGGGTTTAAAGAAAATAACTTTTTCTCACATTATGGTATAAGTATACATATTATATATTATATTCTCATACACATAGCTGAATGAGCTGACGATAGTATAGTAGAGTGTTAGGCTCAGTCAGTCAGCTACGAGTTTGAGATAATATGATTGTAATGATTTCGTTTTGTAAGCAAATAAAATACCTCTGTTAAATCCGTTATAGTCATTTCATTCCAATGTGCAGTAACCGCGAAAGCTTCAGAAATTATTATTTGCGTATTTCATTGTAGTTATGTTTACGTCGATAATGAGGATTCCTGCGTTATCGGACATCTGTGACGTCTATGGGTTGTTATATTTTTACTAACCAATGTTACGTTCACCCCATTACGTTTATCTACAAAATAACTAACGGGTAAAAAATTAAAAAAAAAATTACCAAAGTATGCGATAGAGGTTTTATTCTTTTCAATAAATATAACGAATAAAATAATATATCGTCATCTTGGGTTACTCTGACCCAAGTTAGGGGTAGGTTGGCCCAATGTTTTAACCAAATTGTAATATTATTATATTGAAAAAATTATACCTCATTGAGTTTGTTCTCGATTCTTCTTAAGAGGTTTTTTTTTTGCTGAATCGAAAAAGAATATTAATTTTAACGTTGACATTCACAAGTGCCTGTAAGAGCCTAGCCTGAATAAATGTGTTAGAACAATAATTTATATTTTAGCAAAAGCATATTACTAATTTAAACTTGTGACTGTTTTAGCTTATAATACATTCCAAATAATTATTTTAAATACAAATTTAATTAAATATGTATTTACGTAAACAATAATTTCTCGTTTAGTATTTCCAACTTCAAAGAAAAGTTGCTCTTAAAAAATGTAAAAGAGTGCCAAGTTAATTAATTTTCACAAACATTGTTGAGAACATTTTATTTGTGATGGCTTATTTCTCCAAACGAGGTTTCTTAAGCAACCATGTTTGTTTAATTACATTCTGTCAATATTTATATAGAATTTCATATTATATATTCGCTTGTATTAGGTTCGTATAATCTCTACGAAGCTTAAACTTTTATTAACATAATAATTTCTGATGTCTTCGCGGTTATTACACATTGGAATCATACAGATATTAACGGATTTAACTCGCTCACTTTAACGTTAGACTATTGTCAGCTCAGTCGTGCTACGATTATGGAATCTGTAAAGAATCCGAAACGTCATCAAATAAAATAAAATAAGAACGCGAGTTAAATCCGTTAATGTTTGTTTCATTCCAATGTTTTATTAACATGTCTCACACCTAGATCTAAAGAGAGCTAACTCAATAAAGGTACTTTTTCAGGAGAGGCAAGAAACTGATTAATATCTCCATATGCACGCATGAGTTTTCTGTATACATTTATACTTTTTATAATAAAGCTAGCAGAGTTATATTAGCTGAAATCAGTTTTAGTGTAGGTGGGTTTTGCTGGAATCCGATTGTGTGCATAACTCAAATCTTCCAGTTTTAGAGTTAGATCCCTTTAGATCTAGGTGTGTGATGTTATGTCATAAATTTGTTGTGTCGATATCGTACCAGATCTTAAGGGAGGTAACTCAATAACCTAAAGGTTTGAGTTATACACGCCATCGAATTCCTTACAGCAAAAGCTACCAACAAAACAGATTTAAGCTAACTCTTTTAGCTTCATTTTAAAAGCATATTAAACCTATTCAGAAAACTTTGCATATTTACATATTAATCAGTTTTCGACTTTCCTGAGTAGTATTCATGACAAGTATTGTTTTAGCTCCTCTTAGGTCTTTTTGTACCATGTTAGTACATTACGAACCTAGGCCAGTAAAATAAAAAAATGTTTCAGATCACATGTAATTGTCGTCCGAGGCGAAGCCGAGGTTGACAAAAATGTGATCTGAGGCTTTTTTATTTTACTGGCCGCGGTCAGTATACCTACTATTTTTCTGTTCGACGAAGCCAGAAAGCGGCAACTTCATTTACCGCAGCGGCCCGAAAGTTGGCGCTTTCTGGCCGGAAGACAGAAAATTTATTTATTACCTACTCGTAGCGACTTTCAAAAGCAGTAGTGTATTATTATATCCAAAAATAAAAATGATTTCAAATGGTTGTATAACTATCACAAATCATGAGAAACATTGAATTTCTTGCCGTTACTTCTCAAGTGAGGTTTTTTCGGAAACGGCATCTTCTTCTGACCTTCATAAGAGCTTGTAAAAGCCTAAATTGAATAATTATATTTTTGATTTTGATTTTGATTTCATTCTGGTGTCAGATAGATGGGCGGACGGACTTTTTACCCTTGGGGTCAAGTTGCCCTCAAAACCACCTCCATAAAAGAGGGTTAAGATCTACAAAAACATAAGTAGATAGTGCGTAGACTATTAAACCGATGGAGGTAATTAATTTAGTTAATTACAAGCTAGTCGCAATGAGAGGGAGTCGCGTTAAATGTACAAATGACAGGACATTTGGGTGCTTAATGATTAAATATGGCTTTAATAGATACTAGCGGTTCGCCCCGGCTTCGCACGGATCCCTATTTTTTTCAAAATATTCTATAGCCTATGTTAGTCAGGGTGAACGTAGCTTTCCAACAATGAAAGAATTATTAAAATCGGTCCAGCAGTTTTTGAGCCTATTCATTACAAACATACAAACATACAAAAACAGGTACTTCCAAATCTTTCCTCTTCATAATATTAGTATAGATTAATTTTATTTTACAAAAGTCATAGGTACCTACAATATATAATTGGGTCATTCGTTTTTACTTTTTTTTATTGAACTATAATTATTGTGGTTTCGGTGTACGATTTTAAAAAATAGAATTCTATTACCTATATCTAAAAACTAGGTAATTAAAGTTTCCTTTTCGACAAATGTTGTTTTTTTTTAATCGTGATTCTTTTAGAATGTAGGTAACAACTTTAAACGGATTTAACTCGTATATTTTATTTTATTGGCTGCGGTTTCGGAACCTTTACAGATTTCATAATCGTTGCTCAACTGAGCTGACAATAGTCTTATGCAATATATAATAACCTCGAAAGCATCAGAAATTATCGTGATTTTTTAAAGTTATGTCACAAAGTGGAGTTTTCATCGACCACATTTCGGTTTACCACTCGGTCACGTGGATTTGAAGCTTCTGATCTGGAAGTTCGTCTACCGTTTGATTTTGCAGCAAAGACCTTAACTGGTCAACTATGCGTCTTTGTTTCAATACGAAAATATTTTTAAAAAAAGCTTTTATTTAAATGCTCTAAAAAATAGATAATAAAATTTTGCTTTATAATTTTAACTATAAACTCAGAACCTCATTATACACAATTTATAATAAATGTTCATAAAACCTTGTCGCAAGGCTTAGGTACCTATAATTATTAAATTAAATTACAATGTTTGAAAATTTAAACTTAGCAGATCAAGTTACTGAGTTAAAGAGCTACTAGTTTGTTTATACCAATAAATCGCGTAACAAGCTTTTATGAACATTTGTTAAATATTATGTTAAATTATACAATTTATATTTATTTATATAAACAAAAGCTAGTCGCAAATTCAATTTTTTTTAAAGTGCAACCTAATTTTAAAGCAAATGATAAGAAATCACTTAAGTCTTTTATACATAGGTAAGAATACTGTTATATCAAATCTTGCGACAAGCTTTTATTTATATAAATAAATATAAATTGTATAATTTAACATAATATTTAACAAATGTTCATAAAAGCTTGTTACGCGATTTATTGGTATAAACAAACTAGTAGCTCTTTAACTCAGTAACTTGATCTGCTAAGTTTAAATTTTCAAACATTGTAATTTAATTTAATAATTATAGGTACCTAAGCCTTGCGACAAGGTTTTATGAACATTTATTATAAATTGTGTATAATGTGGTTCTGAGTTTATAGTTAAAATTATAAAGCAAAATTGTATTATCTCTTTTTTAGAGCATTTAAATAAAAGCTTTTTTTAAAAATATTTTTTTATTTTTATTTTATTTTTTACTTTTTAGTTATCGTTGGTTCGGTTTCTTAATCTATACATCTCATGAGCCCAAACACAATGGGTTTGCGTTGTATAGTCACGGAGTTCCTATGGCCACCTCCTGTCTCCATCATCAGACCCTGGTCACCATTGTAATATCAAAGTACTCGTCAAGACGAATCAAATGAGCCCAAACACAATGGGTTTGCGTTGTATAGTCACGGAGTTCCTATGGCCACCTCCTGTCTCCATCATCAGACCCTGGTCACCATTATAATATCAAAGTACTGGTCAAGACAAATCAAATGAGCCTAAACTCGATGGGGTTGCTCGTATAATCACGGAGTTCCTATGGCCACCTCCCGTCTCCATCATCAGATCAGCTCGATGGTACCATAATATTGCATTGTCACCTGATTCTACCATACATGTAAAATTTCAGCTAAATCGGTTGAGGGCAAGTGCCCTAAAATTAAGTTGCAAGATTCCACCCGAACAAACATCCATACATACATACATACATACATACATCGCAAGTTAAATAAAAGCTTTTAATAATAATTTTAAAAAAAAAATAAACCTAATTTGACATAATACTTAATTAAGTACAGGTACTGATATTGGGATCGTCAAAACAAAAATTAGATTTAACAGCAAAATTACAAAACAATTTTATGGCAAATAAAATATGATATTGTTCGGGCATTAGTGTAAATAACTGAAAAACGTTTTTCAAAAGCTTAATTTTCGATTAGTCATTCCGCCTACCTAGATCTGAACAGGATTAACTTGAAAAAGTGTTTTTTTCAGGAAAGGCCAAAAACTGAATAATCTCATCACATTGATATCTGCCCCTAGCAGGATTCGAACCCGCAGCCTCCGGCTTCGTAGTCAGGGGCTCTGACCACTAGACCAACAGGCCCTCAAATCAATCATTGTCTTGTGTGTGATGTGTAATTGTATATTTTCCGGGCAGGATAAAAAAGTTATGTCCCCGGATTTCGGGGACATGATGAGATGAATGGTACGACGTAGTAAAATTATGAGTACTGTTAAGAGGACTGTGAACCTGTTGATTTTCATACAAAAGGCGATAACGTTTTACACCCAGTAAATATAGTTAGATTTTTATAATTTTTGAATATGTTGTAGATATAATGAGAAACTACGTCTGTACGTTTTGATTTTTAAGAAATATTGCTTAAATAATATAGATTTTTATGATTATAAATCTGTATATAGATTTTTAGATGCTAATAAATTTTAGCGTAAGCAATATTTCTTAAAAATCAAAACGTACAGACGTAGTTTCTCATTATATCTACAACATATCCAAAAATTATAAAAATCTAACTATATTTACTGGGTGTAAAACGTTATCGCCTTTTGTATGAAAATCAACAGGTTCACAGTCCTCTTAACTACAACTAGGTATTATCTATTATATAAAAATAAGTCGGGTTTTCCTACCTGACGCTATAACTCCAGAACGCATGAAACGATCTGGCTAATTTTGGTCTTGAATTATTCGTGGAAGTCCAGGGAAGGTTTGTAAGTAGAGAAAATTTAAAAAACATCTTGAGAAAGTGTAAAATCAATATCTTTCTGTACTCCCATATACAAAGTGATTGGCGGTAAGTGACAGAAGACTTTGACAGATCTTTGACAAAACAATCGGACTGGCAGGACGACGTTTGCCGGGCCGCTAGTTTATTTAATAAAATACATGACACTATATCAAGACAGCGCTTATCGCTGCTCGATCTATCTGATATGTGATTTACGTGTCTATGAGATTCTGAGGCGGAATTACTGACAGGGCCGCTACAGTATTGAATGCATATTTTATTATTTTAAAAGCTGCATTTTAAATATTATTAATCTGCATTATCTCCGCAGTCATCCATCACGCTCGGAATCTTCTATATTGCATTATTTTCAGTGCCATGAACAAACTTCGCTATCAATATTAAATTTATCATAATAACTGATGCTTTAGCGGTTATTACACATTGGAATGACACTACTATAACGGATTTAATTCTCGAATTTTATTATATATTATTATGGTGCCATTTCAAAAATATACAGTTCCTATATTCGTAGCTAACGTTGACAATGCCGACTTTAGTATTAGACTATCGTCAGATTAGTTGGCTACGTATATGGACATTGTAAAGTTTACATATAAAATAAAATGTGCGATTTGAATCTGTTATTAAGTATTTGTTTCATTCCAAATGTTATAAATTTATCATAAAAACTTTCTAAAAATTAATCATTAAATTGTATTTCAATGTTAGACCTATTTGTATTACAAACGTGAAAGTTTTAATGGATGTATGTTTGCTACTCATTCACGCAAAAACTACTGAATGATTTCTAATGAAACTTTACAATAATATAGGTCATAGATTAGAATAATACCTAAGTAGCCTAATTATAGTAAATAATTTATTTCTAATTAAGTAGACCATAAAACTACTTTCATACCCTTTAAATTAGTAGTAGCGCTTCAGAAATACCATCATTACGGAGACAATAATTTAGACCTTTATACGAAAAAAAATCTTATAATAATATTAAGTATACAAAGTTGTAACTTTGTATATACTTAATTAATCAAATATTTACGAACAAAATAATGAAAAAAAATACAAAATGCCACTTATGACACTATGTTCCTGGTCACATTTTATTCCTAAGCATAATTATGTGGTCATTACGATATTGTGTCACTGTGCTATGTAGGTAGTTTACGGACGAAGACGCGGGCAGAAGCTAATTATTATATGTAAGTACAGTTCTATTACAAAGAAATAAACTCAAAAGCTAATTTGATTCCAAAAATTCTTTCACCAGCGAAACCTACACTCACCAAGAGTAACATAGGCTATAGGCATTTTTAAAAAAATTGGAATCCATGCGAAGTCGGAGCAGGTCGCTAGTTAATAAATACATTAGTAACTGCTTTTATGCTATTTATAATAGATGGAAAGTAATTATTTGTTAATTAAATGCTATCATTGGTTCATCCAAGTAAATGATTGTATAATAACAGAATTAACTCAAACCGAAAATAGAATTGGTTTTCGTTTATTACAATTTGTATTAAATTTAGTGAAATTTGGCATTTCAGTTCATATTTATTTAAGGGTTGCCATTGATAAAATAAAATTGACAAAAAGGTTGGCCCAAATCCGTTACAATTATTTTGTTACACAAAATAAAATTTAGTACATCCCTACTAATATTATAAATGCGAAAGTAACTCTGTCTGTCTGTCTGTTACGCTTTCACGCTCAAACTACTGGACCGATTTAAATGAAATTTGGTACAAAGAAAGTCTGGAGCTTCAGAAAGGACATAGGCTACTTTTTAACCGGCTGCAAAAAAGGACGAGTTCCACGCGGACGAAGTCGCGGGCAAAAGCTAGTAATATATATTTACGTAGGTATTTAGTTAATTTTAACTAATGTAACTAAACTAGCTTCTGCCCGTGACTCTTACACACTATCGTTATAAAATTTATCCTATATGTTACTCTGATGTACCTATAAGCTACATTATTGTCAAGTTTCATCAAAATACATTCAGTAGTTTGTCGTGAAAGAGTAACAAACATACATCCAGACATTTTTACTCGCATTTTTAATATTACTACTTAGTAAGAATTTTTTTTACTAATATTACATTTTTAATATTACTACTTACCTAGTAAGAATTTTAAACCTAAGGCAACACGGCAACAGCAGACATTAAATAAAATAAATATTAAAAATAAATAAAAAATAAAAATGCGTGTCTCTTCATAGCACCGAGTTTAGTACAAATAAAATAATTGTTTTAGATAAATATTATAAGAGGTACCTAATTTATGTTCCTTACGATGTATAAATCTACTTAAAAAAACTAATTACCGGCTACAAAGAATGTAGACAGTAAAACAAAACGTTGTAATTATTTTTGATACCGAATTCCCGATGTACTGTTCTAGTAAGTAATTGGATATAATTTGAAAAAAAAAACCGGCCAAGTACGTGTCGGACTAGAACACGAAGGGTTCTGTAACATAATTATATAAAAACGGCAAAAAACATTAAAATTTGTTGTTAGGGCCTCTTCAAAATTTATTCTGTTTTTTACTACTTATTTGTAGTTATATAAGCAACAGAATTACAATAAATAATTGAAATTTTCACAAATTATATATTTCTGTTGCTACTGTAACATATACCAAACTGGAGAGATATAGCCTGGTGACAGACGGATGGATACCAGAGTCATAGTAATAAGGTCCCGTTTTACTCTTTAAGTACGGAACCCTATTAGTGAATATTCCCCATTGATGTACAAAGAAAACGCAGGTAATACTATGTCATTAGACGTTCGAAAGAGGGTTGCGTAAATAGGAAATAGACGATACTTAATAGTTACGATGTATATCGAAATTCGTAATATATTATTGTGAACTAGCTTCTGCCCGCGACTTCGTCCGCGTAGAACTCCTCCTTTTTTGCAGTCGGTTAAAAAGTAGCCTATGTTCTTTCTCAGGCTCTAGACTATCTGTGTACCAAATTTCATTTAAATCGGTCCAGTAGTTTTAGCGTGAAAGCGTAACAGACAGACAGACAGACAGACAGAGTTACTTTCGCATTTATAATATTAGTTAGGATAGGGGTGAAAAGTAATAATAAATCTGGTAATAACGGCACAGGGTGATTGAAAATAATACTAAAGTGGTTGCTTTCGGAAATGGTAACACTTGGAAAACATGTAGATAATGCTAAATATATTTTTCTGTCCTCCGGCCGGAAAGCGCCAACTTTGTGGCCGCTGCGCTAAATGAGATTTCCGCTTTCTGGCTTCGTCGAACAGAAAAATAGTATACCTACTGACCTCGGCCAGTAAAATAAAAAGCCTCAGATCACATTTTTGTCAACCTCGGCTTCGCCTCGGACGACAATTACATGTGATCTGAGACATTTTTTATTTTACTGGCCTTGGTGCGTAATGTACTATTGTATCAACATTATTCTGTGTAATAACCGCGAAGGCATCAGAAATTATTATTATTCTGTTACTTTTAATACTACTACTAGCATTTTCCCCCGACTTTGCCCGTATACTTTTAATCCCGTTAGGGGATGAATTCACGTCTCTTTCACGTCACACGACTTCCAATTATGTTAAAGAGTGTTGTGCAAAAAAAAAAATAGATTTGACCAAAGAATCATAATAATGTGGGGCCATGTGGTTCTTTGGTCAAATCTATTTCTTTTATTGACCCACTTTATCATTAAATGATCATTATAATATTAGTACATTTCAGGATAAGAGTAGAAAAGTCACACACCTATGTATTATATACCTACACGCGGCACCGAGTAAAAATATCATTAATATTTAAATCAATACTATTAAACCACATATATCGATCGAATTTCAATTGATACATAGTAGAAAAATAATTAAAGTTACGATTCTTTTGCTTTGTGTAGGAAAGCGTCCGAAATAAAAACAGCAATGAAAGGAAATTGTTTCACGAACAATTTAACCTGACGAGATTATCCTGTGTCTAATACGACTTTTAGATGGTCCATTAAGGGACCAAAATAAATAAAAAACATAAAGATAATTTCAAATTATATTATCACTCATAGGTATGGAAAAAGTGTATTTGTCAACTTGGCGGTAGCACTGCATACAGATTTAACGATAGAATTAGCTCGAACACAACACTTAAAGTCTTATAGTCGATAGCGGCCCCGACAGACGTCGTCCTGCCCGTCCGATTGTTTCGTCAAAGATCTGTCAAAGTCTCCTGTCACTTCTTCATAAGGCTTCATATTTTCCCCGTTTTTTACACATTTTTCACTGTTTATTCGCTCCTATTGCTCGCAGCGTGATGTTATATAGCCTAAAGCCTTCCTCGATAAATGGTCTATCCAACAAAAAAATTTTTGAATTCGAACCAGTAGTTCCTGAGATTAGTGCGTTCAAACAAACAAACAAACAAACAAACAAACTCTTCAGCTTTATAATATTAGTATAGATTCTTTATATTCCAATACTAGCGGCCCGCCCCGGCTTTACCCGGCTCCCTTTTTTTAAAGCCTATGTCACTCGGGAATAGTGTAGCTTTCCAATCGGATTGAATAGGCTCCAAAACGGCTGGACCGATTTGAAATATTCTTTTACTGTTGGAAAGCTACGTTCACCCTGAGTAACATAGGCTTTAGAATATTTTATTAGGGATCCGTGCGAAACCGGGGTAGTAGGTAAATAATTTCCGTCATGCCAGTATATCCGGGGAAAACTGATTGGCGTGTAATCCTTAAGTCGCGTTGACAAGTGGATTAGATCGTGGATAGTACTTAAGGTTCTTGTCGCGCGAGTAACCTGTCACTTTTCTACTCTCACTTATTGCTAAAGTATGACAGTGACAGATGCTTTCTTGAACGAAAAGAACCTTATATGATTGTGATCCTGTAAATATTTAAAAAAGTGCAGAGTACAAGCTGATGTTTATCCAAAGATCGAAATTTTAGTAAATTATAATAATTTTTTTTTTTAATTTCTGATGCCTTCGCGGTTATTACACATTGGAACCGTCTCAATCTATATCTCCAACGGGCCATGAACCTTCTAGGCGATTGGTTCCGTCTTTGGAGGATAGAAGTCAATCCAGAGAAGAGTGCCGCTGTGTGCTTCACACGCAAGACACTCTATCGAACCCACGAACTCCCGATCACGCTATTCGATAGGCAAATTCCATGGTCTAGCCAAGCAAAGTACTTGGGCGTCACCCTCGATCGCAGACTCACCTTCAGAGCGCATATAGAAATAGTTAGGAATAGGGCCGCTTTCGTTCTAGGCCGCTTATACTGGATGCTCAACGGGCGGAGTAAACTGTCACTTAGAAATAAGCTGACAATTTACAAAACCTGTGTGCGTCCCATCATGACTTACGCTAGCGTAGTGTTCGCACACGTCAGCCAATACAAACTGCAACGTCTGCAAGTTATTCAAAACAAATTTCTGCGTATGGCCGTAGGCGCGCGTCGTTACGAAAGGAATAGGGATCTCCATAGGGACCTCGATCTCCCCACTCTGGGGACTTTTATGCAAACCGCGTCGCGCGGTTATTTCGATAAAGCTCATCATAAAGATCATCCAAATCCGTTAGTCGTTCAAGCCTCCGAATACACGGTTCGCGCTGACGAAACTGTTCGTAAACGTCGCCCTCGTAACGTCCTCCTGGACCCGCCCGATTCGATCACGGCTGCCATAGCGGCCGCCGCGCCCCCTCCCACGGACACAAACCGTACACCGACACACAGGCAGCTGCCGCGCGGCATGCGGCCTCACCCACACCTAGCATACTCGATAGTGTTACAGCGGCCCCGCCGGCGGGGTCGAAGACGTCCACATACACCCGGCGCGCGTCGGACTTATCCGCAGGGACCTTCTGTTCCCTTGCAACATAATAGTCGTGTCAACACACCTCCTGACGGCCCGAGCCGAGGTGCGACCCCCACCTTGGGGGGCCCTCGGGTCGGTCAGGGCTAAAAACCCTAAACCAACCCAAAAGGCTTAAGAGTCTCCTTTCAGGAGTCTCGCCACCCGTCCGGTTTTGCAGTGAAGGCCCATTAGCTGGCAAACTGCGCTTCAGTATTCAGTTCGAAAAAAAAAAAAAAAAAAAAAAAACACATTGGAATGGAACAACTATTAACGGATTTAGCTCGCATATTTTTATTGGCTGACGTTTCTGATTCTTTATAGTTTCCATAATCGCAGCACGACTGAGCTTGACAATAGTCTAACGCTAAAGTAAATATTTAGCTATACCAAGCTTTTTATCTATACTAATATTAAGGAGGAAAGGTTGGTTTGTTTTTTTGTTTATTTGGATTGAATAGACTCCTAAACGGATTTGAAAAATTTCACTGTTGGGAAGCTACACTATTCCCGAGTGACATAGGCTAAAAAAGGGATACGGGCGAAGCCAGGGCGGGCCGCTAGTAATAAATAAAATGTAAAAGCATCATACCTATATGCAGGCTCGAGTAATTTTCAATATTCAGCTCCTTTGAAGTACAAGGTGGTAATTTTCCATACTTTAGAGATTATGCAAAAATATTCCAACATCAAGATTGTGAAAATTGAGAAGATGTGAAGGTGCTATTAAATTGCCTATTAATTATTTACTTTTATACACGCACTAGCGGCGCGCCCCGGCATCGCCCGGATCCCTTTTTTTTAGCATATGTCACTCGGGAATAGTGCAGCATCTTTTATCTTTTTTTTCGACATTATTTTTTTAATGGTTATTTTTATTATAATGTGACAGAGTGGAAAGATAAGGTAATTTTCGACACTCGCAAGGAAATCAAAACCTACTGGTTACTTGCCTGTACCTCACTACGGTCTTGTAGGTTATAGAATTCTAGCTTCTGCCCGCGACTTCGTCCGCGTGAAACTCCTCCTTTTTTGCAGTCGGTTAAAAAGTAGCCTATGTTCTTTCTCAGGCTCCAGACTTTCTCTGTACCAAATTTCATTTAAATCAAGTAGTTTTAGCGTGAAAGCTTAACAGACAGACAGAGTTACTTTCGCATTTATGATATCAGTAGAGATTTAAAAAAAATAGGGTTCCGTGCGAAGCCGGCTTGGCCTGCTAGTGTGTGACTTTGCAACAATCGAAATCATACATCGTTTGAACCTACAGTTTCAAAATACTAACATCTAACAAACTCTAATTAAACTACTCTCAATTATTAATCAATTGAACAAAATATTAATTACTGGTTAAACTATCATGTATGCACTCGACATTCCCGTTATTCATCTGACAACATGACACCTGTCCATTTTGTTAATTAATTCCCCCTTTGATTTCCTTGTGCAGGTACTATCACTGTTAGAAGGTTAATAATAATATTAATTAATTGTTTTGTATCATGTTATTAATAGACACAAGAGAGCCTAGACAAGGTTCCAACGTTCAACGTTAACGTTAAAAGTTAAACTCAAAATGTACGTAATTTGGCATCCGCGAACGACTGTCACGAACGTCACAAACGTTGGCGGATGTCAAATCCCATACATTTTGGTCGTTTCGGTTAACGTTAACGTTAAAAGTTAAACTCGAAATGTATGAAATTTGGCATCCGCGAACGACTGTCACGTACGTCACAAACGTTCGCGGATGTTAAACCCATACATTTTGGTCTTTTCGTTTAACGTTAACGTTAAAAGTTAAACTTAAAATGGGTGGGAGCTGACATCTGCGAACGCTTAACAATCGTTGGTAGATGTCAAATCCCATACATTTTGGTCGTTTCGTTGAACGTTAACGTTGAACGTTGGCACCTTGTCTACGCCCCAAGGGCACCTACGCATGATAATAGCAATCAAACAAAACGAATTCAGAATTGTATGAAAGCTTTAGCTCGCGACTCCGTCAGAGTTTTACAGAATGGTAGTAATAAACTCCATTTTATTAGTTTTTCTACCACAATTTTCACATTAATATATTATAAGACACAGCCAATTATGTTACCTATGAATATTTAATAACAATCGTTAACTTGTGGCTGAAAAGGTAATCTATACTAATATTATAAAGCTAAAGAGTTTGTCTGTTTGTCTGTTTGTTTGTTTGTTTGTTTGTTTGTTTGTTTGTTTGTTTGTTTGTTTGTTTGAACGCGTTATTCTCAGGAACTACTGGTCCGAAAAGAAAAAAATGTTTTTGCTGGATAGACCATTTATCGAGGAAGGCTTTAGGCTATATAACATCACGCTGCGACCAATAGGAGCGAAGAAACAGTGAAAAATGTGGAAAAAAAAACGGGGAAAATAACTACCTACCTATGCCACGCGGACGAAATCGCGGGCACAGCTAGTTATAAATAAATGTAATGTAAAAGTACCAACATTCATATTTTGTCAGAAACAAATAAACGTAATTATAATTGCCTCGGCTCGGATAATATTCGGGCAGTATTAATATAAATTATAACAAAACATTATATTTAATTGGTAATAAGAATAACTTAGTACTTTCTGATGTCTTCGCGGTTATTACACATTAGAATTAAACAACTATAAACGGATTTAACTCGCGTATTTTTATTTTATTGGCTGACGTTTCGGAGTCTTTACAGATTCCATAATCGTAGCACGACTGAGCTGACAATAGTCTAACACTAAAGTAAAAGTAACTTAAATAATAAAATAAAAATACGCAAGTTAAATCCGTTAATAGTAGTTTCATTCCAATATTAACTTTTAAGTTACTGAACTTCAAAATGAAACTCAATATGACATTTAAAAATTCGTCTCATAAAAAGAACATAATAAACCAAAATTTGCGAAAAACTCGTCACACAATTTTATTATTGTTGTTGTTGTAATCATTTCTGATGCCTTCGCGGTTATTACGGATTTAACGGATTTAACTCGCGTATTTTTATTCTATTTTATTAGCTGACGTTTCGGATTCTTTACAGTTTCCATAATCGTAGCACGACTGAGCTGCCTTTAGCGTTAGACTATTGTCAGCTCAGTCGTGCTACGTGTTGTTGTTATTTCATTTTCTAACGATGCCAAAACAACAAAAACACTTACACGTTCACCCTGTGCCGTAAACAGTTATATTTTAATCACAATAACAACTTACGTGCCGTAGTATTCTGTGATAAGACGTAGAGCTGCTACGAGTTGTTGCTACGAATTGCTACGAGAGTGCTCTACGGGTTGCGTTCGTAGATTAGCATGAAATTATAATTAAAATGGCTTTAATTTCGTCTATACTAATATAATAAAGAGGAAAGGTTTGTATGTTTGTATTGAATAGGCTCCAAAACAACACTGTTGAGAAGCTACACTGGGCTATAAAAAAAGGGATTCGAAGCCGGGGCGGACGGCTAGTATTTTATAAACTAGCTTCTACTTGTGACATCGGCTGCGTAGAGTTACTACACTGCTCCTTTAGGTTTTAGCGTAATGATATACCTACAGGTACAGTCTTCCGCGATAAATGGTTTATCTAATACTAAATATAGTCATATAGTGTTAGAAAGACCACATTATAGTTTATAAAAATAAACAATTACCTAAATATATAAACCAATATAAAACATATATTTTATCTGCTTTAAAAGTAGTACATATACATATATGTAACTAGAGACCCGCCCGGCTTCACACGGGTGCTATAAACCTTCCTCTTTAATCACTCTATCTATTAAAAAAAACCGCATCAAAATCCGTTGCGTAGATTTAAAGATTTAAGCGTACATAGGGATATAGGGACAGAAAAAGCGACTTTGTTTTATACTATGTAGTGATACCTTAACTTGGACATTACAAATCGTAAGTACCTACTTACCTATTAATTTCTGCCTTCACGGTTATTACACATTGGAATGAAACAAAACGGATTTAACTGGCGTTTGTCTTACTTTGTTGTTGACGTTTCGAAACTTTTTAGATCAAAAGTAGCCAAACCTTGACGGCCTGTTGGTCTAGTGGTCAGAGGCCCTGACTACGAAACCGGAGGTTGCGGGTTCGAATCCCGCTAGGGGCAGATGTCAATGTGATGAGCACTGGCATTTGTACCTGAGTCTTGGATGTCTTATATGTATTTATGTATATTTATCCGTTGTCTAGTACCCATAACACAAGCTTTGCTTAAAATGGGACTAGATAATTGGTGTGAATTGTCCAAAGATAAAAAAAAAAAAGAAAACCTAACAATAATCTAACACTAAAGATTTAGTGTTAGACAACGCAAGTGAAATCCGTTATAGTTGTTTAATTCCAATATTTACCTGTTTTAATACCGTAGTAAAGTCGTAAAGTTTCGTCCAACTTACCTGAAGCACAAAGTACTGGCACAGTGTGTGCTGCGCGGCGTCAGCGCGGCAACTGCCGGTCCGTGTGTGCTGCCTTCCTATATATAACTAGCAGTCCGCCCCGGCTTCGCACGGATCATTTTCCAAAATATATTTGACCTATATATATATAACTAGCGGTTCGCCCCAGCTTCGCATTCCTTTTTTATAGCTTATGTCACTCGGCAATAGTGTAGCTTTCCAACAGTGAAAGAATTATTAAAATCGGCCCAGTACTTTTTGAGGTTATTCGTTACATACAAAAATACAAATCTTTCCTCTTTATAATATTAGTATAGATATAGCCTCGACAGAAGACTAATGTATAATAATTTCTGATGACTTCGCGGTTATTACACATTGGAATGAAATAATGTGTGTTAGAGATATTGTTAGTTATAAGTACCTACAAGTATATAATATAACTTTAATCAAAGTAGTGTAGTATAACAGCAAATAATATGTTCTGCTCTCTTGTCCATCGGGCATGCACTTTTTTTGATTTTTTTTATTGATTTACTTATTATTTAAGGGTAAATTGTACCTAACTATATATTTTGAATGAATGATACCTCATTGAGTTTCATGCCGTTTTTTTTCTAAATAGAGAAAGAATCCTCTGACCTTCATAAGTGTTTGTAAAAGCCTTAATTTAACAAGTATACCTATATTATAGCCTAAATAAATATATTTTTGATTTTGATTTTAACTCATCTCGTGTAAAAGTACCTACATTTTCAAGGTCTATTTACTATTAATAATTTATTATATTTGGTAAGTTGGTCTAAAAACCGGTGGTTGCGCGAAAAACGTAATAAAAAGACATGTTGACATCCAATTTCAAGAGTGAAATTCTAGTAAAAATAAATACTTGACAGAATGTTCGGTTTATATATATTATATTCGATCAATTTCCGGTGCGAAGGGTCGAAAAAACAAGTGACAACTTGACAACTAGAATGACTAGCTCTGCCCCGCAGTATCGCCCGCGCGTTCGATTGAAATAAATTTCAACTGGAATGAAACAACTTTAAACGGATCTAACTCACCTATTTTTATTTTATTGGCTGACGTTTCGGAGAAAACGTTAAAGTTGTTTCATTTCAATGTATACCTACGACGTAGACGTCGTCCTGCCCGTCCGATTGTTTCGTCAAAGATCTGTCAGTCTTCTGTCACTTACACTTTGTATATGGGAGAATCGAAAGATGTTGATTTTACACTTTTTCAAGATGTTTTTTAAATTTTCTCTACTTAAAAACATTCCCTGGACTTCCACGAATAATTTAAGAACAATATTAGCCAAATCGGTTCGTGCGTTCTGGAGTTATAGCGTCAGGAAGGAAAACCCGACTTATTTTTATAAAATAGGCTAGATAACTGAAAAGGCATCAGAAATTATTAAATTTCAACTGGTTTGAGTCTGACATTTCGTAACTTAAAAAAAACAATTGATCATCGTCAACTCACTTACGAATACAAGTTAAATAATAATTTCTGATGCCTTCGCGGTTATTACACATTGGAATGAAACAACTATTAAAGGATTTAACTCGTCTATTTTTATTTTGTTTTGTAATTTAGCTATATAAGGTAGTTTGCATAACTGTATAAATCACTTTTAATTTAGCGTTAGACTATTGTCAGCTCAGTCGTGCTACGATTATGGAAACTAAAGAATCCGAAGCGTCAGTAAATAAAATAAAATAAAAATACGCGAGTTAAATCCTTTAATAAACTCAAACTCAAATAATCATTTATTCAGGCTAGGCTCTTATAGGCACTTGTGAATGTCAACGTTAAAATTAATATTCTTTTTCGATTCAGCAAAAAAACCTCTTGAGAAGAATCGAGAAGAAACTCAATGAGGTATAATTTTTTCAATATAATAATTACAATTTCACTTAAGTATAAATTATGTACAAATTAATCTAATTACATTTAAAAAAATATATAGGAGAAAAAAAAAACAAAAAAAAAATAACAATAGGTACTGGAGATGTATAAGGTCTCCAGATGTCAAAAATAGCTGTTTAACTCCAACAAGTTGAATAACTTAGAATTATATTTCCAGTACCTATACCTAAGTAGGACTAGCAGTAGGTATCTGTCTTTTTTGGGGTATCATACCTCAAAGAAATATCGAGCCTTTGCAGTATCACTTGTCATCCTTCTATCTGTCAAAACCCTTTTTATCAATAACGGTTATGAAGTTCAAATCAATTGCGTAACATGTGTCAACCTTTATAGTAGACTAGCGGTCCATCCCGGCTTCGCACGGATGCCTATTTTTTTTTTTTCAAAATATTCTATAGCCTATGTTACTCGGGAATAGTGTAGCTGTCCAACAGTGAAAGAATTTTTAAAAACGGTCCTGTAGTTTTTGAGCCTATTCAATACAAACAAACAAACAAATCCTATTTATTATATTATTATAGTTGTCCACCCCGGCTTCGCACGGATGCCTAATTTTTTTTCAAAATAATATTCTATAGCCTAGGTCACACGGGAATAAGTAGTGTAGCTTCCCAACAGTGAAATAATTTTTCAAATAGGTCCAGTCGTTTAGGAGCCTATTCAGTCCAAACAAACAAACCTTTCCTCTTTATTATATTACTAGCTGTCCGCCCCGGCTTCGCCCGGATTCCTTTTATAGCCTGTGTCGCTCGGGAATAGTGAAGCTTCCCAACACTGAAAGAATTTTTGAAATCGGTCCAGCCGTTCTGAAGCCTATTCAATTCAAACAAACCTTTCCTCTTTATTATATTAGTATAGATATAAATAGGTACTTACCTATTTTTTCTAAACTATTTTCTTACACGGCTTACTGCCCTTAGGTACAGTCAGCTCGGGTTACTTTGACCCAACAGGGTTAATGATGAAACCAACCTGCCTATTCATTCTCAGTAGGGAGGTATAAATTGGTCGATATTAGTTTCCACCCGCGACTTTGTTTGGGTAGAATTAGGTACTTTGGATAGTGTTGCGTCAGTAATACCATTATACATAATTATCTTCCTTAAGGAAAGATTTTCCGGGATAGCACTATAATAGTATATTTTTCAAAATTTAATTTAGCCTATGTCACTCGCAAATAGTGTAGCTTTCCAACAGTGAAATATTTTTTCAAATCGTCCAGTCGTTTTGGAGCCTATTCAACCCAAACAAACAAACCTTTCCTCTTTATAATATTAGTGTAGATTACTAGCTGTCTGCCACGGCTTCGGATGGATACCTTTTTCTATATTTTATGTCACTCGGGAATAGTGTAGCTTTCCAACAGTGAAAGAATTTCTCAAATCGTCCAGTCGTTTTGGAGCCTATTCAATTTCAAAAGAAATCTTTTCTCTCTATTATAATATATTAGTACTAGCGGTCCCGGCAGACGTCATCCTGCCCGTTCGAAATTCAAATTAGGTAACTTTAGTTAGACAACGTTTGTATGGGAAAAGAAAAGGGCTATTTTTAGGGTTTTCCCGGCAATTATTCGATTTTTTCTCGCCGTAAGAACCATCCTTGGACTTTAACGAACATTTAAAAAAAAAATTGGCCAAATTCGTCCAGGCGTTGTCGAGTTATGCGCTTACCAACACATTTTGCGATTCATCTAATATATAAAATTTCCATGTCACAATGTTAGTTACCGTACTCCTCCGAAACGGCTTGACCGATTCTCATGAAATTTTGTGAGCATATTGAGTAGGTCTGAGAATCAGCCAACATCTATTTTTCATACCCTTAGTGATAAGGGTTGCCCACCCTTAACATTTTTTTGCCGGGCGGGACGAAGTCTGCCGGGACCGCTAGTTTTTATATATAAGAAAGAAGATAGGTAGTTAATAGGCATTATCTGTAATTTGTTCCGTGCAACCCGTCACTACATAAATTTCTATATAAACCAATCTATAAGATTAAGTGCGGCAAGTATTCGTAAGTTACACAAAGGGGATTAACCAAAAGTATTTTAATAATAGGGGAAACTTTCATTTCGACATGAATAATACTTATACTACTGTAGGCGGAGAAACTATTAAAACCTGCCAAGTGCGAGTCGGACACGCGCACGAAGGGTTCCGTATCTTCTTCTTCTTCTTATATATAAAAATGAATCGCAAAATGTGATGGTAAGCGCATAACTCGACAACGCCTGGACCAATTTGGCCAATTTTTTTTTAAATGTTCGTTGAAGTCCAAGGATGGTTCTTACGGCGAGAAAAAAGAAAAATTCGAATAATTGCCGGGAAAACCCTAAAAACAACCCCTTTTCTTTTCCCATACAAACGTTGTTTAACTAAAGTTACCTAATTTGAATTTCGAACGGGCAGGACGACGTCTGCCGGGACTGCTAGTTATTTATAAAAACGGCAAAAAAATCTGTTAGGTACTATGTACAGTACTTACTTACAACAAATATAAGATCTTTCATTAATATTTATTTTATTATATTTTAAGTAGCTATTTGTTGTTACGGATACAGAAATACATCATCTGTGAAAAGTTTAACTGGCTAACAATCATAGTTCATGACCAGATCATGGGTACAGCCTCGTGACAGATGGACAGACAGCGGAGTCTCATTAACGGGATCAAAAATCGAAATATATTTATTAAATTTAGTCTTTTACAAGCTCTTCAAAGTCGAAAGATACAGTTTTCAAAAAAACCTCACTTAAGAAGAAACGGCAAGAAACTCAAAAAGGTATCATATATCGTCTTTCCCGTATGATACGGAACCCTATAAATAAGTAAGTATTAACAGTAATATGTAGTAAAGGGTTGTGTTTTTGTATTAACTAACGATTTGCCCCGGTTTTGCATTAACAAATATAATATTATATATACTTATTTTATATATAAATAAATCGTTATATTTCCGTGTAAACCGTTAAATACCTATCGTTAATCGTAACAAGAATAAGTGAGTTAATAAACAGATACCGATTAATTTAAAAAAAAATGTTTCGCTTAAAAATACATTTTCCGTCCTCCGGCCAGAAAGCGCCAACTTTGTGGCCGCTACGCTAAGTGAAATTTCCGCTTTCTGGCTTCGTCGAACAGAAAAATAGTATACTGACCTCGGCCAGTAAAATAAAAAGCCTCAGATCACATTTTTGTCAACCTCGGCTTCGCCTCGGACGACAATTACATGTGATCTGAGACATTTTTTATTTTACTGGCCTTGGTGCGTAATGTACTATTATTTATAAATAGGTAACTAGTAGGTAACCTACTCCCCTCATAATTCAATATTTTGATACCTTCAATTCAGTGTAATCTTTATTATCTTCTCGGGTTAAAAAACGATATTTATCGTTTTTTAAAACCCCATTTATCTTAACACAATAAAATACTACAAATGTAAAACGAAAGCGAAACAAACAAAAAATAGAAGTTAAAAATTAAAATATTATTAATTTTTGATCATTAGCATTTAGCATTTTGTTTTATCCACCCGTTTAAAACCTTCATTATAAATTTCTATTAACTTCAAACCAATGCCAAAACCCTTTGCCGTTTGTAATTAAAAGAACAAACAATTAATACCTACTGGAATACGAAGATCACACAAATTCAGGCAATTTCCCCTGTAAAGGATTTAAAATTAACATCTGGTAAAAAGGGATAGAAATGTAATTAATTACGCATTAGTTTTTCAATTAGCCATTTGCCTTACTGGGAAATGATAATTAATTTTGTACCTATGTGGCTTTTATATAGCCTACAGCATTTTATGTAAAGTACATAAATGTAATATATAAAATTCTCGTGTCACTGTGTTTCTTACCAAACTTCTTTGAATCGGCTGAAGAAAATTTTATATTAATTTCTGATGCCTTCGCGGTTATTATACATTGGAATGAAACAACTTTAAACGGATTTAACTCGCGTATTTTATTTTATTGGCTTACGTTTCGGTGTCTTTACAGATTCCATAATTGTAGCACGCCTGAGCTGACAATAGTCTTATGCTAAAGAAAATTATTTTTTTATGAAATTTTGTGCACATATCGGGTGTGAGAATAGATCATCTATGTTTGTCTTAAATGTAAAGGAAGGTTCTGGGTTGTCCAAACCAAATTATTATTCATATCTTTTTTTTTCAGCATCCCCAAATTTTACATCAAAAAAATCACACAATCTTAAATTCTTACCCTTATATACGATCGACCTCTATATAGCGGTATTAAGTTCGCTGAGACAGCTAGTCTAATCTATACTAATATAATAAAGAGGAAAGGTTTGTTTGTTTGGATTGAATAAGCTCCAAAACGGCTTGACCTATTTCAAAAATTCTTTCACTGTTGGGAAGCTACACTATTCCCGAGTGACATAGGCTATAAAAAAAAGATGATCCGTGCGAAGCCGGGACGGACAGCTTGTTGCAAATCTCCTTAAAAAAAAAATTAAGTTTAGCTTCCTGCAGTGCACACACATATTATTCAGAATTTAGTTTCCTGAAAAAGCACTTTTTCGATTTAATCCTCTTTAGACATATATATATATATATATATATATATATATATATGTCTAAAGAGGATTAAATCGAAAAAGTGAGTTTATATATATATATATATATATATATATATATATATATATATATATATATGTATATTTATATATACAAGTACGTATATATATATTTTATCTTTTTCTTCGTTTAATTGTCAAGGTCAAGTGCACTCAGTGGAAGGTTTTATAATGATAGCCTTTAAAAGCCTTAAGCTTTTAACATTTCTATTTTACAGATGTATTGCCTTTTTATTATCCTAATTTTAAAAGATTACTAGCTTACTATTCTATAAGTAGTACCTGATATCAATAGTAACACACTATATATAAATTCATTTATTCATCAAAATTATATTCAAACTAGCTGTACGCCCCGGCTTCGCACGGATCATCTTTTTTTTATAGCCTGTCACTCGGGAATAGTATACCCAACAGTGAAAGAATTTTTGAAATTGGCCCAGCCGTTCTGGAGCCTATTCAATCCAAACAAACAAACACAAACCTTTCCTCTTTATAATATTGTTATTATTATATAAATATTACGGATTTAACTCGCGTATTTTATTTTATTTGGTGACATTTCGAAACTTTATAGTTCCAGTAATTTTACAACTAATTATCTCGGAGTGAAATGGCTTACAGACTCACAGACTTGGCGAGTTTTTTGATAATTTTCTATAAACCCTAGAAAGTATGAAATATCCACTTTTTGCATGTCAGCTCTGTGCTTGTAACGTGTATGTATATATGTAAGCAAATTAACGGCGAAGGGATGAAAGTGAGCGAGTATGATTGAACGGGGAGACTAAATGACCGTGTAAAATTTAATAGGTAAAGTGTAAAGATTTTTGAGTCTCAAGAATATATATATATTCGAAAATGATCCTGTTTGCACCAAATTCAAATCGTTTTATAAGATACTAGCTTCTGCCCGCGACTTCGTCCGCGTGGAACTCCTCCTTTTTTGCAGTCGGTTAAAAAGTAGCCTATGTCCTTTCTCAGGCGCCAGACTTTCTTTGAACCAATTTTCATTTAAATCGGTCCAGTAGTTTTAGCATGAAAGCGTAACAGACAGACAGACAGACAGACAGAGTTACTTTCGCATTTATAATATTAGTAGGGATTGGATTTGATGGTAGATGAGTGAATTTAGGGTTGTTTTTTTTTTTAATGCTGATTACTAATAATAAAAAAGTTGAGTGAACGGTGATTCACCTTTGACAGTAAAGGTATGAAAAAAGATATTTGCCGATTCTTAGACCAACCCGATAACACACAAAATTTCATAAAAACCGGTCCAGCCGAAACAACTTTTTGAAGTTGTTGTTCAAATGTATAATAACCGCGAAGGCATCAGAAATTATAAAGTAAAAGATTCTTTATAAATGTTTATACATTGCTTAGAGATCTAAAGAACGAGTAATGGAAGTTTTTGTTTAATGTTTATTGAAATCGTTTAATTAACTGCTAAATACAGAATTAATAAGGTACATTGTTGCTACAGGCTTTTAGTTGAACAAATTACTTTTACTTAATTGGTTTAAATTTGCTCCAAGTTTGATATATTTATAGATGATTCTGCGTATTTGTAACTAATCAATATAGAATTTATATTAAGGACCTTTGCGTTTCATAAAAATGCCTTTGTATGGCAAGGGCGTGCATTCCATATAGGCACAATGGTATAAATGTATGTAGTGCCTACCCTGACGTAGTACATGCGCGACCCTTACAGCACGCGCATGTTGTATTGTACCTAAATATAAATTAGGGGTCATTCAAATATTACGTAACGCAATTTGCGTGGAGAGGGGTCTTGTAAAACATTAGGATGCGTTACATATAATGGGGGGGGGGGGGGGGTCAAGTCTTTGGCAATTACATTACGTAATACTTGAACGACCCTAATTTATTTCCGACTTGGTTAATCTACTTATCTACTCGAGGGACTAAAGAACAGTAATTTACTAAAGTTTCAAGCAGTACACGAATTCTATAAAAGTAGAATAAAGGGTCTATAAGGGTGTCCTTATACAACCTTTGTAAAATATGTATAGAACTTGAGTGCTGGGATGTGTTACAATAGTAGGTACTCATAATAATAAGGCCAATTGTAGGTAAGTTGACCTCTCATTACGTTTCTTATTTTATACGTTTTTTTTCTTTATTTATTAAATACTATTTGATATTATAATAGTCTTTATAGTGGTCAATTATTTTAATAATTCCTGATACTTTTTGGTTACGACGACTTAACCAATATAAGCGGATTTAACTAGCATATTTATTTTATTGGCTGACGTTTCGAAAACTACAGTTCCCATATTTGTTGCACGTTTGAGCTGACGATAGTCTAACGCTAAAATACGCGAGTTAAATCCGTCTATAAAGGACGGTCGCCGAGCACAGCGAAAATCGTAGTAACCTTCAAGTGCCCTTACGCTCGCACAGTAATGTGCGAGCATGAGGGCACTATTACTACGCGCGTGCGACAGAGACAAATAGAAAAAAGGGCAACGTCAATTTTTCGCTGTGCTCCGCGTCCTTTAATTGTTGAATTCCAAAGCGATAATAATGTTTAAGGTCAGTTTCTACAGGTCAGTGATCCCTTCAGGCAGCAAAGCCTCCTTGGTCAAAGTGTTGGCGACTTCAATCGGTCTGTCTGTGAACTCGGGACAAGCTACTTCTGCCTCCCGGACGGCCTCGTATACGAGGTCTGCGAGGTTCTGCTGTCCAGACTGGAGACGAGAGCTGATCAGCTTCAAGACATTACTGTGGAGTAGACTTTTTTTAGAGACTGGAATTTCAATAGGACACCTAGACAAGTGTCAGTACAACCAAACGCTGTATAGAATTGTAACGAAACTTTTTGTGATCAGTTTTCGATTGCCTCGGTTCAATAGACACTTGTGTAGGGGCATTAATGATATTTTAGATATTACAGGCTTACTACTAGGAGGTCTCCAATATTTTAGGAAGAAACGCCAAGAATCCCAATGAGGTATGTATTTTTAAAAAATACATAATTAGGTACTGTTTATCGTTACAAACTAAATAAATATAAATAAAAAATTAACAGCACGATAGGTACATAGCAATAACCGAAAAGGAATATTTATGATTTTCTGTCTGTAGATGTAGAGTCTCCAGATGTCAAAAAACTAAATTTAACAAGTACCTGCCTATATATTGCACACCTGAGAGCTAACTCAAAAACCTGAAATTTCGAGTTATGCACACCATCAAATTCCTTACAGCATCATAAATCTGTACAGAAAACTCCTACGTTTATAATATGGACATAGGCACTAATTTGTTTACTAGTTTTCGGCCTCTCATGAAAAAAAGACTTCTTCTAGTTAGCTCTCTTATTACAAATAGCCGTAAATCAGATTTTCTATAAAAAATGGCGATTGCCCTTCTTATAGCTACCACCATAGAGCCTTAATAATCAGAGACAGAGAGGGATCGAGAGATCGGAAAGATACTTTAATAAGTCTTTGGTCGAAATCCGCTTTTACCTATAAGAACGTACAACTTACGAGTTTCCATGTATGATGACAGGCACGTGGACCCCCAGTATGTCGCGGTAGTAGCTAAGTATGGGCAGGGAGTGGGTCCCACTCTGTGATGTCACACCGCTACGATTTGCCTGCACATTATATAATATATCGCACACCTAGATCTAAAGGGAGCTAACTCAAAAATCTAAAGATTTAAATTAAACATACGCTAAAAAAAAGGATCCGATTCCTTACAACAATTTCGCCTCTCCCGAAAAAGTTACTTTTTTTGAGTTAGCTCCCTTTAGATCTAGGGGTGCGATATAGTAAATTTCAAGAAAGCAAGGGCGTGCATTCTATAAAGGCACAATGGTATAAATGTATGGAGTGCCTACCCTACGTAGTACAGACGCGACCCTCACTGCACGCGCCTGCTGGTGTTACTTTCTTGAAGAAAGTAACACCAGCGAGCCTAATATGACATAATAATAACGTTGTCGAAAAGGTTTGTCGTGTCGATATTGTGTCGTTGTTGACATGAAGAAATAAGAGACGACATCGACATGGCAAGATTTCTCGTTGTCGACAACGTTATTGATTTTTGACAGATCACCGCGAGTTAAATTTATCTTAGTTTATTGATTTATTCTTATGTATGTAGGTACTATGTAGGTAAGTTCTAAATATTGAAGACCAAGAATTAAGTACTTACATAGGTACATTTTGATGCAACGACTGTACTACTCGTATGGATGTCAGAATTGTTAGAATATGACGAAGTATTTTCTATCTATACTTAATATTATAAAGAGGAAAGATTTGTAACTATTTTTGTATGTTTGTAATAAATAGTCTCAAAAACTACTGGACCGATTTTAATAATTCTTTCACTGTTAGGAAGCTACGTTCACCCTGAGTAACACAGGCTATAAAATATTTTGAATAAAATTAGGGATTCGTGCGAAGCCGGGGCGAACCGCTAGTACTATATAATATAGATATAATCTATACTAACATAACAAATAGGTGTGTTTGTTTGTTTGGATTGAATAGGCTCCAAAACGACTGGACCGATTTGAAAAATTCTTTCACTGTTGGGAAGCTACATTATCCACGAGTAACATAGGCTATACAAAAAAAAAGAGATCCGGGCGAAGCTGGGACGGGCCGCTATAAATAATAAATTGTGATGCCTTCGCGGTTATTATTTTCGGGAGAGGTGGGGAAAGATGTAAAACGGTCCCATACTGGTGAACTGATCACCCGACCGTGATAACAATACCTCAGTGGAATGAAACAACTTTAACGGATTTAACTTGCTTATTTTATTTTTATTGGCTGACATTTTGGTGTCTTTACAGATTCCATAATCGTAGCTCGACTGAGCTGACAATAGTCTAATGCTAAAGTGATTAATCACTTTAGCATTAGACTATTGTCTAAAGTTGTTTCATTCCAATGTATAATAACCGCGAAGGCATAAAAAATTAATACCTCAGTGATATATATCTTCAGTTTTCCATTAAGACTCTCAGGCAGGTCGCTAGTGAGATGATTGACGACGACAGATTCGTGGAACCGTCCCTCCTTAGCCGAGAGAATGCCGCCGTCTCCTTCAGGAGCCAGCACCACCACCGCCGCCGCGCCATATGTCGTGAAGTCACGACTAAAAACTATATAAATATAGGTACATCTTTAGACAACACAAACTAATTATTGGAAAGAAACGGATTTGACTCGCGTAATTTATTGTATTCCATAATCGTAGCGCGACTGAGCTGACAATAGTCTTATTCTAAAGTCACTATCGTCAGCTCAGAAGTGCTACGATTATGGAATCTGTAAAGGCTCCGAAACGTCAGCCAATAAAATAAACTAAAAATACGCGAGTTAAATCCGTTATTACTTAGTTGTTTCATTCCAATGCACGAAGTAATTATATTAATTCTACACAAAGTCGCAAGTAGCTAAGCTACTTAAACATATTAGAATGAAACAACTATTAACGGAATTAACTCGCGTATTTTTATTTTATTAGCTGACGTTTGTAATTTAAATATAAAATATAAATATAAGGTAGTTTGCATAACTGTATAAATCACTTTAGCGTTAGACTGTTGTCAGCTCAGTCGTGCTACGATTATGGAAACTGTCAAGAATCCGAAACGTCAGCAAATAAAATAAAATAAAAATACGCGAGTTAAATCCGTTAATAGTTGTTTCATTCCAATATGTAATAACCGCGAAGGCATCAGAAATTATTCTACTAAACATATTTCAATCGAATAAAATACCTACACTCTTTGAACTTCTCCTCGATCTCGCTGCTAGTCAATTCGAGATGGGTTTCCACTTCGAACCTGGCCCTTCCGAAGCCAGTCTTCAGAGTCGAAATCCTCTCCATCATCAGACCCTCATCTCTGCTGCCATGTTTACTATTAGCTATACCAAATAGTAGCATTATATTTTTTTCGTATCTGAAATTTATTTTTATGTTTATAAATCGACTGGTTAGGTATTTCAGTGTAAGACTAACAGCTTAGTCGACTACGAATACGGGAACTGTAATGTTTTCATGACAGCACAAAAATAATATACCTACGCTAGCTAGATCCATTGTAAATAAGTACACAGTTGATTTATTCCAAATTTTAGATTTAGGAGTTAAAAGTTTAGCAACATATCTAGTCAAGATATTATTATACTTACTCGTATTAAAGTAAGTAAATCCCTACTATATTTATATATTTATATATATATAATCCTTACTAATATTATAAATGCGATAGTAACTCTGTCTGTCTGTCTGTTACGCTTTCACGCTAAAACTACTGGACCGATTTAAATGAAATTTGGTACAAAGAAAGTCTGGAGCCTGAGAAAGGACATAGGCTACTTTTTAACCGACTGCGAAAAAGGAGGAGTTCCACGCGGACGAAGTCGCGGGCAGAAGCTAGTATTATATATGTCGCAGTGATTTGATGAAAACAGGGATTTGATCAAATTTCTCAGTGATATGATCAACTCCCGGTAGATGATAAAAATGCCACGCGTTGTGTCATTTTCCTAGCGAAATTTAGTGATTTGATCAAGTCTCCAAGTCATTTTAGGGAAATGAAAGAATCATAAAAATGGCTGCTTGATTTCATCATTTCACGTAGTTATTTGATCAAATGCCTGAGCTGTTTTAGGGACATGATAAAACGAGTAATTAATTCATCTCGGTTTCAACATTTCACTAAACACGTCTAGTGATTTGATCAACTCCCTAAACAGTTTTAGGGAAATGAAAGAATCACAGCAATAATTGGTGGAATTCTTCATTACCCTTAGTAATTTCATCAAATCTCTTAGCAAATTTAGGGAAATGATAAAACTAGTCTCAGAAACAAGATAATACCCTTTAGGAAGTAGGTATTTCTCGGCTAAAAAATAAACAACAAGCTACCTACAGCCCAATATTTTTTGCTCTAACTCTCAGCCGTTATCGCAGTGCAATAATTTCACATGCTCGAACTTCAGTTGCCATAATTTTATATTCTATGCCATAATGGTCATTTGCAATATTTTCATTTGCCATAACTTTTAAGTGTCATAGCTATACGTGTGCCGTACATCTCATTTTCCCTATTATTAAATGTGCTTAAATTATACCTATGCCATAGAATTCAATCACCATAATAATTATTTGCCATAACACGGTCAAAGTTTAGTGATTATTATTATTAGTTGACAAAACCTGGTTAGTTTATGTTATGTCGTAAATATACTATTATTAAAAGTATCAGTTTTGACGCTTCGCCGGCCGCTGCCGCGGCACGCTCGCTTCGCTCGCTCGGCTCGCGCGCTGAAAGGGCACAGTTCTACCTAACACTCCTCCTCGCTTCGCTCGTCGTCGTACCTAAAGGAGACCTTCAATTGCCAATAAATAAGATGTCCCCTACATTATACCCACTGTGCACAAAGAAACAGTCTGGATTTGCTTTTTTCGTAATTATGGCAAATAATAGTTATGACATAAAATAATAGGGGTTATGAATATTATAGAAAATAAATAGTGTGGAAAGAACTAAAAAAATTGTGACCACCGTGCAAGATAGTTAATGGCAGACCTAGACATCCAGCCAGTCAAGTGTCAATTGAACGATCTAACCAAAATATCTAAGGTATGTCACGTGCTTGGCTAATAGACAATGACACAAAAAATTGGGCTCTAATTTATTATTTTGTTAGCCGAGAAAGAAATACCTATTTCCTAAAGGATATTATCATGTTTCTAAGACTTGTTTTATCATTTCCCTAAATTAGCTAAGAGATTTGATGAAATCACTAAGGGTAATGAAGAATTCCACCAGTTATTGCTGTGATTCTTTCATTTCCCTAAAACAGTTTAGGGAGTTGATCAAATCACTAGACGTGTTTAGTTAAATGTTAAAACCGAGTTGACTTAATTACTCGTTTTATCATTTCCCTAAAACAGCTCAGGCATTTGATGAAATAACTAAGTGAAATGAAGAAATCTAGCAGCCATTTTTATGATTCTTTCATTTCCCTAAAATGACTTGGAGACTTGATCAAATCACTAAATTTCGCTAGGAAAATGACACAACGCGTGGTATTTTTATCATCTACCGGGAGTTGATCATATCACTGAGGGATTTGATCAAATCCCTGTTTTCATCATATCACTGCGACATATATACCTATAGGTACCTATGTGTAAAAAAATCAAGATGGTAAGAAATTATTTTACTTACCTAGACTAGACATTACTTCTACCCGATTTCTTCAAATAAGGTCTATGAAATCACTTGTAGTTTTCTTTCCAAAGAGTAGTTATGTATATATAACCTACTTAAGTATATAACAGCAAATTAGTTTGTTATAAAATTGACTACAACAACGTTATACATCAACTAGGTGTCCGCCCCGGCTTCGCACGGATCACCTTTTTTATAGCCTATGTCACTCGGGAATAGTGTAGATTCCCAACAGCGAAAGAATTTTTTAAATCGATCGAGCCGTTCTGGAGCCTATACAATCCAAACAAACCTTTCCTCTTTATAATATTAGTATAGATACGTAACTTCCATACCTGTCTAGTTCGTAAGTGACTCTGGCTCTCGTAGCTACCACTGCGACCTCTCCCAACGATCCTGAAGCATGATCAGCCTCGTCAGGAGATATCTCATCAATATCACTCTCTTGCCTTGTATTTTCTGTAAAAGGCATGGCCAGAAAACGTCTGAAATGTTCTGACCTTTGACCACTTGTTGGTATACTAGCATGAGTACTTTGTACTATACTCGTAGTATTAGAAGTTGGTGCAGTAGATGTGCAGCAAAGAATTTTTTTCCAACTCATTTTGAAATGTTAAACACTCAATGCACTCGTCACTGTATGTCACTTTAGCGCACATTACTTATATCACAATACAGGAAAAATGTTATAATAACATCATGAAAACAATACTATACTTAAGTGCCAGTGGGTTTATAAAATCATTACTTTGTAAACACGTCCCGACTAGTGTCAAGGTTACGTTTTTTTGTTTAAATAAATCTTGACTTGGTTAGATAAAACCGGTTACGCAAATAATAATACCGCATACAAGAGCTATATTTCGGCAAAATCAAAATCTACACGCCACAAGCAACTAGCGAGTCGATAATGAACTGTCGAGTCGAAATTCGACATAATATTGAGAACGTTGTCAGCGAGATTTGTCGTGTCGATAATATTTCGTTGTCGCCATGAAGAAATAAGAAAAGACGTCGACTTGTCAAGATTTCTTGTCGACAACGTTATTTTTGATAAATCACCGCGAGAATAAGACACCGACATGATAAGATGTCGACTTGACAATTCATGCTAGGCTCGACAAGGGTCACCGAATAGTATAGAGGTAAAAATAATTAATCTTCTTTTAATTTAATAATTTCTGATGGTTTCGCATTATACATTGGAATGAAACAATTAACATAAGACTATTGTCAGCTCAGTCGTGCTACGATTATGGAATCTGTGATGGCTCCGAAACGAAAGCCAATAAAATAAAATACGCGAGTTAAATTCGTTCATAGTTGTTTCATTGTAATCTTCTTATATGTACTATTAATATATATATTTTTGTTTAATATCTTTGGACAATTCACACCAATTATCTATTATATCTATTATATTCTATTCTATTATGGGTAGTATGGGTACTAGACAACGGATAAATATACATAAATACATATAAGACATCCAACACTCAGGCACAGATGCCAGTGCTCATCACATTGACATCTGCCCCTAGCGGGATTCGAACCCGCAACCTCCGGTTTCGTAGTCAGTGCTTCTGACCACTAGACCAACAGGCCGTCAAACTAATATGTGTACTTACTTACGTGTTCTTTTTCTGCTACCTGATTTGAATGTCTGTGTGTATGTATTTTTTGCTAATAAATAGGTATAGTTTTTATCTACTTAGGTACCTATCTAAGTATATCAATCAAGTTTAGAAGTGATAGAAAGTTTAAAATCGTTCTTATTCTTATTTAACCGTATAGAAAGTTTAAAAAGCGTTTCGATATTTAAAAAAATACGGGGTTGTCATAAAACATCTAGGTAATTATAATTGTGGGTTAATAAGGGCCACCGCGTGTCAGAAATCCACTAGATGCGCTAGTGTAGAATGAGGTCCAGCTGTCATGTACCACCAATGAGAGGCAAGCTACTGGCCTGTGATTGGTGGTACATGACAGCTGGACCTCATTCTACACTAGCGCATCTAGTGGATTTCTGACACGCGGTGGCCCTCATTGTAATCCTTGGTGATAATAAAAAACGTCATCAGATAAAATGTTGTATTCAATACATTACAAATCTCATGGCACCAAATAAAGGCACATACGAAGTTTTAATTTACATAGCATCTATATACATATCACGGATACCTCGTTTAGTACAACATGTCAGATTACAAAATGACCATTTACCATTTACCCAACCTAAAGGCTTGAAAGCCTCCTCTCTGGAGGCTCGGCACCCGTTCGGTTTTGCAGTGAAGGCCCATTAGCTGGCCAACTGCGCTTCAGTTTTCAGTTCGAAAAAAAATGACCAATATACCTGTGAAATAGCCCCGCTTTTAGCTTAGCAAGTATCCATTCCTTTCTTAGTTTGTTTCATACTAGCTATCTTAAAAAAAAAAACAGTTTTTCTACAATCACGTAAATCTGGGATCATATTTTGTAAATATCAACTTTTCCTATAGTACCTAAGTATATTTTTTTTACATAATTTGACAATTTAACGGCCATTTTGAATCTGACACGTCTTCACACTGAGACATAAATAAAAAAAATACAATAAATGACCAAAAACATAAACGGATCATTTTTAAATAAAAATACTATCTTGTGTTTCACATTAAAATAACTTAAAAGTTAAACTTATTTTATACTGACAATTTGTACGTTTAAATATTTCATCACATAAAATTACAAATGTTTATTGGAATTTAAAAAATGGGTGAATTATATACTGTAAGATTTTATCCAAATATAATTATAAAAGGACTAGTTATTCAATAATATTATGTTTTGTGCGAATTGAAACCGTTTAAAACACCACTCACTATTATTAATAATTATATACAAGTACATATCAAAATTAAAATCGCAACATTTTTTACATTATAAAAAAATATAAGCGCAAAAAACATCAAAAAATAATAGTATATTTAATAAAATCATTTAAATTAACATCATTCATTAGAAAAAATAACTTAATTTCAATAAGGATCTTTGAAAAACCTTATTATTACTAAAACAGTATAATAGCATTTTTATGCTTTTCTCTACTACAAAATAAAAATCTGATACTGTATGTACGTTGACTAAGGATTTAAACTATATTAATTATAGCTTCTGCCCGCGACTTCGTCCGCGTGGAACTACTCCTTTTTTGTAGACGGTCAAAAAGTAGCCTATGTCCTTTCTGAGGCTCCAGACTTTCTTTGTACCAAATTTCATTTAAATCGGTCCAGTAGTTTTAGCGTGAAAGCATAACAGAGAGACTTATTAGTCCTCTTCTAATACCAGTACCAGTTTAAGAAATTCATGGATTCTGGAATATCATATTTATTTTTTATCAATAAAATAAATTAACATTACTACAATAATTATTATACATATCGCACCTTCGGTAAAAACAAGGGCACAATTGTAAAAAAAATCCAAAAATGAGTTAAGTATACAGAAATGTTCCAAATGACATTTGGACCATTTCTGTATACTGTTACACTGTACATTGTGCCCTTGTTTTACTGAGGGTGCGATGGGTGATTCCACGGGCGTTTCAACCGCCGTCTGTCCGTTGTCCTGAATGAAGAAATGAGCTACAACAAGAATTACGTTTTGATGCGACGACATACTGCGCTCGCACTTGACGTCAAAATGAATAGAGTTTAAATCTTATTGTAGCTAAATTCAATATTTATGGCAAAGGACTGACGGCGGTTGAAACGCCCGAGGAATCGCCCATATACTATGACTAAACCCCGCGTAAGGCACAACGCTAAGTAATGCAAAAATGCTAAATTCACTTATATGTATTATCAAATATTACATTTTGCAACCATTTCAGTTTAATAATCAATAACAAATGAAACCAGAAAATTAATTACAAAATTCATGCCATTTTAACATTTCGAAATTTTCATTAATGAAATTGTTAAAAAAAAACTTCATGTCATACATAGGTCTCTCTATAAATCTTTTCGAAAGAAAATTTCAGAAAGTCGTATTTGACATGTAGACATATTTTGACGTTTACTATTTATGCGCCTGCTCACTTTATAGTATGAAACGCCATTGTCGGAATAAAAAGTATTTTTTATTATCACTGACTGTGTAAAGTCCACCTTACCCTACGCCCTGGCGGAGGCGGGGTGGTATGTGATGACATTGTGCGCGTGCGTGAAGCACGGGGTGTCGGCCGGCGGGGGGGAGGCGGGGGAGGAGGGGGAGGGGGGCAGCTGCAGCGTGCGCGCCTTGCCGCCGAGCACGCAGCGTGACGTCACGCCGCTCTCCACCTCCACGGTCAGCTCGGAACCGGTTAACCTGAGAAAATAAAGTTTGGAAAACGTCTATGACATTACTATGACAACTTTGACAAAAGATACTATTTTAAATGTGGGTCTATTAATATTATTATAAACTACTAGCTTCTGCCCGCGACTTCGTCTGCGCACGATGAGTACTTTACGCGTCGTTACAAAACATAGCCTATATGTTATTCTGATGTATAAGCTATATTATGGTAAAGTTTCGTTCAAATCCATTCAGTAGTTTTTACGTGAACGAGTAACAAACACCCATACATCCATACTTACAAACTTTCGCCTTTATAATAGTAGTAGGATTTTATTCATAAGCTTAAGATTTTTTTCCGTGACTCACCTTTCAAATAATATGCAAAAAAGGGCAATAGTTCATGTTTTACATTTTAATTTATAACATTGTTAATATATCGCACACCTAGATCTAAAGAGAGCTAACTCAAAAAGGGTACTTTTTCAGGAGAGGCGAGAAACTGATTAATATGTCCATATGCACGCATGAGTTTTCTGTATAAATTTATACTTTTTATAATAAAGCTAGCAGAGTTATATTAGCTGAAATCAGTTTTAGTGTAGGTGGGTTTTGCTGGAATCCGATGGAGTGCATAACTCAAATCTTCCGGTTATTGAGTTAGATCCCTTTAGATCTAGGTGTGCGATATGGGAACCGATAAATAATTTCCGACTTTTTACCATATTGAATAACTCTTTTTTTTTGTCAGGACAAGGAGAGAAATCTTCTTTTTTAAATGTGTGTACTCACATGTGGTACCGGTTGGCGAGCACTCCGAGCAGCTCCCCCACCAGGTCCGCGGGCTGCCCCCCCTGCCCCACCTGCCCCCCCTGCGCCGCCAGCCCCACCAGCCCCACCACCAGGTCGTTCTTGGCGGCTGGCACGCTCACCACCACCAGCTGCGCGTCCGAGCTCATCACGCGGACGGCGCCGATCTATCGCGTACACAATTATATTGTATGAATACATTGATTGTTAAAACACGTGTTACAATGAGGGCCACCGCGTGTTAGAAATCCGCTAGATGCGCTAGTGTAGAATGAGGTCCAGCTGTCATGTACCACCAATCACAGGCCAGTAGCTTGCCTCTCATTGGTGGCACATGACAGCTGGACCTCATTCTACACTAGCGCATCTAGCGGATTTCTGACACGCGGTGGCCCTCATTGGTAATAGAAAATATGTTATATAAAGGATGTTTGCGGAGAACAGCGAACAATGGACGTTACCCTTTTTCTATTTGTCTCTGTCGCACGCGCGTAGTAATAGTGCCCTCGCGCTCGCACAGTACAAGTTCAAGGTTACTGTGCGAGCGTGACTAGTTATAGTAGTTTATATTAACTACGATCTATCAATCGATAATTCGTTTGATATTTTTTGTTCAATACCATTAGTTTTTAATTATAATGATACTTTTGTACAAAGACAAGACTAAAAAAATTTTAGACCCCCAGTGGGATTCGAACCCACGTCTAAGCCTTTACTAGCGGCAGCGTGCTGAACCATTACACCATAGGGACCACTGACAGGTCATCGAATTTCTCTACTCCTTTCAATTCGGTCTTGCCGCTAGTAAAGGCATAGGCGTGGGTTCGAATCCCACTGGGGGTCTAAAATTTTTCTACTCTTGTCTTTGTACAAAAATATCATTATAGTAGTAGTTTAGTTGTTTCATTTCAATGATTAAATCTTGTTATTTTTATGTATTAAATGATAATATAAATACGCGAGTGAAATCCGTTAATAGTTATTTCATTCCAATGTGTAATAACCGCGAAGGCATCAGAAATTATCAAGATATCCTTACCTCAGTAATGGGCGTAGGTTTTTTCAATACTTTGAAAGTGTTGGCGTCTAGTTTATATATGGCCGTCTCTGTGACCAGTAGACACCGCTCCGCCAGCTTGTTGAATTTGTTGAACTTGTGCACGCGACAAGAGAACAGGGGCTTGCCGATCTGCTGGGACTTCTGCAGGCTCGTTATAGATGATTTGTATAAAGCTGGAATAATAAAAATATAGGTTATAACATGATACCTCATTTAGTTTCTCGCCGGTTCTTTTGTAGTGAGATTTTTTCGGAAACGGCATCTTCTTCTGACCTGAGAGCTTATAAAAGTCTAAATTTAATAAATATATTTTTGTATTTGATAAATTTTGTTAGTTCAAATAATTGGGTTCATTCTTGAAGGTTCTTTTTAATCTTTACATAAATGTCGAAATCACGTGACTAGACGATAAACGAAAATTAATATTTTTATTATGTAAATAAAATCTTAAAGACAATTCCATAAATGTCCCGTTTTCGTACATAATCTAACTGTTCTGTCAATTGTTAAGTATGTACGTCAAGTCTAAATTCAAAAGTCTACTGTCACTCGGTCGCGTTAATGAAGAAGGTCTGGAGCCAGGACACACAATATATAAATAAAACTTACTATAAAACTTAATATAAAACTTCTAAACCGATTTTAATAAAATTTTATGTGCATATCGGGTAGATCTGAGAATCGGCTGTGGCGGCCCTGTCAGCCGATTCCACTACAGCATGCCACAGTCACGTACTAGATAGATCAAGCAGCAATTTGCGCTGTCTCGATATAGTATATAAGTCATGTGTTTTATTAAATAAATAATATTACCAGTTATTACTCAACAGTATGAACAGTATATAGTGTTACTACCTTGTATCACTCCTCTCACATGTTGTTGTATATCCTGCACGGCAAATCGGCAAACAGTAATTATACATGCCACTAATATTTTGAGAAAACATTTTTAATAAAACTTTTTTTTTTTCGAACGGATTTTTATACAGTTGGCCCTGGGGCCGCTACTGCTCCACCGGACGAATGGGGAGCGCTCCGAGGTACGCTCACCCTGTAATAAAACTCACCAGTCTTGGCGTTGTACTTGTCGTCGGCGAGGTAGTCCCCGCGCCAGAGCCGCTCGGCGCCCCACAGCCGGCGGCGGCCGCGCAGCGCGCTGGCGGCGCTGATCTTCATCTTCAGCTGCGGCCACTGCGCGCGCGGGATCGGCTTCAGCGTCAGGTACGCGCGCCATCTGCGACGGAACAATACATTATTATATTTTTCTGTCCGCTGCGCTAAATGGAATTGCCGCTTTCTGGCTTCGTCGAACAGAAAAATAGTATACTGACTTCGGCCAGTAAAATAAAAAAGCCTCACATCACATTTTTGTCAACCTCGGCTTCGCCTCGGACGACAATTACATGTGATCTGAGACATTTTTTATTTTACTGGCCTCGGTGCGTAATGTACTATTTCTCAAACATGCAATGAAATATCGTCCTTACGTGCGTCAAAACCCGCCGCGAAATGTATCGTTGCTGGCCTAGGCCGGAAAGGAATTTGAAGAAGTCTTATGTGCGTCACACGCGGCCGCGAAATATGTACTTCCCGGCCTAGGCCGGCAAGTAATTTTTCTGTCCTCCGGCCAGAAAGCGCCAACTTTGTGGACGCTGCGCTAAATGAAATTTCCGCTTTCTGGCTTCGTCAAACAGAAATAGTACATTACGCACCGAGGCCAGTAAAATAAAAAATGTCTCAGATCATATGTAATTGTCGTCCGAGGCGATGCCGAGGTTGACAAAAATGTGATCTGAGGCTTTTTTATTTTACTGGCCGAGTTCAGTATACTATTTTTCTGTTCGACGAAGCCAGATAGCGGCAACTTCATTTAGCGCAGCGGACGGAAAGTTGGCGCTTTATGGCCGGAGGGCAGAAAATTATATTTATGATTTTTTTAGTCTACTTGTGATGGACAAAGAAATAAGTTCTTTGTCCATCAAGTAGACTGCCAAAAAATATTGGACACGTATTTTTTCTTTTCTCACGTCAGGGTAGGCACTCCATACATTTATACTACATGGAATGCACGCCCTTGATGACGATTGAGTAAAGAAAACGAATTTCTATTTAGCCCGTCAGTTAGGTTATTAAAAATTATTCGACACGTATTTTTTTCTTTTCTCAAACAAATGAACAATGCCGAAAATAAGTGCTTCTAAAGTTCGGGGGTGGGGGCTGGTGACGTCACAATATGGTACAATTTATAGAAGTGATGTCACAAACTCCCACTTTGAAAGCGCTTTATCTTTAGACATTTATTGTTAGATTGAGAGAAGATAAAATACGTTTCCAATATTTTTTGGCAATCTACTTGATGGCCAAAGAAAAAAAACATTCATCATGTCTATTCTTTTTTATTTTTTTATATCTTACCCCAAGTTGTCATGCTTGTATCCAATTACATTATGGGCGTAACTGACATTGATGAAATCATACACTATCTTGGTTTCATACTTGTTATAACAGGAGATATTTATCTTATTTGTAATTGTCTGTGAGCTGTGTGTGTGTGTGTGTGTGTGTGTGTGTGTGTGTGTGTGTGTGTGTGTGTGTGTGTGTGTGTGTGTGTGTGTGTGTGTGTGTGTGTGTGTGTGTGTGTGTGTGTATGTGTGTGTGTGTGTGCGTGCGCTCTCTCTCTCTCTGTGCTGTGTGTGTGTGTGCGTGTGCGTATGCTGTGTGTGTGTGTGTGCGTATGCTGTGTGTGTGTGTGTGTGTGTGTGAGCTATGTCTCTCTCTCTGTGTGTGTGTGTGTGTCACTCACCTCCTGTACGCGGCCTGTATGAGGTGCGCGTCGACGCGTCTCGGCGCGGGCGGCCACTGCAGCACTTGGTTGCGGTTGCGCTGCAGCTCCGCCTGGATCGACCAGATGTAGCGCCGGTAGCGGTAGCGTCTGCAGAACAGGTGCAATGGCACGCTTATAACACTGGTGTAGCGACTTACAAGTACAACGGCACGCTTCCCAACTAGCATACGAGTTCTATATAAGTTATGTAAAGGCTGTACAAAGGTGATAGCTCTTATTCAGCCTTTGTACTGCTTATATAGAGCTTTTGTGCTGCTTGGGTTAAAACACTGGTGTGCCGACTTTATCGCATCGGTTTTTAATAAAACGTATCAATCTAAAGTCGACCGATTCATAACATCGACTGTTAATAATATTTGCACAAACACAAGAGTATCTAAAAGCAACATCTCTTGACGGTTAGTGAACACTGTGAAATTAACCAAACCAGTTAGTTAACTATGTATTAACTAACTTTGTATGTATACAAATACAAGTATCTTTGTTTTTATTTAGAGCTCAGTCGTACTACGATTATGGAATCTGTAAAGGCTCCGCCAAAAAAATAAAATACGCGAGTTAAATCCGTTACAGTTTCATTCCAACGTGTAATAACCGCGAAGGCATCAGAAATTATCATTAGAGCTTGTTTTTTATTGATGATGTAGCCTACTATATCTCTCCAGCCAAGTGTACTATAGGTCATAGGTATATGCAGGCGCGTGCAGTAGGCACCCCATACAGTTATACGATTGTGCCTATATGGAATGCACATTGCACGCCCTTGGGTACATGTGTGTGTGTGTGTGTATGTATGTCCTTACTTCCACGCGTTGTATATGGTGAGGGCGGCCCTCATGCGCTTGTACCGCGCGCGCGCGAGCGTGCCGCGCCACAGCTTCTGCAGCAGCACCACGATGGACGGGATCAGCGCCGCGCGGGACGCCTCCAGCGCGTGCAGCGTCTTAGCACTCCTGCGGGGAAACCATGGATTCATTTATAGTTTATTGCACATAGCGCACACATGGGTGCTATAAATCTTCCTCTTGAATCACTCTGTCTATTAAAAAAAACCGCATTAAAATCCGTTGCGTAATTTTAAAGATTTAAGCGTACATAGGGGATATAGGGACAGAAACGGCGACTTTGTTTTATACTATGTAATGATTGCACAAGACTAAATGGAAGTCTTGTACGAGCACAGAAGGCAAATTTAATACTGTTATTTTTTAACTAAATGCTGAAGAACAGCTGGCCAACTGATGGGCCTTCACTAACCGAACTAAACTTGGTACCCCCTTTTCAAACCCTTAGAGGTAAAATTTCGGAAAATCCTTTCTTATTGGACGCCTACGTTTTAAAGAAAACAGACCCGCTATGTCTCAGGTCTCTGAGATAAGCGGTTTAGGCAGAGTCCATCCTGCCCGTTTCAAGTTCAAATTGACTCTACATTTCCGTTAGATAATGTTTATATATATATGGGAAAATGAAAAAAGCAATTTTTAGGGATTTCCCGACAATTATTCGAGCATCTCTCATAAAAACCATCATTATTAGACTTCAAAAAACATTTAAAAAAGAGAATTGGCCAAATTGGTCCAGGCGTTGTTGTGTTATGCACTTACGAACACATGTTACGATTCAATTTTATATTATAGAAGATAAGATAAAGTATAAGATAAGATTATTGCACAAAACTAAACTGAAGTAAGACTAAGTGTACAACCAGCAAACCTAATGCCTTTTTCTAGTCAGAAGATGACAGAAGGTTCCTGCGGATAGATCTTTTTTTAATATTACACTTTGTCCAGCAGTCCGATCAAAATCAAAACCCCAACCGACATAATTCTCATTCCGCATGGTCTACTCAACTCCAACTGACCTGATAAACAGCTTAGTGTGTCCAAACTGTACGTCGTTGATCTGCAGATCCTTCAGCAGCACCATCACGGCGTCCTTATCGTTGCTCCCCCTGAAGTTGGGCCACGTGTATTGCGAGAGCATCTTGTACCGGCGCAGGAAGCGGTCGTAGCGCTGCCGGGACGCGAACCCGGCTCGGCGCACGCGCACGTTCTCCACTAGGCCCAGGTATGCTACTTGGTGACGTACCTGGGTGAATATTAAAAAAATTTGTTTAGGTACTATCAACTGTGCTGGCGATGTTACACCTTTAAGGCAATAATCGCTTGAATGACCCTGGTACCTGGCGGCTGTGTGTGCAGCAACAAGTGCAAGCAATTTTTTTCTAAAATGGCGTACCCCGAAAGCATCCGATAGTACATAATGATATTATAAATAAAGTAATTGAATGGGTCAATCGGTTGTTTGGAAGAGGAAATAAAAAAAAATACGGCAAATTTAATCAAATTGATTGTTGTTGTTTACCATCCCTACTAATATTATAAATGCGAAAGTAACTCAGTCTGTCTGTCTGTCTGTTACGCTTTCACGCTAAAACTACTGGACCGATTTAAATGAAATTTGGTACAAAGAAAGTCTGGAGTCCGAGAAAGAACATAGGCTACTTTTTAACCGACTTCAAAAAAGGAGGAGTTCCACGCGGACGAAGTCGCGGGCAGAAGCTAGTGTTATAAATAAAGTAATTCATTGGAATGAAACAACCATTAACGGATTTAACTCGCGTATTTGTATTTTATTTTATTTTGACGTTTAGGATTCTTTACTTTAGCGTTAAACTATTGTCGGCTCAATCGTACTACGATTATGGAAACTGTAAAGAATCCGAAACGTCAGCAAATGTAATAAAATAAATAATACGCGATTTAAATCCGTTAATAGTTGTTTCATTCCAATGTGTAATAACCGCGAAGGCATCAGAAGTTAATATAAAGTAATAGAATTTAATTTTTTAAATTAAGTTTACTATTGAATTTCTGATACTTTCGCAATTATAAAAACCGGCTAAGTGCGAGTCGGAGATACAGCATGGTAACAGACGGAAGATCCTTTGGATGTGGAGCCCAAAAATAATAATGGGATAATATAAATAAAGTAATGATATGGGTAAATCTATTATTTTTTTTGTAAGGTTATTGTTTAAAATATTTATAATAAATTTGTGATAAGCTTTCTTTTTTAAATCACTTGAAATCTTGAGAATTTAAAGTGAAATTAAAGTTATTAGGCTTTACAAAACACATCTTGTTTATAAATATTGTGAATAATTGTGATCGATTTTCAATCTTCTGTATTCAACAATAAGGTAATTTATAATTTATTTAATTTAAACACATAATATTCCATTACCATTTCACACAACATTCAACCTTCTACTAATAGTACTAAGGCGCACAATCACGTACCAACACTTCTCCAACTAATACCCCATACCATAAGTACCTACAATTCTCAGCCTTCTTTCGACTACAATAGAGCTCAAAATCACTCACCAGCTGTTCGTCCCAGGTGTTAGGGGTCTGCAACGGGTTCGGCTTGATACATCTCACGTAGAAGGGTTCCTTGCTTTGTAACCCGGTGACTAGAGCTGCCATAGAGTTGCGGAATAGAGTGGCGGCTGATGGAGGACGTTTTGACGTCTAGAAAAAAAAACATTTCATGTATTCTTATAGTCTATCGTTAGCACTACGACACCCAAGAGGTTCTTAAAGCTCATGGAGGCTAAAGAAAAACTTTTTGACGTTAAAAAAAAAAAGAAAAGATTCTTTTACCGCACATATTATTATAGTCTATAGCACTAGGAAAGACGCTCTAATAGCTCATAAGTTAAAAATATATGATTAACTGGCGAATTTATTTGTTTTTTGAGTATACTGACTAGAGCGCCATCTGCCGGACTGATTTGTGAATCTAAACCATCCAGGTTCTAAAAAAAACATTCAAATCGGTCCAGCCGTTTAGGAGGCTCCGAAACGTCAGCCAATAAAAATAAAATACGCGAGTTAGCTCCCTTTAGATCTAGGGGTGCGATATTATTATAGTCTATGCATTAAGACGCTCTTATAGCTCATAAGTTAAAAATATATGATTACTAGCTTCTGCCCGCGACTTCGCCCGCGTGGAACTCCTCCTTTTTTGCAGTCGGTTAAAAAGTAGCCTATGTCCTTTCTCAGGATCCAGACTTTCTTTGTACCAATTTTCATTTCAATCGGTCCAGTAGTTTTAGCGTGAAAGCGTAACAGACAGACAGACAGACAGACAGAGTTACTTTCGCATTTATAATATTAGTAGGGAAGTAGGGATCTAGCTAATACGGCGAATTTAGTACCGCGTTTTTTGAGAATACTGACTAGAGCGTCATCTGCCGGGCTCATTCGTAAATCAAAACAGGGCCCAAAAAAAAAAATCGTTCCAGCCATATAGATACAGAAACAAGTTAGCATAATTTTATAATATACATGTGATCCTCTTTCACTTAATACTTCACTTGGGTCTATTTGTAAAACGCAACACGACGCAGTGTGAAGTTCGTGAACTTCCTTAATGTGTTACTAACTTTCTGTATGTTGGTGCCGCCCTCGGGCCACATGTCCGAGAGCGAGCGGTTGGTGGAGGAGTGCAGCAGCCGCTTGAGGTCCTGCCACAGCGAGTCCTTGTTCTTGTCCATGAACCCCGTAACCGAGTACGTCACGTCGCCGGCGTAGTGGCTGCAAGATAAGATTAGAATAGATTCATTTGTCTTTAAAAATTCATAGAATATAATGATATTATTATGTCTAATGAGGGCCACCGCGTGTCAGAAATCCGCTAGATGCGCTAGTGTAGAATGAGGTCCAGCTGTTATGTACCACCAATGAGAGGCAAGCTACTGGCCTGTGATTGGTGGAACATGACAGCTGGACCTCATTCTACACTAGCGCATCTAGCGGATTTCTGACACGCGGTGGCCCTCAATGCATGCACTCATATTGAGATTGTCAAAACAAAGAACAATGAACAATATATAACTATTAGTCGAAATTCGATCGAAGTCTATGATTTAATACCATTAATTTTATCCACTTACTGCTTAGACGGTGAGCATAACTCAAAACTTTAGTTTTTCGAGTTAAATATCTGTGCATACATTACAAGCCCCCACAAGCGACATCTAGCGGACTTTTCTCGCGTTGCGTGCGTCTATAGTACATTACGCATCGAGGCCAGTAAAATAAAAAATGTCTCAGATCACATGTAATTGTCGTCCGAGGCGAAGCCGAGGTTGACAAAAATGTGATGTGAGGCTTTTTTATTTTACTGGCCGAGGTCAGTATACTATTTTTCTGTTCGACGAAGCCAGAAAGCGGCAATTTCATTTAGCGCAGCGGCCAGAAAGTTGGCGCTTTCCGGCCGGAGGAGAGAAAAATACTATTACAGAGGGACCTTCTCCTTTTATACATATTATAGACTAGCTTCTGCCCACGACTTCGTCCGCGTGGAACTCCTCCTTTTTTGCAGTCGGTTAAAAAGTAGTCTATGTCCTTTCTCAGGCTCCAAACTTTCATTGTACCAAATTTCATTTAAATCGGTCCAGTAGTTTTAGCGTGAAAGCGTAACAGACAGACAGACAGACAGAGTTACTTTCGCATTTATAATATTAGTAGGGAAGTAGGGATTATAACAATAGATCATCTATGTACAAAATATATACTGACAGCCTCACTGGCGCCATCTAGCGGAGATTGCTCGCATTACGAGACACTCACGTGATTCTGAAGTCGACGGAATGCTTCAGTTTCTTGTCCGCCGGCGCGAGCTGCCGCGACGTGTAGTGCTTGTGCTTGCCGAGACGCTTGTCCATCGCCTCCAGCAGCTGCGCGTCCGATATCTGACACACAGACAGACAGACAATATGATTATACAAAGTTTACTATGATGATTAGATTAGATTTATTTATTTATCAAAATTCCTCTTCACCATACTAATTTAATTTCCAACTCTTTCGCCCTTCAGGCAATCCGTCTTTGGAATTCTCTCCCTCTATCTAACAGGCAAGCACCGAGTAAGTTAGCATTCAAGCGTTTGTTACGTAAGCACTTTTTAAACCTTTAGTTTTCATCATCTGTCATTGTAGTTATTTATGTATTTTTGTATATGTATATATTTTAGTATATTTATGTATTGTATTTATGTAGTGTATTTCTGTTATATATTGTATCTATTATATTATAATATGTATTATTCTTTTTGCGCCTACACATGCTCTCTGTTTGCTTTAAGGTTGTCTGGTAGAGAATGCCGTATGGCATTAAGTCCGCCTTTTGTACATTTGTTTTTTATTGTGCAATAAAGTGTAAATAAATAAATAAAATTCATACAATATTATTTATTCATAATAATTCTTTATTGCACAAAAAACTAAATAATGTACGAAAGGCGAACTTAATGTCATACGGCATTCTCTACCAGTCAACCTGCACCTTACATGCACTCATATTGAGATCGTCAAAACAGAAACAAAGAACAATAAGATTAAACAATAATTAACAGCAAAATTACAATTTTATTTTGTTATACATATACATAATGACAAATATATTCACTATGTATCGATCGATATATATCGATGTATTGAGCGTTTAATATATATATATCTATTATTTACTATTTTAAAAAAATATTTGGATTGGCGCCTAAAATATTTAATGAAAGTTTCTTTTATTCGGCTCCAAAAAATCTGGTCTGATTTGAAAAATTCTTTCACTGTTGGAAAGCTACACTATTTCCGAGTGACATAAGCTATAAAAAAAAACAGAATCAAAATCGGTTCATGCTTTAGGGAACTATGATGCCACAGACAGACAGACACACACACACACACACACACACACACACACACACACACACACACACACACACACACACACACACACACACACACACACACACACACACACACACACACACACACACACACACACACACACACACACACACACACACACACACAGACACGTCAAACTTATAACACCCCGTCGTTTTTTCGTTGGGGGTTAAAAAAGAGATCCGTGCGAAGCCGGAGCGGGCTGCCATTACATTATATAGTATAGAGTCTATACAATATAATGTAATGGCAGCCCGCCCCGGCTTCGCACGGATCTCATCTCTCGAAGGACCATGTAGATCATGATCTCCATGGTCCTTCGAGCCGGATAGTGAAGTGAATGGTTCACCTTGGTGGGGTTGAGGCAGGCCTCGTCCATGATGGCGATGAGGCCGTGGTGCGGCGCGTCGACCAGCTCGCAGATGACGCGGTTGTTGAAGTACTGCACCGGCGTCCACTGGATGCCCTCCCGGGCGTACTCCTCCTGCTCCTGCTTCAGCACCAGCTCTGAGGAACGAAGATGGAAAATCATATTGCGATCAAATAAATGTAAATTTGGGATTTTGGGGCAGTTGAGTTGTAAAATAAAACTGTTGCCTGGTTTAAAAAATAGTACGTGTTGGAATGAAACAACTATTAACGGATTTAGCTCGCGTATTTTTATTTTATTTTATTAGCTGACGTTTCGGATTCTTTACAGTTTCCATAATCGTAGCACGACTGAGCTACACAATAAATGACAATAGTCTAACGCTAAAGTACATGGTTACATTTTTTTTATAGTACTGCTATAAAGTAACTTTTAACATTATTTTGTACAGTCAAGTTCATAAATATTGTACATACCACAGTGTTAAAAATATATATACAAACCTTATTACTGTGATAACAAAAACTGCGGCATATTACATAACAGCTTGTTTTGTGAAACGGCTAGCAGTAATATTATTCGGAGGATTATACGATCTGGCTGCTACATGTATATACATATTAGCAACCTCGACTGTAAAAGTCATTATCTCGAGAACAAACTATATCATAATACCAAATGTCATCTAAATCATTACTATGCAACTAACGATTTGGGCGTGAAAGGGTTAACAGTGCACTCGAGAATGCGCGGATTCGCACGCTTCTAGTTTTTAAGCCATAACTTTAGCTATTATTGACAGAATTAAAAAAATCAAACTGCGTTATAAAGCTAATTAAGTATTTTGCAGTTGTTCTTGTAGTACATTGCATTGCAGTAAAGTTTCTAGTTATACAGAACGCTGCGGCGGCCATCTTAATGACGTCATAACTGGAGTCACAGGTCTCTACCTCTGAGACTGTCTCCCGAACGCTTATTGGTGACATGCCTAATCTTATATATAAAAATGAATCGCAAATTGTGTTGGTAAGCGCATAACTCGACAACGCCTGGACCAATTTGGCCAATTTTTTTTTAAAATGTTGAAGTCCAAGGATGGTTCTTACGGCGGGAGAAAAAATCGAATAATTGCCGGGAAAACCCTAAAAACAGCCCATTTCTTTTCCCATACAAACGTTGTCTAACTAAAGTTACCTAATTTGAATTTCGAACGGGCAGGATGACGTCTGCCGGGACCGCTAGTAACATACTAAAATTTGGTGCTTGTATTTGGATGAGTATCAAAAATGGCGACTGTGTGAGACTCACCGATGAACAATTGCTGCAATTTCTCGTTGCAGTAGTTGATGCAGAACTGCTCGAAGCTATTCGTGTCGAATATCTCGAAGCCGTAGATATCCAGGACTCCTATCAGGGTGTTCTTATATGTGCCAGCTGGCACTTCTATCGCTCTGTTGATCTGTAACACATAAGGGTCACACATGACGGCCTGTTGGTCTAGTGGTCAGAGGCCCTGACTAAGAAACCGGAGGTTGCGGGTTCGAATCCTGCTAGGGGCAGATGTCAATGTCATGAGCACTGAATACTGAAGCGCAGTTGGCTAGCTAATGGGCGTTTACTGCAAAACCGGACGGGTGGCGAGCCACATGAGAGGAGGCTTTCAAGCCTTTAGGTTAGAATTTTAAGCCTCAGCTCGGGCCGTCAGGAGGTGTGTTAACACGATTATTATGTTGCAGAGGGACAGAAGGTTCGTGCGGATAGGTCCGTGGTCGTTGCGAGCGATGGCTCGACGTCATAGATGACGTCACTGTTCGCGACCACATCGCGCCCACTTCGCCCACAAAATATTGGTGGGTCAGAGTGGGCTTTCGTCGCTCACGATGTGCGTTCCACCTATAAACATTCGCTTGCAACGCCCGCGGTGTTTTCTCGTTAGTGGAACGGCAATTTCAGCGGTCGTGATCGACGGCGTTGCGAGCGTTAAGTGGAACTTACCCTATAGGTACTACTCGTTAAAACAAAAACACGAGGTAAACTACCTCAACTTAATCAAATTCTTCCTCACCTGCTGCACGATCCAGGTGAACAGCCTTAGCTAATGCCAGCCGCGTGTAGTGCGCGTCTGTGAGCGAGTGGTCCTTGCTGACGAGCTCGTGCTTACCTTCTATACAAAAAAAAAACTATTTCCTCCTCACCTGCTGCACGATCCAGGTGAACAGCCTATCATACGCGGCCTTGGCAAGCGCCAGGCGCGTGTAGTGCGCGTCTGTGAGCGAGTGGTCCTTGCTGACGAGCTCGTGCTTACTATTCTTTAAAGAAAAACTTAATTTCCTTCTCACCTGCTGCACGATCCAGGTGAACAGCCTATCATACGCGGCCTTGGCAAGCGCCAGGCGCGTGTAGTGCGCGTCTGTGAGCGAGTGGTCCTTGCTGACGAGCTCGTGCTTACCTTCTATAAAGAAAAACTTAATTTCCTTCTCACCTGCTGCACGATCCAGGTGAACAGCCTATCATACGCGGCCTTGGCAAGCGCCAGGCGCGTGTAGTGCGCGTCTGTGAGCGAGTGGTCCTTGCTGACGAGCTCGTGCTTACCTTCTATACAAAAAAAAAAACTATTTCCTCCTCACCTGCTGCACGATCCAGGTGAACAGCCTGTCATACGCGGCCTTAGCTAACGCCAGCCGCGTGTAGTGCGCGTCTGTGAGCGAGTGGTCCTTGCTGACGAGCTCGTGCTTACTATTCTTTTTTTTTAATCATTTTCCTTCTCACCTGCTGCACGATCCAGGTGAACAGCCTGTCATACGCAGCCTTAGCTAATGCCAGGCGCGTGTAGTGCGCGTCTGTGAGCGAGTGGTCCTTGCTGACGAGCTCGTGCTTACTATTCTTTTAAAAAGAAGAAAAAACCTAATTCACTTCTCACCTGCTGCACGATCCAGGTGAACAGCCTGTCATACGCGGCCTTAGCTAACGCCAGCCGCGTGTAGTGCGCGTCTGTGAGCGAGTGGTCCTTGCTGACGAGCTCGTGGCTACTATTCTACTATACTCTTGTTTTTTAAATCCTATTTCCTTCTCACCTGCTGCACGATCCAGGTGAACAGCCTGTCATACGCGGCCTTAGCTAACGCCAGCCGCGTGTAGTGCGCGTCTGTGAGCGAGTGGTCCTTGCTGACGAGCTCGTGGCTACTATTCTACTATACTTTTGTTTTTTTTATCATATTTCCTTTTTACCTGCTGCACGATCCAGGTGAACAGCCTGTCATACGCGGCCTTAGCTAACGCCAGCCGCGTGTAGTGCGCGTCTGTGAGCGAGTGGTCCTTGCTGACGAGCTCGTGCTTACCTTCTATACAAAAAAAAAACTATTTCCTCCTCACCTGCTGCACGATCCAGGTGAAGAGCCTGTCATACGCGGCCTTAGCTAACGCCAGCCGCGTGTAGTGCGCGTCTGTGAGCGAGTGGTCCTTGCTGACGAGCTCGTGCTTACTATTCTTTAAAGAAAAACCCAATTTCCTTCTCACCTGCTGCACGATCCAGGTGAACAGCCTGTCATACGCGGCCTTAGCTAACGCCAGCCGCGTGTAGTGCGCGTCTGTGAGCGAGTGGTCCTTGCTGACGAGCTCCCCGCCGGCGGCGAGCACGCGGCCCGCCATGGCGCCGCGCAGCGCTCCCTCCGCCACGCCCAGCGCCGCCACGCACGCGCGCAGCGGCCCGCCGATCTGCAGGCCGTCCGGGCCCTCGGTGAACGTTAGCTCGCCCTGGAATAACAAAATGACATCTGTGTGAACGCGTCGATAGAGAAGATTGTCGAATATGGTGAAGTTTAGCTCGTTTTGGATGGTAAAAAAAATAGGAACGGCGACTGTGTACATTAATACGATTGCCGGAAATGCTAAATGTTAACTCGCACTAGATGGTAAAAAAAAATAGGAATGGCGACTGTGTCCATAGAGTGGATTGCCGAAAATGATTGGACACGTATTTTTTCTTTTCACAATCGAACAATATATAATAGAGATAAGCGCTTCGAAAGTTCGAGAGTGGGGGCTGTTGACGTCACGTTCTGATATAGATTGTACCATAACGTGACGTCACAACTGTAAAAATGGCAAAAAAATCCCGTTCGATGCATTGAATTCCCTTTAAATATCTATTGTATTCCGTCATGTGTGAACATTTTAACTGGATAAATATCACGGTTCATGAGATACAACCCGGTGATAGACGGACGGACAGCGGAGTCTTAGCAATAGAGTCCTGTTTGACCTACTTTTCGATTACTAGAACAACGTACACGCTGATTGTAACATTCTAAAATGCATCCTTTTTTTAATTATTACATAATTTAAAGTTAAATTTAACTTTAGCAGTAATAAGTTAGTACTGTTGGTCTAGTGGTCAGAGGCCCTGACTACGAAACCGGAGGTTGCCGGTTCGAATCCCGCTAGGGGCAGATGTCATTGTGATGAGCACTGGCATCTGTACCTGAGTCTTGGATGTCTTATATGTATTTATGTATATTTATCCGTTGTCTAGTACCCATAACACAAGCTTTGCTTAAAATGGGACTAGATAATTGGTGTGAATTGTCCAAAGATATTTATATTTATTTATTTATAAGTAAATTAAAATTACCAGTAACACAACACCAGCGACGATACTCCAAATGTCATCGAGCACGGACTGCTGGAAGCCCAAGGCATTAAAAGCGCTATTCGTCACGGAATAGAGCTTAGAGTCTTGTGCGGTCGCTCGCTCACTGCCCAATATCTTGTATTGAGAGCTCGAGTTCAAGCCGAACTTCTTCGAGTGAGTGTTATTTGAACTTAGTAACTGGAAAATAAAGAATAATAATCTATATATATAAAAGAAAGTTGTGTTAGTTACCCCGTTTATAACTCAAGAACGGCTGAACTGATTTGGCTGAAAATTGGCGGGGAGGTAACTCGGAGCCAGGAAAAGGACATAGGATACTTTTTATCACGTTCCAGTAAAAAAAAAGAAAAAAATATTAAGCTGATTTGTTAAAAATAGTATAACAAAACGCAACAATGACAACTGTCAAATCGACATTGCCGGGCGGGACGAAGTCTGCTGGGACCACTAGTTATTTATAAAAGTTATTGTCTCGACCAACATCTTCTCTCTCTCACTCACGACGAAGCCTGCGAGTGGATTACTTTATGTAGCTTAACTATTCAATTTCGTGAATATGAAAAACAATTTAATAGTACATTACGCACCAAGGCCAGTAAAATAAAAAATGTCTCAGATCACACGTAATTGTCGTCCGAGGCGAAGCCGAGGTTGACAAAAATGTGATCTGAGGCTTTTTATTTTACTGGCCGAGGTCAGTATAAATTATTTTTCTGTTCGACGAAGCCAGAAAGCGGAAATTTCATTTAGCGCAGCGACCACAAAGTTGGCGCTTTCTGGCCGGAGGACAGAAAAAATATATGCTACAGATAAGTTCCTAACAGTCAACAGATAATAAAAACGTTTAAACTCCAAAATTTTGTTCCTGGTGACAGACAGTCAGTGATAGGGTCCCGTTTTTGTTATAATTTTTTTTTTATCAAATACCTTATTTGAGTATTTATTTAATTTGCGTCAGTCAATGTCAATTAAAATTGCATACGTAAGCATCTTTACTGCCGACCATAAAATAACCATTATTATATACATACATAGAAAATAACGTGAGGAAATGAAGGAGGGGAGGATGCATTCTGTTGTTTTGCACGGAACTTGCAGTTTTAAAACTATTTATAACTGCAATGCAGTTGCATCATAGTGAAAATATGGCTAACTAGCGGTCCGCCCCGGCTTCGCCCTATAAATCTTGCTCTTGAATTACTCTATCTAATATTTTTTTAATGAATTCGCGGTTATTATACATTGGAATGAAACATTAAGACTTTAGCATAAGACTATTGTCAGCTCAGTCGTGCTACGATTATGGAATCTGTAAAGGCTCCGAAACGATAGCCAATAAAATAAAATACGCGAGTTAAATCCGTAAGTAAGTTGTTTCATTCCAATTACTCTATTTATTAAAAAAATACCGTTGCGTGGTTTTAAAGATGTAAGCATATACATTGGGACGGACAGACAGCGGCAGCGACTTTGTTTTATTTTATACTATGTAGTGATAACACTGGGTGCATTTTAGACAATGCATCGGAAGCGCAGTTGCATTTCATTGCACACCGCATATAATTGATGTGACACACTTAACTATGACTAGGTTTATAAACTACTGCAGTTTAAATGGCATATAGTTAGGAGCACATATACTTACTGTTTCAATGAATTAATATAATATATTGGAGTACACTTTTCATAGTAATTTATATTATATGTAAGTATCAAAGGTCATCTATACTAATGTAATAAAGAGGAAAGATTTGTTTGTTTGTTTGGATTGAATAAGCTCCAAAACGACTGGAACGATTTGAAAAAATATTTTACTGTTGGGAAGCTACGTTTACTCTGAGTAACATAGGCTATAGAATATTTTGAAAAAAATAATAATAGTGATCCGTGCGAAGCCGGGGTGAACTGCTAGTTATACTAAGACTATGAAACTTGAAATTTGGCACATTGGTTCCTTTTATGAACACTAAGAAAGGAATTTTTAAAATTCGCAACAGCAACGAGGGTGCTTATCAACGTTTACCGTTAACGCTGAACGTTGACACCAAAATATATGGGATTTGACATCCGCGAACGACCGTCACGTACGTCACAAATCCCATACATTTTAATCATTTCGTTTAACGTTAACGTTGAACGTTGGCACCTTGTCTAGGTCCCCTTAACTGCAAATCCGGAAGGGTGGTGAGCCTCCTGATAGGAGGCTTTCAAGCCTTTAATGTCTTGATTTAGTTTTGCCAGCGCGTTCATAACAGAATTAGTACTTAAATATTAAATAACAACAATAATACCTGATAAAAAGCATGAAAGTTCCTCTCTCCAGGCTGCAGGGAGACCACCCGGCTCTTCTCCAGGAGATAATTGCTGATGTGTCCACCGACGGGGTCGCCCTTGTAGTCGAAATGTATGTCCATGTATTTGCCGAAACGTGACGAATTGTCGTTGCGATTCGTCTTGGCGTTGCCGAACGTCTCGAGGATAGAGTTCGATTGGATTAGAACGTTTTTCACTCTGGAATAAATGAATAAAGTCCTTTAACATTGGAATGAAACAACTATTAACGGATTTAACTCGCGTATTTTTATTTTATTTTATTAGCTGACGTTTCGGATTCTTTACAGTTTCCATAATCGTAGCACGACTGAGCTGACAATAGTCTAACGCTTACTTTAGCGTTGACTTTAGCGTTAGACTAATGTCAATAAAAAAAACATTGGAATGAAAAAACTGTTAACGGATTTAACTCGCGTATTTTTATTTTATTTTATTAGCTGACGTTTCGGATTCTTTACAGTTTCCATAATCGTAGCACGACTGAGCTGACAATAGTCTAACGCTAAAGTGATTTATACAGTTGAACTGTATAACATAACAGTTGTTTCATTCCAATGTGTAATAACCGCGAAGGCATCAGAAATTATTAAAGTCCTTTAATTTGGGAAATTTAGACGTTTAAGGTTAAATAAATTTCTATTAAGCTGGAAATGACTGAAGTTTTTCAAAACATAATAAAAATAACTTACGTATTAAAACTCCCAATCGTTCTGTTGCATGAGAAAAATAACATGAGGTCAAAGGTTAAAAAATATGTCTTATGAGTACAAAAGGTATCATGCCTTTCTTTCGTAAGAGACGGCATTGGGATGGTACTACGTAAATATATATTTTTTTTAATTTTCCATGCAACTTTTTAATTTTTCTTCCATAAGAACCTTTTCCTGATCACTCATTTTTAACTGATGCCGTTACCAAAGTAATTGGGATTAATCCTAACTAATATTATAAATGCGAAAGTAACTCTGTCTGTCTGTGTGTCTGTTACGCTTTCACGCTAAAACTACTGGACCGATTTAAATGAAATTTGGTACAAAGAAAGTCTGGAGCCCGAGAAAGAACATAGGCTACTTTTTAACCGACTTTAAAAAATGAAGAGTTCTACGAGGACGAAGTCGCGGGCAGAAGCTAGTTTAGATATAGATTATTATTATTTAAAAAACAAATGTATCTAATCTATTGCACTGACCTGTCTATATAGTCCCTGTGGACCTGCGTGGTGTTGGCGGCGATGTACTTCATAATGAATTTAGAAGCCTCCGTCTTACCGGAGCCGGACTCGCCCGATATGAGCACGCATGTGTCCCGGCCCTAAAAAAAAACAACATAATATAATATCACTAGGTATTATATAAACTGATTTCCAACAAACATAGAGATTAGCTGGACAACTGCGCTTCAGTATTCAGTTCTACGGGGACTAGAAACCGAGGCAGACCTGTAACGCGATGGGCTGACGATATCACCCAAATAGGAGGAAAAGGCTGGATGAAAATTGCAAAAGACAGAGAGAAATGGTCATCACTGGAGGAGGCCTTTAGCTTCACAGGAGGGGTTCTCTGATAATTTAAAAGAAAAAATAATTAAAATTAAAATGTATTCACATAACAATTTTACTATATATTAAATGTTAGTACCTAAGTAGAATCAATAAGATAAACTTATAGTACTTATTTTTATGTTAAATCGAATTTTCATTGCATGTTAAAAATAATAGGATAAGCAGAAATGTAATATTTTTTTGTAATGTAAGTAAGAGAAATAAAAAAGGCTTTTTTTTATTTTTTTTTTTTTATTTATTCAGTTCGAAAAAAAAAAGACATCTAAAACTTCACTCGGCCGTTTTTTTAGTACTTACACGCACAGTTTCTTACAAAAGTTAACTAACTAAAATGTTAAACAAACTTTATCGTTAAAGTTGTTAAACAAACTAAGTTAACTGTAGTTAGAATAAAACACACAACACATCTGCGCTAGTTAAATTTAATTACAGTTATTCAATACCAATATGTAAAAATCACAATAGTATTAGAAATTACACTCCTGTGTTCATATCTATGCTAAACATACACACGACACCACTTCGACACGTTCATCATTCCGATAACTCAAAAACCAGAAGTTTAGACTTATATACACACCATCGAATTCCTTATAGCAAGACCTACCTAGAAGGACGGTCGCCGAGCACAGCGAAAAACGGACGTTGCCCTTTTTCTATTTGTCTCTGTCGCACGCGCGTAGTAATAGTGCCCTCACGCTCGCACAGTTACCTTGAAGGTTGTGCTCGGTGACTGTCCTTTATAATTTTAAATTTAAGCTCAGGGGAGATAGGGGAGGGATGGGCAGTCGGAAGACATAGACACCCCCTTTTAAATGATGATGATGGACTAACGGACACAGCCTAAACCGCTGATCGTAGAGACTTGGAGGATGTCTTCTATGTATGACGTAGGCATCCGATAAGAAAGGATTTCCCGAAATGCTACCCCTGAGGGGATAAAAATGGGGGGCAAAGTTTGTAAAGAGCAAGGTGATTCTTTGGTTCAATCTATTTAAAATTTAGCATAAACATTCTTTAACAGAATTGATGGAAGACGTATTTCGTTTTTTATTGACAATCGCTTCTTAGCGGGGTAGGGAAAAATTTACACTTCCCATATTCGTTACCGAATATATTAAATCTGTTATATTCCAATGTTTTACTTACCTACAAGTGGATACTACGTTTAACACTTTTACGGTGATTTATATATGACATGACAATTTTGATGTCTGTATTGAAATGTTGGCACTCAAGGGAGAAATGTCAAAAATTAACATACGGCAGTAAAAGTGCATGTCTCCCGTACGGCTATAAATAAAACAATGCATGTTAAAGGAACGCATTACATTCCACATTGCACCCAGGTGCATCTATAAAATACAGAATTACATAGTAAAGTTAAGAAAATTCGTTTCGTTTTACGAAGCAAAATGTTGCTTTTCTTCCGGCTCATGGGTGGTCTCTTCAAAGGTTACCTACACAATGAAAATTACAACTGTCCCTGAAATTTACGATTGGATATGAAGTTTGCAACAAAAGGTTGGTGTATGGCGTGAAATCATGCACAAGAGGAATATGTTCCTTGAGAATTTTTCACAGAAACGACGGCCTTTTTTATTGCCAACAACAATGCCTGAATTTTACAGATATAAAAAATTGCATTATAAACATTCCGGCTATTGTAATAAATGTGATAGTGACTCTGTATGTCTGTTGTCTCTTCACGCCGATGTTAGACTATTTACATAAAAAGTAGGGTAGGTAGGTAGGAAGTATTATAGTAGGTATATATTATATTGTTTCAGTCCCAGGGAAGGTCATATTATTATCACACACCTAGATCTTAAGTAAGCTAACTCAAAAATTATTTTATCAGGAAAGGCGAAGAACTGATCAATATAAAACCCTGTGCACTGAAGGAGTTTTGTGTATAGATTTATGTTTTTTATATGAAGCTAGAAGAATCTGTTTTATTAGTAGGTTTTGCTGTAAGAAATTCGATGGTGTGCACAGGGAACTCAAAACTTCAGGTTTTTGAGTTAACTCCCTATAGATTAAGGTAGAAGGCTTCATATTTTCCCCGTTTTTTACATATTTTCCACTGTTTCTTCGCTCCTATTGGTCGCAGCGTGATGTTATATAGCCTAAAGCCTTCCTCGATAAATGGTCTAACCAACAAAAAAAAAATTTTTGAATTCGAACCAGTAGTTCCTGAGATTAGCGCGTTCAAACAAACAAACAAACTCTTCAGCTTTATAATATTTGATGTTATATAGCCTAAAGCCTTCCTCGATAAATGGTCTAACCAACAAAAAAAGAATTTTTGAATTCGAACCAGTAGTTCCTGAGATTAGCGCGTTCAAACAAACAAACAAACTCTTCAGCTTAGAATATTAGTATAGATTATATTCAGAACGTGCATACCCCTATCATTGCACATTTAATTTCAGGTACTTCGCGCGTTCCTAACATTAGGATGCACCTGAGTGCAGTGTGCAGTGTAATGCGTTGCTTTAACATGCATTGTTTTATTTATAGCCGTACGTACGGGAGACATACATTTATACTGCCGTATGTAAATTTTTGACATTTCTCTCTCGAGTACCAACATTAAACATTGACATCAAAATTGACATGTCATACATAAATCACCGTAAAAGTGTTAAACGGCGCAGTATCTACTTGTAAGTAAGTAAAACATTAGAATAAAACGGATTTAATGTATTCGGTAACGAATATGGAAAGTGTAAATTTTTCCCTACCCCGTTAGGAAGCGATTTTCAATAAAAAACGAAATAGGTACGTCTTCCATCAATTCTGTTAAATAATGTTTGTGCAAAACTTTAAATAGATTGACCCAAAGAATCACCTTGCCCTTTACAAACTTTGCCCCCCTTTTTTTATCCCCTCAGGGGTAGCATTTCGGGAAATCCTTTCTTATCGGATGCCTACGTCATACATAGAAGACAACCTCCAAGTCTCTACGATCAGCGGTTTAGGCTGTGTGTATCCGTCAGTCGATCATTCAGGACAAAGGATTTTATATACATTGATTTATTATAGTTACGTCATAACCAATTTCAATGGGGTTAACGGTTTATGACGTCACCGTTGCGAAGATTTATATATTTTATGTCTCCCTAAAGACCTACGAGGAAACAATGCACCCTTTAAAAGGTCCTTTACTGTCAAAATGGATATAGTAACCGCCGAAACTATCAACGTTTAACGGCTATGGGTACTTACAAAATCACTGGTAAAATCATACATTTTTTAAAAGTGTTGTTTTTAAATTGAATACTGAAGCGCAGTTGACCAGCAACAATGGGCCTTTACTGCAAAACCGGACGGGTGGCGAGCCTCCTGAGAGGAGGCTGTCAAGCCTTTGATTTTTTAAAACTAAAATATCTCGTAAGCCATTGTTGGATTCGCCTTAATATTATACCAGACTGACATAAAGCCTGAGCACTCTTTAGCTGGCGTCTGCAACTACATAAGTGGCACTAAGAACATTTACTGCCTTCGGTATATAGCCTTGTTTGTATAGGTGTACCTATAGGAACTAGTGTAATATTATGTGCTTAACATTATACATCTAGCACCTTATTTATGTAAATTAGGGAGAGAATTTAATCTGCTTTGCATATTATAAGCACTCTTTAAGAGACGTAGGTATGCTACTAAATGTACAATGCACAATGTGCCCATGGCGCATGCCCATTCGTAAGGCTATTAAGATGACTATATCCGTAAATATAAACTCAGTTTTTGATGCTCAACATATTTCAGACCGCTCCAATAAGTACATATTAATTTATCTGCCAGAGTAAACTTTGGCAGTCGCCTGCCACGGCATACTAAGCTGAGTGAGCTTTGGCAGTTGTCTGCCACGGCATAAACGAGGCATTATTCCAAATTCTCACCCGCGATAGCGCCCTGTAGATATTACTTAATTAAATTTAATTAAATACTGACCTGCTGCCGAAGCACCGTTTGGCAGTCGTCTGCCATGGCATAAACGAGGGGCAGTATATCGAAGTCCCATCCGGGATAGCGTCCCGTAGATATTACATATATAAATTTGATGAAATACTAACCTGCTGCCGAAGCACCCTTTGGCAGGCGTCTGCCACGGCATAAACGTGGGGGGGAACCTCGAACATCTCTCGCCCCCGGTACATGGCCATCTGTTGGGCGCCATAGATGTCTAATGTCTTGTAAGGATTGACGGAAACCAGCACTTCGCCAATGTATGTGTATATTTTGTTGTGTTGAAACCTGAAAAAAAAAACAAGGCTGTTAGATGTATCTGGCATTTGTATATGGCGGTGTATTCTAATTTAATTTGATCATAGAAAGACGCAACCCATAAAATTATTTAAACCTAGTTTTAGACAACATTCGCTTACTTTATAAAGAATTTCCCCCAAAATGAAATCTTGAGGGTTAACTGTATTGTGTAACAACATCCAGTTAATCTTTACTGCTATTTAGCTGAAGTAAGAAGGCTAAAATATAAATTAAACAATGGTTTATGCACACAGGTGCACGCAGAAAAAAAATATATTTCGTATTTTTTTTTCATTGAAAGAATCCTTAACGCTTTCGCGTCTTTTTTGTAACATTATTTTTTCATATCAGTGCTACAATTTTCTCGCAAGGGGACGATTATGTTCTCTATACTTTTTATTAACAAAAATTTATGGTTTGGCAGATTTAGGTAGACAGTTCCACATGTACCGTTGTGTGACACAAGACAATACGAGCAATTAAACGACGAATGATGTAACAGTTAAACGAGGACACAGTTGCATTCTGTGCATTGTTACGGTTTTATTACATTAGGTTTTATATGACTAACTATTAATACAATGCACTGTGTTCCTAAATACCGCAAAATCTGTGTCAGTTCTGCATCTCACGCATAATGTTGAATGGGAGATGATACAAGTTATTATATTACTTATTTATTTCTTCATTTAAAAACAATTATTAACAGTCGTGACCAAAATGTTAATTATATTACACTAGCGGCCCCGGCAGACGTCGTCCTGCCCGTCCGATTGTTTCGTCAAAGATCTGTCAAAGTATTCTGTCACTTCTTCATAAGGTTTCATATTTTCCCCGTTTTTCACACATTTTCCACTGTTTCTTCGCTCCTATTGGTCGCAGCGTGATGTTATATAGCCTAAAGCCTTCCTCGATAAATGGTCTATCCAACAAAAAAAGAATTTTGAATTCGAACCAGTAGTTCCTGAGATTAGCTCGTTCAAACAAACAAACAAACTCTTCAGCTTTATAATATTAGTATAGATGTACTCATCTAGATCAAACATACATAATATATTATATAAAAACAATATCTTTACTGTAGGTACAAAACTACAAACACGAAATTAGTAAACAAAAAATATACCAATGCATTTCATAATTATATTACAAGAGAAAAACATAAATAACTATTAAACTACTAAATGACTTATTTAAAGAAAAAAGAGAATTAAAATAGGACGAGAGTAGGTAAGATTTGTTAAATATACTATGATCGAATAGTTAAAAGGTAAGAAAGTAAAAAAAAATCTAAAAACAAGTAATTCTGAGATTGAAAGTGAGCGCATGCATAATCGTATAAATTACAAACCATGTTAACATACCATTACAGTTCCTAACAATTCATAATTATATACAATTAAAACTCTAAGTAAAAAAATAATTAGAGAAACTGTAAATCTGTTTACCTTCAAATACATACGAGTAGATAAATAACTAGTTCTCTGTCATTTAATACGTTCATCTATACTAATATTATAAAGAGGAAAGGTTTGTTTGTTTGGATTGAATAGGCTCCAAAACAACTGGACCGATTTGAAAAAATCTTTCACTGTTGGGAAGCTACACTATTGTACCGAGTGACATCGGCTATAAAAAAAGGGATCGGTGCGAAGCCGGGGCGGGCCGCTAGTATTTTATATGTATTGTGTTTGCCATAATTTTTCACTGTTGGAAAGCTACACTATTTCCGAGTGACATAGGCTATAAAAAAAAGTGGTCCGGGCGAAGCCGGGGCGGACAGCTAGTTTAAATTAATTAAAGGACAGTCCCTAATAAAAAGCGCTATCAACTATCTTACAATCAATAAATCCTGTACAACTTCAAAACATCATACGCGCTCGGCGTTTCATACAAACGTATGCCCTTTTGCATCTATTGTCGAAAGCTCGCGTGTCCATAGTCATCATAACCGAGCTTTAGGTCAGTGACCCCCGAAAGCTTGCGAAGCATGCATTCGACATGGCTCATCGGTAAAAGCAAGGGCGTGCATTCCATATAGGCACCATTTTATAAATGTATGGAGTGCCTACCCTGACGTGGTACTTGCGCGACTTACTGCACGCGCCTGGGTAAAAGATCAGACATGCCTTTTAATACATGAGAGTTATAACCTATGCACTTTTTACCTAACAAGTTAGAACTTATTTGAGGTAAACAAATATGTATATATTTTTGCACTTAACTGTATCCATACTGGTGGCGCCGAAAACCATACAATGTTAAATAATAATTAAATTCCCCACGGCGGCCTTGGGGTTTGCGGTTTTGAAAAAGAAAGGAATATATATTATTTTTAAATTTAGTGGACTGTATTTTGAAGCTTGCAATGCTTTGGATAAATCTGAACAGTAGGTCGATGAGCCAAGGGAACAGGAAGGGACATGCGACAAACCTTGCGTTCTGCTGCCTCCGGTCCTTGATGCACCACACTAGCTGGCCAGCTTCAATGCCATAACACTGCACAGCACGCGCGCGCACACGATTATTAGGCACAATTGTTAATACTAAATTCATAAGCACAAAAAGATGCGAGGGTCCGCATCAGTCGGCGACGGCAAGAGTTCTGCCTGATTTAAGCCAGGCGTCTCATGTCGCATGTGGAAAAGGAGGGTAGGAAGCACGGGTGTTATAAAATTGCAAGCTTCAACTACCCTACAATATAAATATGAAACTTAACATCCCCCCGGCCTTGAAGGAACCCTTCGAAAGAAAAACCCAAATAAAGGAAAAAATTCTATCTCAACACGGGGTGCGAACATTGTACTAAGATATAGAAAATATTATAAAAGTATATAAGTAAGTTACGTAGGTCACTATGCTAGATATTATAAGTAGATACCTATAAGTAATGTGTATTATCGTAAACAAAATAAGGCACATTTAATATGCGCGTAAAGTAAAGTTAGGCATAGGAAGTTAAACTACTATTTATTATAATCTTAACTAGGGTTGTCTATAAAGACGCGAATCTAAATTATATATGTATATTTAAACTTTAAATGACTCATTGAGTCGGCAAAGGGCAAAGTCGCACGACTGGCCGTTTGTACGTGCCAGCCTTCGTTCTTACTTCAGCAACGCGAATAACTCCGTCCTTACCGGGATACACGTTAGTAATTATTCCTAGCGGCCACTGTAAGGGTGGATAGTTGTCTATATTTAATATCACAATATCACCAATTGTTATTGGATTAGACGAAGTATTCCATTTTTCGCGCTGTTGTAAGTTATGTAAATATTCCGTTCGGAAGCGCTTCCAATAGGATTGTACAAGCGAATCCATCAGCGAGAATCGCGACAGCAAGTTGGTTCGTTCGTCGGATAAGTCGGCTGCGGGTAAGTACTCCAAGGGAGAAGTAGATAAAAAATGAGAAGGGGTGAGTGCCAGTGGCTCTGATGGGTCTGAACTTAGACTATAGAGAGGACGGCTATTTAACACTGCCTCGACTTGAGTAAGCACGGTTGACATCTCCTCATAGGTGAGAATCTGACTGTCAATTACGCGAAATAATAATCCCTTGGCTGATTTTATATTTGCCTCCCAAATGCCACCGAAATGACTTCCAGTTGGAGGATTCATTTTCCATGAAATGCGGGTTTTAGCCAATTCACTACTGAACGATTTATAGTACTCGTCAGATAATAAAAAGTTATGAAGTTCATTAAAATATCCCTTCGACGAAACGAAATTAGTTGCATTATCAGAATAAAGATGAGTACATGGACCTCGCCGTGAAGTAAAGCGTTTAAATGCATCTATAAAACTAGCAGATGACAAGTTCGAGACCAGCTCTATATGAACTGCCTTTGTCACTAAACAAATAAACAGACACAAATAAGCCTTAACACTACGTACTCCGCGTTTGCGATAAGGTGTAATATAAAGCGGACCTGCGTAGTCCACGCCGGTATGTAGAAAAGCCTTGCATTGTTCCAATCGGCATTTAGGTAAATCTGCCATTACCGGGGAAAGCGATTTAGGATTTAATTTAAAACAGCGGTTGCACCTTTGTATACGCTGCCGTACAATACGACGCGCGGAAAGAATCCAATACTTAGATTTTAAGATACCAATTAATAACTGCGGTCCAGCGTGTAAATTATCACGATGATACGAATCAATTAACAGCTGCACTACTTGACCTTGCCTAGGTAATATTATCGGGTGTTTAGACGCATAATCTAATGACGAATTCGATAAACGACCTCCTACGCGTATAATACCGTTTTGTATAAACGGGAATAGCTTTTGTAACTTCGATGAACAGCGGTGTCCTTTCGAAATGTTTTTGACATCTTCGGAAAAGTAAATTGATTGCACGACACGAATTATTTGAAACTCGGCGGTGTTCATATCATTAGCGGTGATGACGTCATTTCGCGATAACCTTTTGGTGAAGCGAAGTACATAAACTAAGACTCGAAGCAGTTTGTTCCAACTGGAACAACGCGACGCGAGTATAAAAAAAGGATGCTCTGGTTCAGGGACAGTCGTGGTTATGTGAGACACAGTTTTCTCCTCGGGCAATGAGGCGCGGTTAGGTACAAATTTTTGCACATTCCAGTTTATTATAGGCTGCGATAACCAAGACGGTCCATTAAACCACAGCTCATGTTCTATAAGCTGAGAAGGAGTAAGTCCGCGTGACACACAGTCAGCGGGGTTTTGCGAACCAGCGACGTGATATAAATTCTCTGGTGAAATATTTAACTGAATTTGTGAAATGCGGTTAGCGATATAAGTGTCGAACCTATGCGGTGACGCAACAGACCAACATAAGGCGACTTCGGAATCAGAAAAGGCAAATATATTATTAATTTTATTTCTTTTAGACAAAGTGTCATAGACTTCTCGTAAAAGCCGTGACATTAATAAAATCCCGTTAAGCTCTAATCTCGCCAATGTAATTTTTGGTTTGACGGAAGCCACACGTGACTTGGAGCATACTAGTGTTACAATAGGAGGCAGATTGCCATTAACAACATGCAAATATATTACGCATCCATATGCAGCTTCGCTCGCGTCCGAGAAAGCAACCAGTGAAACTAAAGACCCGACTTTTATACCTAAATGTCGGGAAAAACATAATTGCGATATTTGAGGCAACTCAGACAAATATTGCTGCCACAAATTAACAATGCGAGTGGGAGGTGCATCGTCCCAGTCCATATTCAATAACCAAAGTTGCTTAATTAGCAATTTTGCGTATAAAATAACCGGCCCTACGAGTCCGAGCACATCGTATAGCCGTGCGGTAGCGGATAGAATAGCGCGCTTAGTACATACACGCGGCGGGGTAGCGGTATCAAACACAAACACGTCTTGCGCAGGCAGCCATCGTAAACCCAGTATCTTAAATGTATTTCCGTCATCGAAGGAAATAGATCCAGACTTCCGGTGCGACTCTGGTATGTGCTCAAGCAATTCGCGAGAGCTGGACGTCCATTTAATTAAATCGAACCCTCCGGCCTTGAAGAGGCCGATCAATTCATTAGCTGTCTTTACTGCTTCGTCAAGTGAAGAAACAGAAGAAGCCAGGTCGTCCATGTATACATCCCTCTCTAACACGGCGGCCGCATTTGGCCATTTAAGCCGTTCGTCTGCAGCTAACTGACGCAAAGTTCTAAGTGCTAAAAATGGAGAGGACTTAAGACCAAATGAAACGCGAGTGAACGAATATATTTGAAGCGGTTCAGTTTCGACAAATCTATATAAAATTCGTTGATATTTATGATGATGTGCGTTTGTATGTATGCGTAGATACATTTGCTTTACGTCTGCAAAAAACGGTATTTCGAAAATACGTACATTTAATAAAATATGAAATATATTTGCCTGCAGATTGCATCCTGTATATAAAATATCGTTAAGTGACAGCCCTGAATCAGTTTTAGCGCTGCCGTCTAGTACGGGGCGAATCTTTGTAGTGGCCTTATCATCGCGCACTACAGGGTGATGCGGTAAAAAATAGCCTGAAGATATGCAATCCTCAGGTGCGGTGCGGGACAGGATACCTTCCTTTAGGTAATCGCGAATAATAGCATCATAACTAGACTTAAGCTCGGGGTTTTTAGAAAACTTCCTTTCTAGAAACAAAAAACGCTTTCTTGCCGTGACATAAGAGTCACCTAATTTATCGGGATCATCCTTAAACGGAAGATCAACAGAGTAACTACCGTCAGCATTACGAACAGTAGTCGAGGTGTAAATATTCTCACATATTTGATCGTCAGGACTTAAAAATGTTTGCGAGGGTAATTCCTCAGCGGCCCAGAAACTCTCGACCAGTTGATGCAATGGGTCACAGCTGAAAGCACAGAGTGTATGAGGTGCGGGTTGCGGGGAAACAGTAGGGGCGTCTCCTAATATTAAATACCCCAAAGTACTTTCATGAGCGGAAGGCATATTATCGTTCGGACCCTTTATTTTATCAAATAATAAAATTTCGCAATAAAGTTTCACTCCAATGAGCATATCGATCGGTCCGGGACGCGCGAAATCATCATCCGCCAGCGGCAGGTCGCGCAAGAAACCGAGCGCGGCGCGGTCGACGCGCGCGCTGGGCAGCTGTGACGTAATGCGATCGACGACCAAGGGATTGACAGAATATTCGCGGCGGTTATCTATAAAACGCGACGTAAACTTAAGCGCGGTCATGCCTAGAATTCGTTGCGAAGTTCCACCAATACCTTGAACTTCAGAATAGCGGGTTTGTTTACGAATGGGAAGCGATAAACGCTTACAACAATCAGCGGATATATAATCACTTTGAGAGCCTGAATCGACCAGGCACCTAACGAAGTGACAGCGGTTAAAAGAATCAATAACTTTTATTTTTGCGGTTGCTAATAAGGTAGTAGTTTGAATACAACTACTGCGGTCGCACGAAATTGTACAAATGCTACTAGACTGCTTCTTAGATATGGAGCAATCATGTGGTGAACCATTTTCGACCCTAATTGCAGTATTTGTAAGGTCTACAGCGCTAGCGGAAGAATTAATTTTATGATCGTCATGTGATAACGTAAACAACCCAGGGCCGGAATTGGCCGCTGAATTATTTATTTGATTTAAATTATTAGCGGGGTTTATAACCATCGATCCGACATTGCAGTGAGACTTCGTACTTGTATTAAAATGAAGTAGCGAATGATGCCTACCCTCGCAATGAGAGCAGTGTCGTTTCGACGCACAAGATGCGGTTTTATGTTTGATACTTAAACAGTTGTTACAATAAGAGTTTATCTTAATAAAATTATATCTCTCATGTGGTGTTAATTTCATAAAGGACGAACATGAATATAAATGTTCATGTCGTGTATTTTTGCAAAGTGCACAATTATTATTTAATTCAGACCCGCCCGAGTCCGCGCTCACAAATGCTTTTGTTAAAGGTTTAGGAATGTGAGATTTACCGTGCGAGTTTATAACCGGCTTATTATTATTACCATTTGGAGACCTGGACAAAACTTTGGCCTGCTCCTTTACAAAATCAATTAAACTTTTATATGACGGAATTTTATCTTTGCGATGAGCAATTTCAAATAATCTAACTGTTTCGGCATCTAATTTTTGAAGAGCTAAATGTAAGAATATGAAATCATTTAAATCACCTAGTTTCATTTGTTTGAGCGCTTCCACGGGGGAATTAAAGCTATTTGTAAATGTATCTAAGGCGGTAGAACTGGCGGTCGATAGTGGTTTGAAATGTAACAACTGGTTAAGATAGGTACATGCTAGCGAGCGGGGGTCATCAAATTTTTGAATTAAAGTTTCCCAGATTATTTTATAGTTTTGTGCGGTAGGAGGTAACCCAATACATACATCTCGCGCGCTGCCGGTTAATTTACCGATTAAATAATAAATGCGCTCGTCATCCGTCAGCGACGCGTTGTCATGTATCATGCTCCTAAACTGCTGATAGAACAGAGGCCAGTTCTGAGGCTGGCCGTCAAAGGAAATCAGTTCGATGACTGGCAAGCGAGGTTTCGATTTACTAGGGCCTTGCGGGGAAGGGGAGTTATTCTGTGCTTCATTTTCCATTAAAGTCTGTTTAATATAACAGTACATTTCCTCAAATGACGTCCATGAGTCATAGTCGACTTCGGAGTCTGAATTTAGTTGCAGATTAAGCAAGTTAAATGATTCTAAAACCTGCTGATAATCGTCACGTATACTATCTATGTTCAACGCGCTAGTACGGAAAGCCCGTAACTGGTTAATATCGGTTTCCGCGCGATGCGCGAGTTCGAGAATGGTTTCTACTCGTTTAAATATAACGTCGCGCTTGACGGCATAAATAGTTAGCTGATTTTTATTGGTATCATATTCACTGGCTCCACTGAAACCTTCGCTTCCCTTTCGTTTACCCATTATGAATGTAATATAACGTACTGTTAGTATAAACAAAATGTAAGTATAAATAAAGCACTCAAAAATAGGTCTTTATAAAGAAAACAATAAGAAATTGCGAAATAGTAATAAAATAAATATGTAATAAGTGAGAACTCTTTGCTAAATAAGTAATTTTAGCTATAGCGGTAAAGTTAATTAGGTACAATACAATACCTATAAATATTATATGCGTATTTATAAGACAGCGGGAAAAGATTAATAAATGACTGTGCGGACGTATTTGTAAAGTTCACCATCAACGACGAACGAACCAATATGGCGGCTTGATACTCGTAATTGAGAACAAAGAAAATAATAACACGTGTCCTAAATATCGATATATTGGTCGCGAAAAATGAAATAATTCGGAAATAACCAACTATTTATGTTACTAAGCAATGCGGAGCGGAATTAAAGTGAAACAGTTGCCGATGCGGTAGATATAAGAAGATTAAATGACAAACTATTTCGATTACCTAGCACAATGTTCGCATAAGTTTTATCCGAAATTTCAATTAAACTTAAATGTATGATCACCTAGGTGTGATCTTCATCCGGTTCGAAAGGGACCAAAATTATATGGTGGCGCCGAAAACCATACAATGTTAAATAATAATTAAATTCCCCACGGCGGCCTTGGGGTTTGCGGTTTTGAAAAAGAAAGGAATATATATTATTTTTAAATTTAGTGGACTGTATTTTGAAGCTTGCAATGCTTTGGATAAATCTGAACAGTAGGTCGATGAGCCAAGGGAACAGGAAGGGACATGCGACAAACCTTGCGTTCTGCTGCCTCCGGTCCTTGATGCACCACACTAGCTGGCCAGCTTCAATGCCATAACACTGCACAGCACGCGCGCGCACACGATTATTAGGCACAATTGTTAATACTAAATTCATAAGCACAAAAAGATGCGAGGGTCCGCATCAGTCGGCGACGGCAAGAGTTCTGCCTGATTTAAGCCAGGCGTCTCATGTCGCATGTGGAAAAGGAGGGTAGGAAGCACGGGTGTTATAAAATTGCAAGCTTCAACTACCCTACAATATAAATATGAAACTTAACACATACTAATATTATAAATGCGAAAGTAACTCTGTCTGTCTGTCTGTTACGCTTTCAAGCTAAAACTACTGGACCGATTTAAATGAAATTTGGTACAAAGAAAGTCAGGAGCCTGAGACATAGGACATAGGCTACTTTTTAACCGACTGCAAAAAAGGAGGAGTTCGACGCGGACGAAGTCGCGGGCAGAAGCTTGTGTTTATATATATTGAAACCATCTTTACATTCCTTCAAAAATCCATTAATTGAATGAAAGCCGTAGAATGAGGTTACAGATTACATAAACATAATATATCTTCTGTCCCGTAAAGAGAGACAGGCCACTAGACTAAGATAGCCTAGAGAGACTAGCTACTGGCCTGTGATGAGACATCTACTGCCCTGTGATGAGGGGCAAGCTACTGGCCTGTGATGAAAGACTAGCTACTGGGCCTGTGATGAGAGAGTAGCTACTGGCCTGTGATGACAGACAAGCTACTGGCCTGTGACAAGAGACAAGAGGCCTGTTATGAGCAACAAGATCAGTAGCTTTACAGGCCAGTGCCTGTGATGAGAAATTAGCTACCAGCCAGTGATAGCTGGAACATGACAGCTGGAGATCATTTTAAACGACGCGCATATAGCGGATTAAAAACACGCGGCGACCTCATTGAATGAAATCTATTTTTGCAAATGTCATAATTAAATTAAAATAATCCAATTAGAATTACATACATATACGACCTTCATATTATTATATAAGTACAAGTTTCGCCTAATCTTATTGAGCGTATTAAATATAATATGTTAATCAATAAATGGTATTATTTTTCCTCAAACGCATATATGTATATCTGCGCCAATGTATTTATTTCTATAAGTAATTCATTTGTAGAATATATAATAGTATAGTAGGTAGGTAATATACAATTCATAGAATAAAAATTATACATCTACATACCAGAATGTACAGAAACAAAATAAATGAATTGGAATGAAAAAACTACAGACGGATTTAGTTATGCAAACATTTGCATAACTGTATTAATTACTTTAGCATAAGACTATTGTCAGCTTAGTCGTGCTATGATTATGGAATCTGTAAAGGCTCCGGAACGTCAGCCAATTAATAAAATACAAATTAAATCCGTCTATAGTTGTTTCATTCCAATGTATAATAACCGCGAAGGCATCAGAAATTATTCAAATAAATGAAGGTCACAAGATGGCCGCCGAAAATTAAGTGTACCTACTTAATTTCCATAAAACCCAAAAAACTATAAACAAACTTTTCACAACTTTTCTTCATTAAAAAAATATTCTAAAGAATGTGGTTATATCTAAAATCACTCGTGTTCCCTACAACACGATTTACTCGATATGACGTCATCGCTTGCGCCGGCGCAGCCGGTTTCGAGTTCAAGATCGAGCTTCGACGATTCTAAACTCAAGTTATTAAGATTGAAAAGTGATGCTGATTTTTTATCAAGTGCCTCGCCCAATTTTAAACCACGTGTTTGCTCTGTATATATCGATACACATAGATAATTATTTTTCTCTTTTGTTCTGTTAAGCTTGTTAGTTGGTTTAGTTGTTTTTTCGTAATTTATTGTGAACTTATGCACCTTTCATTAAAAATTTGGATACTTTTTCAATATTTTAAGATAACATATAGAGTATAAGTAATGTAAACTCTACAAATCGATAACATTAAGAACACTAAATCGATTTTAAAATCGATCGATTATAATTTGAATCTATAAATGAGGTTATTGCATAACGAATAGAGGCTAATTTTATACAAATATTTAATTTAGATCTATTCAAGTGTGTAGTTTCATTGAATCAATTTAAATAATGCAAAGGATGGGTAATTCTGTTAGACTGAAAAGACTATAGTCAACTTGTCTATACTAATATAATAAAGAGGAAAGTTTTGTTTGTTCGTTAGAATTTAAAAAGTTCCAAAACGACTGGACGACTTGAAAAATTATTTCACTGTTGGGAAGCTACACTATTCCCGAGTGACATAGGCTATAAAAAAAAAGGGACCCATACAAAGCCGGGGCGGACAGCTAGTAAATTAATAAGCCCTATAACGTAAGTAGGTACCTACTTTAGGAAGCGCAAGAACGTAATTACTAATTCAAGACTAATAAGTAATTATTTTGCTTGTTGGGTTCGTATACAAAATTATAACCAGTAGATTGTATCTGACTAAAAACATAATAATATTATATATATAACTTCTGAAGATATACAAGTAACGTTCCCTCAAGGCACCCCAATCTTAGAAAACAGTCTAAAGATAAAACAAGTAGGCACTTCCACCCAAATTGTAGACTACTAAATTACAATAAAGCAAATTGTGAATATTTGTGACTCACTCGTTTGTTTTGGCTCATGACGATTCTGAGTCATCGCATGACGTCACATTGTACACCATAAAAATATTTACTATAATTTTTATAATATGCAAATTATTTTAATGTTCTCTATAAGTTTAACAATGATACCTAACTTTATTGAACTGAAACATTTATAACGAATTTATGTTATTGATTTTATTGACGGCAGCGTAGTATGACTGGACTAGCGCAACCATCCTTGTTATAAGAAACTAGCTGTGCCCGCAACTTCGTCCGCGTGGAATAGTTATATCTATACTAATATTATAAAGCTGAAGAGTTTGTTTGTTTGAACGCGCTAATCTCAGGAACTACTGGTTCGAATTCAAAAATCATTTTTATAAATAAATAAATAGTGGAGTCATTGAAGCATTATGGGTCCGATTTTTTTTACTGTGAACCGAATTGCATACAATTTTGGAATTAGGTTCATCTTACCCTTAAGTTCAAAAGTGAAAATGATTTGAACTCCGCTACCACCCGGGGGGTGATTGCCACCCCTTCTCGGGGGTGAATTATTTTTTTTTCAAAATAACCTCGGATATCGATAGAGGCATAATTTTAAGTAAATAATAGTATATAAAGTTTTTCAAAAAATCCAATACTTTTCAAGTTATTTGCAATTGAAAATTCGCAATTTTTTCACCTTTTTCATCGGTTTTTTGCAAAAATCTCCAAAAATATACGTTTTATCGAAAATTTTATAAAGAACAAAATTGTAGCAGGCAAAACAATGAACAATTTGGTTTTTTATACAGTATTCTAAGTGCAATATTAAGCTATAAATTAAAGATCAAAGCCGTTTTTTATGTTGCCTGAAATTTAATCGATGTGGTCAATGCCATCTAGCGGCGAGCAGATGCATTTTATGCATTCTAATACAAAAGGGTTTTGTAGTGCTTGAAATAAGCTTTAAAATGAGCACTATTAAAAGTCTTTTGCACGTAAAATAAGTGAGCTGTATTGCAAATAAGGGGAACAACTAATGTTTTTTCTTTAAAATCAATGGGTTTCATAAGTGCCATTTACACCATAATTAAAATTAATCGTATTCCGCCTAGAATTAACTTCATTATGAAGAGTTTGATAGATAGTATCAGTTTGGCTGCTTCAGGACACGTATTTTTCAAAAAACTCACGATTAACTAAAAAAACAAAATTTCAAATTTTTAAAAATCCCACGTTTATTTCATAATATTTCAAGAATGACGACAGATAAGAATAAAAGTGTATGAATAAAAAATGTAGGTATTTTTCTGACAAACAATTTGGTTTTTTTGTTTTTTCTGACAAACAAAAATTGACGGAAATGTGATTGTTTAAAGAGCGCGTGGCAGCACAATCACTGCCTCTCTTAAGCCCTTTAACCCTTCCCCGTTTTAGAAAAAGGTTTCTTACTATATATTGCAATACAGGATGTTGTAGCTCTCTTAATTACCTTTACAATGATTTTTTATAAATTGTGATAGCGTGAAAATTAAAGGAGCTATGGTCCAAAAACTTATCATATTTTTTTCTACTTAGTAACTGAAAATTTCGGAGTGTGAATAATTGGAGCAATGTGAAGGTACGCAGTATAATATAGACCCACAACTATTGTAATGTGTATATGTTAACGGAAATGTATATAATCCGTCATTGTATACAATTCCTAGGAAATGTATGTAATTCCTAAAATCGCAATCGGAAATGTAAAACATTTAAGACATAGGTTAGGTTAGGTTTCCGCGAGCCAGTATGAGTCTGGCAAACCTTTTGCCTTCCCCAGGGCATAAGGTATCAATGAGGATTTCCCCACTAAAAAAAAAAAAAAAAAGTTAGGTTAGGTTTTTTTTTTAGGTTAGGTTAGGTTAGTTTTAAGGGTAGAAAAGGATAGAAAATCATGTTCTTAATGATAATCGTTTGCGAGAGTGTGGAATAATATTTAAATCCTTTTCATTTTATCAAAAAAAAAATATCAAGGGGTAGTATTCAAGGGTTGAAAGGGGGTTAAAAATTTGATAATTATTATAGAGAATATAAAATATTACTTACTCTATACTTACATCTTTTTATGTCATACCAAAGTATTTTTTTCAGATTTTTTCAATTTGGGGGTTGTAAGATTTTCAAGGGGTTGAAAATAATTTTAATATGACGTAATTATGTCAGAAAATACTTTACCATTTCACCACTTACTATTAGACATGTTTTCTAGCGATAAAATGGCTCAATTACAATTTTTCCATTAAGGGGTTGTTTACACCCCTTAAAAATAATAGGCGGAGTTCAGATCATTTTCACTTTTGAAGTTAAGGTTAAGATGTGCCTAATTCCAAAAATTTCATGCAAATCGGTTCACAGTAAAAAAATTCGGAGGTAAGGCCGTATTTTTCGCTTCAATGACTGCACTAAAAAGGCATTGGAATTAATTATTTACAGCCTTTACAGATTCCATAATCCTAGCACGACTGTGCTGACAATAGTCTTATGCTATTAGTCTTGAGCTAAATCCGTTTAAAGTTGTTTCATTCCAATCTATACTAATATTATAAAGAGGAAAGATTTGTATTTTTGTATTTTTGTATTTTTGTATTTTTGTATGTTTGTAATGAATAGGCTCCGAAACTACTGGACCGATTTCAAAAATTCTTTCACCTTTGGAAAGCTACATTATCCCCGAGTAACATAGGCTATATAATATTACGCTAGGTCTTATAGTTGCGGAGCAGTAACCGAAAATGTTTCAAAAACGGGGGAAAAAAATCTTAAGTCCCCCCGTGCGAAGCCGGGACGGGCCGCTAGTGTATAATAACCGCGAAGGCATCAGAAATTATTAAATGAAAGGCGTTTTTATTTTCAATAACGTCTCAGGTATTTATGCAAATAATAGTTAGGTACTTACCGTTATTGTATATCTTAATAGTGTTCGCAAAAACATAGTGAATTCGTAAGATACACTTGTATTCAATTTCGTTGTAATTTAATACAAATATACTTTTCTAACATAGAAATAAAAGATATCAGAATCACTAAAACATTATTACAACACATCATTGATATCGACATGATATCAGCTGATAAAATGTAACGACTAAACTGATAATATAGAGAGAAATAAAACGTTACATATTGAATATGAAATATGTTATTTGATAAAACAATAAAAAAAATAGTTTTAATTTTTTATTCTTTATAGCACAACTCGAATGTATAATAGTAGGACTTATTGCCATGCGGCATTCTCTAAAAGTCAACAATATTTTAGGAGACTTTCGTACTACGTGACTTTTTTTCAGTTTTTGTAGATAATGAAAGTCTTCGTGCCGAGTCTAACTCGCACTTGGCCGACTTCAAGGTACCTATATATTTAATAATATCTGATGTATTCGTATCTATTAAGATACTAATATGTGTGTCTATGTGTTAAAAAAAGGACAAAAAGTTTGTTCGTTTTATGCAAAAAAACGAAAAAGCCATATTATTATGTTAACATCAGACCTTATGCAACTCAAGTGGAGAACTATGAACGGATTTATTTTTTTAATTTTATTGGCTGACGCTTCGGATCCTTTACAGTTTCCATAATGATAGTACGACTGAGCTGACAATAGTCTAACGCTAAATATATATACCTAGGTATATTTACTAACATTAATAACAAAAACCTAATTCCAAGTCCAATAAACGTAGGACGGATCGTCCTTCGGCACGCTTTCTATTTGTTTAGCAACTAGTTGGCATGCGTGTAGCGTGGCCGGACCGGCGCCCGCGCATGTTGCCCGACGCGTCCCAAGACTGGTCGACGCCAGGTGCCGATTCGATGACAAAAAGTCGACTTTTAAAACAGGAGTCAAGTGACTCATACTACCTATTTGAGGTCCCGATTTTTTACAAATCAACGTGAAATAGGTACATGTTTTGTTTATAATTGTAGCTACTAGGGTGGAATTAAATCATTTATTTAAGTAAATATACAAAAATCGATTATGTGCGAGTCGGACTCGCGGATGTAGAATTTTTTGCTTATATTTTTACAAATAGTCTAAAAATCTTGAAACTATGCCTTGAATAGGTACGTTAAATGATATCCCAATTTAGGTAGCACAATTTTTATATATTCTATGCAAATGCCAGTATAACGGTGTTTGGTCTTATAAAACCTTTATACAGCTTGTAAGGGCCTTTATGTGCAAATACAGTAAGTAAGTATAAGGGTGTTAAAGACCTTTCTACAGATACCACGCACTATCCCCAGGACATGTCCGTGTTAAACCCATTACCCGGATAAGTCTTATCTTATTTTATTGGTGGGGTCCTTTCGGATGCACTTCGACCCATTGGGATCTTTTGCGCCTACCCTCTTTTAGCTTACTCCAGGTTCTCCATAATAGATCCTATGTAATGTAGTATGTCTCCCTGTCGCAATGCCTCGAAGTCTCCCGAATAAGTACTACGGATAACCGTAGACTCCAGGTTAAACCCGGAGAGAAGGCAGCCCTACTAAGCATGCATTTTCGACTAGAGGTTACGTGACAAAGCGACCTTCCTCACTGTGATTCACTGCATTAAGGTTGAAACAAGACAGTAATGCTAATTCGTAACCTTGTGTACTCCATTGCTGGCAATCTTAGGTATTTATCAGACTGGAGACAAATGAAATCATATAACAATGTTCAAAAACTGAAATGAAGCATACACAACAATCTAGAACTCCAAGGAAAAAATAGACTTAGGTCCGAATCGCTGTGAAAACATTATGGCTATTAACTACATATGCACCTAAGTGCATATGTAGTTATAACTAGGATGGATGCAAGCAGCCCAAGATCGAGCAAAGTGGCGTGCAATTGAAGAGGCCTATGTCCAGTAGTGGACTGCGATGGGCTGAGGATGATGATGATGAGTTATAATTAATATTTTATTATCTAAATTTACAGATTTTATTATAGGAGATCATGCGATTAACATGCATTCAAGGTGCATCAGGCACTTCTACCTACCAGCGTCAACACTCACAATAGTGTACAGATTAGATCATCGACATTGTAACGCCATCATTATCGTCTTAGACTATTTTTAGAACTAAATCAGTTTCAATTGATACTCAATAATATTATTTGCAACCATTATGGATATAGGTAGAGACGCCGTCTTAAACGCTCGAAGATTGGCCCTGGTAATGTCGCGGCATGTTATGGTAAGCAAGGTTTTGCAGCGCAGCTTGTTTACAGATAAGCCAATCTGCGCGCGCCACGTGACTGCGCTAATGAGACCTAAATTTTGGTAAACAGCGAATTTATAATTCTAACTCCTCTATTCATGATAGCAATGCATTTTACTACTGGCTGTGTTAGCTGGGGACGAGAAAATCGGTGAGAATTGCCCCATAATCTATTCATTAACACATAATGCCCCATAATCTATTCATTTGACGGCCTGTTGGTCTAGTGGTCAGAGGCCCTGACTACGAAACCGGAGGTTGCGGGTTCGAATCCCGCTAGGGGCAGATGTCAATGTGATGAGCACTGGCATCTGTACCTGAGTCTTGGATGTCTTATATGTATTTATGTATATTTATCCGTTGTCTAGTACCCATAACACAAGCTTTGCTTAAAATGGGACTAGATAATTGGTGTGAATTGTCCAAAGATATTTATTTATTTATTTATTTATACAAGACCACCATAGAACAACCACACACTAAACCACATACAATATTGACCCATACGTAAAGCAAATACACGAACAATTTCCGTTAATCAAAGTGCATACATTCTTACTGCAGCGAGCGAACGGGGTCGAACCGCAAGATTCTCCGCGTTTACGTCCCTTTCCATTTAGGGCACAAAAATAAGGATGGAAAACCAAAGGGCATATAAAATAACAAGTATGTTAACGGTTTTATAAATAGCTTGTAGGTTTATTATAATCATGAAATCTCGTTGATTTATGCGGATTTGAAGAAGATTGGATTTTCAATTAACTTAAGACATAGAAAAACGTCCTGTTTATAGGCATTATATTATACAAAGACAGTCTGATATGATAATATAATATATATATGGAGTTACTAGCCCAGTAGGCGCATACGTATGTACTTATATAAACACCTTTACGGTATGCTGACTTTCAGAAACATATTAAGTATTACATTTCGTAGTCAACTAAGAATATCTCTCTGAAAAGATGAGCGAATCAAAACGCTCAAAGATGCTAAAGAACCTGTACCAACGCCCAGCGAGCCTATGACGAATTGTCGACTCGACATCTTGTCATGTCAATGTCGTTTTATTCTCGCAGCGATCTGTCAAAACTCGGTAACGCTATCGACAAGGAGAAATCATGTCATGTCGATGTCGTCTCTTAAGTCTTAATGTGAACAACGAAACAATATCGACACGCCAAACCTTCTCCTTGACAAATCCTGACAAAATGTCGACTTGACAGTTCATCATAGGTTTGCTGAAGAAGGTAGCTGTAACTGGAATACTTGAATTCATGAAGGGCGGGACCGGTTAGCGTATCTCCTTTTAAAATGACAGTCAGTACCTACTTTTTGCATCATTTATAGTGGAATACTCTGGAATAAGGAAATGTATTAGGAATAGGAAACAAAAAGAAAAAGTAGCAAGAGTACGTACGTCAAAAGGAGAATTGAGCTAAAAACAGATTTCTCAGATTAGCTTCATTAACGAATTCAAAGAAACAACTAAAACGAGTTATTTGACAACAAACCGCGCGCAGGCGCATAGTTACAACGGCACGTGGTCAGAAATAGAATTATATTTTGGTTTTATCCCTTCATCGTGGGAGTTAATAATAAGTGGATGTTATAATATTCAGATATCTTCGTCGGGTTATTAAAAATCGCTTTCCGCACCTCATTATTATTCCTTACCTACTCTATTATTGGTCTCAAAGTTTGTACTAACGTAACAATCAGTCAGGAGAGCTTAAATAGACTCGGCAATCCAAAAAGCTCTGGATGTTTTTAGAGTACCTATTCTTCTAAAATGACAAGTTTTCCTAGAAATCTCAGCCAATCAAAAATCAATCAATCTCTTCTTTAATAATCAAAACGGATAAAAATTGACGCAGGGTAACGAAAACTCACCTAGTTAGTTTTCATTCAATTAAATGTCAATTAAGTACTTACATATATTTAGAATTCGTTTCGTCGCGTTCGCTATCAAATGATGGTCTATCCGAAGTGCTAGTAGATTAATGTGAAGTGTAAAAGTACTTTTTAAAAGTCTATTTATTTATAAATGATTTTAATTTGACATAGACGTGGAACACATATTAATAAATCTTAAATGGGGTAACTTTTTTCGTTCAATCCTGCAGCCAATTCTTTTTTTAATATTTTTTTTTGGACTGAATACTGAAGCCTAGTTGGCCAGCTAATGGGCTTTTACTTCAAAACCGGGCGGATGGCGAGACTTTAGGTTGGGTTTAGGGTTTTTAGCCCTAACCTACCCGAGGACCGCCCTGAGTAAAAGAACAACCAACTCAGTCTTCATAACGGACCATACCTTTTACGGCATTATTTTCTTTCTCGGAACAACATCTTCATATAATCATTTAGTACGATAATCCCATATAATATAACATCGTTTAGGCGATCATAATACGTAACACGATGGTCGCTGATACGGCGTAACGGGGCTCTAATGGTTATGGGTATTGCAGTGGTGAATGGTATCGGATATTGCTACCGTTAGCTTGGAAGGGCGTGTTGCATTCAGTAACATAGGGGCAGGAAAGGTATTATAAAACTACTATAGGTATTAGGGTTGCCAGGTTGTGAAATGACGCCGGACAGAACAGCCAGTATGCCCGGACATTTAAGTAGTGGACACCCTACATTTTATTATAGAGGATTTTGTGTCTCAGACCTCAGTAATAATAGGTACAATCAAGCAATTGTAAAATCAAGCTTTTATGATTACTGTAAAAAGCCTTTATTAAAAAATTGGGGTTGATGGTAGAAGAGTGAAAATTTAGGGTTGTATGTATTTTTTCATTGAAGAATCATAAAAAAAAACCCTTTGAAGAGTTAACAGTAAGGGGGTATGATAAATAGATATACCTATTCTCAGACCTACCCAATATGCACTCAATATTTCTCCAAATACGATCCAGCCGATCCAGAGGAGTTTGGCAACTAACTCAGCAACATGAGAATTTTATATATTACAAGATTGAAGCACTTGTAACGACGGTTTAGTAGAGGTAACATAATAATATTATATGACTCAACATCGACCCGTATGTCGATTGTTTTAGTTATCAATGCATTGTTGTAATAGTGATAGCCTAAAGGCGAGCCCATCCCGTTAGCTGCAGTAGTGTTTTCTTTTATCTAAATATAGGTGCAGCCCATTTCATTACAAAACTAATATTATAAAGCTGAAGAGTTTGTTTGTTTGTTTGTTTGAACGCGCTAATCTCAGGAACTACTGGTTCGAATTCAAAAATTCTTATTCTTCTATTTTTGTTGGACAGAACGTTTATCAAGGAAGGCTTTAGGCTATATAACATCACGCTGCAACCAATAGGAGCGAAGAAACAGTGGAAAATGAGTAAAAAACGGGGAAAATATGAAGCCTTATGAAGAATTACTATTCCACGGGGACGAAGTCGCGGGCACAGCTAGTTACAAAATAAGGGGTAAATCGAGTTGAAAATCCGCTAGGATTTAGCTATCATGTTCTATGAATGGGAGACAAGGTAAAGGACTCGCAGAGTAACATTTAAGGTTATTGTGCGAGCGTGAGGGCACTATTACAACGCGCGTGCGACAGAGACAAAAATAAAAAGGGCAACGTCCGTTTTACGCTGTGTTCGGCGACCGTCTTTTAGTCTGTGATTGGAGGATCAATACAGCTAGACCTCACTCGACGCTAGTATATCTAGCGGTCTTTTGAGACGCCACGGCACCGATCGGTTTGAATTTTTTTTTTGTCATACTAGCGGTCCCGGCAGACGTCATCCTGCCCGTTCGAAATTCAAATTAGGTAACTTTAGTTAGACAACGTTTGTAATGGAAAAGAAAAGGGCTGTTTTCAGGGTTTTCCCGGCAATTATTCGATTTTTTCTCGCCGTAAGAACCATCCTTGGACTTCAACGAAAATTTTAAAAAAAAATTGGCGAAATTGGTCCAGGCGTTGTCGAGTTATGCGCTTACCAACACATTTTGCGATTCATTTTTATATATAAGAAGAAGAAGATATGCACTATTGACGCACAACCCTCTTTCAGCAATTGTCAAAATCAAGATGCAACTGTCACTACATTAATAATTTTCACTGATTGCATTTGTATTCTTGCAATGAGTAAAAACTGTTAGTGTCGTCGCGTGCTCACAGCCCCCAATACTATAAGATCCCGGGGTCCGGGGCCATGAATAGATCCGCCTTTGCCTAAGATTTCAGACCACAGCCGCTAACCCGCTCAACTACCAACGCTCCTCTACTACGCTCATTGATCACCCAAATACGCTATAATCGTATGTCCAGTAAGTTCGTCTATTTCGGTGCTAGTGTGCGCTGACCGTGTGTGTGTGTGTGTGTGTGTTTGTCGCGAGCCGTGACTTGCAAGTGTGCCGGTGACCTGGTGAAATGATGCGCCTACACTTCAACTGCAATACTAACAGGGCTACCACTACTCGCGTGGCGTTTTGGTGAGATTACCAATCTCAAGAAATGCCGGAGTGTTTTTAGTGGGCAGGCCCGGGACTAGCCTGGGAGAGTCCCACATAACTCCCTAGGCCTGGAGGATGCGTAATTCATTTTCCACTGCGACAAAGAAAAAATGGGTTTACCACTACCGTACTATGGCCTTAATCTTATTTTATCTTATCCTTTAAAAAAAAAACCTTCGTCCGGAAAAATTTACGGATACAGTCTAAACCGCTAATCGTAGAGGTCTGAAACTTGGAAAGTGTGTTCTTTGTATGACTTAGGCATCCGATAAGAAAGTACTGATTAAGGCAAAGACCATAACGTCACAAATATGTTACCACAGCACCTTAAAAATATTTACGATAAAAAAAAACTTATAAATCGACAACCCTTACAATGCTGCGATGTCACGGCGTATTTCTTGAGCCATTCAACCTGTGTGATTAACCCACACGCCGAAGGGCCGGACATAGTGACGTCACGTCTCTAACACATTTCCCGCTATTCGATAATCGATTGAACTACGCACATACATCCCTACTAATATTATAAATGGGAAAGTAACTCTGTCTCTCTGTCTGTCTGTCTGTTACGCGTTCACGCTAAAACTACTGGAGAAAGGACATAAGACTACTTTTTAACCGACTGCAAAAAAGGTGGATTTCCACGCGGACGAAGTCGCGGGCAGAAGCTTCTTCTATATAGATAAAAATGAATCGAAATGTATGTAAGCGCATAACTCCCGATCGATTGCAACCAAAATGCATAATTCTTTTTTTTTATTTGTTATAGTCAGGACAAGGTTTGAATAGAAGAGCTGGGTCAAGTAGTTTAAAATAAAACAATACCTATATGTAGGTATTTGATTTTTTTTTTCATATTAGGTACATATACACAAACGCATTGAATGAGATGCAAGTGCACGGCCACTGCAAGCGTTGCAAGGATTGCATTAAGGTTACGCTTTGACTTTGGCACAGAAAGACAGGTTTCATATCAGATGCAACGTTGCACTTCATCTCGATGCATTTATGCATTTCCTCACTGACGACAAACGGTCGCTAAACTATGTCTAGATTATAAATGGGCTTTGGAATTTATTAAAATAGTGGCTTCTTTGGATAACTTTGATAATTTTATCGTACATACTTAATTTCCCTTTTTATCTCCACGCGAAATTTCATCTAAATCGGCTTAATTTAAGCGTGAAGATTTAACAGACAGACATGGATCTATAGCATATCTATTAGTTTTCAAATACCTAGACACTTACAAAAAAACAGAAAAAAAATTACCCAGCTTTCGATGAGTTACATATCCTAAATCCCTACTAATATTATAAATGCGAAAGTAACTCTGTCTGTCTGTCTGTCTGTTACACTTTCACGCTAAAACTACTGGACCGATTTAAATGAAATTTGGTACAAAGAAAGTTTGGAGCCTGAGAAAAGACATAGGCTACTTTTTAACCGACTGCAAAAAAAGAGGAGTTCCACGCGGACGAAGTCGCGGGCAGAAGCTAGTATAGGTATAAATATTAAATACTTTAATTAATTGAGTTAATAGCAAAGTTTAATGATATAATATTTAAAACTTTTTATTAAGAACTTCTTTTATATAAAAGTAAAACAAAATACCTAGACAATTGTGCAAAACAACAACAAACCAAATAGTCAATAATACCTTATTTAAAGGCATTGAAGGACACTCACAGGTTTTCACGATCAATGTATAAGTGACGTCATAAGATGAATCATGACAGTGACGTCATAGACCATGTATCCTACGCATGACGTCATTAAGCTTCTGTTTCCTTAAGGAAATACACCATGAGTGCGATTCTATTTCTTAGGAATGTATTATTTATAGATATCGAATTTTAAATGCAGATTCATTTATTATTTTAATTAAGTACCAGTGTTTCCTATTTTTTCTATACCTACTAATATTATAAAGAGGAAAGGTTTGATTGTTTGGATTGAATAGGCTCCAGAACGGCTGGACCGATTTCAAAAATTCTTTCACTGTTAGGAAGCTAAACTATTCCTTGACATCGGCTATAAAAAAAGACGATCCGTGCGAAACCGGGGCGGACAGGTAGTAAAATATAAAATCAAAATATGAGACCGGTTGCTTAGGACCTTCCACCGCCGTCCAATAATACCAACATTATAATTTGAAAACTCAATTATGCCAACATATTTTCGCAACTGGCAACACAGATGACAGTAACAAAAACCTTATGGGGTTCACTCACTTGACCCGCGACTTCGGCGCTGAGCGGTCGTCGACCTCGCCGCTCATTACGTTAGACAGATGATATGTCAGCGGTACTTTAGTTATGTAAGACATATACTGTCTTGTATATACAGTAACAGTCGGGCAGGCGCGTGCAATGGGGGGAGCGTAAGTACGGCGCCAGGGTAGGCACTCCATACATTAGTGACGTTGTGCCTATATGGAATGCACGCCCTTGCAGTCGGGAGTTATATCGCAAAATGAATTCTTTGTGGTTACTGTTCTGAACAAATGTCGACCTTGGCGGAGTTTTAACCAAAGGGTAAAATTTATTAGGGCGTTTCCGCTGTCTGTTTATAGCATCCACAAAAAAGTAAGGTTTATTAAAGTGGTAAGCTGTAATCAGACTCCGTAATCTACCTAACAAAGTGTCACGCACCTCAAAGTTATTTAATACTAGCTTCTGTCCGCGTGGAACTCCTCCTTTTTTGCAGTCGGTTAAAAACTAGCCTATATCCTTTCTCAGGCTCCAGACTTACTATGTACCAAATTTCATTTAAATCGGTCCAGTAGTTTTAACGTGAAAGCGTAACAGACAGACAGAATTACTTACGCATTTATAATATTAGTAGGAATTATGGACATTTAGCCCAGTACTACGGACTATTACGAATGTTTGGTTGCTAAGAAGTATTTATATGCACATCTATACTAATATTATAAAGCTGAAGAGTTTGTTTGTTTGTTTGTTTGAACGCGCTAATCTCAGGAACTACTGGTTCGAATTCAAAAATTATTTTTTTGTTGGATAGACCATTTATCGAGGAAGGCTTTAGGCTATATAACATCACGCTGCGACCAATAGGAGCGAAGAAACAGTGGAAAATATGTAAAAAACGGGGAAAATATGAAGCCTTATGAAGAATTACTATTCTACGGGGACGAAGTCGCGGGCACAGCTAGTACCATATACACTGTCATAAATCGAAATACTTGCTGTTGATTGAAAATGCATTGACTCATCTCCAGGAATAGATAAAAGTCTCAAGTACTTATTTATTACGAAGTCGAGTAATTTATCACGAGTACAATATTCACCGGCCACCGCGATACGGATAAGATATAAAATATATATCTAGAGATATACGAAGTGGGGAATTCATAAAACAACTTATAGTCAAAACTATAATGAAGAAATGGATAAAAAAATATATTAAGAACGATGCCAGCCAAAGCTAGTGTAAACAAATATACAGGAATTCAGAAACTGCTATAAATCTTCCTCTTGAATCACTCTATTCATTAAAAGAATCCGCTTCAAAATCCGTTGCGTAGTTTTTAATATTTAATCATACATAGAGACAGACAGTGACAGCGACTTTGTTTTACGCAATGTAAAGGACGTTCGCGGAGCACAGCGAAAAACGGACGTTGCCCTTAACCTTGAAGTGTTACTGTGCGAGCGTGAGGGCACTATTACTACGCGCGAGCGACAGAGACAAATACAAAAAGGTCAACGTTCGTTTTTCGCTGTTCTCCGCGACCGTCCTTTAGTGATGATATAATCATAACGGGACTAATGAAGACATGGTCCGAATGAAAGAAGATCCACATGAAAAGAAAGGTAAATTAATGAACACAGCGTGACAATTGTACGATAAATGGCGAATCGAATTCTACCGTGAAGCGAACAATTACTTGGTCTATTATAACAAAAACATGGCGTCATCGGCCGTGTATAGCTAGAGGCATAAGTTACGAGTTATCATAATAATATATGACTAGCGGCCCGCCCGATATAATATAGTACAGCTTCCTAACAGTGAAAGATTTTTCAAATCGATCCAGTCATTATGGTGCCTATTTAATCCAAACCAACAAACCTTTCCTCTTTATTATATAAGTATCATAGAAGACTTAATACCCTTGTGGTGATTGTATTCTCAAACAAAAACTAAACACCTAGAACCTAATTTCTCAAGTTCTAGCGTTAAAAAAGATAGTCGTATAACTCAAGAACGACTGAATCGATTTGGCTGAAAATTGCTGGGGATGTAGCTCAGAACCAAGAGAAGGACATAGGATACTTTTTATCCCGTTCCAGTAGAAAAAAAAACAGCTCAAATTTTAAAAATTGTTTAACAAAAAAAAAACGCAAGAGTGACAACTGTCAAATCGATTGATTAATGCAGCGCTTCTTTGCCGGGCAGGACGAGTCTGCCGGGACCGCTAGTATAGTATAAAATCAACTCGGACATTGAATCCTAGGCATCATACTCGTGTATCTTTAAAACCTTTAAACATCCTTCCAGCACGTGACAATGTTTGTTTTGGTGTCAGTCTCTTCGCGTCCGTGACTTAACTCAAGGCCTAACATATACATATGCATATGTATACATATATACAAGTTTGCAACGACGACCTTTTATAAAGAAACGGAACACAAAAGTGGCAAAAAACTATTATAACACGCGTGGATTTGGGTCACGACTTTGTCGTAAAACCACATCTTGGTCGTTAGGCTTAAGCGCTTACATATTTAAAATATCATAAATGGACGATTATGGGATACTGTAGGTGATTTAAATCATTAATATTGGCTACAGTGTACCGAAAAAGAAACAAATCCTACATTTTAATAGGTAGGTACAATATACTTCTCTATTTGATGAACCGATCTTTAAATCCTTTAAAAGGCTTAAGAGCTTCATAAGGCCAACTGCGCTTCAGTACTTATTCAGTTCGAAAAAAAAAAGAAGTTAATCCTAATTATTTTCTAATCCTAATTTAATATTATAAATGCGAAAGTAACTCTGCCTTTCCGTCTCGCTGCCACGCTACAACTACTGAACCGATTTAAATGAAATTTGGTACACAGATAGCCTAGAGCCTGGGAAAGAATATAGGTTACTTTTATTGCGAAAAAAGGGTGGTAAGGGTTAACACAAGGGGGGATGAAACAATACTATTCAAGGATTGAAGGCAAAATATATGTACAGTGGTACTACCCCGATTAAATGTAATGTTTACTTTGATAGAGTTTAACATTCAATATGCTGCATGCCAAATGGAACATACAAATATCCTTAGCACTAGATGAACACTTTACGTGTTACATTCTTCCGATAATAGCGGTGATAAATGAACAAGTCATTAGTGCTAGGTGAGCAATGTAGTTATTATTTAACAATCGCATATATCTAAGTATATTAAAAAAAAAAACGTACAAATAAGAGTCGAAGCAGAAAATTCGTCAACATTGAAAAGTGTGTGTTATCTCTCTACCTCAACAAAGTCGCGTGATTTTTGTGTTATGTTTGTACAACTGATCCCGCTAATATGGTAGTTGAACCTGTAAAGTTTTTGCGACCTTTACAGAAATTTGTGCGCTCTGTCTACCCCAAATAGAAAGAGGCGTAACTTTTATTGCTATGTTTGTAAAACTGAATATCCCGCCAATATTATATTTGTGCCTGTAAAGTCTTACTGATTTCAATAAAAAATTCCCACGGCGTCAAAAGACTGCCCTTATAACGACTTTATCTCAGACTATGCCATAATCATCATATTTAAAAGTAATAATGAGCTCATCTACTTTATTATTCGACGCTTTGTTACTTCTCTCAGACAATTTAAGTTCTCCTTGATCTTGATATCCTATAGGATGATCTCAACCCTAAAATATTCGTCCATGACAGACCAATTTGTGACATAATTTTCCAATACCCACCCAAATTTTTAACACCACTAGTCTAAAATGTAATTCTGTTTATCTTTAAAGACATTCCGATCACTTATCAGGTAGATAGTTCAGTAGAACAATCGGATTATAAAATACGAGGTCTTATCCAAGTTCTGTTATTACAGCCAAGCGGTTTCTTGACAATAAAAAAATTAAGTAATCTATGACTCATTTGTTAGTCAACTCGCAGCTATTATGTTCGTCATTATTTCTACACTTTAAGATGATTGTAACAAACTAATTAAACAGCATTTGACGACGGTCATGAAATGCGATTGGTTTCGCAAATGGTCAATTCAAATCAACCTTTTGTCACCGAGTCGTAAAATCACGTCGAATTTTTTTTTTCAATTAAATGCTAGTACAGACAACCCCTCTCGATCTGCTTTTCTCGCTAGCTATAAAAATGCTGCATTTTCTTTCATCAAAGCATTTTGCCGACATCGATGCTTAAATTGGCGGCCATTTTGCCACAGTACTCTGTAAATAGCGCGCCTTTTACGACTTTAGTTTTGAATAGAGCAGTGCTACCAACAACCGATAGTTAACTTAAATGTTGTGAACGCGATAAAATTTACCATTTTGCTTTTGTTGCCGGTACCGCTTCACTCTGTGGTATAACTACAATGCGGCAAAGCGGTAACTTTATTATCTGTGGATACATTCACTGGATGATTAAATTAATAGACGCACTGTTAAATAAGCACAGTGGATATGTTTGCGGTCTACTCGAACCGCAGTGTAATATCAATATTATGTAATGAAATTGATTTATTGCAAAACATTGTAATATCGATTCATGTTGCCGCTTCTCGTTACATTTAAAACTCGTCGTTCATATCTTACTTTATGTTCTATACGTGTATTCCTTTTAGATTTTAGCATGTGTAAGTAAGTAGGTACCCACGTAGATCATTTCATTACAGAAATTTTAGAAAACTGCTTTCTTCGCGTCATTACTGCTCTTACCATGAATTATTTTGTTTCCTTCTTATTTATTTTGAGTACTTTTCTTTCTCCCTTGTCTCATTTCTCATACTCTTCAGAATCGACACCGAAATAATATTATGGGAAATGCGTCATTCTCGTCATAGCTGCTCTAAATCATACTGTTCTTTTGTGGTCCCATGGTCTTTAGATCTTATGATGACTGTTATGACCTATCTATCTAATGATAGAACAAAACAATAAAAGAAAAGTAGTGGCACCTCGACATTTTGCGACGGCGACTTTTAGAGTCGAAAGTGATATTATTATTGGTACAAGCCATTTAGACGCCATTTCTGAAGAATATACCTACCAACCTACCTAATAGACATCTAGTCATTTTTTTCAATTGCTTATTAACTTAAGTTTACTGGCAATTAATAATTACTGCCATTGACATTCAGAACGCCAATACACGAGGGTGAATCAATAAAAATATCAAACAACGGCAAGCTTGTGGACAGACGATTAGCATTAATAGAGCCATTGTAAACAATGAACGAGGAAAACGTAAAGAAAGGACACACACCTTCAGCGGTGATGTCATGCTGACAGTGGCTGACACACTGCAACGACTGTTTACACTTTAACAATTATAGGTTATACTTATGTCTATCACAGAATAGTCAATAGACCAGGGTTCTACAGTATAGGCCAGGCATTTTTGAGCGTTTGAGACACCGTCATTAACGCCCCAGACCACATTTAAGAAAAGAAACAATAGGCAAAAATAAACTTAAGTGAATTTATAGCTCCTGTTGTTAACAGGTACTAATATTGTTTGCCTTGTTTTTTGATAATAGATATGTAAGTACCTATGTAATATTATATGACTTTTGAGAAATAATTTATTTAATCTAGTGCGGAAAATAACGGCGTCTAAAACGCTAGGCGAAACAGTGCAGTGAATTTGGTTTGATAGTTGGTAGCACTGAAATAACATGGTACCTACTAGGTGTAAGTTTTCAAATTCTCTAAAAACTATACTACCGGATTCGTTTTCTAGAGTGAAAAAATATAGGTACCCATATTCAATATTTATTTTTTTACCTTGGTATATGTAAATAATAATTTAAGTACGGCCTACTTACCTACTTGTGTTATCGTAACGGAAATGTATAAAAATAATATATGTATAATTATACCTACCTACCTTGAGGAAATATACAAGTAGGTAGGTATAGGTATAAGTAAATTTAATTAACTTCCAATACCCCAAGTACCTACTTACCTATATATTTTTTATATGTAGCCTATTTAATATCATATAAATAAACCCTAGGTTCTTTACTTAGGGGTAAAACTAGTTGCTAAGCTAGTTGTCTCGAACGCCGAATTTCAAAGTGACAATTCTGAGCACAGCGTAGCGCCGATCAGCGCGCAAGTTCGTCGTTGAGAGGAGGGGTAATTTAAACCCTAGTTAGGGCATAAGGGTAACGGATCTAAAATGGTTAAGACCTAAACTACACGATGGACTCATTTCGATAATTAGGCACCTGAAAACCCAATTTAACTACTTTTTCACAACTATACAACTTATTTTACACACCTACTTACACAGACTAGAAACTAAAGGACCTCGAAGGTAACTGTGCGAGCGTGGGGACACTATTACTAAGCGCGAGCGACAGAGACAAATAAAAACAGGCAACGTCCGTTTTTCGCGGTGCTCGGCGACCGTCCTTTAGGTAGGTAGGTACAATAATAATAATAATATGTCGCTCGCAAGCGCCACAAAAGTAGCAAGCCAGCTAAGTAGGTACTTAGTTATATTTACTAAAGAATCGTCCCAATGATTACGAATTCTTAAGACAATCATTTAGTAATACTTATAGTAGCGGAATATAACCAGTTCTGCCATGACACAGATACTGCGTGATGGTGAAGCATGATTCACAGAATGACTTCATAAACACATTAACGTCTTGTGATATAATATATATAATTGTGCTATGTTAAAAACATTTTGGAGATGTTGTGCACAATTTACTCTTCTATTTTATTAAAACAAAACAGACATAGCTAACTGTTTTTCATAAGTTAAGTAGGTAAGTACCTGTGTAGCTATAAGTAATAAATAGGTATACTTATCTACCTTAATATAACATTTTCATAATTATTAGATAAATAGAAACAAATAATAATTATAGTATTATTACATCTACAGACATAATTATTTATATATATGTAGCTATATAATTGCAAACACTTCATTAAATTTAAAACATAAATTTCATTAATTCTGATGCAGTAAATAAAATTTCTGCAAAATACAAAATGTAGAATATAATATTTTCGAATGAATATCTTTATTCAAGTGGTTGTGACAAGGTCATTGGAACATTTGTGTGTGACATACAATTTAAATGAGAAAAACATGTGGTCAACAGACACAACCATCATTGAAATATTCTACAATAATTATAACCACAGACTAGGTTAGGGTTGCCAACCGTACTCTAAAATAGAGTATTGTACTCTATATCATGTAGGTGTACTCTATAATCTAGATCACTAATAGAGTATGCTAAAATACTCTTTTTTGCTCAATTGCTCAATGCCAGTCATGCAATTATATGAAAATCCAGCATCGGAACAGGGCATCATTAATTTAATAAAAAATGAGCTCTTTGTTTATTCGAATTTAGATTTAGAATGCTTAGATTCATATAATTGCTTTAAAAACAGGAAAAACTTAGAAACCGCAAGAAGTACAAAAATATACGTTTTTAAAAATGTAGGTAAAATAAAAAATACTCTTTTTTATAAGTCTGTACTCTTTATTTATCTCCTTTGAAACCAGATATACTCTATTTCTTCTAATAAAAGTTGGCAACCCTAGACTAGGTAATTACGAGTCATATTCCATAGAGAGTGTAATAGTCTAGTTTAAAAACTTAGGCATGAACAAAATATATAAAACTAGTGGTTTGCCCTGGCTTCGCATGGATCCCTAATTTTTTTCAAAATATTCTATAGCCTATGTTACTCAGGGTGAACGTAGCTTCCCAACAGTGAAAGAATTATTAAAATCGGTCCAGTAGTTTTTGAGCCTATTCATTAGAAACATACAAAAATAGGTACAAATCTTTCCTCTTTATAATATTAGTATAGATATAGATAAAGTAATGCATACATGTATGTTTACAGATGTGAATCTCAAGAAGTGGTCTAACTTTTTATGGAATATTTTTGATGATTCAATGTTTGATAGATTGATATTCCGTTAGATTTAACAGAATGGTTAAAAAATTACATTTTGTCCAGAGACAACAAGAGTAAGTACAGCATTTAAAGTATATATCTTCATTATTTGAATTTGCAAATAAAATATAGAGAATAAAAGGAGGAGTGCTATATTTATATCAAAGTAACATACTTACTTTTAAAATAACTTTAATATCAAGTAACTTTAAAATTCATTAAAATAATCATAATTACAATATTGCAGAAGCCTCTTCTCCATTGAATATTTAGAATAAGTGTTTACAATGTTACATCTAACAGCTTTTGTAGTTGTTATAAACACAAGTTATATTTATTCCTCTTGAAAGATAAACAGAGTATGGAGAGGATTATTTCAAGTGGTGTGAACATGGAAAATTGGGGCAAGGACAAATGAAACTTTATTTGTAAGAATGTTGAATTTTGATAGACAAATATATACTAATAACTAGAGTTCAGATGTGACATAATTGATTTTGACTATAGACAACCTCAAGATTTTTTAATTTATGACCTAACTAGTAGTTCGCCCCGGCTACACATGGATCCCTAATTTTATTCAAAATATACTATTGCCTATGTTGCTAAGGGTGATTGTAGCTTCCCAACAGTAAAAGAATTTTTCAAATCTTTTTCAAAGCCGTTTTGGAGCCTATTCAGTCCAAACAAACAAACAAAACTTTCCTCTTTATTATTAGCATAGAAGTACAGATTTAGAGGATCAAAGAGTTAAGTTGCTAAATATACTAGTGTTCACTGTTTTGGATTTAATTCCCTTAAAGTTAAGGTTTTGAAATTAATAGTGAAAATTACCATAAAATGTAGGCAAAACTGTTTTAGCCACGTTTGAAAATACCAATCTCTTAAGACAGTTTTAGTATAGACTGCTAAGTGATATTTTAGATACAAGATTTAAATTATTTTAACAATTTTCATAACTTATCAACAGACTATTTATAATTCAGTTAGTCATATTGACATCACCTATATTAATAAAATTAAAATTAATATTCAATGCGGCACTTGATAAAATATTTACTTTCCTAATTAGAATAATACCGCTTGGAGCACGTCTTCGGCAGTCTACGAAGGTCAAACAATAGCTATTCCTAACAATACGCTATACTCTGCAAAATATGAATACGCAAAGGTTATCGTAAATATTTTGGAGTTTTTTGAACGTCCGTTTATTCTTTGTTACACGCGGTGTTAGAGACATCCCACGCACGGCGACGACAAAAAAACGTGAAAAAGTAACACTTACCTCAAATGCAAATTCTCAATAAATTTGTCGGCAGTCAAATTGTCCAAAAGCACGAAGTCGGACACGCCGACCTCAGGTTGAGTCGCCATCGTTAAAAAACCACTTTACAATCCACTGCACGAATATTTACCAATGTTCACATACAAGTTTATTCTTCCCGTATACAAATTGTCAACAAACCGTTAAAATAAAATTAAGCAGAACGTGACTATCCTCCTCCAACATTTCATTCAAACTGACAGTTTTTTAAATATATTCATTGTGCTAGCAACATTGTAATGCTGCCATGTAAGTAGTTTTAAAACAATTTATCATTTGTCTTTAATTTACATTATGATATTTATTTAATGAAATTAATCTAGCAATTTTTAGGTGTATTTTTTAAAATATGTAATGTCTTTTTACAAAAAATTCAAATCAATCAAGCTCAAAGCCTATGCTACATTATCACAACGGGTATTAAAAAAAAACGCACGATGACCGCCGCCGCCATTTTCCTTGTTGTAGGTGCCTCAAATGTCATAATAATTTCAGAAAATTAATTTTATTTAAGTTTTTATGTTATTTTCCATAATTCATTAACGTCTTGTACTATATTTTCGTGCTGTTCGTTTTTCCTTGCATCGCGCATCGTGAATCAGTTGATCGTTAATGTTTTCTGTAACATCGTCATTTCAAGGCTCCCAAGTGGTATTCTACAATGATTCTCGAGGATCGTCTTCGTAAAAGGTAGCGAGTGCGTTACGCCCACGTCGCTAGTTCGGCGTGTTCTTTGTGTTAAACAGTGTGTTTTATTTATTAGGAATATCGATTTGCGTCGTCGTGAAGTGCAGTAGATAGGTGGTGGTATTTGATGGGACAATGAGTGATTCGCCTGGAGTGGAATGGCTGCCCGCGTACAGCCCGGGCCCGCCGCGACACAGCCCGCTGGGCCCGATCCCGCGCTTCCTGTACGAAGACGTGCAGCCCCTGGGGCTGGCCCCAGAGAACAACAACAAGGAGGCTGATCAGAAAGAGAATTCTAACAAAATCAAACACGCCAAGCCAGCCTACAGGTGAGTTGAACTTGGTTATTTGAACTGTCTAACCAGTACTACAATATTATAGTTGCAACTATAGTAACCTATGAAACTGATCAACATGTATTCAATCTTCGCGGCAAAGTCCCATTGAATCAGAAGAGAAGGCTGCAAATGCACAGGCCTTGCTATTTCATTGGCATTTAGGAAAAATGATACTTATGCAGCTGAATCTGTATACAAAGTCTAAGAGATAGCCGTACCTTACATGGCATTGATGGCATACCACATAGTCAATCATATTATTATTATTGTCATATTGTATTTCTATTTGTGAGGCTACTAGTCATATTTAAAGTTGTATGTATGTGTTCGCCTAATTAATACCCATGAGAAGTTATTTTCCTCGAATGATGAACCTCCTTATAGGTCACCTCTTAGCGGAATGAAAAGTTAAGACATAATAAAAATCCTTTTTAAATAAGCAGTCATTGCTATACAAAGTACATGTGTGGTGTAAATGATTCACCTAGTTTTATTATTCCTGTAAACATCCTACAGATATTTGTTGTATACACTATTAATCATGTTACGTAGGTATGTTGCTATAGATTTGTTCATTTGTATTTTGTGATTTTTTTCTAACAAGAAATGTCACTATGTGAAATCAGAACTAACCTAACCTAACACCATGTTTTAACTTCATCGCACATTATAAAGTCTATTTTTTACTAAACTAATAAATTACATGGTTGAGTAGACACCGTGACTTGGCACTGTGTGGGTAGTCCTCCTACAAGGTTGTCCGATGACCTGGTGAAGGTCTTAAAGTATACTTCACTCTTGTGATCAGACTTATTCCGACCTATACCGGTTCGATGATGATAACTGAAACTGAAAAACCCCTTTCAGCATATTGTTTCTTATGAAAAAGTTTCGTGAATGTATCCCCTTTTTTCCAGCTATGCGAGTATGATACGATTAGCGATTAGCAGTTCACCGAACGGCAAGATGACTTTAAATGAGATATACACATACATATGCAATGCCTTCCCCTATTACAAAGAAGCTGGCAAAGGATGGATGGTATGTATGAAGTATTACAATAATATATATTTTTTTAAATCAGATAAATTCAGGGTTTTTCAAAGGGCGTTAGAACTGCTGTCAGTCCCTTGCCCTAAATATTGAAGGAATAGACTACAATAATATTTAAACTCCATTAATTCTGAGAACATATATGAGCAAAGTATGTTATTGCATCAAAACATAATTCTTTATGTTGCCTATTTTCTCAATATTCTGAACTAAAGACTGACATCAGTTGAATCACCCATAAATGCTTGTGTTCATCACCATGGCATTTGCCCCTAGTAGGATTTGAACCTGATACTTTCGGTTTAATAGTCAGTTAATATGTCCCTGTACACTGAAGGAGTTTTCTTAACTAATAGAGTTATTTTGTATTGCTAATCTGTTTTTTTCTAAATCCATTGAATCTAATCTTAAATGATATGATCCTTGATAACTTATCTAACAATGGACCATAATTATAACACCTAGAGATAAAAAATAATCTACTGGATTGTGTATATTTTTTCAATAATAACATTTAATATTAATTAATGTTTTTACAAAAGTATGTTCCATTTTCTATGTAATCATTAAGTTTTCAATTCATATCTTATCATACCTACTTTGTGTTACTTAGAATTAATGATAGCTTGATATATTATTAATACCACTATTAGTTACTAAGAAATCATATAAATTATTGCAAAAGTTACAAACACACCTGTCTAATCTATCTATACTAATTATAGAGAGGAAAGGTTTGTTTGTTTGGATTGAATAGGCTCCAGAACGGCTGGAACGATTTCAAAAATTCTTTCACCATTTGAAAGCTACACTATTCCCGAGTGACAAAGGCTTTAAAAAAAAGATGATCCATGCGAAGCCGGGGCGGACAGCTAGTCTTTATATATAAAAGAAGTTGACTTAATGACTGACAAATCAACACAGGGCCAAAACTATAAGGGTTAGAAACTTGAAACTTGTAATTTACTTAAGACCCTCTGTACATACGCGTGGACCTACAGTTCCTTAAGATTGTCATCCTAATATTAGAACGAAACAACCGTTGCAGGACGAATGACAATTTATTTAAAACTCTAAACAAACCCTAAGTATTCTATGCATCATTGTTTGCAAGCTTAACGAACAGAACAGCGACATCTATCAGATTCAATCACCAACCTATTGAATTTTTTTCCAGAACTCAATCAGGCATAACCTGTCCTTGAACAAGTGCTTCATGAAGGTGGCCCGCAGCAAGGACGATCCCGGCAAGGGCTCCTACTGGGCCATGGACGCCAGCTACAAGCTGTCCGAGGTGACGCCGCGACGACGCCGCAGTCTCAGGGTCAGTTGCACTAGGTTTTTAATCTTTTTAGGTCTATTACCTAGGGTGAGCGCACCTCGGAGCGCTCCCCATTTGTCCGGTGGAGCAGTGACGGCCCCAGGGCCAACTGTGAACAGTCACTCAGAAAAAAAAAAAAAAGGTCCATTACCCTTTGACCTAACTAGGGTCACTGATTTTACGACGAACTAGCGCGCTAGTCCGCGCTACGCTGTGCTATGACTTGTCACTTTGTAATTCGGCGTGCGAGACAACTACCAGCTGATTGTGACCCCTATTTTTAAATTGTACAGTGATTTTCGTGGTATATTTAGTTTAACAAAAATGTTAATAGACTTATTTTATATTAACCAAATATTAAATGTGCTTGTTATTGTAATGAGAGTGAATATCGTGGACATTTTAATTTAATATTATTTTACAATATGTACCTATTAGTTTATAATTTGCAAATATGTTGTACTAATGTTTGAAGAGTACTGTACGTCTCGTTGTTTGTCAGATGGCGCCGTACAGTCCGGAGTGCAGCTCCAACAGCAGCGGCGAGGCGGCGGGGGCGGGGGCGCCGGGCGGCGCGGGCGCAGTGGGCACAGTGGGCGCGCTGGGCAGCGCGGGCGGTGTGGGCGGTGTGGGCGGAGTGGGCGCGCTGCCGCCCGATGCGGCGCCCACGCCGCCCGCCACGCCCACCACGCCCACCTCGCCCAGTGTTCCCGCACGAGTTAAAGAAGAACCCAAGATTAAAGAGGAAACAAGTAATGACATGTTTTGTAAAGACTTTATTTTAGTTGAATACTCATTATTACTCGTAATATAACTTTAAACAAATAATTAATTTGTTTCCAGTTGAATCGAGACACACGGATGACGCGCTATCGGCGCTCATGAATGAGGAGTTGATGACAGATGTCGATATTAGCAGAGGTAATTACATTATTACATACATGTTATTATGTATACATAGTTGGGAATTGAAATTGTGATTAAATATGTTTGTAAATTACCCTAAGTAACTGAAATAGGATGTGAAAGTTAAATCTCTCCTATTTGAAGATGTGAGTATCATCAGTGAGAACATGTTTTTGTGACGGGGGATAAAAATCGAGACATAATATATAATGTGTATTAAGTGACAGTATATTGTTTGGTCGCAGACTCGTGGTGCTTCAGCGGGCGGCGCCACGTGTGCGGCGCGCTGCGGCACAGCTCGCTCACCGACGACTATGGGAACTTCCTCGACACGCGCCTCGACGACTGCGACTGCCCCGCCGAGCCGCCCGCCCTAGCCGCCCACACTACTGCCCTCGCCGCCCACAGCACCGCCCACACCGCCCACACCGCCCTCGCCGCCCACACGACCCCCGCCGCCGGCTACTGGCCGCACGACTTATAACACCCGCAACTAATCTAAAGCAGTCGACGAATTGTCGTGATGGTGTTTTTTTTCATTCGTCGGAGGTCGTTGACCTCTACGCGCTTTGGACGTCAAAGAATCAAATGAGTTGGCGATTTGGGGACTCGATGCAGTGAGTTTGTTTGAGTATATGACGAAAATATTTCATCTTTTGGCGATTTTTAAGCGGATGAATAGGAATGATGGCTTTCTTTTCAAAGTTCGAGTAGGTTGCCAAGAAATATTGGACACATATTTTTTCTTTTCTCAATCGAACAATAAATGACAAAGATAAATGCTTCTAAAGTTCAGGAGTAGGGACTTGTGTCGTCACATTGTGGTATAAGTTGTGACGTCACCAGCCACCACTCCCGGAAGCACTTATCTTTGTCATTTTTGGTTGGTTTGAGAATTTTAATACGTGTCCAATGATTTTTAATAATCTAAGTGACGGACTAAATACAATTACGTTTATATGCAGTCATCACTTCTAACGTCGCTCGTGTGTCCCTTATCGAGAAAATGACTTATTTTGTCATGAACTACAAAAGGTCGTTGACTTGATGATTATTTATAGACGTCGCCGCAAAACTCAAAAAATATCAAATTTTCATGAGTTGATCAGTTTCAGCGGTTTCTGATATGACAGTATCTGTCAGATCAGGATGTTGATTATTTTGAAAAATCAATATTTTCTATCGATACAGTCGGTTTGTTGATCGTGTATTAACTATAGCGTGTTGGCGATTAATATATGTATTGTATTATAAGATACTACGAGCGCGGCTCGTGTCGCGTGTACAGTCGGCTACAGATACATCCCAGTTGTAAGTTTATCCAAATATTTACCAGAGATTTTTTGTCGCCGACTGTCCCGCGCTGTTTGCCAGTAGACTAGCTTAACTATATATTATGCGAAACAAATAGATGTAGTTTTATCGTCAGTCCGATTGGACTGTCAGTCGGTTTGGACGACGTCCAAATCGACGCCCCCGAGTGTGTTCTGACTCACTTACAATGTTGCTAGAGTTATAAGGATATATAATCGTAATTTTAATGGAATAATATTAAACGATAATTTTTGTAACGTCTAATTGATGCTTTAGGCGGCGACGGGTTAAACATATTACATATATAATATATATGTAATGTATTGAAAGCCATTATAATACTTAATAATTTCTGATATTTCGCGGTTATTACACATTGGAATGAAACAACTATAACGGATTTTACTCGCATTCATTTGTTGACATTTCGAAAACTTTACAGTTCCCGTATTGGTAGCAGCACTGAGCTGACTGTATTATGGCTTTAGTGTCAGATTATCGTCAGCTCAGTCGGCTACGAATATGGGAACTGTAGTTTTCGAAACGTGAAATATGAGAGTGAAATCCGTTATAATTGTTTCATTCCAACTATATACCGTTTTGATTATATTTTAGGGACCTATTTCACAATGTCCTAATAAGCTATTTGCATTATCTAGAACCTGGGTTGTTACCCTGGGGGTAATTACCCACGTGGGGGTAAAACTTGTATTTCGCGGTAACAATCAGCTGGTAGTTGTCTCGAACGCCGAATTTCAAAGTGACAAGTCTGAGCACAGCGCAGCGCCGACTAGCGCGCGAGCTCGTCGTTGGGAGGAGTGGTAAAACCAGTGACCCTAGTTAGGTCATAAGGTAACATACCTAAGTTTTACCCAGGTTAAGACATAAGACCCCAGGGTATGGTCTCAAATTTATGTTTATCTGTTGTCTAGTACCCTAAGCTTTGCTTAGTTTGGCACTAGGACAATGTGTGTGAGTTATACACTATTTTAATAGTCGACATTTATAAGGACTTTGTGAAATAGTAATGATATTTTTTTTTTGTACAAAGACCAGAGTAGAAAAAATCTTAGACTCCCAGTGGGATTCGAACCCACTGTCTAAGATTTTTCTACTCTTGTCTTTGTACAAAAAATATCATTATAATTAAAAACTAATGGTATTGAACCAAAAATATTAATCGAATTTCGATTAATAGATTGTAGTTAATTTTGTGAAATAGGTTCAAAAAAATAGTCAAGCCCGAGCGCCGCCCTCAGCAGCACAGAAAGAGAATATTTTTCAATGTTTGTACAATTGTTTGAACAGAATGCCACAAGCTATCGACATCACCACATATCTGCCAATTATAATTGTAGTTAGAATGTAGTTACCTATATAGTAACGTATACATAGATATTTGTTATATGTGTAACAAGTAAATGGACCACAACGCAGAGTGCGAGCGGCGCGGTGGAAGTAAGAAACCGGATATGTGCGAGCCGGACTCGCCGGCGAAGGGTTCCGTACAGTATATAGAACCGGTAAAAATATCATGTTTTTTTTATGCGATTTTTTAGTTTATAGTTTTTGTTCTTACGCGGTTATTGCACATTGGAATGAAACAACTGTTAGAGATTAACTCGCGTATTTTATTTGCTGACGTTTCGAACTGTTTTTGTAACAATTTCTGATGCCTTCGCGGTTATTACACATTGGAATGAAACAACTATTAACGGATTTAACTCCCGTATTTTTATTTTGTTTTATTTGCTGACGTTTCAGATTCTTTACAGTTTCCATAATCGTAGCACGACTATTGAGACTATTGTCAGCTCAGTCGTGCTACGATTATGGAAACTGTAAAGAATCCGAAACGTCAGCAAATAAAATAAAAATACGCGATGTAAATCCGTTAATAGTTGTTTCATTCCAATGTTTTTGTAACGTTAGCAAATAAAATACGTGAGTTAAATCCGTTACAGTTGTTTTATTCCAATGTAATAACCGCGTAGGCATCAAAAACTTCAACTGGCCAACTATCACGGTTAAATACAACCCGATATTTTACACTTTTGATTACGGAACTCTAAAAAGAGGTTGTATGTTTGTCTCTATAGAGATATTTGCATTGAGAGGTTATTAGGCGAAGTGTTTTGTCATGTGACAGACGAAGCCGCGCCGCGCCGCTATGTCGGTACGAGTGGTAAACAGTATTGGAGCCAGAACGGTAACGGACAGATCTCAGAGTGACCAGTATATCGTAATAAATAGTTATTTTAATAATATATACATACATTATTTCTATTATTTCGAACTGCATAATAAATAAAAAAATAAAATCAGGTTTATTTTTTAACTATCGAAATGTAGTACATAAAAATATGAATTAGTTGGTACGAATTTATTATTTAATATAAAAAAAAATATTATAAAATTAAAAATGTATGTAATATTCATGTCGCACGTATATACGTAAAATGCTTATTAGATTTATCTTGTAAATGGGGCCTATCGATAAATACATTATGTATAACTATGTTTTAAAATGTACCGTCGATAACATCTGATGATTTTGTGGTTATTACATGTTGGAAATAAAATAAAACGGAAATTTCGAGTTAGACTCGCGCACGAAGGGTTCCGTACCATATTGAGCAAGATGAAGAAAAAACTCACGTTATTGTGTGGGAGTATCCTTGAATGTTTATTTTTTCTGTTTTTTAATATTTGTTGTTCAAACTCAAACTCAAATAATCATTTATTCAGGCTAGGCTCATACAGGCACTTGTGAATGTCAACGTTAAAATGAATATTCTTTTTCGATTCAGCATAAAAACCTCTTGAGAAGAATCGAGAAGAAACTCAATGAGGTATAATTTTTTCAATATAATAATATTACAATTTCACTTAAGTATAAATTATGTGTACAAATTACAATATGTATGTAATCTAATTACATTAAAAAAATATATATATAGGAGAAAAATAAACAAAAAAATAATAATAATAGGTACTGGAGATGTATAAGGTCTCCAGATGTCAAGACTAAATTAAATTTACTGGAAATGTAAAGGTTTCCAGGAGTCAAATATAAAATAAAATTACAGGAGAAAAAAGAAAAAATACACAAAGTAAAAAAGACACAAAGAAGTTAATTTTACTGTTCAATTAATCATGATATAGACTGGTGACAAGCTGACGGATTCAGTAATAGGGTATTTTACGTATACGTACGTATGTATTTCTGATTAAATTATTAATTAATGCTGACATTTCGAGTAGGTACTTTTATTACAACGTCAGCCATATATACGAGTTGGAACCGTTTTTTTTTAAATTCCAATGTGTAATTTTCACTACACTATGATTTTCGTGCAAATATGTATTTTGTAATTTGTTTGTGCCATATATATGACGTTGGATGTCGGGCGGTTTGGCAATGGAACGTAGCAAGTAACAATCCCATATCTTATTAAAAATGTGTTCAGAATTTTTTAGAAATTATACATTATATAATAGTTGTGTGTACATAGCATTATTTAACTTTGGATTATTATTTTTTGTAGTATATAAGGTGTTTACATAAAATTATTGTGCTGTTTCAGTACGTGCTTAAGGGAAGGTTTTAGTTGACGTGATTAGTCGACAATGGCGGGTTCCGAATAAATTGACAGTAGGTCCTGTTTTATAGAATTAGTGAGCTAATGAGGGCCACCGCGTGTCAGAAATCCGTTAGATGCGCTAGTGTAGAATGAGGTCTAGCTGTCATGTACCACCAATGAGAGGCAAGCTACTGGCCTGTGATTCAGTAGGGAATTTTCCCTACTGAAAAAATATGACTTGATATAATTTTAAAATATTTGTATATGTTTGGTATTCAAGTACAATTAATAATGCAGTTATAAAATTGCCAAATTAAATTAACATAGTTTATTAACTAGACGGTTTTTATAAGCAGATCACTAAATGTATGTTTGAAATACATTTAGGCTCATTCGCTACATACCTTAAGTGACTTGTCGTTTTGCCTGAACGTTTTTGTAGAGCGTATTGTCAATGACATATGTCGTATCTGCACGGAACCCTGCCTATATGTATATTATATACAGGCCGAGGATGGATTTCGAGAAGAGTCGGAAACTAAAACAGATTAAGTAATTTGTGAAAGTTAAGTTTAACCACGCCCACTCTCACTCGGAATCCAAGATGGCCGCGGATTATATTAAAATTATATTTTATCTCACAAACGCCAGTGACGTTGAACTATTTATTAGAAACGACGATTTTAAGTCGTAAAAAATATAGGAATGCATAAATTTTATACGTAAGTTTACATTTCGACTTATTGGTTTTAAACTTGAATAACATTCCTTATCGATTATTTGAAAAATATGAGATGTTTTAATTCGGATATTATATTTTTTTTACTTCCCGTGTAATTTAAGAGTGCATTATATTTATCTTTATTTGATTTAGAGTAGATTATAATTTTAATAATGTGGCATTAAAACTTTTTTCGTTTGGTGCATATAATTGAGTTGCCATCTTTTATTGTTTGATAGTATTAATTATTTTCTGTGATAAATCTTTTATTTTCTTTGTAAAAAACTTGCTTCATATGATCAGTTTAAGAAAGGTTTTATTTTTGATACAATGCTAGAGTTTATGGTCCTATAGTACTACAAGACTAGAATGTCAGTGCAATTTGGGAGTTATATTTAGGGCCATAAAGTCTATAATGACATTAAAATACTAATTATGAACTTGTATATTTTGTATTTTTCGTCTCACTCCGCCTAGACCGATGTACCGGCGACTAATCTACTAGTTTGTGTACTGTAACCACGTTAGCAGTTTAATTTAAGCGTAGGATGTTCTACCTCTAAACAAAGCATAGTTGATGTACAATATAATATAAACTTTTAACAAAATTGTGCTGTTTATTTATCACCCTTAAAACACGCATTATTTTTAACTCCTTCGCTTTTATAACTATGTAGTGGAAAAAAACACTTGAAATTTATTTACTTGCGCGAAATTTGAAAGTAACCCAAAATACACAAGCAAAGTTGCACTTAGCTCCAGCCTCGGGTTCGAAAAGTAATATGTAAGTACAAAAATAAAACAGTCATTTGAAATATCAACAACTTTAATGATTGAATATATACAAGAACAATATACGTACAAGAGTTAACAAAATGTTCATCGGGCGGGCAGTAGCGTTGGCGCTGAGGGCGGTATGCGAGACGAGCCCGAGCTACCAACCTAAAGTACACTTTACTGCTACAGTCATACGGTCTAAAATTGATTATATTTAGAGTACCATAATGCTAGGTGCTAACGGTCAGGGGTTAAAACATTTGAAGACTTTAAAATGCTACGAGAGTATATTTAACTTTATTAATATGAAACTAAAGTTTAAATTTAGTTGTAAATTTAAATATACTCTCGCAGGTGCCTAATTCCAATAATTCCATGCCAACTCAGTAAAACAAGTCGGAAAAATCATTGGACGATACATAAAATACAATTAAAATTTATTTTTTACAATCGAAACATTAAGTAAAATTTCTACATTATTTCAGAACCAACTAGGCAATCCAGTAACAATAACTTAACACAAATTTGACACAAAAATGTACTTCTAACAACCTCGCCCACCTTGGCGAATTGCACACGAAAAATCGCACTTTTCCGTTTCGAAAAAATGGTTACAAAACCGAATGAAAGTGCAAAAAACGTATTAAAAAATACATACAAATCTCATGGTGAAATTTTCTTATTGTCTCGATTTGAGAAGCTTACATAAGCAGTAAGTGCATAATTTTCGAATTAATTATACAACCATTTTCAATAAACACGATTGCAATATAAAAATCATAAGCCACAAAACTCGTCAGTACTGACCCATTATCTCAACTGGCTTCAATAAGATTTCATTAAAGTATATTGGTAAGAACTGTTTACATAGTAAGATTAAAAGCCTACAGCCTATCACATTGACACGACGGTTTTAAAAACGATGTGAGAAAAATAATTTAATTTTAAAAACTAAGTCACGACGGCAACCGAGTCAACAGAGAAGTAATGTACATATTCACAGCCCTACAACACCCAAAGGGACTCCGATTGACATATTTACAGTAAAATGTATTCGTCAAATTAAATAAAAATATTCACCACGCGCCCACGAGACAAACTTCACTTTGATCAATGGCCAATGCAAGTCAAAATTCCCTGGCTGCTATTATCAACTGAGATCTATATATACTAATTTAATAAAGAGGAAAGGTTTGTTTGTTTGGATTGAATAGACTCCAAAACGACTGGACTGATTTCGAATAATTCTTTCACTGTTGGGAAGCTACACTATTCCCGAGTGACATAGGCTAGAAAAAAAGGGATCCGTGCGAAGCCGGGGCGGACAGTTTGAAATAAAGCAGTACGCATGACAACTAGGTTTTTCTTTTCTATGTCCACCAAGTAGATTACCAAATTTAATCAGACAAGTCATTTTTCATTTCTAAAACATACAAAAAAAAACTACATAGATTAGTGCTTCTAAAGTTCGTGACATTACACCTATAGTATAAATTTTACCATATTTTTCTAAAGAGATAAAAGCTACTGGCCACGTATTTAGGAATTTTCTGAGATGCAATAGACATAATTGTTCTAAATTATTATCAAATAGGCGCTTGGTAAACGGGATTAAAAAAAAATCATGAACCAGCTATTTTCAAATATCAGTTCACATAAAAAAATAATAAAAAAAAAAGCATTGCCATTATTCAATCGAATTAATAAAATGAGTCCAAGCGTCGAAAATGAACTCGATATTAAAAAGAAATATTTCGTAACGCTGAAATTTTAACAGATAAGCTATCCAATTAGTTCTAAATCTAGTCGTGTTATAAAAATAACGAATTTATTTTTTTAATTGTTATGAAACAATATTGTATAGACGTTATTTGGTGTTAATACCGAATCGACGGGTTGTGCCTAACATCCCATATCGCGTAGAATCTTAAAAAGCGTTTAACATTTTAATAATATTAAAATGGATATCTGTGACTGAATCCCAAAATAACCCAAAAAAAAAAAATTGATAAAATTCTATTTTAAATAAACGTAGCATTATATATTCGATTTTTATGTTAAAAAAAATCAAAATAGGGCAACGTAAGGGATTTAGTTTTAGACCGACTTCAAATATAACCAGGCACTATATTTATTGACGAACCGACGAGAGTGCAAGTTAGAAATATTCGCAAAGATGCGCTGGAAATTTGTTTTACTTTTTTTATTTATAATATTTCCTAAGGCCGTGTTTATTGTTGAGCGCTCGCGGTGTCATTTTGTTGAGATGCGATCAGTCGCTGGCCCCAGATCACGAGCCTACGTCTGGAGAGAATGCCGCTTGGTATTAACCGCCTCCTGAAATAAATATTTGATTAATAATATTTAATATCACATTTTTAACTGAATAACGATACGTATAAATCGTCAATAGTACATTACGCACCAAGGCCAGTAAAATAAAAAATGTCTCAGAACACATGTAATTGTCGTCCGAGGCGAAGCCGAGGTTGACAAAAATGTGATCCGAGGCTTTTTTATTTACTGGCCGAGGTCAGTATACTATTTTTCTGTTCGACGAAGCCAGAAAGCGGCAATTTCATTTAGCGCAGCGGCCAGAAAGTTGGCGCTTTCCGGCCGGAGGACAGAAAAGTAAATTTTGAGCGAGATAACGGAGATAAAACATCGTTATATGAAATAAAATGTCATAAGTTAATCTTGTGATAATTTCAGTTAACTATTCAAAGCGAAAACGACGTTTTTACTCGCTAGTTAAGGAGTCTGCCCACTACACCGTATCATACCATGACCGTGCTGTGAACGTATCAAGCACGAAAGGTAATACGTAAGGCGGTACGAGTCGGTGACGGAGCGGTCTAGTGGACATAGTATCATGCTTTTGTATAGAAAGAATATTTTTTTGCCTGACACGTTCATAGCACGGTCATGGTATGATACGGTGTAGTGGGCAGACGCCTTTAGGTACTGAACTGGGGCGTTAAGCGCTAATCGGTAATATAATCTTAACGAAACGAATGTAAAATTGACTTCGTTCGCGTACGTGTATTCCAAAGGTGGTATTTATATGGTATGAGATAGGTAGTATGAGTGTGTATTCCACATTGGCACATACATGATGATAACGTCTCGCCTCGTCTCTCTCTCTCTCTCTGTTTATATGTCCCTCTCTCTCTCTCTGTGTGTGTTACCTGCGGGTGGAGCGCGATCAGAGCGAGTCGCGGTGCCAGACCCAGGTGCGCTTGGTGTGTGTGCGTGTGTTACCTGCGGGTGGAGCGCGATCAGAGCGAGTCGCGGTGCCAGACCCAGGTGCGCTTGGTGTGTGTGTGCGTGTGTTACCTGCGGGTGGAGCGCGATCAGAGCGAGTCGCGGTGCCAGACCCAGGTGCGCTTGGTGTGTGTGTGCGTGTGTTACCTGCGGGTGGAGCGCGATCAGAGCGAGTCGCGGTGCCAGACCCAGGTGCGCTTGGTGTGTGTGTGTGTGTTACCTGCGGGTGGAGCGCGATCAGAGCGAGTCGCGGTGCCAGACCCAGGTGCGCTTGGTGTGCGTGTGTTACCTGCTGGTGGAGCGCGATCAGAGCGAGTCGCGGTGCCAGACCCAGGTGCGCTTGGTGTGTGTGTGCGTGTGTTACCTGCGGGTGGAGCGCGATCAGAGCGAGTCGCGGTGCCAGACCCAGGTGCGCTTGGTGTGTGTGTGCGTGTGTTACCTGCTGGTGGAGCGCGATCAGAGCGAGTCGCGGTGCCAGACCCAGGTGCGCTTGGTGTGTGTGTGCGTGTGTTACCTGCGGGTGGAGCGCGATCAGAGCGAGTCGCGGTGCCAGACCCAGGTGCGCTTGGTGTGTGTGTGCGTGTGTTACCTGCGGGTGGAGCGCGATCAGAGCGAGTCGCGGTGCCAGACCCAGGTGCGCTTGGTGTGTGTGTGTGTGTTACCTGCGGGTGGAGCGCGATCAGAGCGAGTCGCGGTGCCAGACCCAGGTGCGCTTGGTGTGTGTGTGTGTGTTACCTGCGGGTGGAGCGCGATCAGAGCGAGTCGCGGTGCCAGACCCAGGTGCGCTTGGTGTGCGTGTGTTACCTGCTGGTGGAGCGCGATCAGAGCGAGTCGCGGTGCCAGACCCAGGTGCGCTTGGTGTGTGTGTGTGTGTTACCTGCGGGTGGAGCGCGATCAGAGCGAGTCGCGGTGCCAGACCCAGGTGCGCTTGGTGTGCGTGTGTTACCTGCTGGTGGAGCGCGATCAGAGCGAGTCGCGGTGCCAGACCCAGGTGCGCTTGGTGTGTGTGTGCGTGTGTTACCTGCGGGTGGAGCGCGATCAGAGCGAGTCGCGGTGCCAGACCCAGGTGCGCTTGGTGTGTGTGTGCGTGTGTTACCTGCGGGTGGAGCGCGATCAGAGCGAGTCGCGGTGCCAGACCCAGGTGCGCTTGGTGTGTGTGTGCGTGTGTTACCTGCGGGTGGAGCGCGATCAGAGCGAGTCGCGGTGCCAGACCCAGGTGCGCTTGGTGTGTGTGTGCGTGTGTTACCTGCGGGTGGAGCGCGATCAGAGCGAGTCGCGGTGCCAGACCCAGGTGCGCTTGGTGTGTGTGTGCGTGTGTTACCTGCGGGTGGAGCGCGATCAGAGCGAGTCGCGGTGCCAGACCCAGGTGCGCTTGGTGTGTGTGTGCGTGTGTTACCTGCGGGTGGAGCGCGATCAGAGCGAGTCGCGGTGCCAGACCCAGGTGCGCTTGGTGTGTGTGTGCGTGTGTTACCTGCGGGTGGAGCGCGATCAGAGCGAGTCGCGGTGCCAGACCCAGGTGCGCTTGGTGTGTGTGTGTGTGTTACCTGCGGGTGGAGCGCGATCAGAGCGAGTCGCGGTGCCAGACCCAGGTGCGCTTGGTGTGTGTGTGTGTGTTACCTGCGGGTGGAGCGCGATCAGAGCGAGTCGCGGTGCCAGACCCAGGTGCGCTTGGTGTGCGTGTGTTACCTGCTGGTGGAGCGCGATCAGAGCGAGTCGCGGTGCCAGACCCAGGTGCGCTTGGTGTGTGTGTGTGTTACCTGCGGGTGGAGCGCGATCAGAGCGAGTCGCGGTGCCAGACCCAGGTGCGCTTGGTGTGCGTGTGTTACCTGCGGGTGGAGCGCGATCAGAGCGAGTCGCGGTGCCAGACCCAGGTGCGCTTGGTGTGCGTGTGTGTGTTACCTGCGGGTGGAGCGCGATCAGAGCGAGTCGCGGTGCCAGACCCAGGTGCGCTTGGTGTGCGTGTGTTACCTGCTGGTGGAGCGCGATCAGAGCGAGTCGCGGTGCCAGACCCAGGTGCGCTTGGTGTGTGTGTGCGTGTGTTACCTGCGGGTGGAGCGCGATCAGAGCGAGTCGCGGTGCCAGACCCAGGTGCGCTTGGTGTGTGTGTGCGTGTGTTACCTGCGGGTGGAGCGCGATCAGAGCGAGTCGCGGTGCCAGACCCAGGTGCGCTTGGTGTGTGTGTGTGTGTTACCTGCGGGTGGAGCGCGATCAGAGCGAGTCGCGGTGCCAGACCCAGGTGCGCTTGGTGTGTGTGTGTGTTACCTGCGGGTGGAGCGCGATCAGAGCGAGTCGCGGTGCCAGACCCAGGTGCGCTTGGTGTGCGTGTGTTACCTGCTGGTGGAGCGCGATCAGAGCGAGTCGCGGTGCCAGACCCAGGTGCGCTTGGTGTGTGTGTGTGTGTTACCTGCGGGTGGAGCGCGATCAGAGCGAGTCGCGGTGCCAGACCCAGGTGCGCTTGGTGTGCGTGTGTTACCTGCTGGTGGAGCGCGATCAGAGCGAGTCGCGGTGCCAGACCCAGGTGCGCTTGGTGTGTGTGTGCGTGTGTTACCTGCGGGTGGAGCGCGATCAGAGCGAGTCGCGGTGCCAGACCCAGGTGCGCTTGGTGTGTGTGTGCGTGTGTTACCTGCGGGTGGAGCGCGATCAGAGCGAGTCGCGGTGCCAGACCCAGGTGCGCTTGGTGTGTGTGTGTGTGTTACCTGCGGGTGGAGCGCGATCAGAGCGAGTCGCGGTGCCAGACCCAGGTGCGCTTGGTGTGTGTGTGTGTGTTACCTGCGCACATACTGGTATTTGGCCAATCTAGGAGGACATAAGTCCCAAAATCTAAATTGCACTTACACCCCTAAAAATCAATTCCAGGTAAAGGTAACGAACTGGTCCATACTACCCCGGTGCATCCCCCCTCCCCGAGTGCTTTCTGATTAAGTAATGTCAATGGGAATTCGATTGTTTTGTCACGTGCACGTATCTATTCTCAAAGCGCTCTTAAAAGTGTTAACTTTGAAGCATAGTTTTTAAATCTTCCAGTTAAAATTATAATTTTAAAGTGATATATCCTAATAAAACAGGTAAGAAACTCAAGTAATGTGTTAAAAAAAATACGTTAAACTGGATTAACATATTAATAATCTAACTGACAAAAATAAGTAAATTTAATACTCGAATTTGGGCACAATTTCTTATTAACTAACATTTTTGTTTATGTATCGGGATATATCGGGCTATAATTTTTATTACAAGTTATTCTACATATAATATTTTCTTAAAAAACAAATAAATCACGTCCGGATTCGTCCGGATAGATATTTTTTTTAATTAATTAGTATGACACAAAAAAATAATTTAAAAAGGTATTTTTTTTTTATGTCACTTGTACATAGTCTATGTTTGTTTTAGGTTTACGAGGGTCATTACGAGAAAAGATTGTGACCCAACAGTACTTATTCAATCGTTTCAAAAACCAAGATTTGCCTAATTTAGATGAAAGGTTGGATTTTTTGAGAAACCGGCTGTTACCAGACAGATCATACGATAACGATCAAATAGATACTTTAAAACTTAATTTTCCTTTTTTTTTAAAATCAGAAATGAATTAAAGATGAACTAAAGCTCATTAAAAGGTAATAGTTTTGAACAATCTAACCAATCATGGCTGGAGCAAACGTTTGAAATTCCTGTCGCTGACCACGTACATAATGGACATGCGTAAATCCAATGTAGAAAATACAAATGATGGTAACACAAGAAGGATTTTTTTTTAAACACCCTCGCTTAGCTTCAGAAATTACTAGGGTTGATTACAAGTTGATTTACAGGTTAATAATGGTTATATTGGAAGTCATTTCGAGTGGACACAAAGTTGACCCAATTAAATATGAAAGTATGCCTTAAATAGGTACAGCTCGTCTTAATACACGATTATATGACTGGCATCCCATGATGCCAACACTTCACAAAGTGTTGATACATGGTGCGGTAATAATCAGACGAGCTCTACTACCGATTGGACAGCATTCCGAGGAGGCAGCGGAGGCTCGCAATAAACATTTTGGACCGATTTCGGCAGAAAATTGTCTAGAGAAAGCTGCAACCAGGATGTTTTTAATCATTTTATTTTGAGCTCGGATCCTTTTCCAAGCACCCGACGTGCGATTAAAAAAAGGATATAAACTAACACAGTCTTTCCTGCGATCATAGCCATGTTCGTATATGCGGAACCGTATATTGTGGAATATTCGTCAGAAAGTGATGAACAATAGGGTATATCGTATTTTATATATTTTTAATGAATATATTGATGTTTATAACAATTAAAAATATTTTTTATTTTTTTTTTTTGTTATTTTTTTATTTTTTTTTATTTTATTTTTTTAAATAAATATGTAAAATACTACCTTGACTTTTATTTATGACTTTAAAATTATTAAAACAACATATCTGTCTTATTTCCACTGGTTAAATTCCAATTATACACAAAAATAATATTGTCCCCCTAGATCGACCAAATACCAGTATGTGCTGCGGGTGGAGCGCGATCAGAGCGAGTCGCGGTGCCAGACCCAGGTGCGCTTGGTGTGCGTGTGTTACCTGCGGGTGGAGCGCGATCAGAGCGAGTCGCGGTGCCAGACCCAGGTGCGCTTGGTGTGCGTGTGTTACCTGCGGGTGGAGCGCGATCAGAGCGAGTCGCGGTGCCAGACCCAGGTGCGCTTGGTGTGCGTGTGTTACCTGCGGGTGGAGCGCGATCAGAGCGAGTCGCGGTGCCAGACCCAGGTGCGCTTGGTGTGCGTGTGTTACCTGCGGGTGGAGCGCGATCAGAGCGAGTCGCGGTGCCAGACCCAGGTGCGCTTGGTGTGCGTGTGTTACCTGCGGGTGGAGCGCGATCAGAGCGAGTCGCGGTGCCAGACCCAGGTGCGCTTGGTGTGCGTGTGTTACCTGCGGGTGGAGCGCGATCAGAGCGAGTCGCGGTGCCAGACCCAGGTGCGCTTGGTGTGCGTGTGTTACCTGCGGGTGGAGCGCGATCAGAGCGAGTCGCGGTGCCAGACCCAGGTGCGCTTGGTGTGCGTGTGTTACCTGCGGGTGGAGCGCGATCAGAGCGAGTCGCGGTGCCAGACCCAGGTGCGCTTGGTGTGCGTGTGTGTGTTACCTGCGGGTGGAGCGCGATCAGAGCGAGTTGCGGTGCCAGACCCAGGTGCGCTTGGTGTGCGTGTGTTACCTGCGGGTGGAGCGCGATCAGAGCGAGTCGCGGTGCCAGACCCAGGTGCGCTTGGTGTGCGTGTGTTACCTGCGGGTGGAGCGCGATCAGAGCGAGTCGCGGTGCCAGACCCAGGTGCGCTTGGTGTGCGTGTGTGTGTTACCTGCGGGTGGAGCGCGATCAGAGCGAGTCGCGGTGCCAGACCCAGGTGCGCTTGGTGTGCGTGTGTTACCTGCGGGTGGAGCGCGATCAGAGCGAGTCGCGGTGCCAGACCCAGGTGCGCTTGGTGTGCGTGTGTGTGTTACCTGCGGGTGGAGCGCGATCAGAGCGAGTCGCGGTGCCAGACCCAGGTGCGCTTGGTGTGTGTGTGCGTGTGTTACCTGCGGGTGGAGCGCGATCAGAGCGAGTCGCGGTGCCAGACCCAGGTGCGCTTGGTGTGTGTGTGTGTGTTACCTGCGGGTGGAGCGCGATCAGAGCGAGTCGCGGTGCCAGACCCAGGTGCGCTTGGTGTGTGTGTGTGTGTTACCTGCGGGTGGAGCGCGATCAGAGCGAGTCGCGGTGCCAGACCCAGGTGCGCTTGGTGTGCGTGTGTTACCTGCGGGTGGAGCGCGATCAGAGCGAGTCGCGGTGCCAGACCCAGGTGCGCTTGGTGTGCGTGTGTTACCTGCGGGTGGAGCGCGATCAGAGCGAGTCGCGGTGCCAGACCCAGGTGCGCTTGGTGTGTGTGTTACCTGCGGGTGGAGCGCGATCAGAGCGAGTCGCGGTGCCAGACCCAGGTGCGCTTGGTGTGTGTGTGTTACCTGCGGGTGGAGCGCGATCAGAGCGAGTCGCGGTGCCAGACCCAGGTGCGCTTGGTGTGTGTGCGTGTGTTACCTGCGGGTGGAGCGCGATCAGAGCGAGTCGCGGTGCCAGACCCAGGTGCGCTTGGTGTGCGTGTGTGTGTTACCTGCGGGTGGAGCGCGATCAGAGCGAGTCGCGGTGCCAGACCCAGGTGCGCTTGGTGTGCGTGTGTGTGTTACCTGCGGGTGGAGCGCGATCAGAGCGAGTCGCGGTGCCAGACCCAGGTGCGCTTGGTGTGTGTGTGTTACCTGCGGGTGGAGCGCGATCAGAGCGAGTCGCGGTGCCAGACCCAGGTGCGCTTGGTGTGTGTGTGCGTGTGTTACCTGCGGGTGGAGCGCGATCAGAGCGAGTCGCGGTGCCAGACCCAGGTGCGCTTGGTGTGTGTGTGTGTGTTACCTGCGGGTGGAGCGCGATCAGAGCGAGTCGCGGTGCCAGACCCAGGTGCGCTTGGTGTGTGTGCGTGTGTTACCTGCGGGTGGAGCGCGATCAGAGCGAGTCGCGGTGCCAGACCCAGGTGCGCTTGGTGTGTGCGTGTGTTCCCTGCGGGTGGAGCGCGATCAGAGCGAGTCGCGGTGCCAGACCCAGGTGCGCTTGGTGTGCGTGTGTTACCTGCGGGTGGAGCGCGATCAGAGCGAGTCGCGGTGCCAGACCCAGGTGCGCTTGGTGTGTGTGTGTGTGTTACCTGCGGGTGGAGCGCGATCAGAGCGAGTCGCGGTGCCAGACCCAGGTGCGCTTGGTGTGTGTGTTACCTGCGGGTGGAGCGCGATCAGAGCGAGTCGCGGTGCCAGACCCAGGTGCGCTTGGTGTGTGTGCGTGTGTTACCTGCGGGTGGAGCGCGATCAGAGCGAGTCGCGGTGCCAGACCCAGGTGCGCTGGGTGTGTGTGCGTGTGTCTCCTGGGGGTCGAGCGCGATCAGAGCGAGTCGCGGTGCCAGACCCAGGTGCGCTTGGTGTGCGTGTGTTACCTGCGGGTGGAGCGCGATCAGAGCGAGTCGCGGTGCCAGACCCAGGTGCGCTTGGTGTGTGTGCGTGTGTTACCTGCGGGTGGAGCGCGATCAGAGCGAGTCGCGGTGCCAGACCCAAGGTGCGCTTGGTGTGCGTGTGTTACCTGCGGGTGGAGCGCGATCAGAGCGAGTCGCGGTGCCAGACCCAGGTGCGCTTGGTGTGTGCGTGTGTTACCTGCGGGTGGAGCGCGATCAGAGCGAGTCGCGGTGCCAGACCCAGGTGCGCTTGGTGTGCGTGTGTTACCTGCGGGTGGAGCGCGATCAGAGCGAGTCGCGGTGCCAGACCCAGGTGCGCTGGGGGGCTGTGTGCGTGTGTTACCTGCGGGTGGAGCGCGATCAGAGCGAGTCGCGGTGCCAGACCCAGGTGCGCTTGGTGTGTGTGCGTGTGTTACCTGCGGGTGGAGCGCGATCAGAGCGAGTCGCGGTGCCAGACCCAGGTGCGCTTGGTGTGCGTGTGTTACCTGCGGGTGGAGCGCGATCAGAGCGAGTCGCGGTGCCAGACCCAGGTGCGCTTGGTGTGCGTGTGTTACCTGCGGGTGGAGCGCGATCAGAGCGAGTCGCGGTGCCAGACCCAGGTGCGCTTGGTGTGCGTGTGTTACCTGCGGGTGGAGCGCGATCAGAGCGAGTCGCGGTGCCAGACCCAGGTGCGCTTGGTGTGTGTGCGTGTGTTACCTGCGGGTGGAGCGCGATCAGAGCGAGTCGCGGTGCCAGACCCAGGTGCGCTTGGTGTGTGTGCGTGTGTTACCTGCGGGTGGAGCGCGATCAGAGCGAGTCGCGGTGCCAGACCCAGGTGCGCTTGGTGTGTGTGCGTGTGTTACCTGCGGGTGGAGCGCGATCAGAGCGAGTCGCGGTGCCAGACCCAGGTGCGCTTGGTGTGTGTGCGTGTGTTACCTGCGGGTGGAGCGCGATCAGAGCGAGTCGCGGTGCCAGACCCAGGTGCGCTTGGTGTGCGTGTGTTACCTGCGGGTGGAGCGCGATCAGAGCGAGTCGCGGTGCCAGACCCAGGTGCGCTTGGTGTGCGTGTGTTACCTGCGGGTGGAGCGCGATCAGAGCGAGTCGCGGTGCCAGACCCAGGTGCGCTTGGTGTGCGTGTGTTACCTGCGGGTGGAGCGCGATCAGAGCGAGTCGCGGTGCCAGACCCAGGTGCGCTTGGTGTGCGTGTGTTACCTGCGGGTGGAGCGCGATCAGAGCGAGTCGCGGTGCCAGACCCAGGTGCGCTTGGTGTGTGTGCGTGTGTTACCTGCGGGTGGAGCGCGATCAGAGCGAGTCGCGGTGCCAGACCCAGGTGCGCTTGGTGTGCGTGTGTTACCTGCGGGTGGAGCGCGATCAGAGCGAGTCGCGGTGCCAGACCCAGGTGCGCTTGGTGTGTGTGCGTGTGTTACCTGCGGGTGGAGCGCGATCAGAGCGAGTCGCGGTGCCAGACCCAGGTGCGCTTGGTGTGCGTGTGTTACCTGCGGGTGGAGCGCGATCAGAGCGAGTCGCGGTGCCAGACCCAGGTGCGCTTGGTGTGTGTGCGTGTGTTACCTGCGGGTGGAGCGCGATCAGAGCGAGTCGCGGTGCCAGACCCAGGTGCGCTTGGTGTGCGTGTGTTACCTGCGGGTGGAGCGCGATCAGAGCGAGTCGCGGTGCCAGACCCAGGTGCGCTTGGTGTGTGTGTGTGTGTTACCTGCGGGTGGAGCGCGATCAGAGCGAGTCGCGGTGCCAGACCCAGGTGCGCTTGGTGTGTGTGTTACCTGCGGGTGGAGCGCGATCAGAGCGAGTCGCGGTGCCAGACCCAGGTGCGCTTGGTGTGTGTGCGTGTGTTACCTGCGGGTGGAGCGCGATCAGAGCGAGTCGCGGTGCCAGACCCAGGTGCGCTTGGTGTGTGTGCGTGTGTTACCTGCGGGTGGAGCGCGATCAGAGCGAGTCGCGGTGCCAGACCCAGGTGCGCTTGGTGTGCGTGTGTTACCTGCGGGTGGAGCGCGATCAGAGCGAGTCGCGGTGCCAGACCCAGGTGCGCTTGGTGTGTGTGCGTGTTACCTGCGGGTGGAGCGCGATCAGAGCGAGTCGCGGTGCCAGACCCAGGTGCGCTTGGTGTGCGTGTGTTACCTGCGGGTGGAGCGCGATCAGAGCGAGTCGCGGTGCCAGACCCAGGTGCGCTTGGTGTGGGTGCGTTAGCTGCGGGGGGAGCGCGATGTCGCGGTGCCAGACAGGTGCGCTTTGTGTGCGTGTGTTACCTGCGGGTGGAGCGCGATCAGAGCGAGTCGCGGTGCCAGACCCAGGTGCGCTTGGTGTGCGTGTGTTACCTGCGGGTGGAGCGCGATCAGAGCGAGTCGCGGTGCCAGACCCAGGTGCGCTTGGTGTGTGTGCGTGTGTTACCTGCGGGTGGAGCGCGATCAGAGCGAGTCGCGGTGCCAGACCCAGGTGCGCTTGGTGTGTGTGCGTGTGTTACCTGCGGGTGGAGCGCGATCAGAGCGAGTCGCGGTGCCAGACCCAGGTGCGCTTGGTGTGCGTGTGTTACCTGCGGGTGGAGCGCGATCAGAGCGAGTCGCGGTGCCAGACCCAGGTGCGCTTGGTGTGCGTGTGTTACCTGCGGGTGGAGCGCGATCAGAGCGAGTCGCGGTGCCAGACCCAGGTGCGCTTGGTGTGCGTGTGTTACCTGCGGGTGGAGCGCGATCAGAGCGAGTCGCGGTGCCAGACCCAGGTGCGCTTGGTGTGTGTGCGTGTGTTACCTGCGGGTGGAGCGCGATCAGAGCGAGTCGCGGTGCCAGACCCAGGTGCGCTTGGTGTGTGTGCGTGTGTTACCTGCGGGTGGAGCGCGATCAGAGCGAGTCGCGGTGCCAGACCCAGGTGCGCTTGGTGTGTGTGCGTGTGTTACCTGCGGGTGGAGCGCGATCAGAGCGAGTCGCGGTGCCAGACCCAGGTGCGCTTGGTGTGCGTGTGTTACCTGCGGGTGGAGCGCGATCAGAGCGAGTCGCGGTGCCAGACCCAGGTGCGCTTGGTGTGCGTGTGTTACCTGCGGGTGGAGCGCGATCAGAGCGAGTCGCGGTGCCAGACCCAGGTGCGCTTGGTGTGCGTGTGTTACCTGCGGGTGGAGCGCGATCAGAGCGAGTCGCGGTGCCAGACCCAGGTGCGCTTGGTGTGCGTGTGTTACCTGCGGGTGGAGCGCGATCAGAGCGAGTCGCGGTGCCAGACCCAGGTGCGCTTGGTGTGCGTGTGTTACCTGCGGGTGGAGCGCGATCAGAGCGAGTCGCGGTGCCAGACCCAGGTGCGCTTGGTGTGCGTGTGTTACCTGCGGGTGGAGCGCGATCAGAGCGAGTCGCGGTGCCAGACCCAGGTGCGCTTGGTGTGCGTGTGTGTGTTACCTGCGGGTGGAGCGCGATCAGAGCGAGTCGCGGTGCCAGACCCAGGTGCGCTTGGTGTGCGTGTGTTACCTGCGGGTGGAGCGCGATCAGAGCGAGTCGCGGTGCCAGACCCAGGTGCGCTTGGTGTGCGTGTGTTACCTGCGGGTGGAGCGCGATCAGAGCGAGTCGCGGTGCCAGACCCAGGTGCGCTTGGTGTGCGTGTGTTACCTGCGGGTGGAGCGCGATCAGAGCGAGTCGCGGTGCCAGACCCAGGTGCGCTTGGTGTGGTCGAAGCGGTGCGCGAGCCACTGCGCCTGCAGCAGCTCCAGCCGGTCCTGGCTCAGGTACAGCGGCTTGCCGCGTCTGCCGAATTAATAAACAACGTATACAATATACATTTATTACCATAAAACCAAAGGTGTAAAGTATCAGTTATTTTAGTGTTAGTTCCAATATGAATTTTCATTACAAACTTGTCTAATGATCTAATGTTTCATGTAAACTTTCACGTAATTTTTCATATTGGAGTAGCATTTTTTGAGATTAATATTCTTGTAATTTTTTCCTAATTTTCTTACCGTATATTAACCTTCCCTACACTTCCAATAAAGCTTAAAAACAAATGGAGGCAAACCGCTCCGTTCTCGAGTTTCAACGAGACTAACGAATTCATTCATTTATATAATACTAGCGGTTCGCCCCGGCTTCGCACGGATCCCTAATTTTTTTTCAAAATATTCTATAGCCTATGTTACTCAGGGTGAACGTAGCTTCCCAACAGTGAAAGAATTATTAAAATCGGTCCAGTAGTTTTTGGGCCTATTCATTACAAACATACAAAAATAGGTACAAATCTTTCCTCTTTATAATATTAGTGTAGATACAGTAGTATCTTAATATTCCAGCACTTGTGAGGGTGCACGTGAGAACAGCAGTTATTTTGTTATTAGATAATGCTTTAACTGCTTTCTTTGTATTATAAATTTTACTGTGCATTAGATGTACTGTAATACTGTAAAAAATTATTTGAAAAAAATACAAATAAATAACTAAACAGTATCACTTCACTACATAGTATAAAACAAAGTCCCTATGTTCCTATGTACGCTTAAATCTTTAAAACTACGCAACGGATTTTGATGCGGTTTTTATTAATAGATAGATTGATTCAAGAGTATTTATAGCACCCGTGTGAAGCCAGGGCGGGTCGCTAGTTGCACATAAATAGCGTTTAATTCTTACAAGTGTATAGTAGTAAGTAGGTACATCCCTACTAATATTATAAATACGAAAGTAACTCTGTCTGTCTGTCTGTCTGTTACGCTTTCACACTAAAACTACTGGACCGATTTAGATGAAATTTGGTACAAAGAAAGTCTGGAGCCTGAGAAAAGACATAGGCTACTTTTTAACCGACTGCAAAAAAAGAGTTCCACGCGGACGAAGTCGCGGGCAGAAGCTAGTAGTATACAAATATTAATGTAATTATGGAAATATTATTGTAAAAAAAAAGTAGGCGAGCCCTCTTGTCTTCTGTTTGTTGTGCCCATCAGGGTCTATAATGATTCTAATTGTTACTGCCCACCTATAACATGTTATGTACTTATAGAATGCAATAAATGAAATTGAAAATTGTAAAATACTTGAGGTCGCGGTCCTCCTCGTCGTAGTCGTCCAGGTAGAGCGAGCCCCACAGACAGGCGCGGCGGCCGCGGATCACGATCATGTACGTGGAGGTCACCACCAGGAAGATGCCCGTGCCGCCGCCGCACTCGTTCGCGTGCTGGCACACACACATACACACATATAATAAAATAAAAAAAGTTAAAAAAAAAGCCTTTTATTTCTTGCTTATTAGTTGTTGTACATTTTGGTTAGTTTCTTATATCTATGTTTTACTTATCCTAGTGTTATTTTTATTTCTTTATTTGTATATTATATTGTAAATATGTTTTTTTCTAATCTAGTTTTATTAAAATATAGTTTATATAAGGAATTACTTAATTTATCTATCAACTAAATATTTCTTCCTGCGCAAGAACCCCATATATCAGAGTATACACACATATATCAGTGTTAAAATCGTTGACATCTTGAACCTTTACTAGAAAAATGTGACATCTCGATATTTTGTTATTCCATTTTAGACTCTAAGTCTAAGCATTTAAATTTGAATTCATGTGGTGACTCATTTCGAATTGTCATACTTTTCTAGTCGATGTATCAATCGATATTAATTCGATGAATCGTAATCGTAATGAAAGTTGTAGTAAATATTTAACAGTCAAATTTAGTGATAACTGTCAATCCAATCATTGATTGTCAGTTTCAGTAACGCCGATGGTGTAAGGTTCAAGTTCGTTAGGGGGTGTCGATCTTTTCTACACTTGACTTGGTACAAATCATTATCTATAGTCATATTACTGATAGGTTCCTTATGTTTAAATAAAGGAGAGGAGAGGTGAGGCGAGGTGAGTTGAGGGTGAGGTGAGGTAAGTTACCTGCACGGCCTCGGCGACCTGGTGCTGCCGGCAGCAGGGCTGCTTGAGGCAGACGAGCGTGCCGCACAGCAGGCACACGGAGGCCTCCTTGGGCACGGCGCCGCACTGCAGGCACACGCGCTCGTGGTAGTACGTGAACAGCCGGTCGTAGTCCCGCGGCAGCGCCAGCAGGCTCGGCGCGCCCCACGACACGTGCAGCGACCGCATGATGCGCCGCACCTGCACATACCATCGACACGACACGTTACACACGACACGACACGTGCAGCGACCGCATGATGCGCCGCACCTGCACATACCATCGACACGACACGTTACACACGACACGACACGACACGTGCAGCGACCGCATGATGCGCCGCACCTGCGCATACCATCGACACATCAACACGACACGTTACACACGACACGACACGTGCAGCGACCGCATGATGCGCCGCACCTGCGCATACCATCGACACATCAACACGACACGTTACACACGACACGACACGTGCAGCGACCGCATGATGCGCCGCACCTGCGCATACCATCGACACATCAACACGACACGTTACACACGACACGACACGTGCAGCGACCGCATGATGCGCCGCACCTGCGCATACCATCGACACATCAACACGACACGTTACACACGACACGACACGTGCAGCGACCGCATGATGCGCCGCACCTGCACATACCATCGACACGACACGTTACACACGACACGACACGACACGTGCAGCGACCGCATGATGCGCCGCACCTGCACACGGACACGACACGTTACACACGACACGACATGTGCAGCGACCGCATGATGCGCCGCACCTGCGCGTAGCACAGCAGCCGGTGTGGTGCTGGTGTGGTGGTGTGGTGGTGGTGTGGTGGTGTGGTGGTGGTGGTACTGACCGCGAGTCGTCCGTGGCGCGCGGCGGCGGCGAGGCGGCGCGCGGCGCGGGCGGCGGCCGGTGTGGTGGTGGTGGTGTGGTGGTGTGGTGGTGGTGTGGTGGTGTGGTGGTGGTACTGACCGCGAGTCGTCCGTGCGGCGGGGGCGGCGGCGGCGGACAGCAGCCGGTGTGGTGGTGGTGTGGTGGTGTGGTGGTGGTGTGGTGGTGGTGTGGTGGTGGTGTGGTGGTGGTGGTACTGACCGCGAGTCGTCCGTGGCGCGCGGCGGCGGCCAGGCGGCGCGCGGCGCGGGCGGCGGCGGGGGCGGCGGCGGGTGAGAGCGCGCGGGCGGCGGACCAGGAGCGCCAGTCCATGCCGTCGGTGACCAGCTCCAGGTAGTACGCGAGGCTGACGAACTCGCGCCGCGGCTCCGTGATCTCCGGCAGCGGCGTGCCGTATATGTGGTGCCGCAGCAGCGCCGACACGCGCAGGAACGGCAGCAGGAGTTCCTGCACCTGTGTTCAACGCATTTCGTATTAACATCGACACAAATCGAGCCGCTAACAACCTTACGTCTTCGCATTATAGCTTATGACATTAGTTTGTATTTTTTATTTCCAATAGTTACAATATATCCCCTAGGTGACATAAAAAATGTATTAGATTTACAATTTGCAGTCATATATCGTCTGGGTCGCGGACATGTTGAGAGAAATTTAACCGACTTGGACGTTGCGAAGAGTCACACATAACAGCTAATAACATTCATTTCAAAATTTATTAAAACATGATACTTCTAATAATTTCTGATGCCTTCGCGGTTATTACACGTTTTTTTTTTTTACTTTAGCGTTACACTATTGTCAGCTCAGTCGTGCTACGATTATGGAAACTGTGAAGAATCCGAAACGTCAGCAAATAAAATAAAATAAAAATACGCGAGTTAAATCCGTTAATACTATATCGAGACAGCAGTAATCGCTCCTCTGCCAAATGTCTATCTGGTAGGCAGGACTGCGGTGGCAATCTCATCGGAACGACCAGATAAGGCCGCCACATCAGTTTCATATGTTTACATTATCTATTGGTGTCTCACCTTCTTCTCCATGTCGTGCAGCGTCATGCACTCCTCGTGCGGGCCCGCGGGCTCGTCCTCCGCGAACAGCTCCTCGCCGGCCAGCTCGCGCAGCAGCAGCGCCGCCGCGCGCCTCAGCCCGTGGGGCTCCCCACCCCCCACGCCCTCCCCCACCTCCTGCCCCACCTGCCCCACCTGCCCCACCGGCGCCTGCAGCGCGGCGCGCGTGCGGGCGCCGGCGCAAGCGAGCAGCTGGCACACCACCTGGTAGTAGCTGAGCGCGTACAGCTCCCGGACTATGCACGTGAAGTGTTCTGGGAATTAGAGATTATTTTTTTATTAGGTATATAGTCTGGGAGGCCGCTGCAGAGTCTATAAGTATATTATTTTTCTATCCTCCGGCCGGAAAGCGCCAACTTTGTGGCCGCTGCGCTAAATGAAATTGCCGCTTTCTGGCTTCGTCGAACAGAAAAATAATATACTGACGTCGGCCAGTAAAATAAAAAATGTCTCAGATCACATATAATTGTCGTCCGAGGCGAAGCCGAGGTTGACAAAAATTGGCCTCGGTGCGTAATGTACTATAGTTATGTAACTAAGAAAGATGATTGTTTTTCCTTTATTAATTAAAATTGACACTTTTTTTAAACGAATACGACTGTAAATATAAAGTCGCAATAGTAAGATCACATGTAATCGGCTTCGCCTCGGACGACAAAAATGTGATCTGAGGCTTTTTTATTTTACTGGCCGAGGTCAGTATACTATTTTTCTGTTCGACGAAGCCAGAAAGCGGAAATTTCATTTAGCGCAGCGGCCACAAAGTTGGCGCTTTCTGGCCGGAGGACGGAAAAATTACATGTGTTAGATGATTTAATTATATCATATAAAATATGTACTAGCGAATCGATAGTAAATAATAAAAAAAATATATATTTGTGTTGGCTGTAATGTAGGTACTTGTAATTTTGATGTTTTTTTATTTAAGTCTCGATATTCCTAGTGGTTACATTATAGTCGGTAAGCGTGTGTGTGTGTGTGTGTGTGTGTGTGTGTGTGTGTGTGTCTAGTGCAGGTGTGGTGTGTGTGTGTGTCGGGGTGTGTATAGTGGTGTGACTCACGCATGTCCATGTAGGGCGGGTGCGGCGGCGCCAGCAGCAGGAAGTGCATCAGCAGCGCCAGCGGGTCCCGCAGCAGCAGCGGCACGCGCCGGGTGCTGTCCGCCCCCGCCGCCGCCACTGCAGGCGCGCCAGCGGGACCCTCCGCCGGCGCACACTCTGCAATCACATTATGACAATCATTAGATCATATTACACTAGCGGCTCCCCGGATCCCTTTTTTTATATGCCTATGTCCTTTCTGAGGGTCTAAAGGTTATCTGTGCCAAATTTCATCAAAATCGATTGAGAAGTTTAAGCGCAATTGTAGCGAGCTTGTCGCGTCATTAGCAGTAGACTTAAGAGGATTGTGAACCTGTGAATTTTCATACAAAAGGCGATAACGTTTTACACCCAGTAAATATAGTTAGATTTTTATAATTTTTGGATATGTTGTAGATATAATGAGAAACTACGTCTGTACGTTTTGATTTTTAAGAAATATTGCTTAAATAATATAGATTTTTATGATTATAAATCTATATATAGATTTTTAGATGCTAATAAATTTTAGCGTAAGCAATATTTCTTAAAAATCAAAACGTACCGACGTAGTTTCTCATTATATCTACAACATATCCAAAAATTATAAAAATCTAACTATATTTACTGGGTGTAAAACGTTATCGCCTTTTGTATGAAAATTAACAGGTTCACAATCCTCTTAAGAGTGATTAGGTACAGTTATTATATTTACATATTATTTTATTTTTACCGCGAAACAATAACTTCAAAATACAAGCTTTATGATGCAATATATTTTTTATAAATTTTGTTAATAATAATTATTATTTTATCTATACTAATATATTACTATATTATATAATATTATAAAGCTGAAGAGTTTGTTTGTTTGAACGCCCTAATCTCAGGAACTACTGGTTCGAATTCAAAAATTCTTTTTTTGTTGGATAGACCATTTATCGAGGAAGTCTTTAGGCTATATAACATCACGCTGCGACCAATAGGAGCGAAGAAACAGTGGAAAATGTGTAAAAAACGGGGAAAATATGAAGCCTTATGAAGAATTACTATTCATTAAGTGACAGTTAGAAGACTTTGACAGATCAACCACCAACATATTAAGGTGTATATGTAGTGTAAAACACTACAAGGTGTAGACGAGTAACAACGCGTGTGTGCAGTGGCATAGATAAGAAAAGTGTGTTCATGTCTCTGAGCGTGTGTGTGTGTGTGTGTGTGTGTGTGTTACCTGCGGGCGGGCACAGCTCGCGCCAGGTGTCGGCGGCGCCGAGCCCCGCGCCGGCGGCCCGCAGCACGCGCGCGTGCGCCCCCGCCACCACCATCAGCGGCACTGCGCACACAAACAAACAATACATTCATATATACGAGTCAGAATCGAGAACGAGAAATATGCTTCGGGATTGATCCCGAGAAATTACGCGAGATCGGTATCCTACAACTTCCGATCGCGTAGTCGGAAGGGATCACTCTTTATCGTTGTGCGCAGTTATTGGTCATATATGCACCAGCTCGCACTCGAGGCCGGTGCGCAGTGCGCAGTGCGCTCGCGGCCAGTTAGCTATACCTATGCAGTCGTTGCGCGGCTTGTAGCGCGGCTTGCGGTCCTGCGCCGCCAGCGCGCCGCCGCGCTGCACCAGCTCGCACTCGAGGCCGGTGCGCAGTGCGCAGTGCGCGCGCGGCTAGTTAGCTATACCTATGCAGTCGTTGCGCGGCTTGTAGCGCGGCTTGCGGTCCTGCGCCGCCAGCGCGCCGCCGCGCTGCACCAGCTCGCACTCGAGGCCGGTGCGCAGTGCGCAGTGCGCGCGCGGCTAGTTAGCTATACCTATGCAGTCGTTGCGCGGCTTGTAGCGCGGCTTGCGGTCCTGCGCCGCCAGCGCGCCGCCGCGCTGCACCAGCTCGCACTCGAGGCCGGTGCGCAGTGCGCAGTGCGCTCGCGGCCAGTTAGCTATACCTATGCAGTCGTTGCGCGGCTTGTAGCGCGGCTTGCGGTCCTGCGCCGCCAGCGCGCCGCCGCGCTGCACCAGCTCGCACTCGAGGCCGGTGCGCAGTGCGCAGTGCGCGCGCGGCTAGTTAGCTATACCTATGCAGTCGTTGCGCGGCTTGTAGCGCGGCTTGCGGTCCTGCGCCGCCAGCGCGCCGCCGCGCTGCACCAGCTCGCACTCGAGGCCGGTGCGCAGTGCGCAGTGCGCGCGCGGCTAGTTAGCTATACCTATGCAGTCGTTGCGCGGCTTGTAGCGCGGCTTGCGGTCCTGCGCCGCCAGCGCGCCGCCGCGCTGCACCAGCTCGCACTCGAGGCCGGTGCGCAGTGCGCAGTGCGCTCGCGGCCAGTTAGCTATACCTATGCAGTCGTTGCGCGGCTTGTAGCGCGGCTTGCGGTCCTGCGCCGCCAGCGCGCCGCCGCGCTGCACCAGCTCGCACTCGAGGCCGGTGCGCAGTGCGCAGTGCGCTCGCGGCCAGTTAGCTATACCTATGCAGTCGTTGCGCGGCTTGTAGCGCGGCTTGCGGTCCTGCGCCGCCAGCGCGCCGCCGCGCTGCACCAGCTCGCACTCGAGGCCGGTGCGCACGAGCGACGCGACGAACGTGAAGATGGCCGCCGGCGAGGAGCCGTAGCGCTGCTTCAGCTTGCCGCTCGCCGTCGACGTCATGTCCTCCATCGACTTGCCCATCGCCTCCGACAGCTGGCTCGGGGGCTGGGAGATCGACACAATAACATTATCGTAACGAACCATGACGGAGGATCTCACTTGTTTATATATGATACTAGCGGTCCCGGCAGACGTCATCCTGCCCGTTCGAAATTCAAATTAGGTAACTTTAGTTAGACAACGTTTGTATGGAAAAGAAAATGGCTGTTTTCCCGGCAATTATTCGATTTTTTTCTCGCCGTAAGAACCATCCTTGGACTTCAACGAACATTTAAAAAAAAAAATTGGCCAAATTGGTCCAGGCGTTGTCGAGCTATGCGCTTACCAACACATTTTGCGATTCATTTTTATATATAAGAAAAGATAGTCACCGGCGAGGGGTGTTCCTTGTCGAGCATGTCCGCTATGTATTGATGCGGGTCGAGGGGCGGGTGCGTGGGGCGCGGTGGGCGGGGCGGGGGCGGGGCGAGCGGCAGCACGCTGTTGGCGAGCTGGCGGCAGACGGGGCAGAGGAACTCGCCGCCGGCCACGTGCAGGTTGTGCGGGCGCGCGGGCGCGGCCAGGGAGCGCAGGTAGGCCTGCAGGCAGCGCAGGTGCAGGTGGTGCCCGCACGACTGCACGTGCACGCCGCCCTCGTACCCCACAGACACGCTCAGCAGCCACGACTCCTGCGCGGCGAGAGGGAGACACGTTAGATGTACACAAATCTATACTAATATTATGAAGAGGAAAGATTTGTACCTATTTTTGTATGTTTGTAATGAATAGGCTCAAAAACTACTGAACCGATTTTAATAATTCTTTCACTGTTGGGAAGCTACGTTCACCCTGAGTAACATAGGCTATAGAATATTTTGGAAAAAATTAGGGATCCGTGCGAAGCCGGGGCGAACCGCTAGTCTATTATAAATAGAGTAGCGCTTAGCAGCCACGATTCCTGTAAATATGGCATCGTTACTGATTGACGATGCTTGGAACGACGATCGAGTTCATTGTTAAATGTTAAAAGTTTTGACAAAGTAGAAACATGCTGACTAATTATAATCTGTGGATAAGAATGACTTAAGTCATTTTCAATACAATTGCAAAGTTGTCGAAACGTCAGCAAATTGATTAAAATACGCTAATTAAAGCTAATTAAATCCATACTATCCCTCTGTCTGTCTGTCTGTCTGTCTGTTACGCTTTCGCGCTAAAACTACTGGACCGATTTAAATGAAATGTGGCACAAAGAAAGTCTGGAGCCTGAGAAAGGACATAGACTACTTTTTAACCGACTGCAAAAAAGGAGGAGTTCTACGCGGACGATGTCGCGGGCAGAAGCTAGTTAGTTATAATTGTTTCAGTCCAATAAACCGTTATTTTTGTTTCATTATCATGAGTAATAAGCCGGGAACGCATCAGATTTTTTTTTTGTTGTGGCGTTAGAACGCCAGTGGTATGCAATGTGTGACGTGTAACGTGTTATTATATCAAGTCTTACTTATTATGCTATCATCTGCTGATTGTAATTATTTAGTTAAGTGAATTTTTATACCATAAGTTGGAGTGGTAAATCTTTTGAGTTTTTTTTTTTTTTCAAATTACCGCGGAAGCTACCCAATACACTGTTGTAGGGGAGCGTCGACGTCTCAAGTCACACGTTACACGTATGTGTAACCTACATGTAACATATTACCGTGTAACGTGTGATGTGTATCAATGCGTTCGTGTGTCAATGCGTGTGCATGCGTAATGTGTCCATGTCCGTGTGCGTGTACATGTGTGAATGACGTGACCAAAGCAAAATACGTGCAAACACAGCAATTTTTAGTAAAAATATATTAGGCATGGCGCCAACGATATATAACAAAATTCCAAAGAATGTAAGAGAATCGGAAAAAAAGAATAGGAAATGAATTATAAATTGTTTGTTTAAATTTTTAGTGACAAAGTAGTACTGCATTTTAAAATGACATCGTTATCATATCATAAATTATTGCTGTTATTTTTCTTTTTTTATAATTGTGTATTATTAAATTTGTATGCCGCAAGGCTAGACATGTTGGACTATATAAAATTATAATTTAAGATCTAATCACTGGATGTAATGACACATGTTCTGACAAATAAATTATCTTTATCTTTATCTTTAATGGTGTGTGTGTGTGTGAATGGTGTGTGTGTGTGTGTGTGTGTCGTGTA